>OZ018319.1:119925347-120525347 GCA_963969495.1 Ceratothoa steindachneri
CCTGTGATAAGATGATAAATGGTAATTGCATTGATGGTTTCCCATGGTTCAAATCACTTACAAGTGCCTTTGAATGGCTAAATGAGGCTTCTGCCAATAGATGGCGCCACCCAGCGCCAAATCTGATGGCAGATTCGAAATCTCCAGGGTGAATAACCATATGTCCCATGGTCATATGGATTATTTCAAGGCTCTAAATGGGTACAATTGTGAACTTTACTCCTTTTGAAAAAAAGCGAAGCCTAGACTTGGCGCTTCGCAGTAGGTAATAAAAACCGTAAAGGCAGTAAAATGCAAGTTAATAAAAGGCGTAAGGCTAATAAAACGGCATATAGGTGGGCAATAAAAATGAAAGCTGCCCGCGGTAACTACTCGGAGACTATAGACCCCGGTGACACCACCGCAGCCCCTACACCATCGTCCGTTTTAGACCCGTTTGTATAGAGATGAGATGGGGCAGTGCGATATTTCGAATGCTCAATGAAAATAGCACGTGCCACACTTCTGCAAGAGACACTTGCAAATATTTGAATTATTTTATTCTTTTTTTTATTTTAGCAGCCCATCTGGCGACTGCCTACGAGTACTTGGGCATAAGTCTCCGCACTCAACACAGTCTAATCTTAGGCTATATTAAAAACAAATAATAATATGTAAATAACAAATAACGATAAAAAAAGAACAAGAGGCTAAAAAAAATGAAAAGGCAAGAAGGAAGCGCGCTCCGGCGTCAGGGGCAGCCTCCTAAACCGCCCCCCATCTTCTTTGCAGCCCGTCTTCCTGCCATGCAATCCGAGTGAAGAAGAGAGAAATGCGGGTTTGTGGCTCAGTCATCGCTAGCTCTTTGGCGCCCTCATTCCCCGCAATTCCTGCATGTCCAGGAACCCAGCATAAGATAATCTCGACATCAGCCCGGCTCGCCAAAATCGTGGCGTCACGGATTTCGCGAACCAATGAATGCGGAGATTACAATGATCCGAGAGCACTCGGGGCGCTTTGAGTAGCTATAAACCAGAATCCGGTCTCGGAACCGGGCACGTCGCGTTATCTCCCGTACTGAGCGGTGTATTGCAACCAGCTCGGCCGTAAAGACAGACGCGGCGCCTGGCAGTCCCGCTGAGTTCAAACAGAGGTGATAGGGCGTGGAAATCGACAACCTCTTGGGACTTGGAGCCATCCCTATACACTGTCACGGTTCCAGCGTGACACGAAGTCGGCTACAAAAAGGCCGAAGGCAATACTCCTGGCGCTGTAGAAGCTTTGGTAGAAGGGCGTGGCGACAAATAGTCAAAGGTGGTGCCCTCCAGGGTGGCATCCTGGACAGAACCAGTGTCGCCACCTGGTTGAGAGCTAGGCACCGTGAAGATCAGCTGCGGATGCAGTAAGAGCTGTTGACAACTGAGGGAGGCGCAGGGCTCGCGCGTACAGACGATATATAATGGCAAGGAGACGAGCCATCTCAACCTGTAGGACTAGCACCGTTCTACGTGTAGTAGGGTAGAATCCCTGGATCCATATCCAGTTAAAAATATCTAGGGCTCGTGTTATTTTTTTTAAATTTGAAGAGCTCATTGGCGACTACCCATTAGAAAAAACGTCGCCGTACTCACACTACAGCCGCCATAGAAGATGACCTGATTGTCACAGCTGGAAACGCGTTAATGAGTTGGGGAAGTGGGGCTAGACTGTGGCTAGAATAGGGCAATTTATTTTTTTTATTTAAGGGGCTATCTGGCGACTGCCGACTTAGGCATAAGTCACCGTAAACAAACAGCCTAGTTCTATGCTACTTTGAAAAATTGAACAGGAAACAACAATAAAAAGAAATAACAATAACAAAGCAATAACAAAAACAACAATTAAACCTGGTTAAATGAAAGGGAGAAGGCCGGCCTCCCCCAGAGTCAACAAGTCCACCAGTCAAAGTGCACGCACTCGTCCCGAGTACAAGGGACAGGCGGTAGCGACCCCGCCCATCCCGGTACCGGAACAGGTATCGTGCGCGAAGATCACCCAGACTGGGACATTCGACAAGAATGTGCCGAACAGTCTGGGGAACGACGCAGTCGTTGCAATAGGGCGCAGGCGAGCGTTCCTTCAAATAGCGATGCGTCACACGAGTGTGCCCGATTCGGAGACGACAGAAAGCAACCTGAAGCCGCCGCCGCTGCATTGGGGGATAGGTCCATGGGAAGTCAGGGCGCAATGGCACGCAACTATAAGTTCCCTTCGACCGTCTCCCATCTTCTTTGCCAAGCAGTCCGAAGAGATGCCCGTATACCTGCCATGTAGTCGGTGTGAGGAAGAGCGAAATGCTGGTCCGGTCGCAGTCCTCGCGGACTCTTTGGCGCGCTCATTCCCCGCAATTCCTACATGTCCAGGAACCCAGCAGAAGATAATCTCGACATCTGCCCGGCTCGCCAAAACCGTGGCGTCACGGATTTCGCGAACCAGGGGATGCGGAGATTCCAATGCCCCGAGAGCACTCAGGGCGCTTTGTGAGTCGCTATAGATCACAATCCGGTCTCCGAACCGGGCACGTCGCGTAATCTCCCGTACGGAGTGGTGTATTGCCACCAGCTCGGCCGTGAAGACAGACGCAGCTCCTGGTAGAGCCCCGCTGACTTCAAACAGAGGGGATACGGCGTGGAAGCCGACCCCTTCTTGCGACTTGGAGCAATCCGTATACACTGGCACAGTTCCAGCGTGACACGATGTGTGCTCCAAAAAGGTCGAACGCAATACTCCCGGCGCAGTACAAGCTTTGGGAGCAGAGGCATGGCGACAAATAGCCAAATGTGGTACCCTCCAGGGTGGCGTCCTGGGCAGAACCAGGGGCGCCACCGGCCCGAGAGCTATATCCATCTCTCGAAGGAGTTTCCTGGCCCTAAACCCAAAGGGCTTAGGGTATGACTGGCGTCTCTCGGCGGCATAGGCACCATCGAGATCAGCTGCGGATGCAGTGAGAGCTGTTGGCGACTGAGGGAGACGCCGGGCTCGCGCGTACAGGGGAGTGATGCACTGCACGCGGCGCAGAGCGAGTGGCATCTCCCCAGCATCGACCAACAGGCTCTCAATACGGAAAGTGCGGAAGGAATCGGTCGCAAGGCGAAGGCCGGTGTGGTGGATCGAATCCACCTTCCGCAATAAACGCTCGGCTAGGGATGCATAAAACTCGCATCCGTAGTCGAGCTTCGAGTGAACAAAGGATCGATAAAAAAGTAAGGCAGTAGCCCTATCAGCGCCCCAAGCGCAGAACGTCACGGAACGGGGAATGTCCATGGCGCGGGTACAAGAGACCCTAAGGCTGCCAATGAGCCTCCCAGGTGAGGCGTCGGTCGAATACAAGACCAAGGAAACGGTGCGACTCAACCACATCCAGGCGCACCCCATTAAGAAACAAATCTGGGTCGGAGTGAAGCCGTGGATGGCGGCATAAGTGCACCACCTTAGTCTTGGCCAAAGAAAACCGAAACCTGTGCGCTTCGGCATAGCGAGAGACGCGGTTCAATGCCTGTTGGAGTCGACGCTCCAGAGTTGGCATCTGGGCAGCGCCAAAAGAGATCGAAAGGTCGTCCACGTAGAGCCTAGCGAGAACATCTTCCGGCAGCACCGAGGTGATGCCGTTGATGCTCAGGGCAAAGAGAGTGACACTGAGGACACTTCCCTGCGGGGCACACTCTTCCTGCGCCTTTGGGCCGTAGAGGGCTCCCCCCACCGTACGCGGAATCGACGATCTCGCAAAAATTCAGATATAAACATTGGGAGGCGTCCCCTCGCCACCATCGTGTGGAGGGTCTCCATGATACCGTATCGCCATGCGGTATCATAGGCCTTCTCCAGATCAAAAAACATGTGGCGTAGTGCTGTCTACGAAGGAAAGCCTCGCAGACGGCATTTTCCAGTCGGAGCAGAGCATCCGACGTGGAGTGGAACTTACGGAAGCCGCACTGTGCAGAAGACAGATGGCCTCCGCTGTCCAGGAAATAGGCTAATCTAACATTTAACAATTTCTCCATCAACTTGCACACGCAAGAGGTTAGAGAGATTGGGCGGAAACCGGTCGGAGAAGAGTGATCTCTCCCCGGCTTGCGAAAGGCGAGCACAGTAGCGATTCGCCAGGAGTCTGGGAGAAGACCTTCCACCCAGATCCTGTTGAACAAATCTAACAGAAAGGCCATGCCTCACTCACCCAGGTGTCGAAGCATGGCGTACGGAACATCGTCCGGACCATGGGCGGTGTCCGCGTACGAAGCGAGAGCGGAGCGCAACTCACTCACAGTAAACTTGTCGTGGAAGGGTTCTCCGCCTCTGGAGGTAAAGTCCAGCCGGCGGCCTTCCGCGACATCACGACGTGCATTGAATGCTGGCGGAGCAGCATCACGGCTAGAGAATGCGGAAAAAGCGGTCGCTTAGGATTCCGCCGCGGACGCGGGGTCAGAGATTGCGGTCACATTCTCCTGGAGAACGGGAGGGGGGTCCTGCGCGAACTTGCCCCGAATCCTTTTGACTCGCTTCCACACCTCAGCTAAAGGGGTCTTCCCGTTAAGCGAAGACACGTATGCCCGCCAAGAAGAGCGGTGGGCTTGCTTCGAAATATACCGGAACCTAGCCCTAGGCCGACGAAATTCAGCGACAGTGAAATCGTTCGGGCGGCGCTTATAGCGCATGTAGGCAGAACGCTTCTGTTTGAGGGCCGTCTCACACTCGGCTGACCACCATGGGAGTGGTCGGCGTGCAAAACGGCCAGACGTCCTAGGAATAGTAGTCAGGCCCACGGCGATGAGGTTGCCGGAGAAGAACTCAACGGCCTCATCTACCGACCTAAACTCCTCGACTGAGATAGAGAATTCAGTCATTTCCTGAAATGCAGGCCACCGCGCCCGCGCCAAGCACCCCCGAGGTGGGCTCTCAGGCGGCAGTTGCCCTGAAAATGATATTTGAATGGGAAAGTGATCACTACCATGGAGGTCATCAACCACCTCCCAATCAAAATCAGGCTGTGCATTCGAAGAGCACAAAGATAGGTCGAGGCAAGAAAATGAAGCGGTTCTCGGACAGTGTTGCGTAAACTCATCCACATTTAGGACACCCATCTCAAGCTCTTCGATCAGATCGGCAAGGACTGTTCCCCTGGGATTTATGGAGTAATCTCCCCAGAGAGGATGCCTGCCGTTCAGATCTCCAAGCAAGAGATAGGGCCTCGGCAACCGTGCCACGACGGGGCGGAAGTCCCTCGCGTCGAAGTCAGCTGACGGTGGAATGTACGCAGAAATGATAGTATACCTCCTATCCAGGTGCAGCTGCACAGCCACTGCCTGAAAGGAGGTATCTAAAGAGAAAGAAAGAACGGAGACATCATGCCGGGTGTAAACCGCGCATCCCCCAGCCCGGCCATCCCGCGGTGGTGGGGTCGCAAGACCCTTATACCCCGGGAGGGCAGGCAGGGGGCACGCGCCTAGCATGGTCTCCTGCCAAAAAATAGCTAACGGGGAACGGGACGAGACGAGCTTCCACAGCTCCTCCCAGTTGGCCCGGAGTCCACGGCAATTCCATTGAAGAAATATGCCCTCCAGGCCTAGCTCGGAGGAGACGCGGGGGCCCTCCTCGAATTGAAGACCCTAACGGGAATAGCCGTACGCTTCCCGGGGACAGAACCCGGGGGCTATTGGTCGGACTTATTGGGGGAGGTTGGGCTCGCCATGCGAGTCTTTTCCTCCCTCCGCCTCGAAACCTTAAGGCGGGCGTTGCGGCTTCGGAGGCGGGGGGCCCTCTTTTCGAGGAACCACCGTGTCCGAGCCACTCGCTCCACCTCGGGGCGTGGGCGAAGGAGCCGAAGCTCCTTTGTGGCCGTCCTCCTTTCGGGGAACAGCTTTAGGAACCCCGGAAGATGGCCTAGCGACCATCTTCAGGGGTGTTGCCTCCTGTGAGTCTAACGACTCGGGGGAGGCGCGTGGCCGTTTCGCCTTACGGGAAACGGTCACTCTGGGGAAAGAGGGGGGAGCCCTGGTTTTAGCCGGGGCAGGGCATGAACCCTTTTTGCCACCAGCTCTACCAGGGGAGCGCCTGGGTTGGGTAGAGCCCGCAGAAGGGCTCCGAATAGGCGCGGAAACAACCGTGCTCGTTGGCCTGGATGGGCCAAGGGCAGAGGGTGCCTTTCTAACTATTGAGGCATATGACGTCCCAGGCAGAGCCGGGCGCGCCAGGACCAAGTCCTTTGCCTCGCGGAATGAGAGTCGATCCTGGGCCTGAACGGCCAGGATTTCTTTCTCAAGGAGATATGCACCACATTGCTTCGAGGAAGCAGGGTGCGGCTCTCGCAATTGACAACTAGGTTAGAGAGATTGGGCGGAAAGTGGCCGGAGTAGAGTGATCTCTCCCCGGTTTGCGAAAGGCGAGTACAGTAGCGATTCGTCAGGAATCTGGGAGGAGACCCTCCACCTCGATCCTGTTGAACAAATCAAAGAGAAATGCCATGCCTCGCTCACCCAGGTGTCGAAGCATGGCGTACGGGACCTCGTCCGGACCATGGGCGGTGTCCATGGACCTTACGGAGAGCACAGATAGATCGAGGTAAGAAAATGAAGCGGTACTGGGGCAGAGATGCGTAAACTCATCAACATTTAGGACGCCTATCTCAAGCTATTTGATCAGATCGGCAAGGACTCTTCCCCTGGGATTTATTGAGTAGTCTCCCCAAGGGGATGTCTGCCGTTCAGAGAAAGAGCCTCGGCAACCGTGCCACGGCGCGGCGGAAGTTCCCCGCGTCGAAGTCAGCTGACGGTGGAATGTACGCAGAAATAACGGCATACTTCCTATCGAGGTGAAGCTGCACAGCTACTGCCTGAAAGGAGGTATCTAAATTGAAAGAAGAACGTAGACATCATGCCGGGTGTAAACCGCGCATACCCCAGCCCGGCCCCAATCTCGTGGTGGTGAGGTCGCAAAACCTTTATACCCCGGGAGGGCAGGCAAGGGGCAGGAAACGGGACGAGACGAGCCTCCGCAGCTCCTCCCAGTTCGGAGACGCGGGGACCCTCTTCGAACACAAGACTCACGGGAATGGCCGCACGCTTCCCGGAGGCAGAAGCCTGGGCGCTGTTGGCCTGACAATGCGCTGAAGGCGCTATCGCCTGCGAGGACTGATTGGGGGAGGTTGTGCTCGCCATGCGAGTCTTTTCCTCCCTCCGCCTCGAAACCTTAGGCGGGCGTTGTGGCTTCGGAGGCGGGAGCCCGCTTTTCGAGGATCCACCGTCTCCGAGCCACCCAGCCCACCATTAGGAGTCGGCGAAGGAGCCGAAGCTCCTTTCGGGGGGCAGTTTTAGGAACCACCGAAGATTTCCTGGCGACCAACTTCAGGGATATTGCCTCCTGTGAGTCTAACGACTCGGTGGAGGCGCGTGGTCGTTTCGCCTTACGGGAAACGGTCACGCTGGGGTAAAGGGGGGGAGCCCTGGTTTTAGCCGGGGCTGGGTGCGAACCATTTGTGCCGCCAGCTTATCAGGGGAGCGCCTGGGTTGAGTAGAACACGCAGAAGGGCTCCGAATGGGCGCGGAAACAACCGTGCTCGTTGACCTGGATGGGCCAGGAGAAGAGGGTATCTTTCTAACCATTGAGGCATAAGACGTCCCAGGCAGAGCCGGGCGCGACAGGACAAAGTCCTTAGCCTCGCGGAATGAGAGTCGATCCTTGGCCTGAAAGGCCAGGATTTCTTTCTCAATGAGATATACACCACATTGCTTCGAAGAAGCGAGGTGCGGCTCTCAGCAATTGACACACTTGGCCACACACGATTTGGACTTATCGTGTGTGGCCTTTGAGCAATTTACAGACTTCGGGTGGCCCCGACTTTGCAAGTCTACATGAGCGATTCGTATGGCCGAAGAAGTGAGAGTAATAGCCCCTCTGCGGCAGTGGCACGAATGCCTTCACGCGGTAGCGGTACCAACCGGCATGCACCGACTCAGGGAGCTTGTTACAGTCGAACGTGATGAAGATGTAGTGGTGGGTCTCGAGGCTCCTCCCTGTTTTCTCATCACACGCTCGACCTTGACCGCCCCGTGATCGGCCAGCTCTAGTGATATCTTCTATGGAGTAGTCCAAGAGTTCCCTCGCATAAACTGCTCCTTTGACAAAGTTCATGGTAGAGTGCGTCGTCACACTCACCGGGGTGCCATCAAGTGTCCTAAGGGCACTAATCATGGCCGCCACCTCGGAGGGATTCGACGCATTCGCCAAAAGGCTCCCGTCCGAGAAACGGGTCACCTTCGGCTCTCTACCAATTACACTAGCTAATGCTCTCCTCTGATGGATCATGTTGCCCTTGGCCAACATGCTGACATCAGTGGAGCGAATAAGTAAGAAGCGTTTGAAGCCAGCGGGCTCGAAAACGCCAGGCAATCTCTGAATGAGGGGCCCCCGACATAAAAGAGGCTCCGCTCTGCGGACTTTTGGTCTTTTGGGGGTATTCCCGCCCAGGCGAGCACCGGAGCCGGACGTGGCGATCTTGGATGGGCGCGTTCAAGGTTGTTAACGGCCTCCTTATAGGGAGAAGAGTCCCTAGTCTTTTTTTTTAAGAGAGGAGGGCGGGGAATTAACCCGCTTCTCCCCTCCGTCGGCAGAAACACCGGCCTCAGCAAGGTCCTTCTCCGAGATGGAGAAGGTCCTGGCAGTCGCAGGGGCACAGGTCGGAGGAGATCCCTTCCCTCCTCGTACTGCCTTGGAAACCCTAACCGTTTGAGGAGGACCTTACATAGGGGCGGCCTTGAGTTCGGTGCTTGGCGCCGAGCCCGGATTCGCTCCCATGGAAGGTCCTACCGTCTGAGGCTGGGTTGCCTAAAGGACCATGTATATCTCAGGGGGGGGGCCTCAAGTTGCTCCCCCCCAGGACATCACGGGTAACATTGGCAGCGAGGTCATAAGTCGCGTTTGGGGAGGAACAGGCCTTGACCTCGGCAAGGTTCAATATTCTTGCCAGCAGGTCTTTTAAGGGAAGCGACCAAAGGGGCCTGGCTTCCCTCTCCCCCCTAAGGGGGTTTGCCCTACCGAGCCGCTTCAATGGGGAGCGGTCGGCTATGGGCCGCCTGCTGGAAAGAGGGAGGTGCCCGAAGGCTCCTCCAGACAAGGGGGTGAGGGGGAGTCCCCTACACCCATAGGCAAAGGAGAGGAGTAAGACTCCTCTCCAGTTAGAGAAATTTGGAGGTTCCCCTGCGCAAGCACAGGGGAGGGGGGGCGGAAGCTCCATTTTTTCTGTGCAGTTGCCAGAAGGCGGCTCAGTTGATTGTGAGGGGGAAAAGGGGAAGTTTTTTTTTTTAAATTTCCACCATTGGACATTGGGACCCTAATTTTCTCATGGGATGCACATGCTAATCACCCATCGCAGTAGCCCGACCTGCAAAGGGTGGGTACATGCCTGGGAGAGCCAGGTGCCGTGATTTAAGACCACCCCTCCCGCCTGGTGGCCTCGCAGTGTCCCTCAGCATGGCAGCTCCACCTTTGACACAGCGTAAAATTGATAAGAGTGCGAAGAGAGAAGGAAAAGGGATGTGAGGAAGGTATGGGTGGGGATGAAGCAAGTTGTTAAAAACCCACCTTCCCAAACCAGAGCTCAGGGGTTAGGAAACATTGTTCCCTCTCCCCCTCAACCCCGATCCGGGATAGTTGACTGTGAAGAAAGTCGGCATCTACCCTGTGAAAATAGAGGCCGACCGATGAAAGTTGTGGGAGAGGTTGTAGTGGAAATGAGGAAGTAGGAGAGAAATACAGGCTGTCTGAAAGGAGAAGAGGCTAAGCTGGGGTCCCGTCAGCACGGCGGCCAGGATAGCAAATCTCCGCGTCCCTTATGGAAAAGGAGGTATCTAAAGCGATGAGAACAGAAACATCATGTCGGGTGTAAATCGCGTATCCTTCCGCCTGGCCCTCATCCCAGGAGGGTGGGCAGGGGTCATGCGACCAGCATGGTTTCCTGCAAAAAGATAGCTAACAGGGAACGGGAGGAGAGGAGACTCCACAGCTCTTCCCAGTTGTCCCAGAGTCTGTGGCAATTTCATTGAAGGAATATTTCCTTAAGGCCAAGCTCGGAGATGCGGGAGGCCTGTGGAGATGTCCAAGAATACCTGTGACGATAATAAGGGGGTATAAAGTGATGTTAATAAAATTTTCATTAATGGGCATGGGAATCCATTTGTTACTACAGGATGCAAATGCTAATCAATCTGTGCAGTAGCCAGCTCTCCGAGGGGTGAATACGGGGATAGCAAAACTAGTTGCTGCCATTTGAGGGTAAGTTTGTTTCAACAGACCAAAGTCAGTGTCATGACTAGGAGGAAAAGTTAGAGACAAGAGAGATTTAGGGGTAACATTACTCCTAGGGCGGGGAGGATCATCACTCCTAATGTGGGGTAGGCAACCCATGTCTGAAGGGAGGTCGGAAGTCGTAGTTCACAAAGGAACAGGGCTAACGGGAAGGGGAGATGGGGATATGGTCTTGGTCGGAAGGTAGTGGTATGGCTAAAGGTGACTTGGATGCATCGTTACCTTCTGGGAGTGGGGGCTATATTGCTATGGGTGAAGTATACACCATCTCCACCTGAGGGGAGGTCGGAAGTTTAAGTTACATGTGTCCAAGGGACAGGAGTTGGAGTAAGAGATAGGGTGTACCTCAAATGAGATGGAAATGCCGAACCATTTTTGAAGTTAGCTTCCAAGAAGGAAGCAGTCAGGAGAGGCCTGAGGTCCTGTCATGACGACTACATCGGGGCCCCTCAGTAGATTCGATATAGGCTTAATGGCGTCGTCTCGCAGTGACATCGGTGAAATGGGCACACTCTGCCGGCATGGGGGCAATATGGCGGAGGGAGGGGCAGGAGGTATAATAGTAGACCAGACTTGGGTCTGGGTAGAAGACAAGGGTGATACAACAGAGGGTGGTGGTGCTGCATCCTGGCATGATGACCGAACAGATGTGGTAGTGTACAGGATACATGGGCAAGCGGGACGAGAGTCTGCCGCGATGTGTAAGACATCTGAGAACCAGACACCGGTGGGAGATCATTTTCTCATGGACTAGTCGCTGGGCCTCTCACATATCCACCTTAGCAGAATCACGGACAGCTAAGACCTCTGTTTCCAAAGAAATATGTGACACTGAGGAAGAAACACTATGGGGCTCTCTACAGTTGGTACAGCAGCGGGGATGGTCGCAGGAATGACCATGGTAGGCCCGCACGCAATCGACACGAGTGGTGGCAGGCATTGCTCATATGACCAAACATATGGCAATTAAAGCATCGTCTTGGATTAGATGTATAGGGTTTGACTGGTATTCATAAGTAACTCGCCTTTATATGTGTTGGGAGATTCTGATGCTCAAACGTTAGGAACATCGCTGGTGTGTTCACCTGGAACCCACCAACAGTTCGCTGTGGCCTATGAATGTCAATAAAGCAATGGCTAGCCAGCTTTGACCGAAACATCTTTTAGGTTATAGTCTATTAGTTCATTAGTAGGGATAACGCCCTTCAGTGTTGAAGGTTGGGTGGGATAAGACAGCAACCTCAGAGCAAACAAGGGTCTTGAGGGCTTGTAGGGAATCATGTTGGGAACAGGAAGTGACCACTACCAGGGCTCCATCATTATGGGATCACATTCAGCGCAGTTCGCCAGATCCTTCATCAGTCCTCACTGATGTCAAAAATATTAAGTTTTGATGGGGGAAATGTCAGATTTCATTCTAAAGACCAAAAAGTGATGGTAGTCCAAGTCAGGGTTTACCTGAGGAAAATGGATCTGCTGAGAGAAAGCGAGATCTGAAATAAGATCCAGAAGCATGAGGAGCAGAGGTTGAAAACTTCTGTAAAGTAGTTTTGGGGTCTATTTTTGTGCATATACTATATTATTTATGGGTCAGGGATCAGTCTCGCATGGAGAGGAACCCACCTACAGACCTGTGTCACCTGATGCACCCCCAGGAAGGGACAGAGGTACCCGTGCACACCTCACACCTCAACCAGCACCATTGTTTTAAAAACTGGTGGCTGCCTTTGGGATTTTCCCTTTGAGAGAACAAAGACCATCATGAGAGGCAGCCTCTGCCTAGGCTCTGACAACATCCCCAGTGAGGCAGGATCAGTACACTGAGACTGCAAAAAACCCAAGTAAAACCTAGAACACACACTAGCACCCACACATTCATTGTCAGTAACACACTACAACTGACCACACAGATAAGCTCAAGTGCAATCAATCACACACTTGAAGAAAAGAAAAGGGGCAGTGAGATAGAGGACAGGAGGAGACCATGAATAACAATGATATCATAAATAAAGGTAGAGTAAAATTTCACTTCACCGTCCTCTCCAATGATAAGGCAGGAGGACTCTTGCGGTAAGCCAAACCTCTGGAAACGCCGTGAGCACTGGGGAAGGGGGGATACAAACTGATTGTAATGGTTGGTTGGTGCTGCTTTAAAGTCCCCCCTCCCCCACCATGATGGCAATCAATGAGGGCAGGCCCACAGAGGGTGCAAGAATGACAACGTACCTTGATCTGTTTTGGTGGCTGGCTTCCAGTTTTCAGCGCTTATGATGGGCAAACAAACCTAAGAATAAGAATTATCCATAATCCACAAGAAACATACAACAAAAAATAAGCCTTATGTACTCTTCTATTTCTTTAATTCAAAAAATAACAATTAGGACAAATTCAGCAGACTTTGAAATGAGGTCTATTATCTACCTCAATTTTTTTAAGCAATATAGCAACGAGGACGAATCATTCAGGATTGTAACGAGAGATCTGTAAAGAAAATGGTGAAGCCTTGTGCAGAAAAGATAGGTTAGAAAAATTGGGTCAAGAGTGGTAAAATGAAAATATCTAGAAAAGATAAAAAAAAAAGTTCTCCAAACTTATTTCAGGACTATAAAGTGGTAGTTAGAGAAGTTAGATTGTGTTGAAAGTAAATTGAGGACAGAAATGAAAATGTTTGTGAGTTAATTTAAAGGACACAGGGGATTTGGTTGCACTTTTTTTCACTGCGCATTTAGCAGTTGACAGCCTACTAGGCAAGGCATAAGTCGCTGTAATATTATTATAAAGTAATGCTAGGATATAAAAAAAAAACTAGAGGAAGACATTTTGGGGTGGGAGCAAGCAAAAAGAACACATTCAATTAAAATGGAGGAGACTAGCCTAATCCAAGAAGTAAAATAGTCTGTGAGCACAAACCCACCCTAAGGACAAGCGAGAAGCATTAGCAACCTCAGGAATCATGTGCAAAGATCACCAAGACTGTACAGCACAGTATGGAGGACAAGGTATTCATCACACTAAGGTGTAGGAGAGGGCTCATCAAATAGTAGTGCGTCCTGTGAGTGTACCCAATTCAAAGATGACAGAGAGCAATTTGAAGGCATTGGGGGCATTGGAAGGGGGGGGGGAGGTCCAAGGGAATAATCATTGTGATACCACAAACCAGGGGATGAAGAGATTCTAATGGCCCCACAAGAGCATTCAGGACGCTTTGTGGGTTGCTAAAAATAATCCAACTGGATACAACAACGCATTGTCTCAAACACCCAGTGGTGTATTGCAATCAGCTACACTGAGTCCTCAAAGTTTCCAAGTCACAAAGGGTTTGGGATCTAACTGACATCTCTCCACAGAATAGGCAATGTCGCAATGAGTCGCAAAGACAGTAAGAGCCACTAGTGACTGAGGGAGGTGCCAGACTCACGCATGCACGGTATAGAGTGAATGGCATCTGCCCAGCATCTACAAGTAGGCTCTCAAGAGGTGATGTGCGGAAGGCACAGAGCAAATGAAGACCAGTGTGGTTGAGCGAGTCCACCTGTCACAATATAAGTTTGGCTGCCGATTCATAAAACTAGCATCTGTGGTCAGGCTTGGAAAGAACAAAAGGATTGGTAGAAAAGGAAGGTAGTAGCCCTATCAGCACCCTAGGTGCTGAATAACACGGAACAAAGAATACCCATGGCGTGGGTAAAGGAAACCCTAAGGCTGCGAATACAAGCCTCTCGGGTGAGGCATCAGGCAATTTTTTAAAAAAAATTTAAGGGGCTGCCCACTTAGGCATAAGTCGCCGTACACAAACAGCCTAGTTCTAGGCTACTTTAAAAAAATTGAAAAGGCAACAACAATAAAAAGAAATAATAACAAAACAATAACAAAAACAACTAAACCTAGTTAAATGAAAGGGAGAAGGCCGGCCTCCCCCAAATAGTCAACAAGTCCACCAGTCAATGTGCACGCACTCGTCCCGAGTACAAAGGGAAGGCGGTAGCGACCCCGCCCATCCCGGTACCGGGACAGGTAACGTGCGCGAAGATCACCCAGACTGGGACATTCAACAAGAATGTGCTGAACAGTCTGAGGGACGACGCAGTCGAGTGCTCCATCAAATAGCGATGGGTCACACGAGTGTGTCCGTTTCGGAGACGACAGAAAGCGACCTGAAGCCATCGTGGCATTGGGGGATAGGTCCATTGGAACAGTCGCGGCGCAATGGCACGCAACTTTAAGTTCCCTTTGAACGTCTCCCATCTTCTTTGCCAAGCAGTCCGAAGAGCTGCCGTATTCCTGCCATGTAGTCGGTGTGAGGAAGAGTGAAACGCTGGTTCGGTCGCAGAGTCCTCGCGGACTCTTTGACGCGCTCATTCCCCGCAATTCCTACACGTCCAAGAACCCAGCAGAAGATAATCTCGACATCTGCCCGGCAGCCATAACCGTGGCGTCACGGATATTGCGAATCAGGGGATGTGGAGATTCCAATGCCCCGAGAGCACTCAGGGCGCTTTGTGAGTCGCTATAGATCACAATCCGGTCTCCGAACCGGGCACGTCGCGTAATCTCATCTACCGAGTGGTGTATTGCCACCAGCTCGGCCGTGAAGACAGACGCAGCGCCTGGCAGAGCCCCGCTGACTTCAAACAGAGGGGATAAGGCGTGGAAGTCGACCCCTTCTTGGGACTTGGAGCCATCCGTATACTCTGCCACGGTTCCAGCGTGACACGAGGTGTGCTCCAAAAAGGTCGAACGCAATACTCGCGGCGCCATACAAGCTTTGGGAGAAGAGGCGTGGCGACAAATAGCCAAATCTGGTACCATCGAGGGTGGCGTCCTGGGCAGAAGCAGGGGCGCCACCGGACCGAGAGCTATATCTACCTCTCGAAGGAGTTTCCTGGCCCTAAACCCAAAGGGCTTAGGGTATGACTGGCGTCTCTCGGCGGCATAGGCACCATCGAGATCAGTTGCGGATGCAGTGAGAGCTGTTGGCGACTGAGGGAGGCGCCGGACTCGCGCGTACAGGCGAGTGATGCACTGCACGCGGCGCAGAGCGAGTGGCATCTCCCCAACAGGCTCTCAATGGGGAAAGTGCGGAAGGCACCGGTCGCAAGGCGAAGGCCGGCGTGGTGGATCGAATTCACCTTCCGCAATAAACGCTCAGCTGCGGATGCATAAAACTCGCATCCGTAGTCGAGCTTCGAACGAACAAAGGATCGATAAAAAAGTAGGGCAGTCGAACGTGATGAAGAGTGTAGGGGTGGGTCTCGAGGCCCCTCCCTGTTTTCTCATCACACGTTCGACCTTGACTGCCCCATGGTCGGCCAGCTCTAGGGTGATGTCCTCAATGGAGTAGTCAACGAATTCCCTAGCATAAACTACTCCTTTCACAAAGTTCATGGTAGAGTGCGGCGTCACACTCACCGGGGTGCCATGAAGTGTCCAAAGAGCACTTATCTTGGCCGCCTCGGCGGGATTCGCCAGAAGGCTCCCGTCCAAGAAACGGGTCACCTTCGGCTCTCTACCAATTGCACTAGCTAATCCTCTCCTCTGATGGATCATGTTGCCCTTGGCCAAAATGGTGCCATCAGTGAAGCGAATAAAGAGGAAGCGTTTGAATTCAGCGGGCTCGTAAACGGCCGGTAACCTATGAATAAGGGGCCCCGATGTCATCGAGGCTCCGCCCTGTGCACTTTTAGTTTTAGTCAGTGGCTCCGCAACCGGAGGGGCCGGATGTGCCGATCTTGGCTTGGTCGCTTGACAAAGTGGCAGCAGACCCATCCGTCCCTGTAGCCCCCTCGGGTGGAGAGGAGCCGCGAGTCTTCCTAGTCTTTCTTTTTTGGAGAGGAGGGCAGGGAATGAACCCGCTTCTCACCTCCGCCGGAAGGAGCCCCCAGGCCAGATGGAGCGGCCTCAGCCAGGTCCTTCTCCGAAATGGAGAAGGTCCTGGTAGTCGTGGGGGCCGGTCGGAGGGGATCCCTCCCCTCCTTGTACTGCTTCGGAAACCCTAGCCGTTTGAGGAGGACCTTGCATATGGGCGGATTCGAGTTGGGTGCTTGGAACCGAGCCCGGATTTTCCTCCATGGAAGGCCCTACCGTCTGAGGCTGGGTTTCCTCAAGGACCATGTCTATCTCTGGGGAGGCCTCCAGTTGGCTATCCCCCCCCCCCCAAGACATCGCAGGTCCCGATGGCAGTATCGTCACTAGTCATGTGTGGGGAGGCACAGGCCTTGACCCCGGCAAGGTTCAATATTCTTGCCAGCAGGTCTTTTGAGGGAAGCGACCGAAGGGGCCTGGCTTCCCTCTCCCCCCTAAGGGGGTTTGCTCTACCGAGCCGCTGGCTAAGGGCTGCCTGCTGGCTTACTTGGCAGTCCCCTTGGAAAGAATAGAGGGGACCGCCGCTGGAAAAAGGGAGGTGCCCGAAATCACCTCCAGACAAGGGGGTGAGGGGGAGTCCCCTACACCCGTAAGCGAAGGAGAGGAGTAAGCCTCCTCTCCGGTTAGAGAGATATGGAGGGTCCCCTGAGCAAGCACAGGGAAGGGGACCTCCATTTTTTCGGTGGAGAATTAAGGGGAGATTTTTCTGTTTCTCATCATTGGGCATGGTGACCCTCTATATTTCACGGGATGCAATCGCTCATCACCTCTTGCAGTTGCCCGCACTGCAAGAGGTGCTTACAGGCCTGGCAGAGCCAGACGCCGCTATTTGGGACCACCCCTCCCGCCTGGTGGCCTGGCAGTCCATCGGCATGGCGGCTCCACCTTAGACGCGGCGTAAAAAGATAGATTGTGAAGAGGAGAGGAAAAGGGATGTGAGGAAGGTATGGGTGGGGATGAAGCAGGTTGTTAAAAAGCCCTATCCGAACCAGAGCTCAGGGGTTAGGGAATGTTGTCCCCTCCCCCCCTCAGCCCCGATCCGGGACGGTTGGCTTGAGAAGGTCAGCATCTACCCTGTGAAATTAGAGGCTGACCAGAGAAAGTTGTGGGAGAGGTTGTATGAAAAGCAAGGAAACAAGCGTTTTGAAGGAAGGAGAAGAAGCGAAGCTGGGGTCAGACGGGGTGCTGAGTCGCGTCAGCACGGCGGCCGGGATGGCAAATCGCCGCACCCCTTACAGGGAGGCATCAGTCAAAATCAAGACCAAAGAAACGGTGCGAATCCACCACTTTCAGGTGAAAACCATTTAGCAACAAGTCTCGGTCAGGATGGAGTCATGACTGGAGGAGACAGAAGAGCACCACCTTAGTTTTGGCCAAGGAAAACTGAAACCTGTAGGCTATGGCATAGCGAGATATGCAGTTCAATGCCTGTTAGTTTATGCTTCGGAGTTAACATCTGGTCCACACCAAGAGATCGAAAGGTAGAGCTTATTGAGAACATCTCCTGAAAGCACAGAGGTGATATCATTGATGTTCAGGAAAAGGAGTGCAACACTGAGGACACCTTCCTACGGCATTGGGCCAGAGAGTGCTTTCCCCCATCTGTACATGAAATTCAAGATCTCACAGAAATTCAGAAATAAGGATTGAGAGGAGTCCCCTCATTCCATTATACCTCATCTGTATGCTGTATCATATGCCTTTTTTTAAATTATTGAGGGGCAGGAACAAGTCCTTAGCCATGCAGAAGATATGATCCATAGCCTGAACTGCGAGGATTTCCTCCTCCCTGAGATAAGAACCAGATTGCAGCTCTTTGCAATTGACACATTTAGCAATACACAATAAGGACTTATTGTGTACACTCTTAGAGCAACTTACACACACTACAGGTAAACCTGGCTTTGCACATCTACATGAGAAATTCGTATCTACAGCAGTGGCACAAATACTACCTTCACACAGTAGAGATACCAACTAGCACACGGCACACACTGACTCAGTTGACTTGTTACATGGTCGAATGTGATGAAGGAGTGTAGGGGTAGTTCTCAAGCCCCACTATTTTGGGCAACTTGCATTAGTAAGAAATGGGGAATGGGCATCCCACCTAAAATCTGAGTGTGCATCTGGAGAGCACAGGAAGAGGATAGTGATGCATGAATTGTTTTACATTAAGAACAACCACCAGCTCTTAAAGGGGCTCGTCTGCCATTCAGGTTTCCAAAACAGGAGAAAGGGTCTCATAGAGGAAGACTAGCGGTGGTATGCAGAGCAAAACAACATTGCCACTGATCTTGGTGGCACTAGATTGCTCCCACCTGAAGGGAAGTATTGAGTTGAGTTAAAGAAAGAACAGAGACTAAATGGGCTATAAATTGTGCATCTAGCTGCATGACAGTCTTCATGGTGGTGGTGGCAAAACCCTTATACCCTGTAGGTGGGTTAGAGGCATGCACCCAACATGGTCTCCCAGATACTGACTGCAATGAGAGGAAACAATCCCACTCAGATCCTTCCAATTATCCAGAACCCTGGAAATCCCATTACAGCAAAATGCACTCCAGGTCTCTGTAAAGGTGCTGAGGCTTTTGCAGAGATTACCCTCCCTGGGATGGCTGTAGGCTGCTCAGAGACCCCACCGAGGAGTATTAACCATGGAATGCATCAATGACACGGCCACCCTGAGGACTAGCAGAGTCTGACTCAACTCATGGGCCTTGTTCTTCTGGCCGATAGCTTCAGGGTTCTGCATTTGCTCAATTTTGGGGGAAGATGACCTGTTGTGCTCCATCCAACTACAGGCAAAGGGTAGGGAGCCAAGCTACCTTGGTGCTGTGCTTTGAAACCCTTGACAGGGTGGAGAAAGCTACTTTCCTGGCTATTTCTTCTTGAGTTAAGGAGCCCAATAATGGGAGCCATCTTCAAGGCTCCATAATTCTTTTTATCATTCTTCAATAGGGACGAAGGGAGATTCACCTCTTTCACTCCTCCCTATGAAGGGACCTCAGAGACTCGGCCTCTCAAGCTAGCCTATACTTGGAGATCCCCCTGGAAGAGGAATATCCCTTCTTTGTCATTAGGGGGTAGTGGTAGTTAAAAGCAGGGGAGAGGGGGATGTATTTGAGTTGTCCATACCAAGCACCAGGGGGAGCTTTATTCCTTTGACCAAGACTCCCACAGGGAGTGGATTCTATTTGGACCCCCACCCCTTTGATGCATCGGGAACCTGTCAAGGTGGACTGCCTGTAGGATTTAAATATATGGATGTGTCGTAGAATGACTCCCGACGATACCATATATATACTATTCGTTGAGGGAACTTCCTTAATTATCTCTAGAGTGCGTTTTACTGTCTTGGCGGCCGATATTATGTATCTTCAAAATGCTTAAGAAGTGGAACTGAGCTCAAGGATAATAATATTGCTATCATTAATAAAATAGAGTTTTATTAATAATAACTATAAACAATACACAAAAACGGAAAATATTGACAAACAGAATGGAAAGGGTCGTGGAGACTCGGGCTAATCCAAGGATTTAAGGGATCAAAAAAAGGTAAAACAAATATGGAGTTAAAGAGATGGGATGGTTCGATAAACCATTTAAAGCACAGGATAGAATTGACAAATAAGGGATCAATACTCAAAAGGTGACGCTTGGCTTACGTAACTTCATTAGGGTGCAGTGGAAGGTACTTGAAGGAATATTCGGTCCGCTGGCGAGTTCCAGACGAAGGGGGGGGGGATAAAAGGATCCTGACGAGGCGTCTTGGAAAGGAGAACCGTTACTCAACGAACGGCTGGAAGAACAATGGCTGTTCTAGGTTGTTCTCTTCTGAACAAAGGGGGGGGGATGAGAACCGTCTCTTGTCTACGGGCTCAAGAACAATGGCTGTTCTAATGTTGTTCTCCTTGAACAACAGGGGGGATGATGAGAACCGTTTCTTGGCGAAGGGCTCAAAACGAACAATGGCTGTTCTAATGTTGTTCTCCCTTGAACAACAGGGGGGGATGAGAACCGTTTCTTGGTGAAGGGCTCAAAACGAACAATGGCTGTTCTAATGTTGTTCTCCTTGAACAACAGGGGGGGGGGATGAGAGAGAACCGTTTCTTGGCGAAGGGCTCAAAACGAACAATGGCTGTTCTAATGCTGTTCTCCTTGAACAGCAGGGGGGGAATGCCTTGGGGACTTGACGTCACTAAAGGCTCGAACCTTTGGCACTCAAGGAATATTGTCCTCCTGGACAAGTGATGGTGAATCTCGAGGCTGAGGTCCCTTGGCGCACAAAGGGAGAGAGGGTCGTGGTGATGTTTCGCGACGAAAATCTGGATCTCCAATCTGATCTTAGTGGTAAAGTTTCCATATAAATAGCCAGGACATCTCCTTGGCGTGGGGGAAAATGGAGTGAAAGCTTGGAGGGAACGCACAGCTGGGCCGGAGAAAAATGCCTTATCTGTTCATAAGCCTAACTCGATCTGGCGAGGTCGGCGTATGGGGGCGAACGGGGGGACGATAACCTCCTTGTTTAAACATTGACGTCCGGCAGCTGTTGATAAGACTCCAAGCCTCGAATCGAAGATGCACGTGGGCCTCCTCGAGGTTTTAACTAATATGGGATAGGAGTTGAATTTAACACAGATTCAACTCGTTCTATCACACCCCTCCATTCCAGGGGAAGTTGTCACTTCGAAAAAAAAAAGAGAGAAGGGACAACGATAGAGCTCCGTTGTAGGGAACTCGTTTTCTTGTACCAACCGTATCTTCCTGCACCTAACTAGTATTACCTCAGTACATGATTATTTTGATCTTTAGATTACAGGGGAAAATAACCTTTAATACAACTTAATAAAAAAAAAGGGCATGGAACAATGAAATGTTATAAACTTAGTACATACGGGACAAAATAATTTATACGTAAATTAATAACAAATATATATACATCAAAAAAAATTAGACATTGAGCGTTACAAAATTCAGACATATACATTAATTAACTATATTACAAAAGAATCTTAAATTAAGTCGTACAAGACGGTATATACCTACATGGAGATACTAATCCTATGAATACAATTATTCTACGCTATTCGGTAACGCATTCCTACTGAGTGCGTCAGCGACCTGGTTATCGGAACCTTTGATATAATATATTTTAAATTGATACTCTTGCAAGAGTAAACTCCAGCGCATGATGCGGCCGTTTGAGTGTCTCAAATTCCTAATATAGGCTAACGGACGGTGGTCGGTTCCTATTTGAAAATCTTTACATATCAAGTACATCTTGAATTTGTCTATGACCCAGATAATTGATAGAGCTATCTTTTCTCTAGTGGCATATCTCTTTTCGCGTGGTAATAATAGATGGCTAGCATATGCAACTGGATGACTCGTTCTGTCATCCACGTATTGAAGGAGTACACCTCCAATGCCCTCGTTGATCACGTCGGTCTTAACTCCAACGGATTTTTCCGGGTTGGGCAACTTAAAAATGGGGGCAGAAATGAACTTACTTTTGAGCTGATTAAAATGGGAAACAGCGACATCATTCCAACGTAACCGATCGGAGAAATTCTTTTCCTGAAGGGGGCATAGGGGGGCCGAAATTGCAGCGAAATTCGGAACAAATCGCTGATAGGGAGAAGCTGATCCTAGGAACGATCTTAATGGCTTCTTTGTAATCGGGATGGGCATGTGGGCGATTGCCTTAATCTTGTTCTCGTGGGGACCTGACTTGCTTTGTCCTATTTTGAAACCCAAATATTTGATGGTTTCGTGGGCAAACTGGCATTTGCTGGGGCCAATGGTGAGGCCATTTTCACGCAGTTGCTTGAAAAGAGCTAATAGGGTGGATAAATGGTGATTCCATTTAATTAGTTCTTGGAGCTGACTCTTCTGACGTGGTGTCAGCTGCACGTCACTATCCAGGTCAGAGGGTTCCAAAGACTCGCCTGGTAGGGAAGGAGGAGGGTAATCGGCATCAGGTTGGATGCACACTGTCTGGATTACCTTAAGGGACTCCGCGGGGCAATCCTCTTCAAGCGCCGATGCTTCGTCTAGTTCTACGAAGGTATCTCCATGGGCGCGTTGGGGGTTCTTTTTTTCTTGGGGTCCAAGGACAGTCTCCGTGTCCTTGTCTGGGGCCTTATCACCTAAGGGTTTTAGTGAATCACATTCCTCTTTTTCCGTCCTAAAGTCCTGGTTAGGGGTCTCCGAGAAATCGGACGGTATCGGGGTTCTGATGGGGACGGGCTCCTGGGCTTCTTTCTTATCTCGGCCTTGAGGAAGGGCGGCCTGAAACACAGGGTCGAAACTTACTTGGGGGCTCTTTCCTATAAGTACGGAACAGAATTTTATTGGTGCTACAATGACTTCAGCCCAGCCATTATAATATTGACACTGCAGGTACCATCTAGCGATGGGGAATCTGTTCGCCCGCCCAAGTTGGTCATGTACCACCGCAAATTTTTTGTGGTTAGAGGCCACTGGGAGGAGTTCGTCGGACACGATGAAGCATGTACATCCTGTGTCCCTGACGAGAGTCGATACTCGACAGCTGTCCACGCTGCCCTCCTCATATTTCAAAGTTCCCGATGAACTTTTACCAAAAACAAAATTTACCTGGTGGCCTGACGGAGGGGGAGAAGTTTCTGCTTGGGCCTGCACCACCGAAGGAGCCGGGGTCGCATTAATCTGGTGAACTTGGTTGCCTGGTCCGCTTTTAAGCCTAGAATTTTGGGGGCAATTCCAGCTCATGTGGTTTTCTACTCCACAGGTGAAGCATATGGTTGGTCGCTTCGGGAAGAGAAATGGAGGAGAAGTCTTAACGGGAGGTTTGGAGTCCCGTTGTTGGTTTGGGGGAAAGAAGTTTTGGGGTTTTACGGGGCTCGGAAACTTTGTCAGCTTTCCTGGGAAGGGGCGCGAATCCGTCCTTCTTTCTTCTCGTTGGATTTCTTTTTCTCGTTCTTCTCGTTGTATTTTTCCTTCTCGTTCTTCTCGTTGGATTACTCTTCCCCGTTCCTCTCTCTTTCTTTTTCTACCTTTTTTCTTTGAACTTCTGCTTTAATCCGAGCTAATTCAATCTGAAGGTCAGCTAGTCTTATCCGTTCCTCTCTTTCTCTTTCTTCTCGTTGTATTTCTCTTCTTTGCTCCTCTTGTCGGATTACTCTTTCCCTTTCTCTTTCTTCCTCTTTTCTTTGCTCCTCTCGAATGTACTTAATTAGTTCTTTTCCGGAAAGTCCACAGGACTCTCCTTGCGCTTTAAAGATTTCGAACAGAGTCATCTTTGCACTTGGGGGCGCACTAGTCAACCAACTAAAATTCCTCGCAACAAGAATTATGCCTCTATAGAATTAGCCTACCTAAATATGGGCACTGACCTATTCGTACTTGGTTTCTCAATCTAAATAACCACTGACTAAAATCACGAAAAAACACAACAAATTATTATAACCGTTCCTTGAGCTACTCCAGCTTCTTAAGTTTCAAAAAAAAGGGGATAGCAATCGTTAAAACAAAAGGGAACTACTATATTCTATTATTATAACGAATAACACTATGCTTTACTCGACTGAGAGCAGTGTTTGCAAAGATATAGCGTTAAACCTTACACACCTGATACCAAATTAAATAGTATATATATATATGTCGTAGAATGACTCCCGACGATACCATATATATACTATTCGTTGAGGGAACTTCCTTAATTATCTCTAGAGTGCGTTTTACTGTCTTGGCGGCCGATATTATGTATCTTCAAAATGCTTAAGAAGTGGAACTGAGCTCAAGGATAATAATATTGCTATCATTAATAAAATAGAGTTTTATTAATAATAACTATAAACAATACACAAAAACGGAAAATATTGACAAACAGAATGGAAAGGGTCGTGGAGACTCGGGCTAATCCAAGGATTTAAGGGATCAAAAAAAGGTAAAACAAATATGGAGTTAAAGAGATGGGATGGTTCGATAAACCATTTAAAGCACAGGATAGAATTGACAAATAAGGGATCAATACTCAAAAGGTGACGCTTGGCTTACGTAACTTCATTAGGGTGCAGTGGAAGGTACTTGAAGGAATATTCGGTCCGCTGGCGAGTTCCAGCCGAAGGGGGGGGATAAAAGGATCCTGACGAGGCGTCTTGGAAAGGAGAACCGTTACTCAACGAACGGCTGGAAGAACAATGGCTGTTCTAGGTTGTTCTCTTCTGAACAAAGGGGGGGGGATGAGAACTGTCTCTTGTCTACGGGCTCAAGAACAATGGCTGTTCTAATGTTGTTCTCCTTGAACAACAGGGGGGGTGATGAGAACCGTTTCTTGGCGAAGGGCTCAAAACGAACAATGGCTGTTCTAATGTTGTTCTCCCTTGAACAACAGGGGGGGGGGAGAGAACCGTTTCTTGGCGAAGGGCTCAAAACGAACAATGGCTGTTCTAATGTTGTTCTCCCTTGAACAACAGGGGGGGATGAGAACCGTTTCTTGGCGAAGGGCTCAAAACGAACAATGGCTGTTCTAATGTTGTTCTCCTTGAACAACAGGGGGGGGATGAGAACCGTTTCTTGGCGAAGGGCTCAAAACGAACAATGGCTGTTCTAATGCTGTTCTCCTTGAACAGCAGGGGGGGAATGCCTTGGGGACTTGACGTCACTAAAGGCTCGAACCTTTGGCACTCAAGGAATATTGTCCTCCTGGACAAGTGATGGTGAATCTCGAGGCCGAGGTCCCTTGGCGCACAAAGGGAGAGAGGGTCGTGGTGATGTTTCGCGACGAAAATCTGGATCTCCAATCTGATCTTAGTGGTAAAGTTTCCATATAAATAGCCAGGACATCTCCTTGGCGTGGGGGAAAATGGAGTGAAAGCTTGGAGGGAACGCACAGCTGGGCCGGAGAAAAATGCCTTATCTGTTCATAAGCCTAACTCGATCTGGCGAGGTTCGCGTATGGGGGCGAACGGGGGGACGATAACCTCCTTGTTTAAACATTGACGTCCGGCAGCTGTTGATAAGACTCCAAGCCTCGAATCGAAGATGCACGTGGGCCTCCTCGAGGTTTTAACTAATATGGGATAGGAGTTGAATTTAACACAGATTCAACTCGTTCTATCACAGGATGGGAAACTGACACCAGAAGATACGAGATGGGGAACCAGTGTATCGGCTGCCATAACATATCCAAGATTGAGGAGTCGGGGATAGGCCAAGAGGGGGCCATTAAAAAAAGAATACTTCAGAACATCGATCGGGGCAAGAATCAGTTGTGGTTGTGCCACCCTTTTATATGAAGGAGCCCCCGTAAGAAAACACAGTTGGGGCAGACACCAGGGTTTCTACTAGGGGTGGCTCCCAATGAGTAAACTAGCCTGTACTCTAAGATCCCCTGGGAAGAGGAATATCTCTTGCTCTTCTTTGTCTTGGGGAGGGGGGGGGCTTATTCCTCTGCCCTAGAATCCCACAAAGTTCTGGGAAAGTAGTGTTATTCAGGGGATGTGGAGATGATGTAGGAAAATGTTCAACAGGGTGGCAAGAGTACAGATTCTTGCAAGACTGCATTGTGTATGTGGTGTGGTCATGAGAGCTGAATGGACAGTATGATCCAGGCTGTGGGTGGTTTGTTTGGCTTGAAGATGGGTATGATACAAGCAGATTTTCAGACATTTATACTAGTTTAAGATTTGTGCAAGGGTATCAATGCCTCTTGTACCATCGGTTTTAAGTGAATGTTTAATATGCCAGGTCCAGAGACAGGGAAGGCTTGTGTCTGCTATAGAGCCTGGGATTTCTGTCATTTCTGTCATGAATTGTCTAGGCAAGTGGGTCAATTTAAACTGGAGGTTTGTACTTCTATGTGAGGTTAGGAGTTGTGTTGCTGATTTTTCCATAGTATTGTATAAGAGAGTGTGCTTGTCTGATGAAGTTGAACAAGTTTGCATTGGTATAGATGGCTTTGTGTATTGTTTGCCTGCCTGAGTTAGCAAGTCCCTGCAAAGGTTTTCCAGAAGTTGTTGCTGTCTGTTGTTGTTGTTGTTGAATCAGCTCTTGGAGGATGTGACAGAGGATAATCCATTATGGGATTGTCATGTTGATTTGGCAGCTAGGTAGGGTGAGCAGAGAGTGATGCTTGGGGAAGTGGAGTTGTGTTGCTGATTTTTTCCATAGTATTGTATAAGAGTGTGTGCCTATCTGATGAAGTTGAACAAGTTTGCATTGGTGTAGATGGCTTTGTGTATTGTTTGCCTGCCTGAGTTAGCAAGTCCCTGCAAAGGTTTTCCAGAAGTTGTTGCCGTCTGTTGTTGTTGTTGTTGGATCAGCTCTTGGAGGATGTGACAGAGGATAATCCATTATGGGATTTTCATGATTTAGCAGCTAGGTAGGGTGAGCAGAGAGTGATGCTTGGGGAAGTGGAGTTGTGTTGCTGATTTTTTCCATAGTATTGTATAAGAGTGTGTGCCTATCTGATGAAGTTGAACAAGTTTGCATTGGTGTAGATGGCTTTGTGTATTGTTTGCCTGCCTGAGTTAGCAAGTCCCTGCAAAGGTTTTCCAGAAGTTGTTGCCGTCTGTTGTTGTTGTTGGATCAGCTCTTGGAGGATGTGACAGAGGATAATCCATTATGGGATTTTCATGCTGATTTGGCAGCTAGGTAGGGTGAGCAGAGAGTGATGCTTGGGGAAGTGTCTTGTGAATGGGGATTGATCAGGTTGTGGTTGTTTTCTGTAATGCTGTGGGCTCTAGTGAAACCGAGGTATATAAAAGTTCATTAGTTGGATTAGGACTATCTTAAGTTCATTACTCAAAATCTGAATGCAAATCTACAGGAGTTGGGTGGATGGAGAGGAAGTTGCAAACCACTGAAAAATCCTATAATAATAGCAAATTTTTGTCTGTTAAATATAAAAAGATCTGGAATTAAACTAGGAAAATAAAGCAGGAGGGAGGAAAGAGCAAAAGTGCGGAGAGATATAAAATGGAATAGAGTGATACAAGACCTTTAGAGGGACAAAAATAGACAAGTACCTATATGAAAAAAATCTCATCTTGTTCTTATGTGATTTATTGCAAAAAAGGATAGTAAAATAGAAACCTGTAAATCTTTCCTGACAAAATTTACACAATATCAAAATGGAACCGAATTCATTTTCAATTTTGAACAAATTCCTTTCAACTGTTTTCTGACTAATTTTAAATTGATCTCTAATTTTGTATCAATTCTCTGTGTCTATCTATTTAGCCCTGTTGCTGATGTTTCCCAGGAGGAGATGATTTATGCTTCCTCCGATCGCTTGGGAGGTTTAGGGAGAAAGCTTTGATCCTACAGCCTGCGCTGTAGCTCGCCACGCCAACATTACCACAACTAAGTGAAGCTGTGCCTTCTGCAGGAACAGGTTAGAGAGGATGTTGCATGCTATTCTCCCCCCTCTGTACTAGCGGTCCATACAACAGTAAGGAAAGGGAAGTTTGATTGCAGATTAACCTCTCACCGATTACACCCCAGTAGAATGGTCATGCCATATCCAATTGGAAATAACATCATGACAATACAACTATTTATTCTTGCATTGACTAAAGTTTTAAAAACAGACAAGCTTGTTGTGTGCACCCTGAATCAGTACACACTCGCTAGAAAAAATATATACGATCATACCTGGCCCTTTTCATCTATATTTGGGTGATAAATCTTTGTCTTAAAATTAATTTTGGGAGGTTTAAATGGATATTCAGCAGGAAAGTTGATTTCAATTCTAAATGCTCCTTTACTATATGGTTGATTGTCCTGTAATAAAGAATAAGTTATTGGAAAATAAACCTTTACAGTAATTACAAAAGGATGAATTTAATTCAATCTTTAAATGCAAACTCATTTTCACCCTAAGGTGGTATATGCATTTATGAATGCAACTAAAAATTACCTGACTCGCTTGTCTTACCTTAAAATGCAGTATGAAAAACCAAAGTTAAACATCCTTTTCCCCATGCCATCATTCCACCTCCACACAACCAACATCCCAATCTTGTCTTCTATACTACTCTCACTCCCATACACCAAAATGAATACCAGCATTTTTACATACAATCTGCCACATTCCACACTCAAACCCTTTACATTTTACTAATGCTCTGATCATTGAAACTTTCCTAACATTGGCTGAGATATTGAACATCATGTAAGCTATAAGAACAATTTTGTATGAAAAGTACAGATACTCATAAGTACAGGGTAGAAACAAAGTGTAGACTAGTTTTTACAAATCATTTTAAATGTTTACATACCATTAGTCAATTACTTTCTTGCAGGTTTGTTTAGGATTTATTGAATTTTGTGAATCAAGGGTGTAAATTTATAAAAAAACACATGAACAAATATGACCAGAAAATTTGAAGCACTTGTGTATCTGTATTGAGGTGGGAAAACAGCGGGCAATATTTTGAAAATATTGAACTCCATTGTGAACCGATCTGGGGGATTGTCTTCAAACAGCGAGAACTCAACCCTCATCAAGCTCAAGATCAGGATTGCCAGACATGATTTTGAGGCCAAAAGTGAGCAATGTGGCTCACTTTGGATAAATGCAGTATATCAAAGTCAGAAATTCAACACTGTATTGAATAGACAAGTTTAAATTACAAATTTGCCATATAGTTTTAAGGTATCTAATTAATTTGTCATAATTAATTAAGGAAGCAGCCAAAGCACAGACATCAAGCAGCTACTCATATATTGCCCAAACCTCATACAAGCATGCACTACACACAATATCTCCTCTCTTATGGACCTGTGCACCCAGACTGAGAGTGGTGGTCTTCCTAGAAGCTGGTGAGTAAAAGTTTAAAGATAAAGTGAGAAGAAGAGAGTATAAAATAGTACCTCTCTATAGATTTTTTTAAGCTTATCTGACAAAACTAGTTTTAGTAAATGCTATGCTTTTCAAACCCAGGAGAAATGTTAAATACTTACTGGGAGAATGAGACCTTGCCATTGTAAAATATTTGTTTCATCCACAATAATGTCCCGAAAAAATTTTACCCCTGACTTCCTAATATCAGCTAGCTCCTGTAAAAGAAAAATAAGTTCACGAAAGTGTCTATAATGGGTTATATATATATATATATATATATATATATATAAATCCAGCATACTATAAAGAAAGATAAAGTCATATTTTTCTTTGTAAAAGTCATTTCCTAATTGCAGAAAAATCTGTGCAGGGATAGGGATTGAAGCAAGCACACCAAGACAGCTAGAAACCACTTTCATCGTAATTAACCTGTACTGGAGTGGTCTAGAGGTTTGCATTAATTGAGATCAAAGTGGTTTCTAGCTGCCTCAGTGTGCTTGGTTCAATCCCTACCCCTACACACCAGGTAATGGCTTCACTACTAAGATTAAAATTTAAAATCGTAAAAAGAAGCAGCCATGGTTAAATTTTTATAAATTTTCTGAACTTTGCTAAAATAGTTAATATAGAAGATATAGAAAAATAAATATTCTGAACTTCACCATTTGTAATTCTTTGGGTTTTAAAAAAATCACAAAATTTTGATACTTATATTTATTTCTGATACAAAAGTTGCTACACAGCCTTGATAGAGGGAAAAAAAGTAGAAAAAAGCATTAATCAAGGAGGGGGGGAGTCTGAGATCATTTGCTATATTGTTTATTATCAGGTTTTACACACAGTAGCTACATTAAATTAAGAATCAGAAGGATTGGATTTAGGAACTTTCTTTATTAATACTGATTCTAAAATCTTAGTTTTGCAAAAATCTTTGCAATTGGGACTTCAAATAATCTATTTAATGATTGTAATTATTGTGATAAAAAATATTTGATGCATTACTGCCCTGCCTGAGATCACCTTTATATTCATAAATTCTTTGTTCTAATGTTCTCCCAGTCACTCTTAAATAGAATGAACAGTTGGTGAATGCAAAAAAGATTAAATATACATCATTTAGATGATCCTTTGGCTTAGTCAAAGAGAAAGATTTGAGGATGGAAAAGGGGTATTTAAATGTGGTTCTACCTCGAGAAATAGCACTACTTACTCCTTCGAGGAGGGGAGAAATTGGGAGAGATAGACAATTCATAGCACTCTTTATATGAAATTTCATCTTGTAAAAAGCAAGGATCACATTCTAAATGCTCTTAAGAAGATACCCATTGCAATGGCCTTTTTAATATTAACATCATGATGTGAAAATAAATGGATGAAAGAGTTAGAATCAGTTAGTTTACGATACACAGAAGCAAATTTGACATTGAGAAAGGGTAGACATATCCTTTTTCCCATTCCACTTTGAAATTGATGGTAGGATGAAGGGCAATGAGATTTTAGTGAAATTATCAAATGAATTTACTGTTTATAGGCTATATGGATGATGTCTACATACCTGAACAATTAAAAAAAAGAGATTACATAGAATAGATAATAAGGGATTGCCTATGCTACTCCATATTTTTGATAAATTTTTTTAAAAATTATTTTAGTAGCCTATCTGGTGACTACCCACTTGGGCATAAGGCACCGAAGTAACGACAGCCTAGCACTAGGGTACTTTAAGATAAGAATATGAAAAACAACAATAAAAAGGGAAGATGGCAACAATTAAGAAGCAAGCTTAGGCATTGGAGGAGGACCCCTCCCCCTGGCACAGGAGAATGTGCCTTACAACAAGTCAATGTGCATGAACTTATCCCCAGTACAAGGGACAGGCGGTAGCGACCCCACCCATCCCCAGACAGGTAACGTGGCAGAGATTGCCCAGACTGGGACATTAAACAAAAATGTGCCAAACAGTCTGGGGAACAACACAGTCTTCACAGTAGGGCGCTGGCGAGCACTCCGTCAAATGGCAGTGCATCCGGCGGGTGTGCCCAATTTGGAGATGACGGAAAGCAACTGGAAGCCTGGGCAGCATTAGGGGGTAGGTCCATGGGAACAGTTGCAGCGCAATGGCACGCAACTTTAAGTTCCCTTCGACCATCTCCCATCTTCTTTGCCAAGCAGCCTGTATTACTGCAATGTAGTCAGAGAGAGTAAGCGCAAAACGCTGGTCAGGTCGCAAAGTCCTCGCAGACTCTTTAGCACCCTCATCGGTGTGCTCATTCCCCACAATTCCTACATGTTCAGGAACCCAGCAGAAGATAATTTCGACATTTGCCCAGCTTGCCAAAACCGTGGCATCATGGATATAGTGAACCAGGGGACGCTGAGATTCCAATGCCCCGAGAGCACTCAGGGTGTTTATGGGTCGCTATACATCACAATCCAGTCGCAGTGCCTGGCAGAGCCCGACTGACTTCAAACAGAGGAAATACAGCATGGAAGCCAACCCCCTGTTAGGACTTGGAACCATCCATATACACTGGCACGGTTCCAGCGTGACACGAAGTGTGCTCCAAAAAGGTTGAACACAATACTCCTGGCGCTGTAGAAGCTTTGGGAGCAGAAGCATGGTGACAAATAGCCAAATGTGGTACCCTCCTGGGCAGAACCAAGGGAGCCACCAGCCCGAGAGCTATACCTAGCTCTTGAAGGAGATTCCTTGCCCTATACCCAAAGGGTATAGGGCTGGCGTCTCTCGGTGGCATAGGCACCGGGCTCTTACGTAGAGGCAAATAATACACTGTACATGGCATGGAGCAAGTGGCATCTCCCCAGCATCAACTAGTAGGCTCTCAATGGGGGAAGTGCAGAAGGGACTGGTTGCCAGGCAAAGGTCGGTGTGGTGGATATAGTCCACCTTCCACAATGAAGGTTCGGCTGTGGATGCATAAAACTTGCATCCGTAGTGAGCTTTGAACGAACAAAGGATCGATAAAAAAGTAAGGCAGTAGCCCTATGAGCGCACCAATTGCTGAACATCACAGAACGGGGAATATCTATGGTGCGGGTACAAGAGACCCTAAGGCTGCGAATATGAACCTCCCAGGTGATGCATTGGTCAAATACAAGACCAAACAAACGGTGTGATTCAACCACTTCCAGGCATACCCCATTAAGAAAAAGCGTGGGTCAGGGTGAAGCTGTGGATGGCAGCAGAAGTGCACCACTTTAGTCTTGGCCAAGGAAAACCGAAACCTGTGCACTTCAGCATAGTGAGAGAAATGGTTCAATGCCTGTTGGAGTTGACACTCCAGAGTTGGCATCTGGGCTGGGCCAAAAGAGATTGAAAGGTCGTCCATGTAGAACATCTTCTGGCAGCACTGAGGTGATGCCATATCTGATGCTCAGGGTAAAGAGTATTCCACTGAGGACACTTCCCTGCGGGACACCCTCTTCCTGCTTCATTGGGCCGGAGAGGACTCCCCCCACCCGGACACAGAAACGACGATCTTGCAAAATTTCAGATATAAACATTGGGAGGCGTCCCCTCACCCCATCATGTGGAGTCTCCATGATACGGTATCATAGGCTTTCTCCACATCGAAAAACCCTGTGGCGTAGAGCTGTCTACGAAGGAAGGCCTCGCAGACAGCATTTTCCAGCCGGAGCAGAGTATCTGATGTGGAGTGGAACTTGAGGAAGTCGCACTGTGAAAAAGACAAATGGCCTCTGCTGTCCAGAAAAAAGGCTAATCTAACATTTACTAATTTCTCCATCAACTTGCACATGCAAGAGGTTAGAGAGATTGGGTGGAAACTGGACAGAGTAGAGTGATCTCTCCCTGGATTGCGAAAGGCAGGCATTGTAGCGATTTGCTAGGAATCTGGGAAGAGACCCTCCACCCAGATCCTGTTGAACAAATCTAAGAGAAAGCCCATGCCTCACTCACCCAGGTGTCTTCATGCCGTATGGGACATCGTCCGGACCATGGGCAGTGTCCGTGCACGAAGCAAGAGTGGAACGCAACTCACTCACAGTAAACCTGTCGTTGAAAGGTTCTCTGCCTCTGGAGGTAAAGTCCAGTCAACGGACTTCCACGACATCACAACGTGCATTGAATGCTGGCAGAGCAAGCATCCCAGCTAGAGAATGTGGAGAAAGCGGTTGTGACGGATTCTGCCATGGACGCGGGGTCCGAGATTACGGTCCCATTCTCCTGGAGAATGGGAGGGGGGGGTCCTGCAAGAACTTGCCCTGAATCCTTTTGACTTGCTTCCACATCTCTGCTAGAGGGGTCTTCCCGTTAAGTGAAGACACGTGTGCCCCCAAGAAGAGCGGAACCGGAACCTAGCCCAACAAAATTAACCGACAGTGAAATCGTTTGGGCGGCGCTTATAGCGCATGTAGGCATAATGCTTCTGTTTGAAGGCCGTCTCACCACAGGAGTGGTTGGCATGCAAAATCGCCAGACATTCTGGAAATAGTAGTCAGGCCCGCGGCGATGAGGTTGTCAGAGAAGAACTCAATGACCTCATCTACCGACATAAACTCGTGGACTGAGATAGAGAATTCAGTAATTTCCTGAAATGCAGGCCACTGCACCAGTGCCAAGCACCACTGGGGCAGGCTCTCAGGCGGCAGCAGCCGAGAAAATGATATTTGAATGGGAAAGTGATCACCACGATGGAGGTCATCAACCACCCCGGAGAGCACTGAGATAGATCAAGGCAAGAAAATGAAGCATTTCTCGGGCAGTGATGCTAAACTCATTCACATTTAGGATACCTGTCTCAAACTCTTTGATCAGATCGCCAAGGACTTGCCCCTGGGATTTATTGAGTAGTCTACCCAGAAAAGATGTCTGCCATTCAGAGAAAGGGCCTCGGCAACCGTGACACGACGCTGCGGAAGTCCCCCGCGTTGAAGTCAGCTGACGGTGGAATGTACACAGAAATAACAGTATACCTCCTATCCAGGTGAAGCTGCACAGCCACTGCCTGAAAGGAGGTATCCAAAGTGAAAAGAAGAATGAAGACATCATGCTTGGCATAAACCGCACATCCTTCAGCCCAGCCCCCATCTCATGGTGGTGGAGTCGAAAAACCCTTATACACCGGGAGGGCGGGCAGGGGACATGGGACGAGCTTCCGCAGCTCCTCCTAGTTGGCCCAGAGTCCACAGCAATTCCCTAGCTGGGAGATGCAGGGACCCTCTTCGAAGAGAAGACCCTCATGGGAATGGCCGTATGCTTCCCAGAGGCAGAACCCTGGGCACTGTTGGCCGGACAATGCTCTTAAAGCGCTGTCGCTTTCAAGGACTTATTGGGGGGGCTCACCATGCGAGTCTTTTCCTCCCTCCGCCTCGGGGCACTCTTTTCGAGGATCCACCGTCTCCAAGCCACCCAGCCCACCACTAGGCATGGGTGAAGGAGCCAAAGCTCCTATTTGCTGTCCTGCTTTCAGGGGGGCAGCTTTAGGAACACTGGAAGATAGCCTGGCCTCCAACTTCAGGGGTGTTTCACCTTATGAGAAAGAGTCGCACTAGGGTAAGGGGGAGGGAGCCCTTGTTTTAGCCGGGATGGGTGTGAAGTCTTTGTGCCACCAGCTTTACTGGCGGAGTACCCGAGTTGAGTAGAACCTGCAGAAGGGCTCTGAAAGGGCGCGCAAACAAATGTGCTCGTTGGCCTGGAAAGGCCAGGAACAGAGGGTGTCTTTCTAAGCATTGAGGTGTAAGACATCCCAGGCGCGCCAGTACCAAGTCCTTAGTCTCGCCGAATGAGAGTTGATCCTGTGCCTGAACATCCAGGATTTCTTTCTCAAGGAGATATGCACCACATTGCTTCGAAGAAACGGGGTGCGGCTCTCTGCAATTGACACACAACCACAATTTACACAGACTTTGCACGTCTACATGAGCAATTCGTATGGCCGAAGCGGTGACAGTAATAGCACCTTCGCAGAAGTGGCACACATGGCTTCACGCGGTATCGGTACCAACCGGCATGCACCAACTCAGGGAGCTCGTCACAGTCGAATATGACGAAGAGTGTAGGGGTGGGTCTTGAGGCCCCTCCCTGTTTTCTCATCGCACGCTCGACATTGACCGCCCCATCATCAGCCAGCTCTAGAGTGATATCTTCTATGGAGTAGTCCACGAGTTCCTTCACATAAACTACTCCTTTCATGAAGTTCATATTAGAGTGCGGCGTCACACTCACTGGGGTGCCATCAAGTGTCCGAAGAGCACTTACCTTGGCTGCCTCAGAGGTAACCACCACATTTACCAGAAGGCTGCTGTCTGAAAAATGGGTCACCTTTGGCTCTCTACGAATTATAACAGCTAAAGCTCTCCTCTGATGGATCATGTTACCCTTGGCCAGCATACTGCCATCCGTGGAGCAAATAACTAAGAGGCGTTTGAAGCCAGCTGGCTAAAAACGCCAGGCAATCTCTGAATGAGGGGCCCCAACATAATCAAGGCTACGCTCTGATTGAGGGGCCCCAACATAATCAAGGCTACGCTCTGCGCACTTTGTCTTATTTTTTGGATTTTGGATTCCCCACCCAGGCAAGCACAGGTGCCGGATGTGCCGATCTTAGCTTGGTCGACTTCAAGGATGTTAGTGGCCTCATCCATCCTTGCAGCCCCTGAGGAGGAAGAAGAGCCCCCCCCCCTCTTTTTTTATGAGAGGAGGGCAGGAAATGGAACCACTTCTCCACTCCCCTAGCAGGAGCTGCCAGGCCAGATGGACTGGCCTCTGCAAGGTCCTTCGCCAAGATGGTGAAAGTCACAGCAGTCATGGGGGCACCAGTCGGAGGAGGAGATCGCTCACTTCTTGTGATGTCTTAGCAGCCCGATCCTTCTGGCGAGGACCCTGCACAGGAGCAGAATCGGGCTTGGTGTTTGATGCTGAGCCCAAATCTGCCCCCATGGAAGGCCACACCTTCTGAGGCTGGGCTGCGTCAGGGAGCATGTCTATCTCAGGGTGGGGGATCTATTTGGCTATCTTCCCCCCCCCCCCAATAACATCACAGGTTGTGTCAGTTTTGTCCATGTTCTTTAGGGGGGCATAGGCCTTCACCCCCTCTAGATTCAATATTTTGGCTAGCACGTCTTTAAAAGAAAGTGGCCAATGCGACCTTCCTTCCCTGCCCCCCCCCCCCTAAGCCGCTTTAACTGGAAGCAGCCAGTTATGGGCTGCCTGCTGGCTCTCCTGGCAGTCCCCTGTGAAAGCAAAGGCGGAACTGCCAGATTTGAGATGGAGTCACATGGTGACTCCAAGGAAGGGGGTGAGGGGGAGCTTCATGCACCCATAGGCACTGGAGAGGAGTAAGCCTCCTCTCTGGTTGAAGAGTTATGGATGGTCCCCTGGGAAACCACAGGGGGGGGAGGGGGAAGCTCCATTTCCTCTGTGGAGTGAGGGCAGCTCCGTTGTTCTTAAAGGGAAAATGGGAAGAGATTTTGGTTTTGGTAAGTTTTCATTCATGGGCATGGTGACACCTTTTTTTTGTACGGGATGCAAACGCTAATCACCCCCCCCGCAGTTGTCTGCTCTGCGAAGGGTGAGTACAGGCCAGGCAGAGCCAGGCGCCGCCATTTGGGACCACCCCTCCCGCCTGGTGGCCTGGCAGTGCTTCAGCATGGCGGCTCCACCTTGAACACGGCGTAAAAAAGATAGATTTTGAAGATGAGAGGAAAAGGGATGTGAGGAAGGTATGGGTGGGGATGAAGCAGGTTGTTAAAAACCCACCATCCCAAACCGGAGCTCAGGGGTTAGGGAACATTGTCCCCTCCCACCTCAGCCCCAATCCAGGATAGTTGGGTGAGAAGAGGGTCAGCATCTACCCTGTGAAATTAGAGGCTGACCAGAGAAAGTTGTGGGAGAGGTTGTATGAAAAGCGAAGAAACGGGGGGAAATAAGTGTTCTGAAGGAAGGAGAAGAGGCTAAGATGGGGTTGGACAGGGTTCTGAGTCCCGTCAGCACGGCGGCCAGGAATGGCAAATCGCCGCCCCCCATAAGGGGCTTGGGCTCAGAAGTGGCAGATGACTTTTAACCTTAAAAAATGCAAAGTTCTTAACATAGGAAGGGATAAGAGTAAATTTAGCTATGAAATGGATGGGTATTGGCTGAATTCAGTTGAAGATGAGGACTTAGGTCTAGTACTAGGCAAAAAATAGAGCAAATAGGGTGATAGGATACATTAAGTGGAATGTTAGCTACAAGAGTAGAAGTTATCCTTAAACTCTACAACTTGTATGTTAGGCCACATTTAGAATACTATATACAAGCATGGTTACCACATTTTAGACATAACATCAACCTGCCTGCTAGAGTCAGTACAAAGGAGGGCAACAAAAATAATACCTTCACTGAGCACCTTGAATATGAATATAGACTGAGGGTACTAAATATGTTTTCATTTGAAAGATGTGTAACGGGAAATATGATTGAGCTTTTTAATATCTTATGGGATGGATAAGTTGGATTTTAGTAAGTTATTTGAGTTGGAAGGTAGTAATAGGTCTAAGGATTGCCACTTAAAAATTAAAAAACAGAGTGCAGGTTGGATATTAGAAAATATTTTTTCACCAATAGAGTGGTAGATTACTGGAATAGTTTGCCATCTGAGACAGTAGAGAGTCCAAACTTGAATGTTTTCAAATGCAGATTACATGATTATATGGGGAGGGAGGGGGATTATTTTTTACTCATTCCTGTGGATGCAGTTTTTTATTATTGTATATTATGATTGATTTGGATTTTGACGAGTCTTGATGATGATGCTTTTTGTTTTTGACACATTCCTGTGTATAGCTCTAATTGTATATTGTAGATGCATGATCTGACACATTCCTATGGATGCATTTTGTGGGTGGGTTTTGACAGATGCAGATGACCTTTGATAGGCCCTTGTAGCTTTTATCATCAGTGAAATTATATTGTTAAATTTGATTTTATCTATTTCTTTTGATACTAATTCCTTTGTAATTAAAATATCTGGTAATCTTTAACATTAGCTTCTCTGTGATGAGTTGTTTTGTTTGAGCCAAAATAAATGGAAATATGATTTTTGGTTATGATTTATTTTACCCTAAATATAATTTTGTAATTTTTAACAACATATGGTAATTATTATTAATTCTAAAAATTATGCCGTTATTTTTAACTTCCGGAACTTAATACTAACATTTATATGGTATAATGGGGTGCAATGACTGTGAAAGGTCGGGATTAAAGGATTCAAAAGGGTGAAAAACCCAGTGCAAATTTTCCATTAATGGAGTTGAAGGCACGTTGCTTTCTAATGCTCACATTCAAACAAGTGCTAGCCTTTTATTTATAAACTATTTTCTGTGCAAAGCTTTGATTCAAGCCAGAGGCCTAACAACATTTAGCAATCGACTTTTAAATTCAAATCTGATGGTAGGCTTTCAAATTAGGAATATTTTTTTTTTAAGCATTTCAAAGTACCTAAAAAAAAATGTTAAATTTTGTCAGAAATAGCCTAAACTCGTCGACACTATCGTTATCTTAAAATTACCAAGTTATGTCTGATCTGGTTTTGGATCTTTTAAATGATTTTGCTAATATGTTTTCTTAAGCAGTTTTGTGTGTAGTTTTCAGATCTGAAACTCATTTTCACTGGAAATACATACTTTTCCTATTATGGACCTTCAATCAATTATGGCCAAAGTATGCATTTCCAGGAAAAATGAGTGTCGGATCTAAAAAAGTACAAAAATGCATAGGAAGAACATTTTTAAATTACTGTGCACATTTGTGTTGTTCAATTCAGCATGCATAAATAATTTATTGGTAAATATGAAGATCGGCAGCGCGAACAATGACCCAAAATATTTTGTACCTGCTCCAATATGTTTCACCTTTTTGGAATAAATTCAAGGGAACCCTACAATGATTCTGAGTTTCATTCAATTGGGAGGGTCTGGAAGGCACAACCACCCAGTATATAGTCATAATTGTTCATGATTCCCTTTTATCAAAAGAGGAATTAAAGAAAGATTCCACACTTTCTTCACCGCTATTTCAGAAGTATACTCACTGCAATAAAGTAAGTAAACAGCATTTTTCATTTGGTTATTTTCGGGCATTTTTTATTACAAAAATGGTGCTGGGTATATTTGAACTAGGACTCAAATGCACATGCATCATGCGCTGATAAACGAAATATACATGCAAAAAAAATGCGCCGTTGATCTTCTTGTTTACCAATTTATATATATATAAATTTGGGGGTTTTTGACGGATGCTGATGACCTTTGATAGGCCATTGTGGCTTTTGTCCTCCATGAAATTATGTATGTTATGGCACCAGGGTTTATTTAAGTAAACATTAAATAAAATGAAAACTCAGCTTATAAAAAAAATGGGAAATTAATTTAATTATACTTTGAGCAAAAATTACCACCTTTGTTAAATTTTAGTTATGGGAAAACGGATTTACTTACAGATATGAAAAGTTCTTTTTTGGGGTAGCTAGTAGGTAATTCTGAAGATCCATACCCTGTTAATTTTCCCGCTCACATTCCCATAATATTTATTCCATCTCCCAACATGTTTTCACCCAACTGCGTGATTAACTTGTTTTATTACTTGTTCCTGAGGGCGAACCGTACTATGGGTTGCTATATGGGGGCATACCGTACCTCCTTGCTCACTACGCTCACCCTCAGGAACAAGTAATAAAACAACTTAACCACACAGTTGGAGTGAAAACATGTTGAGAGGTGGAATAAATATTATGGGAATGCGAGCAGGAAACTCACGGGGTATGGATCTTCAGAATTAACCATTATAGGCCCATCCACCCGATGAGCCGACCCTCAAAATAAGCTAGAATCGCATCGGCCCATACTTGCAACATTTACCCTATTTTTCACCATAACATAATTAACAATAATTGTTCAATTCATGGCCGGATGATTTTGCGCACAATTTTGGGGGGCATTAGGCTATTTTGGTAATTGTTAAGATTAGTGGCCCCTGATTTGGGGGGATACTTTAATGGCTACTTTTGGTAACACTTCAGTTTAGGGGCGCTGTTTATAGGCTACAATTTTGGGCTACAATATGTCTTATGATGTCAGACAGTAACGTCAGATGTGACCAATCACGGTGCTAATTTTTTTTATATGAGTATATACTGGGGGGCTGTGATATCTCCCCCATGAGCAGTCCCCTTGAATTTACTGTGTTTTTTCCTATTTTATTTTTTGTATTTTTTGTTTCGCTGCAAATGACAACAGCTTTTCACTGGCAGAAAAAAACTGGTAACCTAATAGCAAACAATACTTACTTAGGTAAAATGATTAATTACAAAACAAACATGAAATTTCAACAATGTCTTTTAAACTTAAATGCAAACCCATGAAAAATGTACCCCTACGCACTGATTGTTTGAAACGGTACCGCTGCTGCTTACTGTTTTTGTTTACATATATTTTATTGCAACGAAATATTAAATTTTTGCGGCCATGTAAAATAAACCCGAATTTGATAAACAAAGCACAACTAGAGCATGATAAAACCAAAACATCTGCGCAGCAGGTCCTATTTATAGCTATGACGTTGCCAGTAAAAAGCCGTTATCGTTCGCAGCGAAACAAAAATGTGAAAACAAAATAAAATAAGAAAAAAACAATAAAAGACATCAAGAAACCTTATCTAACTTAGAAAAAACTATAAACAAGAAGAGGCACAGATATTTAGTAAATAATACAGAATAAAGGTTACAAACCCCCATACTAACAAAAAAATATAACGCCGTGATTGGTCACATCTGAATCTACCGTCTGACACCATAAGACATCATCATCATGGTTAGTGCTCATGAGGTAATGCTGTAGTCACACAATCATTGTTATGAAAATTTCTATGGTATAGCTATGTGTAGCTATACCAGTTGGCGGTAAATATGTAGATTAGCGACTCAGGCTGAAAAAGTGTTTTTTTGGTAAATATTTTTGTTCACCCCTACCGGAATATTCATACGCGTTTGAGTCGTCTGACGTCAGACCCCACCCCCATTATAATTCGCAAAACGATTATATGTGCTGACATGATTTGGTTAAATCATTCACCTCTGTAAACGTTAGGAAATTAGTCTAGGTAAACATGTAGACGAGCGGCCCAGCCGGAAAAAATTATTTTTGTGTAAATATTATTGTTCACCTGTGTCTGACAAATAGGGAAGAAGTTATTAAGGATACTGAGATTGGAGGAAATTTAGGTAATAGTGACCATTGTGAAATTAGATTCAAGATGAAATGGAATGGTATTGATAGTAGCATGAACAATGTTAAAATTCCTGACTTTAGAAGAGCAAATTATAATGGGCTAAGGACTTACCTGGAGGCAGTTGTACAGAAACCAGGCAATGAAATCAAATCAGGAATAGATTCAATGATATCAGTTAGTGGAGACAATAATCACCAGGAGGAAGAGATTACAATTGAAGAGGAGTATGAAACAATAATTGAGCAATTAATTACAGGTCAGATGATTAACATTCCATATAAGGAGATTAGGACTAAAAATAATGACCCAAAATGGATGACAGATAAAATTAAGCATTATATTGGCATTAAAAAGGGCATTTATAGGAAAATAAAAAATGGAGAGGATCACTTAAGGCAGAGATATAATGAACTAGCAAGAGATGTTAAAAAGTTAGTTAGAGTAGCAAGGAGAAATTATGAAATTAAAGTTTCAAATAGGGCAAAGGAAGATCCTAAAAGTTTTTATCAATTATACAAAACTAAGGTTAGAGATAAAATAGGCCCACTTTTAGATTCCAATGGAGAATTAGTGAGTGATAGGGACTCAATGTCTGGAATGCTAAATGACTTTTTTCTCTCAATATTTACACAGGAGGATACTCTAAATATACCCAAGGTGTCAATGATCTTTTGGGGTAATGATGAAGAGAAATTAAAGGATATCTTGATCACAAAGGAGATAGTGACAAAGGAAATTGATAAAATCAAAAGTAGTAAAGCACCCGGTCCTGATGAGCTCTTTCCTAGAATTTTGAAAGAATGTAAGGATGTGTTAAGTGAGCCCCTAGCATGCATCTTTAGAAAATCATTGGAGAGTGGCATTGTGCCAGTGGCATGGAAGAAAGCCAATGTGATACCTATATTTAAGAAAGGGGATAAAACAAATATGTCTAATTACAGACCAGTAAGTTTGACATCAGTGGTAGGGAAAATGATGGAATCTATTATAGCAAGGAATATTAGAGATCACTTGAATAAGCTTAAGTTGATAAAAGAATCACAGCATGGCTTTAGTAAGGGTAAATCCTGTCTCACTAATTTGCTGTCTTTTTATAGTAAGGTGTATGAAGCAGCAGATAATGATGAAAACTATGATATTTTATACTTGGACTTTAGTAAGGCTTTTGATCGAGTGCCACACTTACGGCTTCTGAGCAAAGTTAAAGCACACGGGATCGATGGTAGTATATTTAGGTGGATTCAGTCATGGCTTGGTGACAGACAGCAAAGAGTTAGTATAGATGGAGTTAAATCTGAGTGGGGGTGTGTTAGCAGTGGAGTTCCGCAAGGATCTGTTTTGGGTCCCTTGCTATTCTTAATTTATATTAATGATCTTGACATAGGTATAAGTAGTGACCTGAGTAAATTTGCTGATGATACTAAGCTAGGTAGGGCCATTAGGGCTGATTCTGATGCTGTTGTAATGCAGGAGTAATTGACCATTCTGTCCAATTGGGCCGAGAAATGGCAAATGAAGTTTAACATAGACAAATGTAGTATACTTAGTATAGGTAGAAATAATCCATTGAAGTTATAAATTAAATGGGAGAATTTTAAGGAGGACCGATTGTGAGAGGGACTTAGGTATTTTGGTAAGTTCAGACCTTCATCCTAGAAAGCAATGCCTAAATGCTAAGAATAAAGCTAATAGGATATTGGGATTCATTAGGAGGAGTGTAAGCAATAAGAGTGCTGAAGTCATTCTAAAACTGTATCTGGCGCTAGTTAGGCCTCATCTAGACTATACAGTACAATTTTGGTCACCATATTATAGGAAGGATATTGTTTTGCTTGAGTCTGTGCAGAGAAGGATGACAAAGATGATTGGTGGGCTAAGGAACTTACCTTATGGTGAAAGGCTCAGAAAACTAAATCTACATACATTGGAAAGGAGAAGAGTCAGAGGGGAATTGATTGAAGTCTTCAAATGAGATAGAGGATATAATAAAGGGGATCTGGGTAAGGTTCTTATACTTAGTGAACATGATAGGATATGTAGCAATGGGTTTAAGCTTGATAAGTATAGGTTTAGGAAGGAGATTGGGAGGAATTGGTTTACAAATCGTGTGGTAGATGAATAGAATAGGCTCACTAGACATATGATAGAAGCCTCCTCTCTGGGTAGTTTTAAGAATAGATTAGATAAATATATGAATGAAGCTGCTAGATGGGACTGACTTTTTTTTATGTATATATTTTTCTAAGGAGTGGGGAGATTATATTTTGCGATTGCATGAATGGACATAATCCTCTGGATGCATTTTATGTATATTGTAGATTAGATCTGACAAACTCCTGTAAAGGGTGACAATGTTGATGACTTTTCTCTGGTAAGAAATCTTTTGTGTGTTGACTGGAACAGGAGCTGACAAGTGTAGGCCATGACTGGTCTTTTGCAGTCTCTTTCTTTTCTTATGTTCTTATGTCTGAATATTCATGCGTATTTGAGTTTTCTTTGAATGATAGCTGCCGCCATTTTTTGTATTAAAAAAATGCTTGAAAGTAAACAAACCAAAAATGCTGTTTACGTAGGCCAATTTTTTTTTTTACAAAATTGCCCACAAAAAACAAACGAAACACGCTGTTTCTGTACTTAATTGCAGTGGTTATACTTCTGAAATAGCGAAGAGGAAAGCCTATTTATTTTGAGCGTCTTTGTCCTATTCGAAATCTAGCTGACTTGAATCACGTTTTATTTTATAGAGCATTAAATTCAAACTGAGGGGTCACATCTAATGTCCGGCCACAAATGTTGCATTCGCTTTTAATTTTAACTAAATTATTTATGAATATCAAAAAGGTGAACAATTTATCTGTATCAGAAACTAGAGTTAATAATTCTGAAATGGAAGACGGACAAAACACACAATTTGATACCATTTTCACACAGCTTAAAAGACGTCTGATTGATCATTTTCAAACTGCGTAAAAGGGGAATGTTTTGACACCCAAACTGCTAAAAAACAAGTAGTTCCTTGAAATGATCTAGCTAATTACATTTAAATGTATAAAAGGTAATAAAAATAGTAAAATGGGGAAAAATATATTGACAAATAAAAATGACTACGAATGAGGATAATAAAAAGCTATTAAGTGGGGGAAAAAAATTGAAATCAAGCATTTCTGATGTCATACCCCACCCCCAACCCATATTATAATTCGCAAAATGATTAAAGGCGCTGATATGATGTAGTTAAAGCATTCACCTCTGTGAATGTCAGATTATAACAATTTAATGAAACTTAGGATCATCATAGTGCGGTCCACGCATCGTGTTTAACCCCCCACGAGCCATCCCCTTAAATGTGCTCCAAAAACATGAAACATTTTGGAACACGGACAAAAATAGTACGTCTTATCAGCCGGGCCGCTCATCTACATATTTACCTTAGTCTATAAACAATTAAGATTTAATGAAACTCAGGATTATCGTAGTGTGGTCCCCCCCATTGTGCTTACCCCTATACGAGCCATCCCCTTAAATGTACTCCAAAAACATGAATCATTTCAGAACACGGATGAAATAGTACGTCTCATCGTTAGAGTCGCTAATCTACATATTTACCCAGTTGGCTTCCCAGTGTTTATCCAACTTGTTCTTAAAGGACTGGAAACTTGTGGCTGTGATCACTTGATCTGGCAGAGAATTCCAGCCATTGACAATCCTCTGGCCAAATCCATTTTTCACCATCTTCTGGCTATAGCATTTAAATAGTTTATTGGAATGACCAAAATTGTAGCCTACTAATAGAGCAACCTACCATGCACCCCCAATCTGAAGTATTACCTTACTTTTTTTGTAGCTATAAAGAGTATGTCTATAATATAACTATATAGCATTTGCATATTTTTTTTTCAAATATACATATTTACAAACAAACAAAATTTGAGGGTGGGCATAAGCCCAACATTAAACTAGAAATGTAATGAATATAATTCAGAGGGGGCAGGGAGGGAGAATTTAAAAAGATCTCATGATATTTCCACATAATCATAACTAATAACCAGAGGGAGGTAGGTGTACGGGAGTACATCCTTGCATATTAGGGCGGTATGATCTAGTCTGTTATGAAATAATTACAATTTCTTTATCTGCAGTTATTCTTTAGGAGAAAATTAACTTTTCAAGTTGATTATTTATCCATTATTTGCTCCGAATTAAATTTAGCACATACCTTTTGAAGCCTCCTAGTAGCAGCCATGATGGCCTAATGTTGTTTTGAAAATCGCATTCCTTATCTTCCGTTATTGGCAATCGGTTTGGCTACCCCAAAGGGTGTTTTTAGTGAGGCCTGCGGATTACTAATTGAGTAGCACTTAATTTGTTTTTCAAATTTGATTTTTTTTATTGTAGAAATAGGTGAATGTATGTGAGCAATTGTGGAATTTGCAAGAGTGGTGTGACAAACAGGAGTTGCGGCGTGGCGTGGCGTGTGAGCTGTGTGAGAGGTGGTTCCACATGGCGTGAGCGGGTATGAGGTCGGGTACCAAGGTGCTTGACCTCATTAATATAATATACTTGTGACCTATGCCTAGAATGATCGAGAAGTGAGTGGGTGAAAGAGGTAGAACTACAAGAGAAGTATGTACAGACGCAGAAAGAAGACCGGGAAGATAAGGGCACCCAGGTAGGCCAGAACAGAGTGAAGGTAGCAGAGAGGAGCACCCAGAGTGACCAGTCCCTAACTGATAAAAGTTTTGGGATACCCAGGAAAAAAAAATGCTGAGGATAATTGGAGAGGGCATGGTGAAAAGAGTGGGAGCACATATGAAGCTCAGGATGGAGAGGAGTGGATGCACCAGCTTGAGTGGGGCAAAAATCAAAAACATAAGGGAGAGAGCATAAAAGGAAGCAAATATAATGAAGAATGGCATGCTGGCCATCCAATGTGGTGGAAATAGCCTAGAGGAAGAGAGAGAAGAAGGAGCTGTGAAGGAAGTTGTGGTAGCAGTGAAGGCAGTGGAAGGAAAGAGCATGAAAGTGCAGTAGTGTTTAGAAGGCTGCGTGCAGGACAGCAGTATGAGAGAGTGGAAAAGAAGACTAATGAGAGAATCTTAAAGGGGCTGATGAAGGTGAAGGTGGCTTGGATGAGACAGAAGAAATGGAACGTCAGCTTCATTAACACGGATGGCCCAATAGGAGATGAACGAATGTTTACGGTAGACGGAGTGGACCTGGCTGGGGCCGGGAATGAGAGGCTGGAATGACGACTGTGTGAGTGGTTGAAGGCAGGTGTGCTGTGCCGCTTGAACGAATGACGACCCAGGCCAAACGAAGTGAGGGAGGAAAGAGTAGACACCAACCAGGCGAGTACTTTCATAAAGATAGGATGTATAAATGTTAGAGGATGGGGTGTAGGAAAGTATGAGGATGATGGAAAAGAGTTAAATGAGTGGAAATTTGATGTTCTAGGTCTGACAGAGACACACCTGAAGGATGAGGTACGAATGGATGGAAATGAATATGTGATGATTGGTAGAGGACGAAGGAACCAGGAAAAATTAGGAGGGGGGGATAGCCTTCCTCCACAGGAAAAGAATCTGAAAGTTAAGGAAATAGAGGTCGAAGCAGTAACAATAGTGAAGATGCATTGGCTATAAGAGTAAAATTCCAGAATGAACAGCAAAGGTCTGAGAAAGTGGTAATGATAGTAGTATAGATGACTGTGGAAGGTGAGAGAGCAAGGTGGGGAAATGTTGAGAAGTACAGTATTGAAAAGAAGATTGTAATATACCATGCGCAGGAAAGAACAATCATCACTGTCTAAAAATAGGTCACTTCCCTAGACAATATGTATATATATATATATATATATATATATATATATATATATATATATATATATATATATATATATATATATATATATATATATATATATATATATATATATTTATATACATTTTTATATATATATATATATATATATATATATATATATATATATATATATATATATATATATATATATATATATATATATAATATATATATATATATATATATATATATATATATATATATATATATATATATATATTAGTTCGGAGGAAAGAGATAAAAGTCACGAGAATATGTATATTTTCAGATATATATATACATATATCCTCTAATGTACGTACGCGTCCTTCGCTACATACAAGTACGTTCACTTCGCAAGAGTAATCCTTGATTACGAGGTATAAGAATGCAATTTACTACAGAAGCCAATAGCGTTTAATGAGTTTACCAAGTTGCAGTTCAAGGGTATATTTAAAAAGTGAAAACCAAAATATAATTTTAATAAGTCACTAGTTAGCATATATATATATATATATATATATATATATATATATATATATATATATATATATATATATATATATATATATATATATATATATACGGGAAATATAGGTAATGCAAATAAGGACAATTCTGACAAAATATATATTAATTGGCAATCGAGTAACGTAAATTATCTTTAATCAGCTTTAAAATGGGATACTATAAATCAGTTATACAGAGGAAATATTTATAGGTCGGAAAGTAGGTCGATTAACGGGCGATACAAGCAAGGGTCGTTTTACCTTAATGGGGTCACCTCGAGGAACGGGAATCCTTTAATGTGTTAGCGCGAGGAAATGGAGACGGAAAATGGAAGTGGCTCTCGGTCGAATATCCTGACGGTGACGAGGAATATAGGGAGGGGGGGGGGGGAGACTAGAAAACGAGTTCACGATCCTCCTTGAAGACGGACGATGGCACCTCTGCTCCAGAGAAGTGAAAACTCCAACAATCAAGACGCTGACGCGGCTCGGCGCGGTCTCACACGGCAAATTGGAGATCGTTAAGGGACGGGGAAGAAGTTCCAGACGAGACGAGAGGATTCCCGGCCAACCCTTATGGAATGAAAACGATAGGAGGCTTGCTCTGAACAGACTAAGCTTTCACAAAAGAGATGGATCTGCCTGGTGAGATCCAACCTCGATGGTATAAGCGAATACCAGGGACTTGGGGGAAACAGACACACGATCTGGACCGAAGGCGACGGGTTCTCAAACTCAATCTCTCCATATTCGAAAACCCAGGGTATTTATATGACGGCCACTTTTTTGGTTTCTCCTCGTTGGCACACTCAGATGACTGGCTGACCACTTCCGGCGGCCAGAGGGATTAGCGTTTGTCGCCTGACCCAAGTCTAATGGCCTTTAGGATGTGGAAGGGAAACTTACGGCTAGTAGCTTCCCGACTACGGAGATTAACGCTTGCTCGGGGAGGTAAAAGCTTTTAGCACGACCAACTTAATTAACTGCACCTGTGAGGCAGCTGACGAGTATTCAAATTTTGTATTCTTTTTGTTCTCTGGGGTTCATAGATTACTCCACGTGGAGTTATAATTAGAAGAGAAAGAGGGGGAAGGAATTCATGGAACAAATGAAGAGGATATTCTTCTTGTCTTCCCTTTCCTTACATGCCTCGCTTCCAAAGATGGACTTTATCCCGACACGAAGGGGAAGGAAAAAGGGCAACTCGATCATATAGTGCATGGTTATCAATGTGATTAATCTTGTTTAATAAATAAGCCTAGATAGCGTTTCGAAAAACAGAACCATAAATTTTGTTTGATCGAAGATGTCTGCCGATAGCTTTAGGCCTAAAGGCGACAAGGAAATACATTTTGGAAGAATGACTTGGGCGTTAAGAAAGACAATTACACATATATAATATATTTATAAAATCCAACGAATGTACAGAGATAAGTAGGTTAACTAGATATGGTGAAACAATATAGAGTGAATAATAGAGTAAATAATAATATAGTAATATAGAGTATAATAGAGTATCTTTCATATAGTAAAGAATATTAGTTGTAAGTAATATAGTGTAGTAATTTAGAGTATTTTAAAGTATCTAGAATGGACTGTGAATTGGGATTGCAATGAGAAGTAAAACTAATTAGGACTTACTCTCGTTTTGTCGTTTGCAAAGAATGTGAGAGTGGAATTAACTCAGTATGATTTGTTGGGAGGTAAATGAATAATTGTAGAAGGAATGGTTACTGACCTTTATACGAAGAAAGCGGCGAGTCACTCGCCACATTCTTCGTATAAGCACGCTATCCTGCCCACCCCACTCGCCGCGACTAGGGTGGGCAGGATAGCGTGCTTATTTGGTCGAGCTGGGAACGTGTGTTTGTTTGTTTGTGTGTGAAATTTAAGAGATGTTGTTTGGAACAGTATACGTTAATTGAATTGACAAGAAAATAGATGAATTAATTAATTATTGAGTTTAACATAAAATGACTTGATTTACAAAAGTTGCAATATATCAATTGAAAGATTAAATTGACAAAGTTATAGTAAAATAAATGAATGATTAAATTAACAGTTAAAGTAAAATAATTATATCATTAAATTGAAAAGTTAAAGTAATGCATAATGAATTATTTAAATGACAAAAGAATTGAATTTTATACATAATAAATGATATATATATATATATATATATATATATATATATATATATATATATATATATATATATATATATATATATATATATTTAAGTTTCCCAGGAGGTTTTTATTATAGGAATGCCCAGATGCATTGCTATAACCAAAACCCATCGGTATTAAAATTTCAGGCGACCCTGCTCCGTTTAATCTCAGACGACGGATAAAACTTACACATAAATTAGCAACGAGCTCGAATATATACATGAACTTATAGTATCTATAGAGTTCTACCTTAAGGGAGGAGGGTCCTCTACTAAGTCCTACTAAGACTTTCTGCTAGACAGCTTTCATACATTTAAATACAAAATTCGGAATTGATATTCCATCAATAGCAGGCTCCAGCGCATAAGCTTTCGGTTTGGCTTTTACAATTTCTTAAGTACGCCAGAAGACGGTGATTCGTTTCGATCACGAACTCCTGACCTATCAGATACATTTTGAACTTCCGGACACCAAAAACTAGTACATTATTTCAAAATTTATTCCGCTTTCGTCTTAGGCCTAAAAACTTGCAGACGAACTCTCATCAAATAAATTTATGGTCATGGTTTTTGAATCACTATTTAGGCTGATTTATTAACCGAAAATAATCTCATTAATAACAAAGCAATATACTAAAATACGGGCTTACGCACACATGCACAAAAAAAATTTCATGGGCGAGCAACGAGCTCGAATATATACATGAACTTATAGTATCTATGGAGTTCTACCTTAAGGGAGGAGGGTCCTCTACTGGATTCCTACTAAGACTTTCTGCTACACAGTTTTCATACATTTAAACACAAAATTCGGAATTGATATTCCATCAATAGCAGGCTCCAGCGCATAAGCTTTCGGTTTGGCTTTTACAATTTCTTAAGTACGCCAGAAGACGGTGATTTGTTTCGATCACGAACTCCTGACCTGTCAGATACATTTTAAACTTCCGGACACCAAAAACTAGTTCATTATTTCAAAATTTATTTCGCTTTCGTCTTAGGCTTAAAACTTGCAGACGAACTCTCATCAAACAAATTTATGGTCATGGTTTTTGAATCACTATTTAGGCTGATTTATTAACCGAAAATAATCTCATTAATAACCAAAGCAATATACTAAAATACGGGCTTAGGCACACACGCACAAAAAAAAAATTTACATGGGCGAGCAACGAGCTCAAATATATACATGAACTTATAGTATCTATGGAGTTCTACCTTAAGGCAGGAGGGTCCTCTACTGGATTCCTACTAAGACTTTCTGCTACACAGTTTTCATACATTTAAACACAAAATTCGGAATTGATATTCCATCAATAGCAGGCTCCAGCACATAAGCTTTCGGTTTGGCTTTTACAATTTCTTAAGTACGCCAGAAGACGGTGATTCGTTTCGATCACGAACTCCTGACCTATCAGATACATTTTAAACTTCCGGACACCAAAAACTAGTGCGGGAGCCTCAAGTTCTATTACTGCATAGTATCTCTCACGTGTCAACAACTTCCAGCTTGCATAAGCGATAGGATAGCTATACCTATCTTCGTACTGCAGCAACACGCAACCGATGGCATCGTTGCTGGCATCTGTATGGATTCCAAACAATTTGATCGGGTTCAGGAGCCGCAATATGGGGGCAGATATTAGCCTATCCTTCATCTGCTAGAAGTGGGAAATTGCCTTGAGGCTCTAAACGAGAGAATCTGGTGAGTTTTTATTAAGGAGAGAGTTCAGGGGGGACGCTGAGGCGGCAAAGTTGGGGACGAAGCGCCGGTAGAAGGAGGTTGAACCCAGGAAGGAACATAGCTGCTTCTTATTGCAGGGAAGGTGCATATCTGAAATGGCCCTGAACTTTTCTTGCTGAGGCGTTATTTGAATTTTCCCAATGTAAAATCCAAGGTACATGATAGTGTCGTAAGCAAAATGACACTTGGAAGGACCCATGGTCAGACCATGCTCTGGGAGCCTATTACACAAGGAATCAAAGGAGATTAGATGCTCATCCTATCTGTGTGTAGCTACGTACACATTTTCAAAATAGAATGACACTTTGTTCAGACCATCTAAGATGCGGCGCATCATTCTGTTGTAATTACTACAAGCAGTGACTAAACCGAATGGGAGACGCTTAAAATGCATATGCCTTTTTCTGTAGGGAAGGCAGTGTATTTCCGAACAATATCCTTGAGGAAAATTTGATAGTACACCTTGCATAAATCTATCTCAGAAATAAATTTGGCATTCTCGAACAAATGTAGGCTCTGGTCTATCAACGGGATCGGTTCGGCTTAGAAACCCGTCACGGCGTTAAGTTTTCTGGCTTCTGAACCATAACAATGAGGGAACAGTAATCTGACGAGGAGAGTTCGATTATTTCTAATTTTAGTAAGTTTTCGACCTCCGCAGTGAACGCTGTTCGCAAATGGATGGGCAAAGAGTACGGCTTGGATCGGAAATGGTTCTTGTGTGGTCATTATTATGTCATGTTCGAATTGGTTCGAGTAACTAGGCTTCTCGGAAATGACGTCCGGATAGGCCGTCAACAACCGGGATAAATGGGCTTGCTAAGCGGGCTCCAGATGGGGATTTAGATCGAACTCCTGGGGGGGGGAGTCATTAAACGTTCCGGAGAGCAACGAGAGTGGGTAGACATTTTCAAATTCTACGCAAACTGTCTGGAATAGGTTAAGAGGTTTGTTGGGACAAGGTTTTCATCACGACTTCCTCGTCCAGGGCAACAATATTGTTGATGCAGGTGCGGCGGTGGTAACGTTGAACATGTTGACGTGAAACAATTTGTTACCGGAGGGCGTTTGGATAAGGTAGTCCGCGGGACCACGGGCTTCGATGACTGAAAAGGGGCTTTTCCATTGGGAAAGAAGTTTATTTGTCTCCCTGGGCAGGAAAAGCATAACCTCGTCACCGTGCCTGAACCGTCGTTCTTTTGACTTAATGTCTTTATAGGTCCTGCAATTTTCCAGGTTCAAGTCCGCATTTTTGTATGCAGTGTCAGCGCATTCTTCAAGACGGTTTTGAATGTCCAATATGTATGCGTACGAGGACTTGACCTCTTCATCTAGCCGAGGGTTGGAAAACAATTCATTAAGAATGCTCATTGTGCCGGCCGCCAACGTTTCGGCTGTAAAGGAGTTCGAAGTGAGCGAACCCCAGGGTCCGGTGGGGAATTTCCATGCAGGCGAAAAGGGTTACCGGCAGGTATTGATGCCATTCCAGAGGCTGGGCATCGTACAGTTTCTTAAGGACGGCCTTCAAAGTTCCATTTAATTTCTCACAGACGCCGTTTAGAGCGGGGTGGAACAGGGTTGTGAAAAGGGGCTTGCCTAATAGGAGTTTTCCCACATACTCCATAAGCTCCGAGGTAAATTGCTTGCCCCTATCTAATAAAGTCTCCTAAAGGATGCCAACGCGGGGGAAGATGGAGATCAGGGCCTCTGCGCAAATCATACTGTCGATCTTCTTAAGGAGGACAGCGTCTGGAAATCTGGTCGCAAAATCCACGAGCGTTAGGATATAAGAATGCCCTTCATTCGACAGGGGGGGGGGGGAGGGACAATTAGGTCAATGGCCACTCTAAAAAAAGGTTCTGACACAATTCGGGTCTTCTGTAGGGCGGGGGGAATGGAGGAATTCAGCCTTTCGCCGAAGTCTTTTAACAAATGTCACAAGACCTACAAAAGTCAGCGATTTCTTTGGTAGCGCTAGGCCAAAAGAAATGACGAAATATTCGTTGGGCCTTCTTATTATGACTAAAATAGCCAGTTAACAACCCATCGTAGGCAATTTTAAGCACTTGTAGAACACAAGAGCTGAGGATACATACCAAACACGTAGGGTAGTGGTTAGGAATGGAACAAGAGTTTACCCTCAACAAGGTCGGAGACCTCCTTGTGACCACAAGCAGATTCGCGCTTGTTGGTCATCGACCTTTCCCACAATGGCTGTAAGGAAGGACACTCAATCTGGGCCTTTACAAAAGACCTATTGTTCAGAATCTCGTACTCGGTAGGGGGGCTAGGGGTTTAGAGTCACGCGGGGTGTTGCGTTCTTTATAGCTTGGGCCCTCGTGATGGAGGGCTGAGCAACGGGACTAGGGGAGAACCGCGAGCTCTGGACGACTATATGGCACAGAGTTTAATAGGGGATGCTACGACGTCAGACTAACCGGTGAAATATCGCTATTCGATGAAACAACGGATCACTGAGAAGTGGTTGGCTCGTCCCAAGTAGTCCTCGACTACTGCAAATTTATCGTGGTCGGGGCTCACCTGGGGCAGCAACTTTTCCGATAAGATGCACGTGCATCCCGTATCTCTGAACAGGGTTGAAACCCGGCAACCATTAACCGATTCGGTTTCAAATTCGAGCCCACTGGGGGAGCTCTTGTTGAATCAAAAATTAACCTGAGGTCCTGGAAAACTATTCGCTGGTGGGGAAGCAGGCGTTTCGGGGTGAGCAAACGGAGGAGAAAGAGAGGCGCTTATTTGGTGGACTTGGTGGCTGGGATCAGAACAGAATTGAGAATTTGCAGGACGGTTCGTCCTCACATGCCCGGGGTTTCCGCAAGAAAAACGGTTGATGGGTCGTCTGGGGTAATCCGACGCAGGGTGGTTGAAGACGGGCGGCTTAACATCCCAAAGTTCAGACGGGGGCTGATATTTCGGTTTGGAGGGAACTGCGATCTTTACGAATTTAGGAGCGTTTTTCGAGGGAAATTTAGGAGCTGGCCTTAACCCTTGGAAGAGGGAGGATGACTCTTCTTGGAATCTTTGGGGTAGAGATTATGACTGGCCGCCTGCAAATCCGCCTTTTCGATGCATTCTTGGAAGGAAGCTATTCTTCGGTCCTTCACGAATGCACGGATTTCAGAGGGAAGCGTAGTCATCAATTGATCACAAAAAAAGAAAACAATCAGAGACTCATAGTCGCCGTTTACGTGGGCGGAGTCCAACCCAAACTGATGACTTCTTCCGAAGGGTGAATCCGAACTGGCGGAAAGTCTGGCTAGGTAGCAACCTTGCCTGACGAAACTTTGCCCTGTAGAAGTCCGGATTCATGTTGATCGCAGCCAAGAGTTCGGACTTAAGGGTCGAATAGTCAAGGGTAGCCTTGACTATTACCCTCAACAAGGTCGGAGACATCCTTGTGACCACGAACAGATTCGCGCTCGTTAGACCTCGATCTTTCCCACATGGGCTGTAAGCAAGAACACTCAATCTGGGCCTTTACAAAAGACTCGTTGTTCAGAATCTCGTACTCGAGAGGGGGGGGGGAAGGTTTAAAGTCACGCGGGGTGTTGCGTTTTTTATGGCTTCGGCACTCGTGATGGAGGGCTGAGCAACGGGACTAGGGAAGAACTGCGGGCTCTGGCCGACTAATATGGCGCATAATTTAATAGGGGCTGCTACGACGTCAGACCAACCGGTGAAATATCGCTATTCGATGAAACAACGGACCACTGAGAAGTGGTTGGCTCGTCCCAATTAGTCCTCGACTACTGCAAATTTATCGTGGTCGGGGCTCACTGGGGGCAGCAACTTTTCCGATAAGACGATGCACGTGCATCCCGTATCTCTGACCATGGTTGAAACCCAGCAACCATTATCCGATTCGGTTATAAATTCGAGCCTACCGGGGGAGCTCTTGTTAAATCCAAAATCAACCTGAAGTCCTGAGGAACTATTCGCTGGTGGGGAAGCAGGCGTTTCGGGGTGAGCAAATGGAGGAGAAAGAGAGGCGCTTACTTGGTGCACTTGGTGGCTGGGATCAGAACAGAATTGAGAATTTGGAGCACGGTTCGTCCTCACATGCCCGGGGTTCCGCAAGAAAAACAGTTGATGGGTCGTCTGGGGTAATCCGACGGAGGGTGGTTTTTGACGGGTGGCTTAACATCCCTAGGTTCGGATGGGGGGTGATATTTCGGTTTGGAGGGAACTGGGATCTTTACGAATTTAGGAGCGTTTTTCGGGTGAAATTTAGGAGCTGGCCTTAACCCTTGGAAGAGGGAGGATGACTCTTCTTGGAATCTTTGGGGTAGAGATTATGACTGGCCGCGTGCAAATCCGCCTTTTCGATGCATTCTTTGAAGGAAGCTATTCTTCGGTCCTTCACGAATGCACGGATTTCAGAGGGAAGCGTAGTCATCAATTGATCACAAAAAAAGAAAACAATCAGAGACTCATAGTCGCCGTTTACGTGGGCGGAGTCCAACCCAAACTGCAGACTTCTCCTGAAGGGTGAATCCGAACTGGCGGTAAGTCTGGCTAGGTAGCAACCTTGCCTGACGAAACTTTGCCCTGTAGAAGTCCGGATTCATGTTGATCGCAGCCAAGAGTTCGGACTTAAGGGTCGAATAGTCGAGGGTAGCCTCGACTATTACCCTCAACAAGGTCGGAAACCTCCTTGTGACCACGAACAGATTTGCGCTCGTTGGTCCTCGAATACTCGCACAATGGCTGTAAGCGAGGACAATCAATCTGGGCCTTCACAAAAACTCGTTGTTCAGAATCTCGTACTCGGGAGGGGGGGAGGTTTAATGTCACGCGGGGTGTTGCGTTTTTTATGGCTTCGGCACTCGTGATGGAGGGCTGAGCAACGGGACTAGGGAAGAACTGCGGGCTCTGGCCGACTAATATGGCGCAGAATTTAATAGGGGCTGCTACGACGTCAGACCAACCGGTGAAATATCGCTATTCGATGAAACAACGGACCACTGAGAAGTGGTTGGCTCGTCCCAATTAGTCCTCGACTACTGCAAATTTATCGTGGTCGGGGCTCACTGGGGGCAGCAACTTTTCCGATAAGACGATGCACGTGCATCCCGTATCTCTGACCATGGTTGAAACCCAGCAACCATTATCCAATTCGGTTATAAATTCGAGCCTACCGGGGGAGCTCTTGTTAAATCCAAAATCAACCTGAAGTCCTGAGGAACTATTCGCTGGTGGGGAAGCAGGAGTTTCGGGGTGAGCAAATGGAGGAGAAAGAGAGGCGCTTACTTGGTGCACTTGGTGGCTGGGATCAGAACAGAATTGAGAATTTGGAGCACGGTTCGTCCTCACATGCCCGGGGTTCCGCAAGAAAAACAGTTGATGGGTCGTCTGGGGTAATCCGACGCAGGGTGGTTGAAGACGGGTGGCTTAACATCCCTAGGTTCGGACGGGGCGTGATATTTCGGTTTGGAGGGAACTGGGATCTTTACGAATTTAGGAGCGTTTTTCGGGTGAAATTTAGAAGCTGGCCTTAACCCTTGGAAGAGGGAGGATGACTCTTCTTGGAATCTTTGATGTAGAGATTATGACTGGCCGCGTGCAAATCCGCCTTTTCCCTGCATTCTTTGAAGGAAGCTATTCTTCGGTCCTTCACGAATGCACGGATTTCAGAGGGAAGCGTAGTCATCAATTGATCACAAAAAAGAAAACAATCAGAAACTCATAGTCGCCGTTTACGTGGGCGGAGTCCAACCCAAACTGCAGACTTCTTCCGAAGGGTGACCCGAACTGGCGGTAAGTCTGGCTAGGTAGCAACCTTGCCTGACGAAACTTTGCCCTGTAGAAGTCCGGATTCATGTTGATCGCAGCCAAGAGTTCGGACTTAAGGGTCGAATAGTCAAGGGTAGCCTTGACTATTACCCTCAACAAGGTCGGAGACCTCCTTGTGACCACGAACAGATTCGCGCTCGTTAGACCTCGACCTTTCTCACAAGGGCTGTAAGCAAGGACACTCAATCTGGGCATTTACAAAAGACTCGATGTTCAGAATCTTGTACTCGCGAGGGGGGGGGAGGTTTAAAGTCACGCGGGGTGTTGCGTTTTTTATGGCTTCGGCACTCGTGATGGAGGGCTGAGCAACGGGACTAGGGGAGAACTACGGGCTCTGGCCGGCTAATATGGCGCAGAATTTAATAGGGGCTGCTACGACGTCAGACCAACCAGTAAAATTTTGGTTTTCGATGAAACCACCGACCACTGAGAAGTGGTTGGCTTGTCCCAAGTAGTCCGGGACTACTGCAAATTTATCGTGGTCGGGGTTCAATTGGGGGAGCAAATTTTCCGATAAGACGATGCACGTGCATCCCGTATCTCTGAGCAGGGTTGAAACCTAGCAACCATTATGATTTGGTTTCAAATTCGACCCCACCGGGGGAGCTCTTGTTAAATCCAAAATTAACCTGAGGTCCCGGGGAAATATTCGCTGGTGGGAAAGCAGGCGTTTCGGGGTGAGCAAACGGAGGAGAAAGAGAGGCGCTTACTTGGTGGACTTGGTGGCTGGGATCAGAACAGAATTGAGAATTTGGAGGATGGTTCGTCCTCGCATGCCCGGGGGTTCCGCAAGAAAAACAGTTGATGGGTCGTCCGGGGTAATTCGACGCAGGGTGGTTGAAGACCGGTGGCTTAACATCCCTAGGTTCAGACGGGGGGTGATATTTCGGTTTAGAGGGAACTGGGATCTTTACGAATTTAGGAGCCTTTTTCGGGTGAAATTTAGGAGCTGGCCTTAACCCTTGGAAGAGGGAGGATGACTCTTCTTGAAATCTTTGGGGTAGAGATTATGACTGGCCGCGTGCAAATCCGCCTTTTCGATGCATTCTTTCAAGGAAACAATTCTTCGGTCCTTCACGAATGCACGGATTTCAGAGGGTAGCGTAGTCATCAATTGATCACACAAAATGAGAACGATCGGAGACTCATAGTCGCCGTTTACGTGGGCGGAGTCCAACCCAAACTGCAGACTTCTTCCGAAGGGTGACCCGAACTGGCGGTAAGTCTGGCTAGGTAGCAACCTTGCCTGACGAAACTTTGCCCTGTAGAAGTCCGGATTCATGTTGATCGCAGCCAAGAGTTCGGACTTAAGGGTCGAATAGTCAAGGGTAGCCTTGACTATTACCCTCAACAAGGTCGGAGACATCCTTGTGACCACGAACAGATTCGCGCTCGTTAGACCTCGACCTTTCCCACATGGGCTGTAAGCAAGAACACTCAATCTGGGCCTTTACAAAAGACTCGTTGTTCAGAATCTCGTACTCGAGAGGGGGGGGGGAAGGTTTAAAGTCACGCGGGGTGTTGCGTTTTTTATGGCTTCGGCACTCGTGATGGAGGGCTGAGCAACGGGACTAGGGAAGAACTGCGGGCTCTGGCCGACTAATATGGCGCATAATTTAATAGGGGCTGCTACGACGTCAGACCAACCGGTGAAATATCGCTATAGGATGAAACAACGGACCACTGAGAAGTGGTTGGCTCGTCCCAATTAGTCCTCGACTACTGCAAATTTATCGTGGTCGGGGCTCACTGGGGGCAGCAACTTTTCCGATAAGACGATGCACGTGCATCCCGTATCTCTGACCATGGTTGAAACCCAGCAACCATTATCCGATTCGGTTATAAATTCGAGCCTACCGGGGGAGCTCTTGTTAAATCCAAAATCAACCTGAAGTCCTGAGGAACTATTCGCTGGTGGGGAAGCAGGCGTTTCGGGGTGAGCAAATGGAGGAGAAAGAGAGGCGCTTACTTGGTGCACTTGGTGGCTGGGATCAGAACAGAATTGAGAATTTGGAGCACGGTTCGTCCTCACATGCCCGGGGTTCCGCAAGAAAAACAGTTGATGGGTCGTCTGGGGTAATCCGACGCAGGGTGGTTGAAGACGGGTGGCTTAACATCCCTAGGTTCGGACGGGGCGTGATATTTCGGTTTGGAGGGAACTGGGATCTTTACGAATTTAGGAGCGTTTTTCGGGTGAAATTTAGAAGCTGGCCTTAACCCTTGGAAGAGGGAGGATGACTCTTCTTGGAATCTTTGATGTAGAGATTATGACTGGCCGCGTGCAAATCCGCCTTTTCCCTGCATTCTTTGAAGGAAGCTATTCTTCGGTCCTTCACGAATGCACGGATTTCAGAGGGAAGCGTAGTCATCAATTGATCACAAAAAAGAAAACAATCAGAGACTCATAGTCGCCGTTTACGTGGGCGGAGTCCAACCCAAACTGCAGACTTCTTCCGAAGGGTGACCCGAACTGGCGGTAAGTCTGGCTAGGTAGCAACCTTGCCTGACGAAACTTTGCCCTGTAGAAGTCCGGATTCATGTTGATCGCAGCCAAGAGTTCGGACTTAAGGGTCGAATAGTCAAGGGTAGCCTTGACTATTACCCTCAACAAGGTCGGAGACCTCCTTGTGACCACGAACAGATTCGCGCTCGTTAGACCTCGACCTTTCTCACAAGGGCTGTAAGCAAGGACACTCAATCTGGGCATTTACAAAAGACTCGATGTTCAGAATCTTGTACTCGCGAGGGGGGGGGGTTTAAAGTCACGCGGGGTGTTGCGTTTTTTATGGCTTCGGCACTCGTGATGGAGGGCTGAGCAACGGGACTAGGGGAGAACTACGGGCTCTGGCCGACTAATATGGCGCAGAATTTAATAGGGGCTGCTACGACGTCAGACCAACCAGTAAAATTTTGGTTTTCGATGAAACCACCGACCACTGAGAAGTGGTTGGCTTGTCCCAATTAGTCCTCGACTACTGCAAATTTATCGTGGTCGGGGCTCACTGGGGGCAGCAACTTTTCCAATAAGACGATGCACGTGCATCCCGTATCTCTGACCATGGTTGAAACCCAGCAACCATTATCCGATTCGGTTATAAATTCGAGCCTACCGGGGGAGCTCTTGTTAAATCCAAAATCAACCTGAAGTCCTGAGGAACTATTCGCTGGTGGGGAAGCAGGAGTTTCGGGGTGAGCAAATGGAGGAGAAAGAGAGGCGCTTACTTGGTGCACTTGGTGGCTGGGATCAGAACAGAATTGAGAATTTGGAGCACGGTTCGTCCTCACATGCCCGGGGTTCCGCAAGAAAAACAGTTGATGGGTCGTCTGGGGTAATCCGACGCAGGGTGGTTGAAGACGGGTGGCTTAACATCCCTAGGTTCGGACGGGGGGTAATATTTCGGTTTGGAGGGAACTGGGATCTTTACGAATTTAGAAGCGTTTTTCGGGTGAAATTTAGGAGCTGGCCTTAACCCTTGGAAGAGGGAGGATGACTCTTCTTGGAATCTTTGGGGTAGAGATTATGACTGGCCGCCTGCAAATCTGCCTTTTCGATGCATTCTTTGAAGGAAGCTATTCTTCGGTCCTTCACGAATGCACGGATTTCAGAGGGAAGCCTAGTCATCAATTGATCACAAAAAAAGAAAACAATCAGAGACTCATAGTCGCCGTTTACGTGGGCAGCGTCCAACCCAAACTGCAGACTTCTTCCGAAGGGTGAATCCGAACTGGCGGTAAGTCTGGCTAGGTAGCAACCTTGCCTGACGAAACTTTGCCCTGTAGAAGTCCGGATTCATGTTGATCGCAGCCAAGAGTTCGGACTTAAGGGTCGAATAGTCGAGGGTTGCCTCGACTATTACCCTCAACAAGGTCGGAAATCTCCTTGTGACCACGAACAGATTTGCGCTCGTTGGTCCTCGAATACTCGCACAATGGCTGTAAGCGAGGACACTCAATCTGGGCCTTCAAAAAAAACTCGTTGTTCAGAATCTCGTACTCGGGAGGGGGGAAAGTTTAAAGTCACGCGGGGTGTTGCGTTTTTTATGGCTTCGGCACTCGTGATGGAGAGCTGAGCAACGGGACTAGGGAAGAACTGTGGGCTCTGGCCGACTAATATTGCGCATAATTTAATAGGGGCTGCTACGACGTCAGACCAACCGGTGAAATATCGCTATTCGATGAAACAACGGACCACTGAGAAGTGGTTGGCTCGTCCCAATTAGTCCTCGACTACTGCAAATTTATCGTGGTCGGGGCTCACTGGGGGCAGCAACTTTTCCGAAAAGACGATGCACGTGCATCCCGTATCTCTGACCATGGTTGAAACCCAGCAACCATTATCCGATTCGGTTATAAATTCGAGCCTACCGGGGGAGCTCTTGTTAAATCCAAAATCAACCTGAAGTCCTGAGGAACTATTCGCTGGTGGGGAAGCAGGAGTTTCGGGGTGAGCAAATGGAGGAGAAAGAGAGGCGCTTACTTGGTGCACTTGGTGGCTGGGATCAGAACAGAATTGAGAATTTGGAGCACGGTTCGTCCTCACATGCCCGGGGTTCCGCAAGAAAAACAGTTGATGGGTCGTCTGGGGTAATCCGACGCAGGGTGGTTGAAGACGGGTGGCTTAACATCCCTAGGTTCGGACGGGGCGTGATATTTCGGTTTGGAGGGAACTGGGATCTTTACGAATTTAGGAGCGTTTTTCGGGTGAAATTTAGAAGCTGGCCTTAACCCTTGGAAGAGGGAGGATGACTCTTCTTGGAATCTTTGGGGTAGAGATTATGACTGGCCGCGTGCAAATCCGCCTTTTCCCTGCATTCTTTGAAGGAAGCTATTCTTCGGTCCTTCACGAATGCACGGATTTCAGAGGGAAGCGTAGTCATCAATTGATCACAAAAAAAGAAAACAATCAGAGACTCATAGTCGCCGTTTACGTGGGCGGAGTCCAACCCAAACTGCAGACTTCTTCCGAAGGGTGACCCGAACTGGCGGTAAGTCTGGCTAGGTAGCAACCTTGCCTGACGAAACTTTGCCCTGTAGAAGTCCGGATTCATGTTGATCGCAGCCAAGAGTTCGGACTTAAGGGTCGAATAGTCAAGGGTAGCCTTGACTATTACCCTCAACAAGGTCGGAGACCTCCTTGTGACCACGAACAGATTCGCGCTCGTTAGACCTCGACCTTTCTCACAAGGGCTGTAAGCAAGGACACTCAATCTGGGCATCTACAAAAGACTCGATGTTCAGAATCTTGTACTCGCGAGGGGGGGGGGGAGGTTTAAAGTCACGCGGGGTGTTGCGTTTTTTATGGCTTCGGCACTCGTGATGGAGGGCTGAGCAACGGGACTAGAGGAGAACTACGGGCTCTGGCCGACTAATATGGCGCAGAATTTAATAGGGGCTGCTACGACGTCAGACCAACCAGTAAAATTTTGGTTTTCGATGAAACCACCGACCACTGAGAAGTGGTTGGCTTGTCCCAAGTAGTCCGGGACTACTGCAAATTTATCGTGGTCGGGGTTCAATTGGGCCAGCAACTTTTCCGATAAGACGATGCACGTGCATCCCGTATCTCTGAGCAGGGTTGAAACCTAGCAACCATTATGATTTGGTTTCAAATTCGACCCCACCGGGGGAGCTCTTGTTAAATCCAAAATTAACCTGAGGTCCCGGGGAAATATTCGCTGGTGGGAAAGCAGGCGTTTCGGGGTGAGCAAACGGAGGAGAAAGAGAGGCGCTTACTTGGTGGACTTGGTGGCTGGGATCAGAACAGAATTGAGAATTTGGAGGATGGTTCGTCCTCGCATGCCCGGGGGTTCCGCAAGAAAAACAGTTGATGGGTCGTCCGGGGTAATTCGACGCAGGGTGGTTGAAGACCGGTGGCTTAACATCCCTAGGTTCAGACGGGGGGTGATATTTCGGTTTAGAGGGAACTGGGATCTTTACGAATTTAGGAGCCTTTTTCGGGTGAAATTTAGGAGCTGGCCTTAACCCTTGGAAGAGGGAGGATGACTCTTCTTGAAATCTTTGGGGTAGAGATTATGACTGGCCGCGTGCAAATCCGCCTTTTCGATGCATTCTTTCAAGGAAACAATTCTTCGGTCCTTCACGAATGCACGGATTTCAGAGGGTAGCGTAGTCATCAATTGATCACACAAAATGAGAACGATCGGAGACTCATAGTCGCCGTTTACGTGGGCGGAGTCCAACCCAAACTGCAGACTTCTTCCGAGGGTGAATCCGAACTGGTGGTAAGTCTGACGAAACTTTGCCCTGTAGAAGTCCGGATTCATGTTGATCGCAGCCAAGAGTTCGGACTTAAGGGTCGAATAGTCAAGGGTAGCCTTGACTATTACCCTCAACAAGGTCGGAGACATCCTTGTGACCACGAACAGATTCGCGCTCGTTAGACCTCGACCTTTCCCACATGGGCTGTAAGCAAGAACACTCAATCTGGGCCTTTACAAAAGACTCGTTGTTCAGAATCTCGTACTCGAGAGGGGGGGGGGAAGGTTTAAAGTCACGCGGGGTGTGGCGTTCTTTATGGCTTGGGTCCTCGTGATGGAGGGCTGAGCAACAGGACTAGGGGAGAACTGCGGGCTCTGGCCGACTAATATGGCGCAGAATTTAATAGGGGCAGGTACGACGTTAGACCAACCGGTGAAATATCGCTATTCGATGAAACAACGGACCACTGAGAAGTGGTTGGCTCGTCCCAATTAGTCCTCGACTACTGCAAATTTATCGTGGTCGGGGCTCACTGGGGGCAGCAACTTTTCCGATAAGACGATGCACGTGCATCCCGTATCTCTGACCATGGTTGAAACCCAGCAACCATTATCCGATTCGGTTATAAATTCGAGCCTACCGGGGGAGCTCTTGTTAAATCCAAAATCAACCTGAAGTCCTGAGGAACTATTCGCTGGTGGGGAAGCAGGCGTTTCGGGGTGAGCAAATGGAGGAGAAAGAGAGGCGCTTACTTGGTGCACTTGGTGGCTGGGATCAGAACAGAATTGAGAATTTGGAGCATGGTTCGTCCTCACATGCCCGGGGTTCCGCAAGAAAAACAGTTGATGGGTCGTCTGGGGTAATCCGACGCAGGGTGGTTGAAGACGGGTGGCTTAACATCCCTAGGTTCGGACGGGGGGTAATATTTCGGTTTGGAGGGAACTGGGATCTTTACGAATTTAGGAGCCTTTTTCGGGTGAAATTTAGGAGCTGGCCTTAACCCTTGGAAGAGGGAGGATGAATCTTCTTGGAATCTTTGGGGTAGAGATTATGACTGGCCGCGTGCAAATCCGCCTTTTCGATGCATTCTTTGAAGGAAGCTATTCTTCGGTCCTTCACGAATGCACGGATTTCAGAGGGAAGCGTAGTCATCAATTGATCACAAAAAAAGAAAACAATCAGAGACTCATAGTCGCCGTTTACGTGGGCGGAGTCCAACCCAAATTGCAGACTTCTTCCGAAGGGTGAATCTGAACTGGCGGTAAGTCTGGCTAGGTAGCAACCTTGCCTGACGAAACTTTGCCCTGTAGAAGTCCGGATTCATGTTGATCGCAGCCAAGAGTTCGGACTTAAGGGTCGAATAGTCGAGGGTAGCCTCGACTATTAGCCTCAACAAGGTCAGAAACCTCCTTGTGACCACGAACAGATTTGCGCTCGTTGGTCCTCGAATACTCGCACAATGGCTGTAAGCGAGGACACTCAATCTGGGCCTTCACAAAAACTCGTTGTTCAGAATCTCGTACTCGGGAGGGGGGGAGGTTTAAAGTCACGCGGGGTGTTGCGTTTTTTATGGCTTCGGCACTCGTGATGGAGGGCTGAGCAACGGGACTAGGGAAGAACTGCGGGCTCTGGCCGACTAATATGGCGCAGAATTTAATAGGGGCTGCTACGATGTCAGACCGACCGGTGAAATATCGCTATTCGATGAAACAACGGACCACTGAGAAGTGGTTGGCTCGTCCCAATTAGTCCTCGACTACTGCAAATTTATCGTGGTCGGGGCTCACTGGGGGCAGCAACTTTTCCGATAAGACGATGCACGTGCATCCCGTATCTCTGACCATGGTTGAAACCCAGCAACCATTATCCGATTCGGTTATAAATTCGAGCCTACTGGGGGAGCTCTTGTTAAATCCAAAATCAACCTGAAGTCCTGAGGAACTATTCGCTGGTGGGGAAGCAGGCGTTTCGGGGTGAGCAAATGGAGGAGAAAGAGAGGCGCTTACTTGGTGCACTTGGTGGCTGGGATCAGAACAGATTTGAGAATTTGGAGCACGGTTCGTCCTCACATGCCCGGGGTTCCGCAAGAAAAACAGTTGATGGGTCGTCTGGGGTAATCCGACGCAGGGTGGTTGAAGACGGGTGGCTTAACATCCCTAGGTTCGGACGGGGGTAATATTTCGGTTTGGAGGGAACTGGGATCTTTACGAATTTAGGAGCGTTTTTCGGGTGAAATTTAGGAGCTGGCCTTAACCCTTGGAAGAGGGAGGATGACTCTTCTTGGAATCTTTGGGGTAGAGATTATGACTGGCCGCGTGCAAATCCGCCTTTTCGATGCATTCTTTGAAGGAAGCTATTCTTCGGTCCTTCACGAATGCACGGATTTCAGAGGGAAGCGTAGTCATCAATTGATCACAAAAAAAGAAAACAATCAGAGACTCATAGTCGCCGTTTACGTGGGCGGAGTCCAACCCAAACTGCAGACTTCTTCCGAAGGGTGACCCGAACTGGCGGTAAGTCTGGCTAGGTAGCAACCTTGCCTGACGAAACTTTGCCCTGTAGAAGTCCGGATTCATGTTGATCGCAGCCAAGAGTTCGGACTTAAGGGTCGAATAGTCGAGGGTAGCCTCGACTATTAGCCTCAACAAGGTCGGAAACCTCCTTGTGACCACGAACAGATTTGCGCTCGTTGGTCCTCGAATACTCGCACAATGGCTGTAAGCGAGGACACTCAATCTGGGCCTTCAAAAAAAACTCGTTTTTCAGAATCTCGTACTCGGGAGGGGGGAAAGTTTAAAGTCACGCGGGGTGTTGCGTTTTTTATGGCTTCGGCACTCGTGATGGAGAGCTGAGCAACGGGACTAGGGAAGAACTGCGGGCTCTGGCCGACTAATATTGCGCATAATTTAATAGGGGCTGCTACGACGTCAGACCAACCGGTGAAATATCGCTATTCGATGAAACAACGGACCACTGAGAAGTGGTTGGCTCGTCCCAATTAGTCCTCGACTACTGCAAATTTATCGTGGTCGGGGCTCACTGGGGGCAGCAACTTTTCCGATAAGATGATGCACGTGCATCCCGTATCTCTGACCATGGTTGAAACCCAGCACCAATTATCCGATTCGGTTATAAATTCGAGCCTACCGGGGGAGCTCTTGTTAAATCCAAAATCAACCTGAAGTCCTGAGGAACTATTCGCTGGTGGGGAAGCAGGAGTTTCGGGGTGAGCAAATGGAGGAGAAAGAGAGGCGCTTACTTGGTGCACTTGGTGGCTGGGATCAGAACAGAATTGAGAATTTGGAGCACGGTTCGTCCTCACATGCCCGGGGTTCCGCAAGAAAAACAGTTGATGGGGCGTCTGGGGTAATCCGACGCAGGGTGGGTGAAGACGGGTGGCTTAACATCCCTAGGTTCGGACGGGGGGTAATATTTCGGTTTGGAGGGAACTGGGATCTTTACGAATTTAGGAGCGTTTTTCGGGTGAAATTTAGAAGCTGGCCTTAACCCTTGGAAGAGGGAGGATGACTCTTCTTGGAATCTTTGATGTAGAGATTATGACTGGCCGCGTGCAAATCCGCCTTTTCCCTGCATTCTTTGAAGGAAGCTATTCTTCGGTCCTTCACCAATGCACGGATTTCAGAGGGAAGCGTAGTCATCAATTGATCACAAAAAAAGAAAACAATCAGAGACTCATAGTCGCCGTTTACGTGGGCGGAGTCCAACCCAAACTGCAGACTTCTTCCGAAGGGTGACCCGAACTGGCGGTAAGTCTGGCTAGGTAGCAACCTTGCCTGACGAAACTTTGCCCTGTAGAAGTCCGGATTCATGTTGATCGCAGCCAAGAGTTCGGACTTAAGGGTCGAATAGTCAAGGGTAGCCTTGACTATTACCCTCAACAAGGTCGGAGACCTCCTTGTGACCACGAACAGATTCGCGCTCGTTAGACCTCGACCTTTCTCACAAGGGCTGTAAGCAAGGACACTCAATCTGGGCCTTTACAAAAGACTCGATGTTCAGAATCTTGTACTCGCGAGGGGGGGGGAGGTTTAAAGTCACGCGGGGTGTTGCGTTTTTTATGGCTTCGGCACTCGTGATGGAGGGCTGAGCAACGGGACTAGGGAAGAACTGCGGGCTCTGGCCGACTAATATGGCGCATAATTTAATGGGGCAGGTACGACGTTAGACCGACCGGTGAAATATCGCTATTCGATGAAACAACGGACCACTGAGAAGTGGTTGGCTCGTCCCAATTAGTCCTCGACTACTGCAAATTTATCGTGGTCGGGGCTCACTGGGGGCAGCAACTTTTCCGATAAGACGATGCACGTGCATCCCGTATCTCTGACCATGGTTGAAACCCAGCAACCATTATCCGATTCGGTTATAAATTCGAGCCTACTGGGGGAGCTCTTGTTAAATCCAAAATCAACCTAAAGTCCTGAGGAACTATTCGCTGGTGGGGAAGCAGGCGTTTCGGGGTGAGCAAATGGAGGAGAAAGAAAGGCGCTTACTTGGTGCACTTGGTGGCTGGGATCAGAACAGAATTGAGAATTTGGAGCACGGTTCGTCCTCACATGCCCGGGGTTCCGCAAGAAAAACAGTTGATGGGTCGTCTGGGGTAATCCGACGCAGGGTGGTTGAAGACGGGTGGCTTAACATCCCTAGGTTCGGACGGGGGGTAATATTTCGGTTTGGAGGGAACTGGGATCTTTACGAATTTAGGAGCGTTTTTCGGGTGAAATTTAGAAGCTGGCCTCAACCCTTGGAAGAGGGAGGATGACTCTTCTTGGAATCTTTGATGTAGAGATTATGACTGGCCGCGTGCAAATCCGCCTTTTCCCTGCATTCTTTGAAGGAAGCTATTCTTCGGTCCTTCACGAATGCACGGATTTCAGAGGGAAGCGTAGTCATCAATTGATCACAAAAAAAGAAAACAATCAGAGACTCATAGTCGCCGTTTACGTGGGCGGAGTCCAACCCAAACTGCAGACTTCTTCCGAAGGGTGACCCGAACTGGCGGTAAGTCTGGCTAGGTAGCAACCTTGCCTGACGAAACTTTGCCCTGTAGAAGTCCGGATTCATGTTGATCGCAGCCAAGAGCTCGGACTTAAGGGTCGAATAGTCAAGGGTAGCCTTGACTATTACCCTCAACAAGGTCGGAGACCTCCTTGTGACCACGAACAGATTCGCGCTCGTTAGACCTCGACCTTTCTCACAAGGGCTGTAAGCAAGGACACTCAATCTGGGCCTTTACAAAAGACTCGATGTTCAGAATCTTGTACTCGCGAGGGGGGGAAGAGGTTTAAAGTCACGCGGGGTGTTGCGTTTTTTATGGCTTCGGCACTCGTGATGGAGGGCTGAGCAACGGGACTAGGGGAGAACTGCGGGCTCTGGCCGACTAATATGGCGCAGAATTTAATAGGGGCTGCTACGACGTCAGACCAACCAGTAAAATATCGCTATTCGATGAAACAACGGACCACTGAGAAGTGGTTGGCTCGTCCCAATTAGTCCTCGACTACTGCAAATTTATCGTGGTCGGGGCTCACTGGGGGCAGCAACTTTTCCGATAAGACGATGCACGTGCATCCCGTATCTCTGAGCAGGGTTGAAACCTAGCAACCATTATGATTTGGTTTCAAATTCGAGCCCACCGGGGGAGCTCTTGTTAAATCCAAAATTAACCTGAGGTCCCGGGGAAATATTCGCTGGTGGGAAAGCAGGCGTTTCGGGGTGAGCAAACGGAGGAGAAAGAGAGGCGCTTACTTGGTGGACTTGGTGGCTGGGATCAGAACAGAATTGAGAATTTGGAGGATGGTTCGTCCTCGCATGGCCGGGGGTTCCGCAAGAAAAACAGTTGATGGGTCGTCTGGGGTAATTCGACGCAGGGTAGTTGAAGAGGGGTGGCTTAACATCCCTAGGTTCAGACGGCGGGTGATATTTCGGTTTAGAGGGAACTGGGATCTTTACGAATTCGGGAGCGTTTTTCGGGTGAAATTTTGGAGCTGGCCTTAACCCTTGGAAGAGGGAGGATGACTCTTCTTGAAATCTTTGGGGTAGAGATTATGACTGGCCGCGTGCAAATCCGCCTTTTCGGTGCATTCTTTCAAGGAAACAATTCTTCGGTCCTTCACGAATGCACGGATTTCAGAGGGTAGCGTAGTCATCAATTGATCACACAAAATGAGAACGATCGGAGACTCATAGTCGCCGTTTACGTGGGCGCAGTCCAACCCAAACTGCCGACTTCTTCCGTGGGTGAATCCGAACTGGTGGTAAGTCTGACGAAACTTTGCCCTGTAGAAGTCCGGATTCATGTTGATCGCAGCCAAGAGTTTGGACTTAAGGGTCGAATACTCAATGGTAGCCTCGACTATTACCCTCAACAAGGTCGGAGACATTCTTGTGACCACGAACAGATTCGCGCTCGTTGGTCCTCGACTTTTCTTACAATGGCTGTAAGCAAGCACACTCAATCTGGGCCTTTACAAAAGCCTCATTGTTCAGAATCTCGTACTCGGGAGGGGGGAAAGGTTTAAAGTCACGCGGGGTGTGGCGTTCTTTATGGCTTGGGTCCTCGTGATGGAGGGCTGAGCAACAGGACTAGGGGAGAACTGCGGGCTCTGGCCGACTAATATGGCGCATAATTTTATAGGGGCTGCTACGACGTCAAACCAACCGGTGAAATATCGCTATTCGATGAAACACCTACCACTGAGAAGTGGTTGGCTCGTCCCAAGTAGTCCTGGACTACTGCAAATTTATCGTGGTCGGGGCTCACTTAGGGCAGCAACTTTTCCGATAAGACGATGCACGTGCATCCCGTATCTCTGACCATGGTTGAAACCCAGCAACCATTATCCGATTCGGTTATAAATTCGAGCCTACCGGGGGAGCTCTTGTTAAATCCAAAATCAACCTGAAGTCCTGAGGAACTATTCGCTGGTGGGGAAGCAGGCGTTTTAGGGTAAGCAAAAGGAGGAGAAAGAGAGGCGCTTACTTGGTGGACTTGGTGGCTGGGATCAGAACAGAATTGAGAATTTGGAGCACGGTTCGTCCTCACATGCCCGGGGGTTCCGCAAGAAAAACAGTTGATGGGTCGTCTGGGGTAATCCGACGCAGGGTGGTTAAGGTCGGGTGGCTTAACATCCCTAGGTTCAGACGGGGGGTAATATTTCGGTTTGGAGGGACCTGGTTCTTTACGAATTTGGGAGCGTTTTTCGGGTGAAATTTAGGAGCTGGCCTTAACCCTTGGAAGAGGGAGGATGACTCTTCTTGGAATCTTTGGGGTAGAGATTATGACTGGCCGCGTGCAAATCCGCCTTTTCGATGCATTCTTTGAATGAATGAATGAATAGCGCATTAAAGGTTAAAAGTTGCGTAGCCCAGATGGACCATCTCGCAGCCAAATTCACTAATGGGCAGTGAATTTAAAATTATTATTTTTAAAATATTGCCATATTAAAATACATAAAAAAGCAAAAATGTCCTTGGGACCATAATTAGTTTAATAGGCAATATTAAGTCAGTTGTTAAAATCTTTTAACAAAAAATAGACTATTAAAAAATTCAACAAAAGGTAAAAAAAAATAAAAAATAATAAATAACAAGTAAATAAACTATGAATATATCAACAATATAACTTTAAGAGTTATTAAGCAATTATATTTTTGTTAAAAATTTATTCATTTTTTAAAAAAGTAAAAACATAAACTATGAATAGATCAACAATAAATATATAAAACTATTTTAAATTTTGTTTAAGAGATTGCTTTCTTTTAGGAAGGTTAGTATCCTAGTCACGTCAAAGAAGCAATGGGTCTCAGAAAAGATATTTGTACCCCACACAGAATGCACATAGGTGGGGGCAGCCCACTCATTAAATGCTCATGGGTGAGCCGGCAATGGCCTATCCTCAGACGGACAAGCGCAACCTCCATTTTACGATGTCTAGTTGTACGTGGCCATGGGTGAACGGAGGGTTTTATGGAGTGGAGCTTGGTGGGAGGGAGCTCATTCCACCTCTTCTGCCATAGGCCGACCACGTATTCATTGATCAGAGGATAGGCATCGCAGAGTGGGACTGGGGCCACTGGAGCTGTCCCCAGTGATGCTGCTTCTTTGGCTGCAGCATCTGCCCTCTCATTGCCTGGGATGCCCACGTGACTAGGCACCCAGCAAAAGGATATCTCGTTGATGGGCGATAGTCGTAGGAGCCACCGATGGATCTTGGAAACCAACGGATGGCTCGAACCAACATCACCCAACATTTGAAGCGAACTAAGGGAGTCTGTAAAGATAGTATGAGAACCAGATGGCCTGCCAGCTATGATAGTCAGTGCCGCCATCATAGCAACGAGTTCCGCTGTGAATGCGGAAGCTGCGTTTGGCAGGCGGACCAATGCTGTCTCAGATGGAAGGACAGCAGCTGCTCCAACTCTGTCCGGTGACTTGGACCCATCGGTGAACACAAAAGTGCTATGCCGATGTTGAGAGGAGTGGTCGCCATACATGGCCCTCAATACTACAGGCAGGTGGTGATCCTTGGGCCTATCAGCTAGTTCCCTACATACCATTACAGGTGGTATGACCCACGGGGGGGTCTTTGGCATGGTAAAGGGAATCACTGAGAACTCCCTTAGTTGCGCAGTGTGCTCGGTCATACGCAGAGCAAAGGGGCGAGCCAGAGATGGAGATCTATCGTATGAGGCCACTGTCCGTGTATTGAACATGCACTCATACACTGACGTCTGCGGTAGTTGCTCAAGTCTAAGGAGGTAGTTTAAATTAGACTTGAGCCTGTGATAGGGAAGGGGAGAACCCCGTTCTCTGCGTAGAGGCTCCACACTGGGGAGGACTTAAAGGCTCCAGAAGCCAGGCGCACACCCTGGTTACGCACAGTGTTTAGTTTTTCGAGAATGAATGGCGAGGCAGAGGAGTACACCTGTGATCCATAGTCTAGCTTTGATTGGACCAATGCTAGATACAGGAGCCACAGGGTACGTCGATCACTTCCCCAAGAAGTGTGAGACAACAGTTTCATTATGTCCATTCTCTTTAAACAAGACCTTTTCAAGGCGTCCACATGGTGCCGGAAAGAAAGCCTTGAATCAAATATGACCCCCAGATATTTGAAATGGGGCTCAAAATCTATAGGCACACCATATAGCAACAAATGGGATGGGGTCCCATGTCACTAACTTATGCCCATAAAAGTGAACAGCCTTGGTTTTTACTGCGGAAAAGCGGAAACCCTTGGAGGAAGCATTTTCAGCTACAGTGCTTATAGCTCGCTGTAGCTTACGGACGATAAATGGGAGTCTAGGCGAAGAACAAATGAGCGCCAGATCATCCACATATAACGTCGACGAAATCTCGGGAGGGAGATTTCTAACAATGCTATTAATGGCCACAGAGAAGCAGGTGACACTGAGGACACTTCCCTGTGGCACACCCTCAACTTGGTCCACGGGCTCCGATAAGGTGCCTCCAATCCTTACGCGTAGTGTGCGTCGCATCAGAAATTGCTCGACAAACCTGGGGAGGTAACCCCGCAGGCCCCAATCATGGAGTTGTTTAAGGATACCACGCCTCCAGGTGGTATCGTATGCTTTCTCAATATCAAAGAAGACAGCGATGGCGTGCTGCTTCTTTGCTTCTTTGAAAAAGCATCTCTTACGAGTGACTCCATTCGGACAAGCAGGTCTGTCGTACTCTGCATTTTCCTGAACCCTGATTGAGAAGGAGATATGAGATTTTGAGTCTCCAAAAACCAGACGAGTCTGAAATTGACCATTCTCTTAAACACTTTACATGGACAACTGGTAAGAGCAATGGGGCGGTAATGGGTGGGCTCCGTCCCGTCCTTTCCTGGTTTGCGGAATGGAAGGACTATGGCCTCTCTCCACATGGAAGGGAAGCGGCCCTTGATCCAAATCCAGTTGTAAATGTCCAGTAAATAAGAGAGAAGGGATGGATGCATATTCCTAATCATATCATAGGAAATGCCATCCGATCCGGGGGCAGTGGATCTACAGTGCTTCAGTGCATTATGGAGCTCATGGATAGAGAAGAGTCGGTTGTAAGACTCGTTATCCATGTAAGGCTCCATAAAGTTAAGCGGTTGCTGCTCCTGTTGGAGCCTAAAGCACTGGAATTGCATCTCATAATTATCTGGGCTTGAGATGCTGGCAAATGATCTGGCCAAGACATCGGAAATATGGGACAAGTCCCCCAACAATTCTCCAGCTTGGACAATGTTGGGAGCTGTAAAGCCATTGGATTTGCCCAATAGCTTTTTGACCCTTTTCCACACTTTGTCTATAGGCGTTTGCCAACTTATGGACGCGATGTAACCTTCCAACGAGGTCTTTCGAGCCTGTCGAAGGATGCGTCGCCGAGCTGCCCTTGCTCTGTTACGAGCAATTTTATTTACCATCGTAGGGGAGCAATGGTAACGTCGGCAAGCCATTTTACATTCAGTCACGGCTCTCGAGCATTCAGCCGACCACCAGGGAACTTGTGGTCCGCGAGCGGTTGAGCCGGAGAGCGGGATGGAGGAGTTAGCCGCTTTATTGACGTGGACTAGGAGGTCATCGATAGCCACGTCAATATCTTCATGAGGGAAGTACCTGTCATGGCTCGAGAGGTGCCTGAATTTAGGCCAGTTTGCTTTTTTTGCATTCCATTTTTTACTAGCTGGTGGAGGGGGGCCATCTGTACATGGCGCTATAATAATGGGGAAGTGGTCACTGCCTCGCAAGTCAGGATCCATTGCCCAGTCAAAATCAGCTCTACAGCTTAGTGAACAGAGGGACAAGTCCACGCATGTAGAGCTGCTCGTCTGGATGTGAAATGATGTATGGCTGCCATCGTTTAGAAGGCAGACATCATTTTCGCTCAGAAATTTCTCAATCATGTTTCCCCTAGGGTTCCTATCATGGTCCCCCCCAAAGGGGGTGTCGAACATTAAAATCCATAATCAATAGAAAGGGGGGAGGGAGCTGTTTAATTACCTCTACTAGTTTTCTAGCTAGAGAGGCTGTGTCTTTTTCCTCACTAGGAGGGAGGTAAAGCGAGCAGACCGTATAGTGGCGATGGGAGAACAGGCGGACAACGACCGCCTGCAGGTCTGTCGCAAGGTCGATCTGGTTGTGGGGAACCCTGCTGTTGATGAGCACAGCAGAACCATGGATTGGTTCTATAGGGTTCTTATAGTATCCCACAAAACCAGGAATATTGGGTACACTACGAGTACCCAAGCAAGTTTCCTGTAAAGCTATACAATCAGGATTGTAGTCCTTAAACAGGAGCTTGAGTTCTTCCCACTTGGGGAAGAGACCTTGGATGTTCCAATGAATTATTGGATACATCCTTACCTCTTTAAGACAATCATCCTACCCTTAGGGGTAGGAGGTTTTGGTTTTATACTACCCGTAGGGGTAGTTTTGGTCATACCAATTACCGGTTTTGGGTATGACTCTGGAGGCATCGGGAGCGTTAATTTAGCTCTCGACTTTACTTTTAAACGTGGCAATTTTGTTAGCTGGCTATACGAAATGACTGTCTTGACTGGAGAAGCAGATGTGGGAGCATCTCCATCAGTCATTTCGTGAACCGATGACATCGACTTGGCTGGTGATGGTGGCAGTGATTGTTCGGCTGGCCAAGGATTCTTGGAATCTAATGGTTGGTTCGGCTCCTCTTGGATAAGGGGGCAACCTCTACTACAGCTGTTTCCTGTGATGGGGTACAGGTTGATTCCTTCTCACTTAGGGCTCGAAGGAGTTCTAAAGCAGTATCAGCAAGGGGTGGGTTGCTGACTACTCGCTTTGGGGCTGTAGTTCTCTGTTCTTTTGGGGCAGGATGGATGTCCAGAGCTGGAATAGACACCACCTGCGGCCCAATCCGATTCACATCCACGTCTTGTGGAGCGGTGGCAAGGTGTTTTGCCACTCTTGGTGAATCGGGAGAGGATGGAAGGTTCCTCTTCTTTGTGCCATCAGAAGCTAGGCTAGATTTTGGTGAAGAGTTTTCTCTACCGATTGATCGTGGTTTCGGTCGAGGGGGGCTCTTAACCTTTTCAGGTGCGCGTGGAGATGCGGGTTTACGGTGTGGAGAACCCTCTACCTGTTGAGGCACATCTCTGCGCGGAGACCTGGGTTTCGGTTGTGGAGGACTTCTGGTTTGTTCAGGAGAGCCTGTAGATGATCTCTGGCTTCTCCCCTTCTTTGGCGTGGCTGTGCGCAGAGCATCCGCGAAGCTCACGCCAGGCTGAACGTAAGTCTCCCTAACTCTTCGTCTAGCCTCTTTATAGCTCACCCTGTTTTTATTTCGAACAGCAATGACCTCTCTCTTGTAGAGGAAGAAGGTGCATTGCTGTGATGTGGCAGAGTGGTCTCCGCCACAATTGGGGCAGCACGGCTGTTTGGAACAGGGTGTTCCGTGAAATTCTGCTGAGCAGTTTACACAAATCCTTTCGCTTTTACAAAACTTGCTTACATGGCCAAAGCGTTGGCAATGGAAGCACCGCCGGGGGTTTTCGACGTAAGGCTTGACTGGGATGTTAAGGTAGCCAGCCTTGACGTACTTGGGCGGTTCCAATCTGTTGAAAGTTAGGATTATGGTGGCGGTAGGGACCCTAGCGCCATTCACAAACCTAGAAATACGATGTGCACTTGTTACTTTCTGATTTGCAAGTTTTGTCACCAACCTGTCGATATCATACTCAATGAGTTCACCCGATCGAATAACACCTTTGGAGGTATTAAATGTCGGGTAAGACGCGGATGATACATTCACTGAGGCTAACTTTTCGAGAGATTGAATTCTCTTTTGCTGCTCATTAGACTTGGCCTCGACAATCAATGCGCCATCATTGCGCGGTCACATTTGAGCAGGTTCGCCACACTTGTTTACGAAGTCGTCAAAGACATCAAAGATGTCAGCTTTGCTAAGAGGACAACGTTCGTTGCTAGATTTGAGTACTATAAGCGGTCATAATCCAGTTGTTCGTCTACTTCTGATCCAAAAGGATCCAAGCGACGAAGATCTTTGCTGTTTTCACGGTGACCAGAGGCCGGCGGTCTCTGGGATGAGTTTTTGGAAAATTTGCCCATATGATTTTTATTTTTATAAGTGGTGTCTCTGGAGCCGAGGGCATGTACCAAATCGCCATCGTGAGTCCGGAGAGCGCCCATACAGTCCAGACAGGGTAGCCCGCCCCCCGACTCCCACTGTTGTTTCAAAAACAGCGGAGCCGCATAACGGAGTTTTACTGGACTGCGGTGCAAAGACCTCACGAAAGCAAAACAACGACCCAGGCAACCAAACCTACCTCCGTGGCACGGTCATGCGGATGATGCCCCCCCAGTGGGTACATCCGTCGACTCGTACAGAGTACACATACTGACTAGGACCAAGTGGGCCGAAAGTGCGCTGGGGTTCAGACACACAGTCGCCCCACAAGGCTATTTGGGGATGCCGGAGTGATGCCAGTGTTTGGTCATCAAACCGCCTCATGGGGTTGCCCTCACCAACCTTTTATGTTGGTGTGAGGTTACCTAGCCCTTGTGATGCCATTCACTAACTGCAGGGCCACAGCAAAGACAACCATATGGGCCAGAAGTGTGCTGGTGTCCATACACACAACTGCCCCAAAAGGTTGGTGGGTACCCTTAGTCAGATACCCAAACCAGGATATCCCGCCTGAGGTTTGGACGTTGGGCACACGCTCAGTTAAAAAACAGAGGCACCACGTGAAGGTGGTGTGCCAACATTTAGGGAACATAGGCTATGAGTTGCGCGATATTCCCCATCGCCCCCTGCATTCTTTGAAGTAAGCAATTCTTCGGTCCTTCACGAATGCACGGATTTTAGAGGGCAGCGTAGTCATCAATTGATCACACAAAATGAAAACGATCAGAGACTCATAGTCGCCGTTTACGTAGGTGGAGTCCAACCCAAACTGCAGACTTCTTCCGAGGGTGAATCCGAACTGGCGGTAAGTCTGACGAAACTTTGCCCTGTAGAAGTCCGGATTCATGTTGATCGCAGCCAAGAGTTAGGACTTAAGGGTAAAATAGTCAAGGGTAGCCTCTACTATTACCCTCAACAAGGTCGGAGACATCCTTGTGACCACGAACAGATTCGTGCTCGTTGGTCCTCAACTTTTCCCACAATGGCTGTAAGCAAGGACACTCAATCTGGGCCTTTAAAAAAGACTCGTTGTTCAGAATCTCGTACTCGGGAGGTGGGGGAAGGTTTAAAGTCACGCGGGGTGTTGCGTTCTTTATGGCTTGGGCCCTCGTGATGGAGGGCTGAGCAACGGGACTAGGGGAGAACTGCGGGCCCTGGCCGACTAATATGGCGCAGAATTTAATAGGGGCTGCTACGACGTCAGACCAACCGGTGAAATATCGCTATTCGATGAAACCACCGACCACTGAGAAGTGGTTGGCTCGTCCCAAGTAGTCCTGGACTACTGCAAATTTATCGTGGTCGGGGCTCACTGGGGGCAGCAACTTTTCCAATAAGACGATGCACGTGCATCCCGTATCTCTGACCAGGGTTGAAACCCGGCAACCATTAACCGATTTGGTTTCAAATTCGAGCCCACCGGGGGAGCTCTTGTTAAATCCAAAATTAACCTGAGGTCCCGGGGAACTATTCGCTGGTGGGGAAGCAGGCGTTTCGGGGTGAGCAAACGGAGGAGAAAGAGAGGCGCTTACTTGGTGGACTTGGTGGCTGGGATCAGAACAGAATTGAGAATTTGGAGGACGGTTCGTCCTCACATGCCCGGGCTTTTCGCAAGAATAACAGTTGATGGGTCGTCTGGGGTAATCCGACGCAGGGTGGTTGAAGACGGGTGGCTTACACATTCCTAGGTTCAGACGGGGGGTGATATTTCGGTTTGGAGGGAACTGGGATCTTTACAAATTTGGGATCGTTTTTCGGGTGAAATTTAGGAGCTGGCCTTAACCCTTGGAAGAGGGAGCATGTCTCTTCTTTGAATCTTTGGGGTAGAGATTATGACTGGCCGCGTGCAAATCCTTCTTTTCGATGCATTCTTTGATGGAAGCAATTATTCGGTCCTTCACGAATGCACGGATTTCAGAGGGCAGCGTAGTCATCAATTGATCACACAAAATGAAAACGATCAGAGACTCATAGTCGCCGTTTACGTGGGCAGAGTCTAACCCAAACTGTAGACTTCTTTCGAGGGTGAATCCGAACTGGCGGTAAGTCTAGCTAGGTAGAAACCTTGCCTGACGAAACTTTGCCCTGTAGAAGTCCGGATTCATGTTGATCGCAGCCAAGAGTTCGGACTTAAGGGTCGAATAGTCGAGGGTAGCCTTGACATTTACCCTCAACAAGGTCGAAGACCTCCTTGTGACCACGAGCTGATTCGCGCTCGTTGGTCCTCGACTTTTCCCACAATGGCTGTAGGCAAGGCCCCTAAATCTGGGCCTTTACAAAAGACTCGTTGTTCAGAATCTCGTTCTCGGGAGGTGGGGGAAGGTTTAAAGTCACGCGGGGTGTTGCGTTTTTTATGGCTTGGGCCCTCGTGTTGGAAGGCTGAGCAGCGGGACCTAGGGAGAACTGCGGGGTCGAATAGTCGTGGGTGGCTTCGGCGGGTAGCGAAATGAAAATATTTTGCAAGTGAGTATTAATGAGCGGCAAATGTCGGACGACTCAATCAGTTTGGATATCCTAGTGATTTACATCAAAAATCTTTCGGAATGAGTGAGGTAAGTACTGAAATCCTCAGTGTCCTCAAATGTTGGGAGATTTAAGGCTGAGATCAGGATGGGGCTTCATTCCTTGAACTAACTGATAAGGTTTCTAAGTCATTCCTATTTATATCTTCCTTTCTTCAGCTTCAGCTTCTCTTCTTCTCTCCTCAGCTTCTCTTAGTTCTTTCTTCTCTGCTCTTTCGTTTCTCTCCTCATCCTGAATATAGGCGAATAGCTCTTTAACGGAGAGACCAAGCATCTCACCTTGTTGCTTAAATCTCTCGAAGGACTTCATCTTGTTTCTTTACGCGAGCCTTAGCCACTCGACGCGTTCAAGAATCTTAGTGGCAAAGAAAATTGGGCTCTCGCAATAGTTCCCCTCAAACCTAATTGAAATCTTACCGATTTGATCACATACATGGACAAAAGCAATAAATTATAATAAATATACTAATTCCTCTATGAGTACCTAATATATGACCTCTTAATCCGGCACGGGGATTACAAGGAGGGGAGTTTGAAAGATTTCTCCCAAAACACACATAAAAACAATGGCATGTTACTAAATATGGCCTCGTGGGCACCACAAAAAAAAATTACTGAAAATAAAATAAAAAAATAGAAAAAACAGATTTTTATATCTTTAAATAAATTTGACCCAACTTGGTAACTTTTCTATTAATTCAACTGAGAGACTTGAAAACGAAAGAGCTCCTCAATTAACCCAACTAAACCTATATATATATATATATATATATATATATATATATATATATATATATATATATATATATCTATTAGTTGGCAGGAAAGAGATAAAAGTCACGAGAATATGTATATATACAGTTATATATACATATATCCTAGAATGTACGTACGCGTCCTTCGCTACATTCAAGTACGTTCACTTCGTAAGAGTAATCCGTTGATTACGAGGTATAAGAGTGCAATTTACTACAGGAGCCAATAGCGTTCAATGAGTTTACCAAGTTGCAGTTCAAGGGTATATTTAAAAAGTGAAAACCAAAATATAATTTTAATAAGTCACTAGTTAACATATATATATATACATACGCGAAATATAGGTAATGCAAATAAGGACAATTCTGACAAAATATAGATTATTTGGCAATCGGGTAACGTTAATTACTCGTTACTCAGCTTTTAAATGGGATACTATAAATCAGTTAACGGGAGATACAAGCAAGGGTCGTTTTACCTTAGTTGGGTCACCTCGAGGAAGGATAATCCTTTAGCGAGTCGGCGCTGAATGATGGAGACGGACAATGGACGTGACTCTCGGCCGAATATCCTGGTGGTGACGAGGATGAAGGGGGAGGGGACCAGGAGACGAGTTCACGATCCTCCTTGTAGACGGACGATGGCACCTCTGCTCCAGAGAAATGCAACCTCCAAAAATCGAGACTCTGACGCGGTTTGGCGCGAAGTTTAACACGGCAAACTGGAGATCTTTGAGGGAAGGGGTGGTCCACATTAGATGAGAGGAATCCCGGCAAATCCTTCGGAATGAAAACGTTTTGAGGCTTGCTCTGAACAGAGTAAGCCTTCACAAAAGAGATGGATCTGCCTGGTGAGATCCAACCTCGATGGTATAAACGAATACCAGAGACTTGGGGAAACAGACACACGATGTGAACCGAAGGCAACGAGTACTCAAACTCAATCTCCCGATATTCGAACTCCCATGGTATTCATATGACGGCCATTTTTTTTATTATTTCTCCTCGTTGGCACACTCAGACGACTTGCTGACCCCTTCCGGAGGCCTTAGGGATTAGCGTTTGTTGCATGACCCAAGTCTTAATGTCCTTTACGATGTGGAAGGTAAACTTACGGTTAGCAGCTTCCTGACTACGGAGATTAGCGCTTGCTCGGGGAAGTAAAAGCTTTTAGCACGCCCAACTTAATTAACTGCGCCTGTGAGGCAGCTGATGGATATTCAAATTCTTTCTTCTCTTTTTTTCTCTTTGGGTTCAGAGATTACTCCACATGGAGTTTTAATTAGAAGACAGAGGGAGGGAAGGAATATATGAAACAAATGAAGGGGATATTCTTCTTGGTTTCCCTTTCCCTTACCATTATGTGGGATATGAATGCACACACTGGAATGCTAGGAGAACAGATGAACAGGAATGGTGAAATCCTTGCTGAGTTTATATATGATATGGATATGGAAAACCTGAATGAAACCTTACCGGAAGGGCGTGTGACGTGGAGTGCAAGGAATCTGGAGTCTGCAATCGACTACATGTTGGTAAATGGAAGAATGCGAGAAATGATATCCCGTATGTGGATAGGCGGAGATGGAATGGTTGACATCGTATTTGACCACATTATGCTTCTGGGGAGAAAGGATAAAAATGTGAAGGATAAAAGAAGAAAATGGGGGCTGAGAGATAAATTGGGAGAATTTCCAAGGTGATCTAAGTGAAAGAACCTGGATGGATGGCGATCTACATGATGTGAATGAGATGGATGGAAAATTTGTAGAACATGTAAGAAATGCCGCAGTCAGCAAAATAGGTCTTATACAAGTAAATAGAAGAAAGAGAGAGTGTAAAACATGGTGAAACGAAGATATCAAGAATGCTAGGAATGAGCGAAAGAGGCTTAACAGAATAAGTAGACAGATGAGAAAGAGAAGACATGAAAGTGACGAAGCTGAAAATGAGTATCAGAATGCATGGACAGAGTACGTGAAACAGTAGAAAGTGGCAAAGCGCATGATTAGGCCTGCCCAAGGAAAGTGATCCAGGCCCTAAAAGAAGAAGGGTTGCAAGGTGGCCGTGAATGGTACAGATTCACGAGAGGACAAAGAACGAGTAGCACTGAAAGCGTAGAGAGTCTGAAAGTAAACGGCGTCTATATAAGTGAGAAGGAAGATATGAAAAATGCCATAAAAGAGTTCTGGGAGAAAATCGGAAGAGTTGGTGAAGTGTCTGATGTGAGAGAGGACAGTGTAACCTTGGAAAGGAAGGGTGCAGAGGAACTAAATGGAAGAATCAATATAGAAGAAGTTGCGAAGTGTGTGAAAAGACAGAAAAACTGTAAGGCCGCTGGACTCGGCGAAATACCCTATGAAATCTACAAGAATGGAGGTGAGGTGGTGATTGAGCAAATGACAGTTATTTAATTTAGTGTGGGAAGGAGAGAGAGTACCTAAGAGGTGGAATGAATGCAGAGTGACACTGGTACATAAAGGTGGGTGTAAGAGTAGAAATGAACTAAAGAACTATAGACCAATTGCTCTCTTAAATACATTAGAGAAAATTTTCACCGGAGTACTGAATGAAAGACTGTAGACGGATTGAGAGAGCTAGAGTACTGGGTGAGGAACAGAATGGCTTCTGTGAAGATAGGAGAGCGGTAGACAATATGTTTGTGGTTAATGAAATAATAGAAAGAAAGATTAGTGAATGATGTAAATTATACCTATGTTTCCTTGATATAGAAAAAGCATATGAAAGGGTTGACGGAAAAATGTTATGTAGAGTCTTAGAAAGGAGTGGTCTTAGTGATAAATTAGTGAATATTAGTAGAAGTATGTACGAGGATACAAGAGCAAAGTATAGACTAGAAGACCTATAAATCGAGTGGGTCAAAATTGAGAAAAGAGTTAGGCAATGATGTATTTATTCTATGTAGGGTTCTCCACCCCTACATGTTTATAAAAATCCCTCCCCCCAAAAAACAATATATGTATATATAGGGTATTCACCACTAAAATTCGGCTGGCAACATTTTCATTTTTCCCCAGCGCGCTTGCACTCACGTTTCTTTCTCATTTAATTCCTGTGCTCATCGAGAAAGGTCCCCTCTAGCTGCTTTTCCACCACTTCTATCGGCACGTTTTGACGCCGTTCACATTGATCTTGTTGGTCGTCTTCCCTTTTCACGTGGTTGCACTTACCTTCTCACCATGATCGATCGTTTTACCTCTTGGCCAGAGGCAGTTCCTATCCCCGCCATCAGAGCTTCCACTGTAACTCGAGCCTTCGTCTCAGCATGGGTTGCTCGTTTTGGTATCCCATCAACGATCATGACTGATCGAGGTAGCCAATTTGAATCCCACCATTGGATGCACTCATGTCAGTACTTGGCTCCTTTCGTCTCCGTACCACTAGCTACCATCCCCAGAGTAACTTTAAGGTGGAACGTTTACACAGGACTCTCAAGGGAAGCTTACGCTCCACTGATCCCAACATCACTTGGGTGGACAAGCTACCCTTAATTCTCCTGGGAATTCGTGCCTCCTTGAAAGAGAATTTAAATTGCTCTGCTGCGGAACTCGTTTATGGTACGCAACTTCGCCTTCCAGGATAATTCTTTTCTTCTGCTGACCGTCCTCTTCCTTCAGACATACATCCTGCTGCATACGTACACACTTTAGTACGGGCGATGGCTGAGGTTAAACCGACCGCCACAAGAGTGCCTACAAATCAGAAACCTTTCGTGCCAAAGGAGATGGCAACTTGCTCTCACGTTTTTGTCCGTCGCGATTCTACTCGCTCCTCTTTGCAACCAGTCTATGACGGACCCTTTCTCGTCATCTCCAGGAAGCCGAAATTATTTGTTCTTCAGCTTGGCACCAAGCAGGATATGGTTTCCATTGATCGCCTGAAGCCAGCTTTTATAGAGGCCGTTCACCTGGAACAGTCACTTCCTTTACCTTCTACTAATAATGATCCAGTGGTTTCTCCAACTTACATACCTAACTCTCTAACACCCAATCAACTTCCAATCCTGCACCCTCCAATTCTCCTTCTCGCTTGCTGCCGTATCCCCTTTTGTTGCAGGAGCCCTCGTCTCGTCACCAGCAGTAGAGCCTACCAACACTTAGCCACGGACTGATGCCAGTCGGGAGGTTCAGAACCCGATGTCAGACGCCCAGCCTGCCCTCGATCGCGAAAGTCTCTTACTTATATCGAGTGGCACTGCCAATCCTTCGGCCCGCGTATCTCTTCTGCCACAAGGCACTGTTACGCGTTCTGGACGCCTTGTTAGGAGACCTCGCCGGTATCAGGATTAAATACCATTACCACTTGTAATCATTGTGTATTGTAAAATTTTTTCCCTGGGAGGGTGAGTAATGTAGGGTTCTCCACCCCAAGCGCGATTACACTCACGTTTCTTTCTCATTTGATTCCTGTGCTCATCGAGAAAGGTCAGTTAAAAAATTTAAGTCTGTTTTCTTAGCTTGTTGCCCCCCTTTGTATCAAACTCAAATTAATTATAGCGTCTTTCATTTCCAGACCCATTCATCACGCTAACCATCATTTCCAATTAATAACGATCATTAGTAACTATCAATTGCCAATAATTTCAAATATATTTACTCCTAAATAATTGAAATTTGAAATTAGGCATTCTAGTCGTCATTTACGGCTTCGGTTAGGCGCAAAAAGCCCTTATTTTTAAGATACAAGCACTCTGAATACGGCTCTATTTGCAGTGATACTATCTTAAAAATGACTGCTTTCCACGCCTAACCGAAGCCGTAAATGACGACTAGAATGCCTAAAAACACAATTAGTACGGTTTTTACTATAAAAAAACGGCGTAGATTTTCTGATAACGGCTTCCAGTAACCAAACACATACGAATAATCTATAAATAAATAGCAAGTACATAAAACAGTACTAATGTTGTTTTTAGGCATTTTAGTCATCATTTACGGCTTCGTGTTTGCGCGGAAAGCAGTTATTTTTAAGATAGTATCACTGCAAATAGAGCCGTATTCAGAGTGCTTGTATCTTAAAAATAAGTGCTTTCTGCGCCTAACCAAATCCGTAAATGACGACTAGAATGCCTAAAAACACCATTAGTACGAGTTTTACTATAAATAACACGGCGTAGATTTTCTGTAGTTTCAAAGTATTTTCCGAGCCATCGATCTTTTACTTACGATGGTGATCACATCACATTAGGTAAGACGCTAATTTAACTACGGTGTCCAAGGGTAGTGGTAGTAAGTTAATTAAGCTAGTTTAGTTTTGGCATTTCTACAGATTAACGATTAATATTCAAGCGATTTTTTTCTGAAGCATCCAACTGGTGACTGCCATCAATACAGCCTATTTTTAGGCCTTTTTAATATAAATAACAGCCGAAAAAACAAAAAACAACCAAATGCGTTTCCATTTAGTCATCGTCGTTTAGGATCTAACACACACACCTCGCACGTGTGAGGTCGTTAGTTCGAACCAAGGTGGATGATGATTTTTTTCATCATTCGTGAGGCTCACTATTATGCCTTACTGAACTGCTACAAAGGGCTCACTGTTACACTGGATACTTTCTTATTAAATGTTATCCACTACTTGGGTATGTACGGGGTAAATGTAAAAGATATCTGGTGATTAATTTGACATGTCTATAGTATCCTAGTTGAAAGTTACTCGATTATAGTTAAAATGACAATACTGAAGTGGTCAATCAGTCAAATGCAGTTGCCAAATGTAGTTGCGTTTCTATACACCTATGCTCTAACATCACACTACATACCATGACTAAGTGCTGATATGACATTGGACCATAGGCGTCAATTCAGCTGAAGCTAGGGTGTTACAACGTCATCAGCCCAGTCCCCCCCCCCCCCTAATTATTTATGTAATTATGTAAATGCCTTTAACTGCCTTCATTTAATATCTGCCTGTGTATATAGTACATTTTGTTATGAAATGTTTAAGACACCTTGAGCTTTTTCAAATGCAGTCTCACTTACCATCACGCCATTTTGAACACTAGGCTTCCGCTCTCTGACAGATTATAAAGGCAGTAGAGAAAGTGGTTAGTTAAGGGAAAATGAAAAAGTGACTTGGGGACTAATGAAGTTCCAAACATCATTAGTGCCCGTCACATTTTAGATGTGGACAGATAAATTCCCTACATTTATTTTATAAAGATAACTTTTACATTTTTCCCTGGAACCTAGGGTATGGCGGTTGCCACACCCAATTGACGTCACTGCATTGGACTTTAATTTAACTAGCAAGTCGTTTGAATCTTGCGATTAGAATTATAGCATGGAATATTATACGGTTTGTGGCTAAGTTTAATAGGTACTAAATGCATTATATCTATTGTGTTTCTTGTGAATAGTTCCTTAAACTAAAAGAAACTATTTCGCACTGGCGACGAGGATGGGATCGCTTGAGTGGTTCAATGATTATTTCTGGTAATGCCTATTTTCTAGTCTATATATTTCACTATGGCTACTATAAGTTCTATGGATAAGTTCGATGGGGCAACAGAAGACTTTGAATCTTAATGTAGTAGAGTTGACTTATTTTTCTCCTCTATTGATATACCAGATAGTAAGAAGGTGGCTTTTTTCTGACATTAGCCGGTTCTAAAGTGCTATCGCTCACTAAAAGTCTATTATCTCCTAAAGATCCAGCCGAATGTACCTATAAGGAAATTATAGATACACTGAACACGCATTGCAAACCTTAAAGTAATTCTTATTTATGAGCGCGTTTAAGTTCTATTCTCGTAATCAAAGGATAGGAGAGTCGATTTAAGATTTTCTTGCAGCTCTAAAAGCTCTTGCTCATTCATATGAATTTGGAAATACTCTAACTGATATGTTGCGTGATAGGTTTGTCATGAGTCTAGCTAATGAGACCACACAGCATACTTCACTAGCTGAGGCATACCTAGCTTTTATTAGAGTTATGGAATTTGCAAATGATCGTGAAGCTGCATTGCAGAATGTGCCTGCTATAGGTAATTTATCCATATATAAGGTGTCTGATGAAGCTAAATCACATGCATTTAGCTCTAAGAGTCGTCAGTATGTAGTTTCTAAACAACAGGCAACTACGTTTACTTCTAAATCTAAGGTTGCTTGTTTAGGTTGTGGCAAGTTTCATTAGAAGCGCAATTGCCTATTCAAAGATACAGAATGCCATTTTTGCAAAAAGAAAGGGCAAATAAAGAAAATGTGTTTCAGAGTTAAAATCAAGTCTAGTAGTCGTGTTATTTTTTCTTGCTCGGAGAAAGATATTCTCAATGACCCTTGCTAGGATTTTATATTTTCTGTCAAAGTTGAGAGAGTTAGTCCTATTGTTGGAAAGGTTTTCCTAAAGAGGGTTGAAATTCCAATGGAAGTGAATACTGCGACATCAGGTCCTCTAATTTATAGATGGAAATATGAGTTGCATTTACTTGCTGTTTCTTCTCGTCCTATTCTCTCTTTTTCTCTCAGAAAGTAGCGTGTGAGTAGAGCAATAAGTGCAAAAATTCCCACAGGAAAATGAAAGGCGGATTTCAAGTACTTTCGAACTTGTTCAGTTCATTCTCAAGGAATAACAATTTCTTTTTACAAAGGTGGTATATATATATATATATATATATATATATATATATATATATATATATATATATATATATATATATATATATATGAGAAACAACAGAGTAATGCCCCGCCCATGTACATACAACGCAAGGACACAAAATAGAAAAATATTATCAAAGACGGATATGAAGTATAAAACCAAATAGATAAGGTCTACTTCCGGAAATTCCAACTGTGAGCAGAAAATGTAGACATTTAGGTCACTAAACTAAGTACATACACACCTAATTGTGAATACATAAAATTAACGAGAGGAACATAACTAAATTAATAAATCAAAGGGCTAAGATTTAAAATGCACAATTTCGTTATAAATAAGCCATTTAATAACAGGGTATAGTTTAAAGAGACTGATGGATATATTAAAATTAGGCGACAATATTTCTTTGAACAAAGTCATCAGATTTGTAAATAAATTTAGCCGAATTCCAATTGATAAGGTGACTGATTTCAAATAAATGGACAAATAATGCACTACTGCTTTCCCCCCTCCTAATACCGCCCCCCCATATACTATTGTTATTATTATAAATCAATATTTTGTTCATAGTAGACTGATACCTGAATATGACAGAAATATTTAACTTATTCAAGAGGCGGGGAAGCAAGGAAAAGGACTCAGAAAACGGTAAAACAAGGAAGTTCTTAAAAAAAATTGTATGTGAGGGGAATTTTACTATTGTAAAAGGATTTTTTTGCCAAACCTAGCCATACTGCAAGAAATTTTGACGGTAGCAAATATTGTTACCTATTTCAAAGATCTTAGAAATCTCAAGATCCAAGAATTCCGGGCTGGCGACCCGCATCCCCCGGAGAAACATTAAAATATGTACAGACCGTTTGACTCTATCATTATGACCTAAGTAAAAGTGAATATAAGAACCGGTGTTGGTAGGCTTACGATAGACGGAAAATTTAACTCCAGATGGAGTCCTATGAATAAGTAGATCTAAGAACAGGAGGATAATATTTTGTTCGAGTTTAAGGATAAATTTAATAGAGGGAACCAGAGAATTAAATACAGTAAGAAAACCATTAACATCTTAAATTTCTATAGTAGGTTTATTCCTCAAGCTACATCATTCTGATCCCAAGTTATCATTGGTAGTAATTGCAGATAGTAGTGCTTATGTTATTGGAGCTGGTTTGTGCCATCTGATTGACGGTGTAAAGAGACCTATTTTTTTGCTTCACGCGTTTCACTTCAACTGAAAGTAACTATGCCCAGATAGAAAGAGAGGCCTTATCGATGGTGTTTGCCCTCCGTAAATTCCACTTCGATTTCTGAGGCTAATATAATTTCACATTAGTGATTGATCACAAGCCATTATTGGGTATTTTTTCCTAATAAAACTATTGCGCCAATGGCTTCGGATAGAATACAGCGGTGGGCTTTTCTACTCTAAGCCTATAAACTCACTCTCCGTCACGACTTAGGTGCTCTAATGGGGAGTATAGATGCACTGAATCGACTGCCTGTACTCTAGTTTCTGTTGACTAGACTTTTTTATTCAATTTCTGGAATTCTTCTCCTATCACAAGCAAAGACACCCTGGAAAACACTAGAATGAACCCGACTTTATCTAGAATTTTAAAGTTTTGTGAAACTGGTTGGCCTGTATCTACTAGGAAGGTTTAGGTCTTGCTCCCTATGGTAGAAGGAGTTATGAGCTATCTCTACAAAATTGTTGCATCCTCTGTAGCTCTCAGGTAGTTATTCCTCTTAAACTTAGATTACCTCTAATGAGTGAGCTCCATTCTAGATATACTGGCTCATCTCGGATGAAGGAATTAGCACGCAGCTATTTATGGTGGCCAAAACTTGATCACAATTTGGAGAAATTAGGTAACTCATGTCCTGAATTCCTATCTCTACGGGCACGGCCTACAAAGGAGGAGCTGCACCCGTAGGAATTTCTCACTCAACCAACCTATCGCATTCATTTAGTATCTTTTAGTAGTGATAGATGCCTACACTAAATGGATAGAAATATCACACCTCAGGTCCTACAGATAAATAAACCTTAAAATCCTTACAACAGTCATTTTCTGGAAAGGATTTGATCCTGATGTCTCTTGACTAAAGCTCCTGTTGGCATTGCGCATTTATAAGAAAATTGACCCATCTGCTCTGCAATAATACAATACGTTCTCAAGGGAACTGCTAAATGGGTACCAGCAGAGTGCGTGGTACCCATTTAGCAGTTCCCTTGAGAACGTATTGTATTATTGCAGAGCAGATGGGTCAATTTTCTTATAAATGCGCAATGCCAACAGGAGCTTTAGTCAAGAGACATCAGGATCAAATCCTTTCCAGAATTACTTCTATACTTGAGTCAATTTCTCACTCCCCTCCTCCTTCGTCAGCTACTACTACTACTATTCCCAGTGAGGAACCTGTGCTACCAACTAGTCAGGCTGCTTCTCCTAGATGTAAACTCCTAGAGTTCACCTTCTTCTGTTCCTCGAAGCTCCATTCGTATTAGAAAGCCCTTGGACAAGCTTAATATCTAAAAACCTGTATTGTGGAAATGGAAATATGGGAGGTGGTACATTGTTTTTATATATAATTTTGGGGAGTGGAGAGGTGTAGTGCCCCAGTTAAAAATCGCAAAATTATACTTAAAGTGGCAACACTGTACTGGTCAATCAGCCAGACAATCTCTAGCTTTTTCCTAATGTAGTTGTGTTTCTATACACCTCTACTCTGATATCGGACTACCTAACGGGATAAATTTATGATATGACATTAGACTTTGATTAAATTAACAAGTCATTTGTATCTTGTGATTAGAATTGTAGCCTGAATATTCTAAGGTGAGTGGCAAGTTTAATTGGTACTACCTCCATTATACCTATGGTGTTTCTTGAGAATAGTTCCTTAAAGTAAAAGAGACTATTCGACCATGTCTTTCCTCGAAGCTGTTAAAAGAGTTTAGTTTGCGTTTCTTTTTATTCCAATGTGGCTTATTAGTTATTAACCAAGCTTCGCAGGGGTGCAGTTGCAACTTTGAATCCTGGTGGAGGCTGATTTTTTTTCATAATTTGAGATGCGCGCTATTATTCCTTACTGAACTCATACAAGGGTCCCAGTGTTACATCGGATTTTTTTTCTTTGCATTAGTCCTGTCTTCTCACCTTCGAATCGATAGCCTTCAATAAAATACCCATGCTCTCCTTGATATTGTCTTCCATTCTCGCTTTCTCTTGCCTAAAGAGCACATGAAACAAGTTTTTTTAAGGCCAGAGAAAGGGACATTGGAAGATAAAGATCAAGGAGAGCAAAGGACAGCCTAATGAAGGCAATCCATACTGAGAAAACAGGAATATAGCTACGGGAAAAAATAAATTTCCTGACGGGAGTCTAACCCGTGACCACAGATTGCCAGTCAATTGCTTTACCGCTAAACTACCAGGCACATAAAATCAAACATACTCAAAGCGTCACCCATCAAATCCAATATATCCCCTTGATAGAAGTTAGTTACAAAGGATTTTTATACCATATCTCCAACCTGCTCACAATTTAAAGGTTCACTATCTATATCACATACAAAGAAGGGGCAAATAAAAGGTCTGCGGGTAACAACAGCCACCAAAGGCTGTCGCTATATTTAATTTATGCACTTCAAAAACTTTTTGACGGCAGAAAGAAAATGCAGAAACATTTAATATAGTACAAGAAAGAAAGAAAATTGCACATTAATGAGCACATGAGGCAAGAAACCGGAGGGTTTTTTAATCGCAAGAAAAAAGGATATTTGAAAGAAAGGATCAGGGAGAGCCTAGGCCAGCTTATATCCTTTTAAAGAAAGATAACTTAATTTTCAGAATAAACTCAAGGACCAGAAATAGAGAGGTATTTCTAATATTTATTATTATTTAATGACAACGTTTCAGGCTCCATGCCAATCTTCTGATCTGTCTAAATGAATAAAATCTTAATGAATATTCAAGAATAAAATATCTAGATATTAACACGGATGCATTTTTTTATGATCGTTAACAGATTGTATTGCTCATTAATTCATAAATATTAGATTTGTCAAAATAAATATCTTTATTTAAATATCGGCACATGGTGCAAGATTTATTATTATTGAGGAAAAGGAATCGAATATGAGTACAGCAAATTATCATGTTAAACTACGGCAAAAACTCAAATAGATAAGATACAGACTGGAACTAGAAAAAAACATGATGGGGGGGAGGGAGTATTAAGGCGGGCGGTAAGATTCTAAGTGAGTACGTCTCCACCAACCCTCTTGATCGATCGCATGGGTCGTAGAGAGGTTGTTATTCTTTTGGATCTCCTTCAGATCTTTGTGCTTAACCCCCTTAACGAACAATGGCCTATTTGGGAGAAGGAGCCTTTAAATTGAATATAAATAATATATTGATTTTTTAGGTCCCCTGTTTTATATTTCATATTCAGAGAATTTTTTAATTATAATGTTAAAATTAGCATATACAGTTTATAATTAGGAAATAAGATGTTACCAGAGTTGACCTATTTTTGTGTGACTCATACAACAAAGCACGTGGTTTCATTTAGTACCGTCCTGTAATTCAAAAAGATAACTTGTATATCTCAGAATTGTTCATTGAGGATGTAAAAACTCATTGGCAAAAGAAATTTTTAGATCATATCGATAATGTAAGTATTTCATTGCTTATTTTTTGTGTCCCATTTTTGGGACACAAATATAGTCCACATTTGCATTTCTTTTCTAACTAATATTTTTTCTTTCCTTTTTAGAGCCCGACTTATTATACTCTCATTTTGTGATAATTATATTCCTATTTTGGCTGCACGTTCACGCATGTATACGCCTAAACACATGTGCACACACATGAATTAAGGTAGAGAAAGCACTTCAGGAAGTGAGTGATGAAAATCAAGTGGTAGAAGACGTTGAAGTTTCTGTAATTCCCCCTCCATCTGATGAAATGATATATGAAGAAGATGTAAATGATGAAGGGATTCCCAAGGAAGAATGTCTTCAAGATGCCACAGTTAGTCTATAACTTATTATTCATAAGAGCAAGGAAAAATATCCTGCAGAAACCTTAACACCTAAACCTAGAAAATAAGGAAAAAATGACACCAGATCTATTACTGAATGGACAAAATCGCTACCAAGTTATAACGAACAAATGAATGTCATCCAAATACAGGTAAGGTAAATTAGAGAGTATGACATATATGAGCATTGTAAATATTTTAAAGAGTTTTCCACTGATGATTTGCAAAATTTGATTGTCAACCAGACCATATTTTTATCCTTGAAACAAATGAACTCAAAATATTTGGAGGGGATTCTCCTCTTTAGTAGGTATCATAAACTCCCACAGCAAAATATGCATTGGGAGAAGTCTTTAGATGCAGGGGAGGTCATTTGTTTATAATGCTATATCAAGGCAAAAAATTCAAAGATAAATATCTTCACCTCCATGATAACTCTAAAATTTCGAAAAATGATAGGTTGTTCAAACTTAGGTTTTATCTTGATGCTTTGAATGAAAATGTTGCAAAATTTGCGATATTTTTGATGAAATGATGATTGGGTACGATCAGGGGCGTAGCTAAGGGGGGGGGGAGAACAAATCTAATAGTTACCTCAGTCCTCTCAACTATCAATTGATGAAATGATGATTAGGTACGATCAGTGGCGTAGCTAGGGGAGGGGGGCTAGGGGGCACAAATTTAATAGTTACCCTGGGCCCCCAAACGAGTGTCCCATCCCTTTTTTTAATGAAAAAAGTTAATAAAACAGTTAAATATAGAGGCCCATAAAAATATAGATAAATATTAGTTCAAGCATTAGTCAAGCAAAGTATAAGAAGTTACTTGTTTTATTGTCGTTGGTTAGGTTAGATTTCTTGACCTCCGCTTGCTTCTTTTGACTCGGAAGGGAACGTGGCAAGCCTGTAGAACACTCTGTGATTGGCCTTGCTCTGAATGATGTACTTTAAACGTGGGTTGCACTAAATAGAGTAAGAGTGACTATTTTTCTTAGTCGAATTAAATCAACTAACTAGGAGGTTCTAGATATCAAACTGGATGAAACAAAATAATCTTAACTACTCTACAGACAAAAATAAAATAATGGATATAACATCAAAATACAAAAGAACTTAATAGGCAAAAGTTTTACACACGTCAGGTACAGGTGGGAGCCTTGAGCACGTATATACAAACTTACACCACCGACAAAATGGAAACTATCCTTCTGGGTGGATCTGCCTCCCGAGGATTTTTCACCCGGGAGACGAGCTGGGGGGGGGGATATGAACGTCGAGCTCGATTGCTTTTCAACGGTACGGTTGGGTTTGCACTTGGCCGATTAGTAAACGACCTGCTTAAAGTTATGAAGGAGAATACTACCTCTCTTCTAAAACCACTTCTAGCCTCGAAAGGAGGGATCGAGCGAGTATTTTTGCCGCGGAGCGTCTGAGTCGAATACAGCAGTGTGGGAGTCTCCTCGTTCTTAGTTCTTATTTCTTCTTATTAAATTTTCTTGTCATCGGGCTCTTGGGTTAAGGGAGGCCGAGAGAAAGAATTCTTCTGTGTCATGTCCTCTTTGGCAAAATACTAATCTTACCCAGGCCAACGCTTAACTATTTATACGGGCCCGCGGCAAGTGGATTTTACTTTATCTAATATAGAGGGACCGGGAGTGAATTTAGACCTTCATGCCATCTCGCGGAATCTCTCGTTATTACAATTATGCTCGCTATAGGGCGTCTTATCAAACGGAAGTTAACCCAAAAAGAAGCCGATCGCGGGTTCTTTTCGTCCTACCCGTCTCTATCTCTCTCTATCTCTCTCTATATATCCCTCTCTCTCTCTTTCTCTATCTCTCTCGCTCTATCTCTCTTTCTCTCTCTCTCTCTCTGATCTCTATTTCTCTTATCTTTGACACCTCCTCCCCCCTCAAGATGGAACTTCCGGAAAGAAGTTACATCCAATGATAACAAAAAGGGGGTATACATCGTAATTTCGAAACAAGACAGAAAAAAAAGAATACATGACACTAAATTAAAAAAAAAACATTAAACAACAAAAAAAATCCAATCAGGACGGCTAGTCACCAAAGTGTGATGGGTGCTTAACTAAGCCAAATAATAACTTTCAAAAACCTTTGCATACCCCCCTAAAAAAAATTACAATAACCAGAATTATCAACAAATACCTGTAAGAAGGAGGCTCACCTGCTTTGGGTCCATAGCAAAATAAAGTTAGCACAATCAGTCTCCTATACAAAAAAATAGGTACATGTTCCCTTGAACGTAATAGAAATATTGCCTGAGCATATTAAAAACCAATCTTAAAAATTAGAAAAATTTACTCTCAATCAGGATCAGTTCGACCATACAGTTATCGGGGCCTTTAATATACAAGATCCTAAATTGAAATTCTTGTAAAAACAAACTCTAATGCATTAGATGACCATTATTGTTTATTTACATCTCGGAGGTAGGACAATGGTTTATTGTCAGTTTCTATTACAAAATCTTTCCCTACAAAATACATTTAAAACTTTTGAATTCCCCAAATTATCGCGTAGTTCTTTTCGCGGGATAGCCAAATTTCCGATTTGCATATGCGATGGGAAAGCTTTCATCATTTTTCCTGTACACAGAACACAACCTATTCCCTCGTTGCTGGCATCTGTTCGAATACCAAACGGTTAATCAAGATTAAGCAAACGTAATAGGGGTGCCGAAGCGAGTTTTCCCTTAAGTTGATTAAAACTCTTAACCGACAGCGAGTTCCATACGAAGCTTTTTTTTTTTTTACAAAATTCACACAAGTAAGCGGAGAGGAGGCAAAATTCTGAATAAAGCGTCGTTGATACTTCCTGAGAAGATTTACGTGTAAATGCTTCCTTCCTGTTGACGCGCTAGTTGGGGGCAACAACAAAACTTCCTCACCTGGCTTAAATTTTTTATCTTCAGATTTGTAGTCGAAGTAAGTTTTATATTTATTCAGGTTACATCCGCATTTTGATACGCTATTTCGGCGCATTTCTCCAACCTCTGTAGTAATTCGAGTAGATACGAGTACGAAGTTTGGATTTCCTGGTACAGTTTTTGATTTGTAAATAGCTCCTACAAAATGCTCAAGGGGCCTCGTACATTCCTTTCGTATAGTAATTCAAACGGAGCGAAACCAAGGTGCGATGGAGAATTTCTCTCTACGCAAAGAGAGCTACCGGAAGATATCTGTGCAATTCCCTTAGCTGATCGGCAAATACTTTCTTCAGAAAGGCTTTGAAACTGCCACTTATCCTTTCGCACATTACATTTTCGGCTGTGTGGAACGAAGTTGGAAACAAGGGTTTTATCATGAGCAATTTGCACTCATATTTCATCAATTGGGACGTAAATTGGTGGCCACGATCTGACAATATCTCTTACGGAAGCCCAACACGGGAGAAAATCGTGATGAGTGCTTCGGTACAAGAGATGCTGTCAATCTTAAGTGGCACAGCATCGGGGAATCTGGTGGCAAAAGCTACCAGAATTAAAACATAACTATGGCCCTCACTTGAAGATGGGTGAATCGGCCCGATCAAGTAAATCGCCACTTGGGAGAAGGGTTCGGAGATTATTAAGCCCTCTAATCACGGTCTTCTGGTAGATGTCGCACGAACGACAGTAACGCAGGATTTTGTCCGATGCACCTGACCAATAGAAATATTTAAAGACCCATTGTGCCGTCTTAGAGTGGCTAAAATGAACCGAGAGAGACTGTTGTTGGTGGTTCGAAGAATGAGTTTGACATGGGAGCGGGGAACACCTAATATTTGCGACTCTGTGTTATTGTCTGCTGTGCACACGCGGCAAAGGAGGTCATCCTTAACAATGAGAGAGATTATCTTGTTGCCCATAATGGACTTTCGCGTCTTGATTTGTGCCTTTATCCATTTGTGGCAGGGGTGATTAGCACTCTTTCTGATTTTTTCATAAAGTCTTGGTTCAGGACATTTTGGCAATCTAAAATGCCGGGGGTTTCCAGAGGTGTGGGCGCTTCCGATTCTTTAACCACTTGAGATCGTGTGGTCACGGGTTGGGCCACAGGGGAAGGGAGATACCCCCGGACTCTGGCCAATTAAAACAACACATAACTCGATGGCCGCAGTGACAGCCTCGGCCCAACCAATTAAGTAGGCGCACTTGATGTAGCATCTCACAATGGGAAATCTGTTAGCGCGCCCCAAGTAATCGTGCACTGTTCCAAACTTGTCGTGGTCCGGGGTGACAGGTGGAATTAATTTGTCAGATATCACGATGCGCGTGCACCCTGTGTCACGCACGAGAGTTGAGATCCGGCAACTGTTCACTGCTCCAGTTTCGAATTGGAGACCTCCAGGAGTGCTTTTATCATTACCTGGACTCCGTTTGCTTGAAGGAAGAGGTACTTCTGGTTGTGACGGTGGTTGAGCAGCCGTGGCACTTATATTGTGCACCTGGTAGGGATTGCCGCCTCTAAATCAGAATTCTACAGGCAATTAGTTCTTATATGACCCTCTACTCCACAGAAGTAACAGGCGATAGTTCTCCTGGGGAACGACAAAGCAGGAGGATTAGAGGACAAGGGTTTGATCTCACGTTTGTCTGGCAGGGAGAAGGGTTTAGACTTTGACGGACCAATCATCTCTATGAACTTATGCCGTTGTGGATAACGAATTTGGTTTTATGAGCCTTTGCTTTGGGAGAGTGTGGTTCCGTTTTCTTCCCTTTTTCTGGATACAAATTATTACTAGCCGCACATACATCCGCTTCCTCGGTGCACTCTTTAAATGTTAGGCACTTCCGGTCTTTAACAAAGTATCTGATCTCCGATGGAAGTGATGCCAGGTGTTTATCGTTGAGGACGAAGTCAACCAAAGCATCGTATTCCTAGGAAACTTTGAACAGTCTAAGCCAGAAATTACAATTACGCTGCAAGGAATATCCGAATTGACGGAATGTTTGATCAGGTTTGATCCGACAGTGCTGGAACTTTGCAGGGAAAAAGTCCGGAGTCATATTATAGGCAGCAAGCAATTCGGCATTTAACGTGGAATAATCAATGGTTGCCTCTGATGGGAGCGAGATGAAAATGTCCATGACCTGGGTACTAAGTAAAGCCAACAACTTGGCTACGCCGTCTGTTTCAATATCCCAATGATTCATCTCGAAATTTTCTCGAAATCAGTGAGATATGTCCCGAAATCTTCTTCCCCCAAAACAGGCAACTTTATGGACGCAGTCTGTTGCACTTCGGTCCTAGGAAGTAATTGAAGTCGTTTCGTTTCTGGCCCTAGTCATTTCCGGCTCATGCAAACGAATTTCCACTCTTTCTTCTCTTCTTTCTCTTCTCTTTTTTCTTCACGTTCTTTCTCTTCTCTTTCCCTTCTTTCCAATCTTACTGCCCTCTCTTCCTTTTGGATATACGCCATTAGATCCTTCCCATTTAGTCCAAGAGACTTACCTTGTGCTTGGAAACTTTGAAAGACAACATGCTCTCATGTTCACCAAACTTTTACGCAAAAAAAACACAACAAAAGAACTTAGCGGGGTCGTGGAACCTTATTTAATAGTAATTCACTCGATTAATTTCACTCAGAAGCACTAACGGAAGTGCAAGTGGGTTTTGCTTTACCCCAAAATAAAATCACAACGGGAGAAAAAAAAGACCATAAAAAACACAGCCAATTATTTCGCACGATTCTAATTTCATATTGTTCGCTCACTCAGAATAATTTCTGGAGTCGAGATTTTAGCAAAATTCTTTTACTGTGATTGAGACGATGGTCTCGGCGTCTACTCCTCAAGTACACCAAATAAAAGAAAAAAATGCAATTCCTACTGAATCTTTCAAATATGCCAGAGTATATGGGGCCAGAAAAGAAACAGAAATTCAGCTTGGGAGAATTACCGAAGCGTAGTCACTAAAATATAAATTTCTTTAGAACTTATAAATAAATAAACTCAAAAAGTCAATGGGATAATGTAAACAAAATTTTAATCGTAAGTAGCTTACGCGAGACGATTGTTTCTCCACAGTTTTCTGATAGCCAGAACCAAACCCCATAAAACCTTGACACCAGTTTAATATATATATATATATATATATATATATATATATATATATATATATATATATATATATATATTATTCTATGTCGATTTCCTGACCTCCGCTTGCTTCGTTGACTTGGAAGGGAACGTGGCTGTTTGATACAATCACTTACTTAGCGTGGATAGGGAGCGTTCCACAGGGATGTTAGATAGGTTTACTTGAAACAGTCACTTGCCTGGAGTCGGTTAGGAGCGCTCCTCCCCCAGGGCTGTTAGATTGGTTTATTTGATATAGCCACTTGCTTGAGGTAGATGAAGAGCGTCCCCTAGGGCTGTAAGATTGTTCTATTGGGTGTAGCCACTTGATTAAAGTGGATTAGGAGCATCTTCCATGGTTGTTAGATTGATTTATTGGATATAGATACTTGTTCGGCGTGGATCAGAAGCACCACCCAGACGTGTCCGATGCAATGTAGATGAGGCAAAAGATCGCTATTTAAACCGCATTTCAAAGTGACGTCAGAGCGGGAAAAGTTTATGTATAGTTTCCTGCTGAGAAGTTCGTTGAGTTGCATCGGCTACTATACTTAAAATAGCTTAAATTTTGCTAAGACATTTGTCTATAAACTATTTTTGATTAACATGTAAGTAGGCAACACCAATCGTATCGTAAACCACGGTGGTCACGTGTCCATCTTCAAGGGAATTGCATATGAGGGCCCCTTCGGCACATTAGTAATCCGTCGATAGGGTTCTGAAACAGAGGAAAAAGTAGGTATGTTGTGTTGTGAAGGTGCGAAGGGAAATGATAGCTGTGCTAAGATTAGCTATTTGCCCCACGGGGAGTGAGCATCACCATCGACGTTAGAAATCCAACGCCGTATCCTGTTAGGCTAACGAAAGCTCCTTATTTGATTAGCACTTAAATTTAAAATATTCACATGATTAGGAATTAAATTTTAAAATTTCATTTTAGTAACTAAATTTAAAATTTTCCCGTAATTAGTAATTACACTTAGAATTTTCAGTTGATCAGTAATTAAATTTTGGTAAAGTTGAATATAAGCTACTCGTCGCGATTGTGCTTTCGTCCTTTGTCCCCAAATCTTTCGTCGTACTACTTGTTCCTGAGGGCAAGCGGAGCGAGTGGGGGAGGAGGTATGGGGGCGGAGCCCACCCCATATCGTAATTCATAGCCCGGCTCGAAACCGGCCTCCAGTAACCAAAGTTATATACGAATAACCAAACGCATATACGAATAATCTATAAATTAGCAGCCGAGGAGCTTATCTTCAACTTTACCTAAATTTAAATTTTTTACGGATTACTGGGAAGAAAATGAAATTCACAAAAATCATTAATTCGGCTTCCGGAATATTGAGATGATATTATGGCACAGCTATTTGTCTCACCATTCAGAAATCCAGAGTTACAAGTCAGAGAAACGGTTACCGAAATAACAAATATCAATGAATACGAACAACGATAGAAGATACAAACTATGAGAAGAGTTTGACAGGTTTAAAGGCGGCAAAATAATTTTTATTTTCCTATGTTTATACAGATGTTGGTTTTGTGTTCATTTTTAATGTTGCTAAAATAAATTCTTTCGTGGTTCTGAACATTTTAGATTGAATTTTGTATTACCATAGAATTTATATGCAAAACTTACTATATCGCAGAAATTATTTATAAATCAATCGAGTAAATAATTAAATAGCTTATACGAGTTAGACTTTTTAAAACTTTTGTTCTTACCTTTAATATTCAAAGTTCTCTATATCGGGCAACGCTCTCTCTAGTCATACACTGGTTGTCTCGTATTTAGTTACCTTCTCTATTCCAATAAGAAAGGTAAGCAAAGTAGGAAATGAATTTCATTTCCTTTTCTTACCTATAATTAATGCTAACCTCCTTTTCATAATTGAATTTAATTTGTAATGTATATCTTGTGCTGGAAATTCATTCTTATGTGGATAATATGAATTAACTCTATACATATATATATATAAATCAAAGATTGAGTGTTCGAGGAAGGGAGGGGTGTGTCTCCCTTGTTTTCCGAGGAGTTAACGGTGCATGGTTAGTCTAGTTAGGACCATTATGTCAAAGGTTATGACAGAAAAATATTTTTTTCAAAAGAATTCTCGAATCTTCCTTATTTTTCCGCTATACGCACGAAAACCATAGAATTTTCCCCCTGTGGAGTTAATGGTGGCTGTTTCATGTCGTTATGCCCAATTCTAAACAAAAATATCATCTAAATCCCCAATTTTATTAATGTCATCTCGAAATTTTCATATTCGTAGGCTAAGGGTGAAAACTGGTGACGCAGTGGAAATTAAAAGAGTATTTCCAAGAAAATGTAGATTTTGTTTTTTGCTCTCTAGTTTTAGATAGTAGTACTTCAAGTCCTTTACTTAATTTAAATGAGATGTTATTGATGCGTAGGCGTTGATTATGTTTAAAAACTACCCATGTGATATCGTAATTATAAGCTTGCTTGATCGTGGGAAATCCCTGCCCTTTCTGTTATGAATAATGATGTTATAGAGATAGAAGGGAGGATGCCTTTTTGAATTTTCATAATAGTGACGCTTTTCTTTTTAATTGTATCGTTCCATCTCAATTTCTTCTAATTTCACCGATAACAATGCTCTTCTTTTTTGGCTTATCATATAGTTTTCAATAGTTTAGTGTCACTAGAGTGTAGACAGGTTTTACAATTGTAATCAAATGTCTTTATTTCTCAATTACTATCGCTCATAGCACAGCCTCCATATGAATTCAGGAGAGATAGGTATTTGGATATAAGTGGAAGGTAGCAGATAACCTTAAATTCTCTTCTATATCAGCGAAATTTGATATGCTAAAATGAAAATTCGTATCGTAAATTCATTTTCTAAAACCTATGCAACTATAACTTGAAAACATTTATAGAGTATATCCCTATACTAAATATCAGAGGGCCGCACCCATGGAAGATCGATCACACAAGCAACGAATATTCTTTGAAGGACTGATTTGAGACAGCGGTCGGTATTTCACGTCAAGTGGTTGTCGAGAACCTCGACAAAATTTTATCGAGCCCTGTCAATATTTTTTTCAAGGTATTTTGTAGAGACACAGAAAGTGAATAAGCTAGTTAGAATCTGCATTTGGATCTGGATTCGCTTACACTAAAAATCATCAAAATCTGTTTATAGCTATTTTTGAGATATCATGCACACAAACAGACAAACGAGAGTGATTACCATTTCCATGCCCAAATATTTTGGAAGAGGTAAACTATAGAAAAGCGGGGTTTTTTTAACTAACCTACTGGAACGGTTATTTAAGTAAACACAACCACAATTTATCTTTATTTAGAAAATCTATGGTTGAAATTCTTCTTGGTTGCTGAAGTCAGGTGCCTTGCAGCTCGCGTGGATGGAGAGCTTTCTTGGAAGTTGATGTGAAGGCTGGCACTTGCAGTGGATGGATGGTGGCAGCGAAAGAGTTGTGGGAATGACAATAGTCTGACTCTCATATGAATGCAGAATAAATAGGCCACGAATGGCGGGGGTTTGCAAGGTGTCGCCATCATGGGGCTGCCAGCGGTTGCTGGCTGCGCCACTAACTAAAAAAACAACCTAACCTTCCTAACTTTGTTACAGGCATTATCATAAAGAAATTCTATAAAATTAACACCACAAACATATCAACCACTACGGTAGATCGAAGGGAGAGGGAGGGGGTCAGGAGTAGGGCACTCCCTCTTAATCTCATCACTTTGTTATTTATATGAGTTATGGACCTCCCACATAATTTCATGTCTCCTAAATTCACCGTCTTCTTTAAGATCATCTCTTTAAATTTTGTTTAAGGAGATGCCCTTGTTGGTTTATGCACCTTAAATTTAGATAACAATTGCCATCACCATTACAACAATGGAGTTATTCATAGTAATGACACCTTACTAGGATGGATGGCTACAGTAGTTCTTTAATCAATTTTGTAAAAAGAATTCAATGCAAAACCCTAAGGTGAATAGTTCGAAATGGGGGACGAAGCACTCATACTCCATTTTAATGGTGCGGGATTTCACCCCCGCTGTTTTTAATCAGCTAGTAGTATTCAAAATTCGAATACCTAACATTAGGTTCGAATTCAAAGGCGATTGCCAGACATCATTAGCTGTTCTTATTGTTCATTTTTTTAAGCCGTTTCTTGACTTCAGACATAAAGGCCCGCCCCGAATTCTATTTAAATCAATCATATTTTCTTTAATATTGACGGATATAAAATGCCCATATCATATTTTAATTCAGAAACTTTTTTCCTTCCTTCAAAATGATATAAATAGGATATGATGGGATTCCAATTAACAATGTGACTACTAAATATTAACCAATATAAATTTCCTATGTCAATCAATATTAATTAAAAATGTCCATTGTCAATAAATATTAATTATAAATGCCCAATGGCAAAAAATATTAATTATAAATGTCCAATAGCAATAAATATTAATTATAAATGTAGAATAAAGTCCGAAAAAGTTATAAAAAAAACTACTACACCAGAGTTATCAGCCATTGACATACTTTTAAATTTGTGTTTCATAACTTTAGCTTTGTTTGGCGGTGGGAATCCCTTAAAATAAGAAATATATAATAAGTATATATATTTAATTAATGAACAACCAACCACGAACGAGAAATTCTTTAAATTAAGGGATGTATTTTCTGTCTCTTGGTAGCTATCGCTGGTTGTTGTGTGCTGTTGCTTGTCCTAGAATCTACCCGTCTTCACCATGGTATTTTCTCAGTTGATGTTAGCATTGGTTCTGTAGTATCAACTTGACTCCTTTTAATTTGCTGCTTCGTTTGTGTTTAAGTTGCAATCTTGGGTGAATAGTTTAGACTATGTTATCTCATGCTTGAGGATAAGGTTCATAAGCACTAAAATCTTCATAATCAAATTGATTTTCCGACTTTAGAGATGACAATTATTGAATTCTTTGAAATGTATATTATGGCTGCAGTCTTAAGAAATATGGTAATTTTGAAATAGAGTGGCGCACGCGTTTTAGGTTAAATCCTGTAATCACTCGTTCGTACTTACAGATACAGATACTTACAGAAGACCTCTCTGGAACAGGCTTACGCCTATGACTCCAGCTCTAAATGTTCAACTTTTGGAGTCTTGTGGTGGCTTGTTTGTGCTTTATATTTTAATTTTAATTTTGGCAGTGTCAGAGTAATATTACGATGGCGGGCAGGGTCTTGCTAGTTAAGATTAGCGGCCCCTGATTTCGACCCTGTTTTTTTTAGGGGAGGGGGGGCACTTTTCTAGCTTTTTTTTTTTTTTGCTTCATACGCTTCATTGTTTTGAGTCGTTATTTTAAGACCACAATAAAAATTAAAAAAAATTTAAGCAGTTTAAAAATGGGGTGAATAGGTGTGCAACTATATAAGAAAAGGTAAACGTGTAGATTGGCGGCTCGACCGAAAAAGTGAATTTTTACCCGTTTATTTCGTTCACCCGAGCCTGAGTATTCATGCGCGTTTGAGTTCTATTTAAAATATACCCGGCACCATTTAAATGTCTAAAAAAAGGTTATAAAAATAGTAACATGGGGACAACATATTGACAAATAAAAATGACTCCAAATGAGGATAATAAAAAAAATTAAGTGAAAAACAAAATAAAAATTCAATTCAGTCATTTCTGACGTCAGACCCCATCCCAACCATTATAATTCGAAAAACTATTAAAGGCGCAGAAATTATTTGGTTAAATCATTCACTTATGTAAACGTTAGAACATTATTCTATAAACAATTAGAATTATATAGGAAAATTGAAAGCCTACCCTTAAGTTCTCAACTGAATGCCACCATTAAGGAGGGGGGGGCTTAGCCCTTAGAATATATTCATCTTGGAATACGTTTTGAAGTGTAATTTCAATGATTTCACTTTAGTTGACAGACGTCGAGGCGCATTCAATATAAAGAAATAAAATAAGCTTTTTATCAAAGTGAATTGCGGAGGTAGTCATTATCGCCTTCCTGTCCCTTAAAAGAAATTGACCAAACAAATCGTGATGAAATGTTCTGAATCTAGCGCAGCAAATAATGGCTCTCTTGGAAAATATTACTTCAAGTACTTAACTCGGAAAATCGTTTGCGCGCTGAATAAATACACTTCAGAAAGTCTATAGAATAGAATGAAAGCATTTTAAAAAAAACTAATTCACTTATAGAATTACCTAAGCCTAGTCAATACCTACTTAAACACATTTTCAAAGTAAGGTATATGACCATAAAATTTATATTAAAGTTTTTTCGTGGTGAAAAATGAGGGAATGTCGAAATCCAAATAGTGACCAGGGAAAAACTAAGTTCTGTCCAAATCTCCTCGTCTATATGGAATTTGTGGGATATACAATGATTACTCGGGGCAACTGGTAATTCTTCGAGCATTTGAAGATAGTTTCGCAACAAACCAATTTTCATTTTTATAAACAATCTGCGCACCTAAGAAAATATAGCATAAAAAGAAACCCAAATTAACTAAACCAAACCAAACTTTCCTAGCACGTAAAATAGCTCAATTATACAAATAACAAAAGCGTAAACCTTAACTACTTCGCCATCTCGGATCATAGTTTCTTCGCTAAATCCGGTTTAAATATCAAAATATTACTCCTAGGACACCATTATTTTGCGACCTGTTTGGCTCGCCCCCCCCCTCCCCCTCCCCCTCCCCTCCCCCTCCCCCTCCCCCTCCCCTCCCCCTCCCCTTAAAATAGCGTGCGGTGCTCTTGCTAACAATTCACAATGCATTTTACTCATTTGAAAGCATTTACACAATCAGATTTGGGTAAATCTCATAAAAGTGTAATAAAAGGTATTTTTGGTCTCTTTACTTACCGCCCTCCCCCCATATGCCGGCTCATTAGACATATTAAGAGCTCTAGCCAAAACTGTATACTTAGCTTTCATATTTTAAGCCTTTAACTTAGTTCCTTGTTAAAATGAATTCGTTGGCTAAACGGGTTTGACTTTTCTGTAAATTTTGAGGATTCTCTCGTCTCCACCCTTGCTATGTTGATTTTGTGCCTGTTCTTTGTCAAAATTCTATGAATTAGTTTGCTAGTCTTGTTAACCTGTTAATTAATTTGTATTAAATTCGCCTGTGCTCCTGCTTGCCTTTCTGCTGGGAGAACAGAACCGACTTCAAGACTAGAGCAGGTTTAAGTTTTTACTTTCTTTAGGTTATAGCGCCTATGAATGAAGAAATTCCCCCAACACCTTGGCTTCGACTATTACTGAAACAAACTATTTTCTTAAATGCTTTCCTTAATTAGTTTGCTTGAATAAAAAGTAAGCCTTCACACCTACTCAATTAGATTCTTCTGGTTTCCCTAATTCTAGTGTTTGAGCCGCTCAATTGCTCATGTCTACACTTTGCTTCCCGAGGTTTATTGCTCAGACTAATTTATTCTAAATACGATGTGTTCATGAAAACAACCTGGCAGAATCTTCCCACTCTGTGCCCTTTCAACATGCCTTTTATGCTTGTATAAAGGTGTTTATAGCCCATTTTAAAGGGAGCGCATTTTGGATAGTCTATCAACTACAGGGCTTTAATGTCAAGGCCTTTTTTCTAACTTGCAGATCTTCATATTTTTTTATGGCTTGTTTGGTACTGCTCTCTCTGTATCGTGTACTACTTGTGAGACATACTGCAAAGGAGGAATTCAAACGCTGGAATGTCAACCCGGTCAAAGCCTCTGTAAAGTAAGTTTTGCTCCAATTGGCAATACTGTAGTAAAACTTCTAGCTTACTCTAATAGCCTGTTGAAGACGGCTGTCAAATAGCTTGCATGTTAAGAGGCTTCTGCATTTAATTTTCATAGCCGTTTCCACAAGTCACAAGCCCTTTTTGGCAGTTTAATATACGGACCGGTAGAAAAGTCCTATTACTACATCTATGACTAAGAATTAGTTCGTTAGACTTGTGGAATAACAAATGAAGTCCTTTATTTCAGACTGTTCATATTGATGGGCAACTCTACAATAAAAGCTGTAGTTTCCCATACGAATGCCAGGAGGAAGCTGAACGCATGCTTCGGAAGAGCTTTCAATGGTTTAAGAAAATGTTGGATTTTTCTTCAATTTTTTCGTCCGATGACTATGAAAAGTCTTCCAATGAAAGCGGTAAGTACTTTAATGCAGTACTTTTTTGTTTAGGAAAATCTGAAGTTCCTATAATGGAATCCACGTGCGAATCATCTCGTTTCGTAACGGGTTGGTAGACCTGGTGCTATGACCAGGAGTCAAACGCCCCTCTCCCCTGCAGGAAGTGTGTGTGTGTGTGTGTGTGTGTGCGCGTGTGTGTGCGCGTGTGTGTTGGTTTAGTTTATTTTTTACCCGCATTCTTTCTATGAACTTGTTCTATTTACCCGCTGTCTTCCGAAAATGCTGCCTGGCACGTGCGCTCAGATCGTCTTTCCTTGCGGCAGCCACACACCGTTTGAGTTAGACCAGTGGAAATCCCGGCGATCACTTTACTCCTCCCCTTTACTTTCCAAGGGGACTGCCAAGAAAGCCAGCAGGCAGCCCATAGACGACCGCTCCCCATTAAAGCAGCTCGATAGGGCACACCCCATTAGAGGGAAGCCAAGCCCCATCGGTCGCCCCCGTAAGGGGCGCGGCGATTTGCCATCCTGGCAGCCGTGCTGACGGGATCCAGCACTCCGTCCGGCCCCAGCTTAGCCTCTCTTCCTTCCTTCAGATAGCCTGTATTTCTCCCCTGTTTCCTCCCTTTTCATACAACCTCTCCCACAACTTTCTCTGGTCAGCCTCTAATTTCACAGGGTAGATGCTGACCTTCTTCTCAGCCAACCGTCCCGGATCGGGGCTGAGGGGGGAGGGGACAATATTCCCTAACCCCTGAGCTCCGGTCTGGGGTGGCTGGCTTTTAACAACCTGCTTCATCCCCACCCATACCTTCCTCACATCCCTTTTCCTCTTGTCTTCAAAATCTATCTTTTTTACGCCGTGTTCAAGGTTGAGCCGCCATGCCGATGGACTGCCAGGCCACCAGGCGGGAGGGGTGGTCCCAAATGGCGGCGCCTGGCTCTGCCAGACCTGTAAGCACCTCTTGCAGTGCGGGCAACTGCAAGGTGATGAGCGATTGCATCCAGTGAAACAAATAGGGTCACCATGCCCAATGATGAGAAACACAAAAATCTCCCCTGAATTATCCCTGTGTCACCAACGGAGCCGCCCTCGGGCAGCTCCACCGAAAAAATGGTGGTCCCCCCTCCTGTGCTTGCGTAGGGGACCCTCCATATCTCTACCCGGTGCGGAGGCTTACTCTTTTCTATCGCTTACGGGTGAAGGGGACTCCCCCTCACCCCCTTATCTGGAGGTGCTTTCGGGCGCCTCCCTTTTTCCAGCGGCAGTCCCTTCTGTTCTTTCCAAGGGGATTGCCAGGAAAGCCAGCAGGCAGCCCTTAGCCAGCCGCTCCACATCGAAGCGGCTCGATATGGCAAACCCCCTTAGGGAGAAGAGGGAAGCCAGGCCCCCTTCGGTCGCTTCCCTCAAAAGACCTGCTGGCAAGAATATTGAACCTTGCCGGGGTAGAGGCATGTGCATCCCCACACAAGACTAGTGACGATACTGCCAACGGGACCTGCGATGTCTTGGGGGGATGGCCAACTGGAGCCCCCCCCCCTGAGATAGAAATTGTCCTTAAGGAAACCCAGCCTCAAACGGTAGAGCCTTCCATGGGGGGGAAACCGGGCTCGGTTCCAAGCACCGAACCCGAATCCGCCCATATGCAAGGTCCTCCACAAACGGCTAGGGTTTCAAAGCAGTACAAGGAGGGGAGGGATCTCCCCCGACCGGTGCCCCCACGACTACCAGGACCTTCTCCATTTCGGAGAATGACCTGGCTGAGGCCGGTCCATCTGGCCTAGAAGCTCCTTCCGGCTGAGGTGAGAAGCGGGTTCATTCCCCGCCCTCCTCTGCGAAAAAGAAAAAGAAAAAGACTAAAAAGACAACGGACTCGGGGATCCTCTCGATCCGCAAGGGGCTACGGGGTCGGATGGGTCTGCTGCCACTTTGGCAAGCAACCCAACCAAGATCAGCACATCCGTCCCCTCTGTGCCCCCGGTTGCGGAGCCCCTGACAAAGACCAAAAGTGCACAGGGCGGAGCCTCGATGACATCGGGGTCCCTCATTCAGAGGTTAACTGGCGTTTTCGAGCCCGCTGGCTTCAAACACTTCCTCGTTATTCGATCCACTGATGGCACCATGTTGTCCAAGGGCAACATGATCCATCAGAGGAGAGGATTAGCTATTGCAATTGGTAGAGAGCCGAAGGTGACCCGTTTCTCGGACGGGAGCCTTCTGGCGAATCCCGCCGAGGCGGCCAAGATAAGTGCTCTTCGGACACTTCATGGCACCCCAGTGAGTGTGACACCGCACTCTACCATGAACTTTGTGAAAAGAGTAGTTTATGCGAGGGAACTCGTTGACTACTCCATTGAGGACATCACCTTAGAGCTGGCCGACCATGGGGCGGTCGAGGTCGAACATGTGATTAGAAAACAGGGAGGGGCCTCGAGACCCTACACTCATCGTCACGTTCGACTGTGACAAGCTCCCTGAGTCGGTGCGTGCTGGTTTGTACCGCTTCCGCGTGAAGGCATTCGTGCCACTGCCGCGGCGGTGCTATTACTGTCACCGCTTCGGCCATACGAATCGCTCATGTAGACGTGCAAAATCGGGCTCACCCGAAGTCTGTAAATTGCTCCAAGGTAGCACACGATAAGTCCAAATTGTGTGTGGCCAAGTGTGTCAATTGCGGAGAGCCGCACCCCACTTCTTCGAAGCAATGTGGTGCATATCTCCTAGAGAAAGAAATCCTGGCTGTTCAGGCCCAGGATCGAATCTCATTCTGCGGGGCTAAGGACTTGGTCCTGGCGTGCCCGGCTCTGCCTTGGACGTCATATGCCTCGATAGTTAGAAAGGCACCCTCTGCTCCTGGCCCATCCAGGCCAACGAGCACAGTTGTTTGCGCGCCCATTCGAAGCCCTTCTGTGGGCTCTACTTAACCCGGGCGCTCCCCTAGGGAAAGCTGGCGGCAAAAAGGGTTCACACCTAACCCCGGCTAAAACTAGGGCTTGCCCCTCTCCCCCTAGCGTGACCGCTTCCCGTGAGACGAAACGGCCACGCGCCTCCACCGAGTGGTTAGACTCACAGGAGGCAACACCCCGGAAGATGGTCGTTAAGCCATCTTCCGGGGCTCCTTAAGCTGTCCCCCGAAAGGAGGACAGCAACAAAGGAGCTCCGGCTCCTTCGCCCATGCTTAGTGGTGGAGCGAGTGGCTCGGAGACGGTGGTTCCTCGAAAAGAGGGCCCCCCGCCTCCAAAGCCACAACGCCCGCTTAAGGTTTCGAGGCGGAGGGAGGAAAAGACTCGCATGGTGAGCCCAACCTCCCCCAATAAGTCCTCGAAGGCGACAGCGCCTTTAGCGCTTTGTCCGACCAACAGCGCCCGGGGTTCTGTCCCCGGGCAGCGTGCGGCCATTCCCGTGAGGGTCTTCTGTTTGAGGAGGGCCACCGCGTCTCCTCAGAGCTAGGCTTCGAGGGCATATTTTTTCAATGGAATTGCCGTGGACTCCGGGCCAACTGGGGGGAACTGCGGAGGATTGTCTCGTCCCGTTCCCCGTTAGCAATCTTTTTGCAGAAGACAATGCTAGGCGCGTGCCCCCTGCCCGCCCTCCCGGTGTATAAGGGTCTTGCGACCCCACCACCGCGCGATGGCCGGGCTGGGGTATGCGCGGTTTACGACTGGCATGATTTCTCCGTTCTTTCTTTCTCTTTAGATACCTCCTTTCAGGCAGTGGCTGTGCAGCTGTACCTGGATAAGAGGTATACTATCATTTCTGCGTACATTCCGCCGTCAGCTGAATTCGACGGGAGGACTTCGGCCGCGTCGTGTCACGGTTGCCGAGGCCCTATCTTTTGCTTGGAGATCTGAACGGCAGGCATCCTCTCTGGGCAGATTACTCCATAAATCCCAGGGGACAAGTCCTTGCCGATCTGATCGAAGAGTTTGAGATGGATGTCCTAAACGTGAATGAGTTTACACATGACTGCCCGAGAACCGCTTCATTTTTTTTGCCTTGACGTATCTTTGTGCTCTTCGGATGCACAGCCTGATTTTGATTGGGAGGTGGTCGATGACCTCCATGGTAGTGATCACTTTCCCATTCAAATATCATTTTCAGGGCAACTGCCGCCTGAGAGACCACCTCGGTGGTGCTTGGCGCGGGCGCGGTGGCCTGCATTTCAGGAAATGACTGAATTCTCTATCTCAGTCGAGGAGTTTAGGTCGGTAGATGAGGCCGTTGAGTTCTTCTCCGGCAACCTCATCGCCGTGGGCCTGACTACTATTCCTAGGACGTCTGGCCGTTTTGCACGCCGACCACTCCCATGGTGGTCGGCCGAGTGTGAGACGGCCCTTAAACAGAAGCGTTATGCCTACATGCGCTATAAGCGCCGCCCGAACTATTTCACTGTCGCTGAATTTCGTCGGGCTAGGGCTAGGTTCTGGTATATTTCGAAGTATGCACACCGCTTTTCTTGGCGGGCATACGTGTCTTCACTTAACGGGAAAGACCCCTATAGCAGAGGTGTGGAGGCGAGTCAAAAGGATTTGGGGCAAGTTCTCGCAGGACCCCCTCCCTCCCATTCTCCACGAGAATGGGGCCGCAATCTCGGACCCCGCGTCCGTGGCGAAATCCTTTGCGACCGCTTTTTCTGCATTCTCTAGTCGGCATGCTGCTCAGCAAGCATTCAATGCACGTCGTCATGTCGCGGAAGGCCACCAGCTGGACTTTACCTCGAGAGGCGGAGAACCCTTCAACGACAGATTTACTGGGAGTGAGTTACGCTCCGCTCTCGCTTCGTGCGCGGACACTGCCCATGGTCCGGACGATGTCCCGTACGCCATGCTTCGACACCTAGGTAAGTGAGGAATGGTATTTCTTAGATTTGTTCAACAGGATCTGGGTGGAACGTTTTCTCCTAGATTCCTGGTGAATAGCTACTATGCTCGCCTTTCGCAAACCGGGGAGAGATCCTTCTACTCTGACCGGTTTCCGCCCAATCTCTCTAACCTATTGCGTGTGCAAGTTGATGGAGAAATTAGTAAATGTTAGACTAGCCTTTTTCCTGGACAGCGGAGGCCAACTTTCTTCTGCACAAAGCAGGCTTCCGCAAGTTCCACTCCACGTCGGATGCTCGGCTCCGACTAGAAAATGCCATCTGCAAGGCTTTCCTTCGTAGACAGCACTACGCCACGGTGTTTTTCGATCTGGAAAAGGCCTATGATACCACATACGATACGGTATGATGGAGACTATCCACACGACTACGGATGCGAGTTTTATGCATCCGCAGCCGAGCGTTTATTGCGCAAGGTGAACTCGATCCACCACACCGGCCTTCGCCTTGCGACCGGTGCCTTCCGCACTTCCCACATTGAGAGCCTGTTTGTCAATGCTGGGGAGATGCCACTTGCTCTGCGCCGCGTGCAGTGCATCACCCGCATGTACGCGCGAGCCCTACGCATCCCTCAGTCACCAACAGCTGGTGGCAATACACCACTCGATACGAGAGATTACGCGACGTGTCCGGTTCTGAGAACGGATTGTGATCTATAGCGACTCACAAAGCGCCCAGAGTGCTCTCGGGGCATTGGAATCTCCGCATTCCCTGGTTCGCGATATCCGTGACGCCACGGTTTTGGCGAGCCAGGCAGATGTCGAGATTATCTTCTGCTGGGTTCCTCTTTGTGTAGGAGTTGCGGGGAATGAGCTCGCCGATGAGGGCGCCAAAGAGTCTGCCAAAGAGCCCGCGAGGACTCTGCGACCGGACCAGCGTTTCGCTCTTCCTAACACCGACTACATGGCAGGTATACGGGCAGCTCTTCGGACTGCTTGGAAAAGAAGATGGGAGACGGTCGAAGATAATTTAAAGTTGCGTGCCATTGCGCCGCGACTGTTCCCATGGACCTATCCCTCAATGCCACGACGGCTTCAGGTCGCTTTTTGTGGTCTCCGAATCGGGCACACTCGTGTGACGCATCGCTCTGATGGAGCGCTCGCCTGCGCCCTATTGTGATGACTGCTTCGTTCCCCAGACTGTTCAGCACATTCTTGTCGATTGTCCCAGTCTAGGTGTTCTTCGCGCACGTTACTCTCCCGGTACTGGAATGGGCAGGGTCGCTATCACCTGTCCCTTGTACTTGAGACGAGTTCGTGCACATTGACTTGTGGACTCGACTTTTGGGGGGAGGCCGGGCTTCTTCCCTTTATTTAAGAAGGTTCTATTTTTTGTTTTTCTTTGTAGGTTGCACGCTCCTGCACCGGGGTGAGGGGGACCTCTCCCCAATGCCGGAGATTGCTTCCTAATTGTTGACTTTTTCCAATATTTATCAGTTATTTTTTCATAATTTATTTTAAAGTAGCCTAGTTCTAGACTCGTATTTCCGGCGACTTATGCCCAAGTGTGCAGGTGCCAGATGTGCTCTGAAGGAAAAAAAATTAAACCACATCGGTCGCTTTCCCCAAAAGACCTGCTGGCGAGAATATTGAACCTTGCCGGGGTCAAGGCCTGTGCCTCCTTAAACTCTACTTAAGATAGCGCTGCCAATGGGACCCGTGATGTCATCGGGGGAAGGGGAGGAATGGCCAACTGGATCCCTCTCAGAGATAGACATGATCCTTGAGGCAACCCAGCCTCAGACGGTAGGGCTTTTCATGGGAGCGAATCTGGGTTCGGCGCCAAGCACCGAACCAGAGTCCACCCCTATGCAAGGTCCTCCTCAAACGGCTAGGGTTTCCAAGGCAGTACAAGGAGGGGAGGGATCTCCTCCGACCGGTGCCCCTGAGACTGCCAGGGCCTTATTCATCTCGGAGAAATACCTTGCTGAGGCCTGTCTATCTGGCTTGGGGGCTCTTGCCGGCGGAGGGGAGAAGCGGTTTCCTTCCCTACCCTCTGCTAAAAAGAAAAAAAAAAACCAGAAAAAAGACTAAAGACTCGGGGCTCCTCTCCATCCACGGGGGCTGCGGGGACGGATGGGTCTGCTGCCATTTCGGTAAGCGACCAAGCAAAGATCGTCACATCCGGCCCCTCTGCCCCCCCCGTGGGTGCGGAGCCCCTGATTAAGACCAAAAGTGGTAGTGCGCATAGCGGAGCCTCGATTACATCAGGGCCCCTCATTCAGAGATTACCCGGCGTTTTAGAGTCCGCTAGCTTCAAACGCTTCCTCCTTATTCGCTCCACTGATGGCACCATGTTGTCCAAGGGCGACATGATCCATCAGAGAAGAGCATTAGCTAGTGCGATTGGTAGAGAGCTGATGTGACGTGTTTCTCGGACGGGAGCGTTTTGGTGAATGCGTCCAATCCCTCCGAGGCGGCTATGATTAGTGCCCTTCGGACACTTCATGGCACGCAGGTGTGTGACACCACACTCTACCATGAACTTCGGGAAAGGAGTAGTGTATGCGAGGCAACTCGTGGACTACTCCATAGAGGACATCACCTTAGAGCTGGCCGACCATGGGGCGTTCAATGTTGAACGTGTGATGAGAAAACGGGGAGTGGCCTCGATAACCACCCCTAAACTCTTCGTCACGTTCGACTGTGACAAGCTCCCTGAGTCGGTGCGTGCCATTTGGTATCGCTACCGAATAAAGGCATTCGTGCCACTGCCACGGAGGTGCTATTACTGTCACCGCTTCAGCCATACAAATCCCTCATGTAGACGTGCAAAGTCGGGGTCAATCGAAGTCTGTGTAAATGGTTCTAAGGTCGCACACGATAAGTCTAAATCGTGTGTGGCTGAGTGTGTCAATTGCGGAGAGCCGCACCTCGCTTCTTCGAAGCAATGGGGTGCATATATCCTTGAGAAAAAAATCCTGGCCATTCAGGCCCAGGATCGTCTCTCATTCCATGAGGATAAGGACTTAGTCTTGGCGCGCCCGGCTCTGCCTGGGATGTCTTACGCCTGAATGCTTAGAAAGACAACCTCTGTTCCTGGTCCATCCAGGCCAACGAGCACGGTCTTTTGCGCGCCCATTCAGAGCCCTTCTGCGGGTTCTACTCAACCTGGCTGCTCTCCTGGTAAAGCTGGCGGCAAAAAGGGTTCACACCCAGCCCTGGCTAAAATCAGGCTTCCCCCCCCTTTTCTCAGCGTAATAGTTACCCGTAATGCACTGTGCGCCGTGCACAGTGCAGTACTCGCCCGTACTCACGAGCGCAGCGTCTCCCTTTGTCGCTTATGGCTCTCAAAACGTCCGCAGCTGATCTCGACGGTGCCTATGCCGGTGGCGCCCCTGGTTCTGCCCAGAAAGCTACCCTGGAGGTTACCACATTTGGCTATTTTTCGCCACGCCTCTGCTCCCAAAGCTTATACAGCGCAGAGAGTATTGCGTTCGACCTTTTTGGAGCACACCTCGTGTCACGCTGGCACGTTGCGAGTGTATACAGATGGCTCCAAGTCCCAAGAGAGGGTCGGCTTCCACGCCATATCCTCTCTGTTTAAAGTCAGCGGGGCTATGCTAGGCGCTGCGTCTGCCTTCATGGCCGAGCTGGTGTCAATACACCACTCGGTACGGGAGATTACGCGACGTGTCCGGTTCGGAGACCGGATTGTGATCTATAGCGATTCACAAAGCGCCCCGAGTGCTCTTGCGGCATTGTAATCTCCGCATCCCCTGGTTCGCGATATCCGTAACGTCACGGTTTTGGCAATCCGAGTGGATGTCGAGATTATATTCTGCTTGGTTCCTGGATATGTAAGAATTGCGGGGAATGGGCGCGCCAATGAAGCAGCCAAAGATTCCGCGAGGACCCTGCGACCGGACCAGCGTTTCGCTCTTCCTCATACCGACTACATGGCAGGATACGGGCAGCTCTTTGGGCTGCTTGGTATTAAAGATGGGAGGCAGTCGAAGGGAACGTAAGTTGCGTGCCATTGCTCCGCGACTGTTTCCCGTGGAACTACTACTCAATGCCGCGAAGGCTTCAGTTTACTTTCTGTCGTCTCTGAATTGGACACACTCAATGGACTCGCCACCATTTTATGGAGCGCTCGCCTGTCTCCTCTTGTGAAGACTGCGTTTACGTTGTCCCCCAGACTGTTTGGCACATCCTTGTTGAATGTCCCAGTCCTAGCGATCTCCGCCTACGTTGCCTCTTCCGCTACCGGGATCGGCAGGGTCGCTACCGCCTGTCCCTTGTACTCGGGACGGCTTCGTGCACACAGACCTGTGGACTTTTAAGACTTTTTGGAGGGGGCCGGCCTTCTCCCCTTTATTTAAATAGTTGTTTTTTGTTTTGTTGTCGTTTTTTGTCTTTTTTTCTTATTTTAGTAGGTCGCATGTTCCTGCGCCGGAGGGAGGCGGACCTCCAACCGACGCCGGAGCCTGCTTCCTGCTTATTACCTTTGTGCTTAGATTTATTTTTATTGATGGTGTTTATTTTTTTTTTTGGCATCCTCTTTTAAATATGCCGTATTTAGGCAATGTTGAATACGGCGACTAATGCCCAAGGAGGCAGTTGACAGGTGAGCTCTAAAAAAAACGAAACAAAAAAAACTCAAACCAGAATAAATGGGAATTTTCAATTTGAATTTTAGCCCTTAGTTTGCAAAAAAAAAGCTAAACGTGTAAACAAATTTATTGCTCGATTATTAGATAGCGAAATAGTGAAATCGCAAATTAGATAGCCGTTTACTCCAACGGAATCCGCCGGTTAACATCTCTCTGGGAATTTTAACGCGAGGACAGACCAACGTACCATCATTTGCCTATATAACTTAAATGTTTTAAGGGTCATTATTTGACGAAACTTCATTGTTGTGGTATGACATTACATCAATACCATATTATATATATGGGGGAGGGACCAATAACTTAAAGGCGAACCGATAAGGAACGGAACGCCACGAGTTTCGACGTGCGGAACAACGAGATAAGAGTGCAACGAGGTTGAGTAAAATTTGGGCAATGGCAAAGCTCAAGGTTATTTAAAGAGTCAAGTACAAAAATATAATTTTAATTACATAAAAATAAGAATTAATGGGCAAAATTACATCGGTAAACGAGGGGGGGAATTGTAGTTATGCATCACTCTGAAGTTAAAATTTAATGTATTACAGGAGACTATTCAAAAGGGGAAGATTAACTCAAATGGGTTACTGAAGGGGGAGAGGGGTTGGCTTACGCAGGATTCCGGGTGAGACTTCAGGGTAAGGCTTCAAGGATGTCTTCTGCACGTGAGGCGAGGGCGCTCGGAGCTTCTAAGCTGGAAGTTGCCGTGATGACGGTTTTCCAAAAGGGGGGGGGGGGGTAACGTCCTGTCCAGGGGAGAGTAACGTCCGGTCCAGGGGAGAGTAACGTCCGGTCCAGGGGAGAGTAACGTCCGGTCCAGGGGAGAGTAACGTTTGGTCCAGGGGAGATTAACGTCCGGTCCAGGGGAGATTAACGTCCGGTCCAGGGGAGAGTATTTCAGCCACCCGAAAAAGAGGGGCGAACGAGGAGGGTTTCGACAGTAGTTGATGAGTGAAGTCGGAAAAATCGCTCGGTGGTGATCTTCAAATGGAATTACCACACTGGCTGGGTTAATTCCAAGACACAATAGTTTAGCCGTCACTTTGCTTTCTCGTTAGCACCTGACTTTGAACTAGGGGGAAACCTCTTGGGTCCGGGCGCGACTCCTCAACTCTGTGTCTTCCACATGGAAGATGAGCCATATATATATATATCCGATGCTCCCTCCGCGGGGGTGAAGAAAACAGCGCTACTCTCGAATGGCCTAGAGTCTTCACGCAGAGGCGATTCTAACCCCCGTAAAGGTGGTCCGTGGTGGACGCAGTTTGAGGCTACCGCTTGTGGAAGCCCCCCCCCCCCCGCCTTCCAAAAGCAGAAGGCCCGGGGGGCCTTCCACGTCGAATTCCCCCACACCCATTTAATTTTGTCGCATTTGACCAAACTCCACTGAACTTATTATATACCTTTCATTTTCTCATCATTCCTAACCTCCACCTATGCAAATTCTCTATTTACGGTTACTAATGTTCAGCCATGTGAATTATTCATTTACAGTTGTCGTAAGTTGTTGTTTTGGAGATAACTGTAACCAGGCTGGTCTCGAAGAAATCGAAAGTTCTACATTCGACGTGACATCCATAACAGAGCGAGTTACTGTCACCATGCCCATAGAAAATACAGACACTTTCAACCCTACGTACGAGGGATATGTACCATCAACACTCAAGAATAAAACAAAACGAAGTGGTCAAGTTAGTAATACTGACGTAGATCAACTTAGCGACAGCACTACAATTAACTTTACTAAAATTGATGAAACTACCAGGGAATCTACCAGCGTTGCATATAATTCAGGGTACAATTTTTCGAGTACAAAGTTTGTCGTTGCAGAATTTTTAAAGTTTTTTTTGTTTGTATTTTTCCTATAGTAAAAACTTTATATTCTAAATGTTTATAATATTTGCACTGTTAACATCTTTATAAAAGTTTTCAGATGAATTTTGTGTAATTGGGTTCCAATTTTTAAATATTGGGTGGTACCATACCTTAACTCTAATTGTGGCAAGAAAGTTGCTCCAAAGATCTTGATGCAATCATTAAACTTGGCTCTGAAAGGTCTAAGGAACTTGAAAAGAATAAGTATTATGGACGTAACGTTTCGGTTATCGCCCATTTTGCCCGTACATTCTTAATAGCACGTTATTAGAAGCTTCTTTATAACTGATCTTAACTCTGCCACCTCATGGAGGATATCGGTTTTAAGTGGAGACCAAATCTTATGAAGGATAATTTTTTTTTTATAAGACCTTATGATTGAAATGGCTTCATTCCGGCAGCAGGTTGAATTCTTTAATTGCGGTCCACTAGATCAACAATTTCAAAGATTGGCAACGGTTATTTTTATTGAAAGATTCTGAGGGCGGATGGCCACCTTACTGTGGACCAGCGGCGTCCTCGCTATTCAAGGATACAACTCTCTAACTAGATTCTTAAGTGCTAGTCTTTCTTATCTCCTCATCTTTCTGCTTTTGCTCTTTTCCTTTAGTCAAAGGTGAGTTTCCATGCCGAGGGAGATAGTGGTGGCTTAAAGTTGCACTAAAATGGTCCCGTCGTCACACAATGCATCCTCTTACTGATCGGGGGAAACGTTTATGCCAATTTTGTCGAATAAAAATTGACTAAATTGGTTTCTAACTCAGTTTTACTACGGCCAACAACAACGTGGAGCAACGGAGAAAAGTTAAGCTTGCAAGATCCGGCCTTCCTTAGCAACACCTATTGTTCCTTTGCAATCTACCCCAGAATTTTGTTGTACCACCTTCAGCACCATAACCAACCATACCTTCCTCCTGCCCCTAGTTCAGTAACTATCACCACCCCAACCCCTGAACACCCTAAAGGCCTTCGTAACATCCCTGTAGAGGATCTCTTATAGGACTCTCAACAGGGAATGTCTACCGCTTCCAGCAGAAATTTGGCTATACAAATGTGGCCAACCCCAGGATGCCATTTTCCTTTAGATCCTTAGTTCCACTTCACCCACCTAGATTAGTGGCGAATAGTGACCCTCGCAAATGTATATTCAGTGTTCAATCTTATGTGCCATTCTTCCCATTGCGTTAAATGCAAAATGTTCGGACACATTAACCTTTCCTGGTAGTGAAAGTTTGGCTCTGCCTGAACCTTCTCTTCCTTCCAATCCTTCCCGAGCAAACCCCCTACTGCTCGAATTGCTCTGGGGAACACACACACAACCTGTTTACGCGACTGACAGTCATACATATTAGAGTCGGAGGTGTAGTATATCCGGTACTCGGTCTTTCTAACTGCTTTAGAAGCGCAGGATGAAGTACGTACCCAATACAGTTTCTGATTCTTATGTCAACGTCCTCTCCCCATTAACCCCTCTCCCCCCACAAGCTATGCTCGTAGGTCGATCTCTACAGTCTCCTGTACCTCTAACTCCTTTTCGGTAGTTAAGGATAACCATAGTATCGAAACCAGCACAACTTTGAAAACCCAGGGTTCACTCGAACCGAGCCGCAGGCATTGTCGTAAATCGGGTCGAGGGTGGAAGCAGTGCTTTTGCCTTTTCAGATATACGTGCCATTCTTTCAGCCTCTCAAGTTACCTCTACTTCGAAGTGTCTCACCCAAATTATTCAGAGATGCCGAATCTCTCAAATGTTTCCTACACTAGAGTCCATTCCCTACGTAGATGGAAAATGTAACTGAGGCAGAGGTGCATACATCACGCGGCTCACCCATCCAGACCTCATTCCTATCAGATGAGGAGTCTTTCCTCCTGTAATATAACTATTCTACTCCTCTCATCTCTGCATCCCTCTTCTAGCTCATCCTTTGCCCACAGGGGTATACCCTGGGTAACCTATTGCACTTATTACCTGAAGGATCTGCACATCCTCTCTTCCAGCCTGGGTGCAAATAATGGAAGCACCGTCACTGGGAAAGTTTGTGATAAGCTTTCTTTTTGCTCCCTCTCAGTTACTTTTTTAATCTGCAACTATCCCCTCAACCTTTTTTTCTACCTGCACTTGGTACCAGGAGGAACTATTTTCCCCCAGAAAAAGTGCAAATTAGGGACCTCCCGTCACTTGGTTGAATTGAACTCTTTGACTGAGCCTGTGGAAGTTGGTGCGCTTCCTCCGCCCTCAATTACAGTATTTTTTTATATACACCATCTCCGTAATCTTCTATCTAGGCTTAATGACCAGCTTATACCATCTCAGAAGAGGCTTTAGAACCTCTATAAGAAACTCCCTTTAACGCACTCTGGTGTCAAAAGAAAAAGGATTAAGGGGACCTGGTCATGGGGCGCGAATAATGGGAGTATCGGTATTGGGCCAATAACCACTTCGCTGAGTGTAATTGGCTGACGACCACCCGTGTGGCCGTTATCGGGTGCATAAGGATATACGGCTTGTAGCGAGGATGTGAGCTTTACCTCCTTCTTTGCTGCCTGGCCAACTAAGTCTTGGGTCCCGTCACAGGGTAACGCCTAGTCGGTCTGCGTTACTATCAGAGGTTGCAAACGCCATCGTTAATGCAACCAGACTGGATACAATGAGCGTGATATTAATTGATCCGGTATACCTGCCCACCTTTCCTTAGGCAATCTCGGACCCCGCGTCCGTGGCGGAATCCTTCGCGACCGCTTTCTTAGCTTTCTATAGCAGGTATGCTGCTTCGCCAGCATTCAATGCGCCTCGTCATGTTGCAGAGGGCCGCCGACTGGACTTTACCTCCAGAGGCGGAGAACTCTTCAACGACAACTCCCTTGGTGTGGACGATGTCCCGTACACCATGCTTCGACAGATGGGTGAGCAAGGCATGGCCTTTCTGTTAGATTTGTTCAACAGGATCTAGGTAGAGGGTATCCTCCCAGATTCGTGGCGAATCGCTACTGTGCTTGAGTTTCGCAAACCGGGGAGAGATCACTCTACCTCGGCCGGTTTCCGCCCAATCTCTCAATGGAGAAATTGTTAAATGTTAGATTAGATTTTTTTTACTGGATAACGGAAGCCATATTTCTTGTTCACATTGCGGCTTCCGTAAGTTATACTCCGCGTCGGATGCTCTACTCCGACTGGAAAATGCCGTCGGCCAGTCCTTCCTTTGTAGAAATCATACGACACTGTTTTTCAATATGAGGATGGCCTATGATCCCGCAAGGCGATACAGTATAATGGGGGTGGGGGTATACTATCCACATTATGGGGGCGAGGGGACACCTCCCAATGTTTATATCTGAATTTTTGCCAGATCGTCAATTTTGCGTAGGGGTGTGAGGAGACCTCCTCAGCACAATGGAGCAGGAAGAGGGTGTAGCGCAGTGAAGTGCCTTCAGTGTCAGGCTCTTAGACTCTGTCCTGAACAACAACGGCATCACCTTGGTGCTGCCGGAAGATGTTCTTGCTACGTTCCACGTAAACGACCTTTTGATCATTGTTTTGGCGCAGGCCCGATGGCAACTCTGGAGCGTCGACTCCGACAGGCATTCAACCACGTCTCTCACTATGCTGAAGCGCACAAACTTCGGTTTTCATTGGCCAAGACTACGGTGGTGCACTTCTGCCACTATCCAGGGCTCCACCCTGACCCAGACTTATTTATCAGTGGGGTACGCCTGGAAGTAGTGGACTCGCACCATTTTGTTGGTCCTTATGTTACTGACAGATCACCTGGGAGGCTCACATTCGCAGCCTTAGGGTCTCTTGTACCCATGCCATGGATATTCTTAGTTCCGTGACGTTCAGCGCCTGGGGTGCTGAGAGGTATACTGCCTTACTTTATATAGATTCTTTGTTGGTTCGAAGCTAGACTACGGATTAAAGTTTTATGCATCCGCAGCCGAGCGTATATTCCGTTTGGTCTACTACATTCACCACACCGGCCTTTGCCTGGTGACCAGTGCCTTCCGCACTTCTCACATTGAGAGTCTACTTATCAATTCTGGGGAGATGACACTCGCTCTGCGCAGTGCACAGTGCATTATTCGCCTGTATGCGCGAGCTAGGTGCCTTCCTCAGTCGCTTACAGCTCTCTCTGCATCCGCATATGATCTTGACGGTGCCTATGCCACCGAGAGACGCCAGTCATACCCTAAGCTATTTGGCTTTAGGGCTAGGAAACCCCTTTGAGAGCTAGGTCTAGCTCCTGGGCCCAGGACGCCACCCTTGAGGATACCACCTTTGACTATGTGTCTCCATGCCTCTGCTCCTAAAGCTTGTAAGGCACCGAGAGTATTGCGTTCGACCTTTTTGGAGCACACTTCGTGTGACTCTGGAACCGTGCCATTGTATACGGCTTCAAGTCCCAAGCCGGGGTCGGTTTCTACGCCGTATCCAGAGGTTGAAGTCAGTGGGGGCTCTGCCAGGCGTTGCTTCTGTTTTCACGCCTGAGCCGGTTGTACTACACCGCTCAGTACGGGAGATGACATCATGTGCCCAGTTCGGAGATTGGTTTGTGATTTATAGCGACTCACAAAACGCCCTGAGAGCTCTCGGGGCATTGGGACTTCTGTATCCCTTAGTTTGCGATATCCGTAATGCCATGGTTTTGGCAAGCCGGCCGGATGTCGAGATTATATTCTGCTGGGAATTGAATGCACCGATGAGGATGCCAGATGCCAGAGTCCGCTATGACTTGTTGACCAGACCAGCGCTGTGCTCTTCCTCACACCAATTACAAGGCAGGTATACGGGCAGCTCTCCAGGCTGCTTGGCAAAGAAGATGTAAGACGGTCGAGGAGAACTTAGTTACATGCCATTGCGCCGTGACTGTTCCCAGTCGACCTACTTCCCGCTGCCGCGACGTCTTCATGTTGCTTTCTGTCGTCTCCGAATTATACACACTCGCGGGACGCACAGCCATTTGATGGAACACTCGACTGCGCTTTACTGTGAAGACTGCGTTGTCCCCCAGACTGTTTGGCACATTCTTGTTCAATGTTACAATATGGGCGATCTCCGAGCATGTTGCCTGTCCCGGTACCGGGATGGGCGGGGTCGCTACCGCTTTTCTCTTGCCTTCGGGACGAGTTCGTGCACATTGACTGGTGGACTTAGCCTGGTCCGCCTAGTCTTGGGGCCCCTTCCGGGAGAGAGGCCAGGTCACTCCTCGCCCTCCTCACCAAAAAAAGCAAAAGGAAGAAACTGAAGAGGACAGGAGATTCCTCTCCCTCTCCGAAGACCAGGAGACAGAAGGGTTGTCTCACGTTTTGGCAAGCAACCAACCAAGACCGTCACGTCCTGCTCAGAGGCGCCCTCGGGCGTGGATGTTCAGACCACATTCAATTTCACAAGTGCGTTGAGTGGAGCTTCGATTAAGAAAGGGCCGCCAATTCAGAGAATACTTAGCGTTTTTATGGCTCCCTGTCTTCAAACGCTTTTTAGTTTTTCGCTTCACTGCATGTTGGCCAAAGACCATATGCTTCATTTAAGAGACCTTTAACTAGATTGACTGGTAGAAAGCCGAAGGTGACCCTTTTCTAGGACAGGAGCTTTCTGGCGAATGCAGTGTATTCTTCCAAGGCAGCTATGATTAGTGCCCTTCGGACACTTAATGTTTCACCGGTGAGTGTGACGCCACACTCAACCATGAATTTCGTGAAAGGCCTGTTTTATGAGAGGGAACTTGTGAACTACTTCTGGGAAGTCATCGCCGAAGAACTGGCTGACCATGTAGCAGTAAGTACCTGCAAACCAGAAGTACCGGCGAACCAGAAGTACTGGCGAGGCACTGTTTGATATACCGTGATTTTATTAAGGTGGAATCGGTGAAAATTTCTAATCTGGAGGCGACGGAAGACCATTCCAAATATGCTGGATGCTCTCAATAGTTTTTTTTTGTGGCATCTGAAGGTGCTGAAAATAACTGCCTTGTATAAGTTTCCATTGGGCAAGGAGGAGGCTCGTGAATAGGAGACGGAGCGATAGACGCAGATGCCGCAGCCGCAGCCACTGAATGATAAAAAAAGGTTTGAGAGGGGCAGCCACAGACTATCTAGGGAGAACGGGACACCAGGATATGGCCCTCCGGAGGTCGTCCAAGAAGCAGACAAAGTTTGCCACCCACCCACCCACCCACCCACCCACCCACCCACCCACCCACAAGTGTCGTAGATGCTATAAATGGGAACTTTGTGGGTATCGCGGAATCGTAGTACCTCTTTTTCAAAGAGGAAGGCGGAAAAAGGTGACGAGGCACTGTGAAACTCTTTATAGTTAGCACACATTTTCGGGCGTTAGCGAGATTTAGAATAAGAGTGCGAAATCGATTTAAACATGTTCACTGTTCACGGCGAAATTCTGGCTCACATGACCAAACATGTGATAGTTAAAGCATTGCTGGTGATTATTGACGCATTGACTTAAGGAATGCCTTCATATGATTTGACAATTGTTGCCGGCCAAAACTTTAAGGATAGCGTACCTTAAATAATTCGGACACCATTAACGGTTTGGAGTTTCCTTTGGATATCGACAATACACTAATCTGCAAGCTGCAGGCTGCAAGAGATACTCAAGATCCTTGGCTTTATCATGTTAGGCGCGAGATGACGCATCAACAATAGGGTTAACATCATTACAAGGCCTGATACGATGTGGTTTGTCGCATCGCCTATCGAAATCTTCCCGGCTTCATAAAAACATTAACTTTCGAAAAAGGAAAAGTCAGAATCTGAGAGGAGGACTAGCAACCATTGGTAATCAAAATCAGGATCAGCTCAATTGAGAAAGGATCAAAGTATGTGAAGAAACTGGGACCGAAAAGAGACCAAGTAGGGCAATAATATTAAACTTGAATTTTCTGAGAACAAAAGTTGAAGTTTTTCCTTTGAATTAAATATATTTTTACTTTACTAGGCAGATTCACCACCTTATACTGAGCCCTACAATGGGAACCATTATACTCCAGTAACAAGAAGTATCCCAGACCGCAGCACCAAACCAATGGCCAAACAAGGGCCCCAGGTGCCGTTTGACCCATTAAGCCCAGGTAAAACGCATCTCCATGTCAAAGAAGTGTGTTGCCACCTCAAGGTCGCACCTCAGGAGGAAAGCTCAATTTCCAGATAAGGGGGGGACGGGGGATACGGGGTTTGCATGCACGGTCATTACGCGGGAAGGAGTAGGCTTCCGGTGAGGTAGCCAAGGATATAATTGGCGTGTGGTGGATCGATTCCATCTTCCGCAATAAACGCTCGGCTGCGGATGCATAAAACCCGCATCTGTATTCAAGCTTTGAACGAACAAAGGATCGGTAGAAAAGTAAGGCAGTAGCTCTATAAGAACCTCAAATGTTGAGAAAATAGGCGGAAACTACCAGCAGAAAGGTTCTGAATAGGCACGGAATCGACCGTACTCATAGGCGGAGGGGGGGGGAGGGGCAGATGATGCCTTTTTAATATTAAGGCGTAAGAATTCCCAGAAAGCGCTGGGAACGTCAAGACCAAGTCCTTAGCTTCGCGAAAGGAGATACGATCCGCAGCATGAACGAGCAGGGTTTCCTTTCCCAGCAGATGTGCACCATATTGGTAGAGAAAGCATGGCGCGGCTCTCCGCAGTTGACTTTGCACATCTACAGGAGCGATTCGTATGGCCGAAGCGGTGGCAGTAGTAGCACCTCCGCGGCAATGGGACGAATGCTTTTACGCGATAGTGATGGCAACCAGCACGCATCGACTCAGAGCCTGTCGACGATCAAAACGTGACGAAGACTAGAGTGGGTCTCAAACCCCCCCCACCTGTTTTCTCATCACACGCTCAAACATGAATCTTCTTTGGAGGAAATCACCCTTTTGGGGGATATCTTCTAAGGAATACTCCACGAGATCCCTCACATGAACCAATCCTACTAGGAAATTCATGGTAGAATGCAGCGTCACACTCACGACTAGTCATCGAATGTACTAAGGGCACTTGAACCTCCCCCAGGTAGATCCACTTTTGTGATAGAAGTGGCCCCGGTTTTTTTTTCAGAGGCATTTTCAAGAATCTTCTAGCGGACTTTGCGCTTCTCTCTCCTTTTTGGTCGACTACGGGGGTTTTCCTCTTACCCTGTTTTGCATAGTTGCCCGTGGGTAACTCTGCACTTGTAGTGTATCCCTCTTTGCTTTGTCAGAGGCTCGCTAAGAATACGGTAAGCAAAAAGACACGCCACCTCGGTCCCAGCTCTCTCGTTGGGGTCAGGTGACCCACCACAACCCCTTAGACGGCTATGAGGAGGCATCCTTCCCTGGGCCTTGCTCACCAACCTCGTTGATCAGAGGTTTGTCAAGTTGAAGAGAACCGGCATTTCTGCTCCACCTTTCTTACCAATGTCTCTTTCGTGACAGGCCACCTGACACCTTGTCCCTTTCTGAGGTGGAAATGGTCACGGAGGTGATGCCACCACAGATGTCAAGGTCTTCTAAGGGGGCGAACCTGATTACGCCCCTGTGCAAAGCCGCCTTCAGGCGGCATGGGCCCCTAATGGCTTACATGGAGAGGAGGGAACTCTCCCCCACTTGACGGCCTTGATCTCTATCTCGGAGAAATATCTGGCTCAGACTAGTCCGTCTGGCCTTGGGACACCTTCCAAGGGCAGAGAGAAGTGGGTTCACTCTCCGCCCTCTTCCACAAAGAAGATAAAACATAAAAGAAGAAATCAAAGGTGACAACGGATTCCTCTCCCTTCGCCTGGGCTCCGAAGTTGGACGGGTCTGCTGCCGTTTCAGCAAGCGACCAGGGCAAAACCGACCCGTTCGGCTCCGAAGAACCCTCGGGCGGGGAGGCTCATAGCAAGACCAAAATCACAAGTGCGCTGAACGGACCCTTGATTACGCCGGGACACCTTATTCAGTGATTACCTGGCTTTAAACGATCTTTAGTTATCCACTCCACTGATGACAGTAAGTTGGCCAAAGCCCACATGTTCCATCAAAGGAGAGCTTTAGCGAGAGTGACCCGTTTCTTGGATGGCAACTTTGTTTCGTGTGCCTAATCCTGAACAGAATGCCAAACTGAGTAGTCATAGTTTTTTCAATGGTACCTTGTGTGTGTAACGCCACACTGTGCCTTGACTTGAATGTTGTAAAAGGGATAATTTATGCCAGAAAATGGGGAATGGATCACGAAGACATTGCCTAGGAGCTGGCTGACAAGCGAGTCGTTAGGGTTGAGAAAGTGTTAAGGAAGGAGGGAAGGGTTTCTAAGAACAATTATTACAATATTCTTCACCTTCAGCCTAGATAGGCTTTCTGAGTCAGTGCATGATTGCTGCTATCGCTGCCGCATTAAGACTATCGTGCCGATCCCCGATGATATTACTATTGCCACCATTTCCGCCATACGAATATAACCTGTCGAATCCCACTCCTGTACGGAATTTTTGCTGATTAGAAAATAAAATTTCCGAAGAAAAATTATCCTGTTTTTCTGTTTCTTGCGGTTTGCTGGATTCATTTAATCATTCTTTCGCGTGTATGAAAGATTTATATACATTGTATATTCGCCGCGTGTTTACCTCAACTCTCCTTTGTCCTTTGAATTTCCTATTAATTTCTCTATCTTTCATAGTCCCGATTGTCCTTACGAAGCGTACCTTAAAAAGCTGGTTTATTCAGAAGATTTTTGTCTTGCACGTAACCGAGTGGTCTAAGGGACGGTTGAATTGAGATCAAAGTGGTTCCACGCTATCTTAGTGTACACGGTTCGAATACCACCCCTGTACGGAATTTTTGCGAATTAGGAAATAACATTTCCAAAGAAAAATTATCCTGTTCTATTTCTTGCGGTTTGATATATATATATATATATATATATATATATATATATATATATATATATATGCGGTTAAAAGGCTATAATTTGGCTTAAAGCCCTCGGAAGGAGCTCTTCTCACATACATGAGAAGGCAACACATATAATAAGCTTTTCTCAGCCAAAAAACTATCTTTGATTGGCCTTTTTAAATGTCACCCCTACTTATCGAAGAGAATGGAAAATTTGTTTTGTCCAATTTCGCCACGCCTTATAAATTGAGAAAAATGATTACAATAACGCAATCCTAATTATGCGGTTAAAAGCCTATTCTTTGGCAAACACAGTCTTCCTCAAACCCCTCTGAAGGAGCTCTTCTCACATACACGAGAAGGTAACACATAAAATAAGCTCTTCTCAGACAGCCAAAAGACTATCTATGATCATACTAAATAATAATAATTAATAATTAGAATGCTTATAATAAAAATTATTATTCATAATAATAATTAATAATAATAATAATAAAAGGTAAAGTAGTGCTGAGTGTGGGAGAGGGGAAAGCGCATCAACGACGTTCCCAGGCTCCATCAGAGAGGTAGAGACAACCCAGTGACGGGGCGTCCCCATCTTATGCTCAGGCTTCGAGCACGTGCTACTTCTCCGGATACGAAGTGTAACAGGCTACATAGGGTACCTGTAGGAAGGGGCGGGGGCTGCTACAGTTGAGAGGGAGATCGTGTCACTTAACATATGGTATCCGTGGATTAACCTAGTATTACGTCCTATGAATTAAGCAGCTCCTTCTTGTTCGAAAATCTTCAAGAATAACAACTCGCAGAAGCAAAATCTCTACGAAAGAAAGAATCATGAGGAACCTTGTTTTTCAGAAGAATGATGTTCAGAATAGCCGGCGAGCTAAACCACGTGAGGTGATGGAGTTTACACTCCACCATCAAGCTAGGCGAAGGAGCTGCCTCTAGAAGCCAACGTCTAGCCGGGCGAAGGAAATCCTCGACTGATCCAACGGCCAAGTGCAGGGGGGTAAACCTTCAAAATCAGGAGTGGAGCCCCGAAGGCGGACCAGTGCGCTGTGCTCACTCACTCCGGCAGCTCCTGCAGCCAGCCTAGTGCTAAACGTACTGCTCTGCATTCCTTTGGACGAGACCGGCAAAGCCGAGAGGGAGATCTTGACGACTGGGCAACCCAGGATCTCCATACACTTTCCCCAGGCCTGCGCCCTGGAGAGGTCATTCTATTGCCGCTACCCAGCGATGGAAACAATTAGGGAGGCTGACTTCCATGGCGCAATCTCCATTGTCTTCAGAGACAGAAGAATGCTAACCCATGCGTAGCGTGACAGCGCCACTTCTTTATGGTGGGAGAGGTGAAAGGATGAGGCCTAGTAACCGAGGTTGGGTTTAATGTGGTGAAGTTTGGTGAGAGGAGAAAATTAGGGAATGGAAAAGGAATTGGGTGTGCTGAGTAAGGAAGATGACAGAGCAGCCTGATCAGGTGCCTTATTGCAATGCACCCCGCGATCGCGGATCACAGGAATGAAGGAGGGGGTCATGGGGCAATAAATGAATCGTAATTCACGTATCTGTAAACAGATGGAATTCGTTGGAAGGGAGTGGGTAGATGTTAACGAGGGTATTATGTGATCTACAGCTCTGCTGTGCGCGATGTACACCCGGAGAAAAGATGGAATAAAAAAAGGGGCCGAGCTATCATCTCCACAATAATGGCAGCAGGCAAGCTATGGCTTGAACGGGAGCCATCGATGAAGATGGTATGTCCTGAGATTGGCAAGTAGATACCAAAAGGAGTCTGCGGTTTGTGGGACCAAGTAGGCTTGACAGAAAGGTTCAGGTGGGCGCTTTATCAAATCCCGCAGTCTCCCCGGAGTGTGTCGAGACTGAAGCCACAAAAATGACCTGATACCGCCAAGGCTTTGGATAATTAGTCCTAGGGTAAAAGTAAGGGGTCAATAAGAGGCAAATTTAAATTTCCGTTCTTCGGCTCTTGAGATGACGGTCCTGTCTTCCTGGGTTAACGGGAGGGTGCTCCCGGTTGAATTTGCACAGAATCTTTTCGATAAGCTTCACTTTATGGGAGGGATCCTCTACAAGACGATTTCTCTCATTAAGTTGAAGACACATATTTTTGCAAAGAATACCGTATAGAGTGCTTCAAAATATAAAAAAAAAAATCTAGCCCCACCCAACGAAATTTATATAGAGTAAACTCACATTAATGGGTTATATAGCCTCAACACTTCTCTTTGAGGGTCGTCCTATACTCAGGAAATGCAAGGTATGCAAAATGCTCAGACTTTCGAGGAACGGAAACCAGGCCCACACCAATGATTATGCCATAGAAAACTCAACGCCCCCAACTACCGACCTAAACTCCTCAACTAAGATAAATGAATCAGTCATTTCCTCGAATGCGAAACACCGTGCTTCATCAAATCAACAGCAAGATGGCCTATTGGGTAACAACGCCTGACTAAAGATATTTGAATGAGAAAGTGATCACCATCATAAAGGTCCGCTTATGCATCGGAAGACCACAGGGAAAGATTGAGGGAAGAAAACGAAGTGCTTCTTTAAAAGTATCGTGTGAATTTATCCACATTAAGGAAACCAATATACAGCTCTCCGATTAAGTCAACAATGAAATGAACCTTGAACCTTATCGTGCACCCTCCCCCTCCAATCTGCTGCTTAAGTCTTCGAGGAGGAGAAAGAGCCTGGATGACTTTGTTGCGACGTGGAGGTTTCCTGCTTTATCGAAGTCGGCTGACCTTGAAACATAAAGAGAATTAAGAGAGTACCTCTGGTTCTAGTGCAGCTTCACTACTACCGTCTGTAAGTAGATATTTAGAGGCAAAGAAAGAACTGAGATATCACACTTTGTGTATAAACCACACCCAACTGCTCGGTCTCCATTAGGAAGTGAGTGAGTCGCGAAAACTTTGTACTACGTTAGGGCAAACAGAGGGTACCCACCTAGTATGGTCCCCTACAGGCAAATAGCTATGGGATAAGATAAACCTCCTCAGTTCCTCTCAGTTATGCTGGAGCCCTCCGAAATTCCACTGAAAGATATTACCCTCCGAATCTATCTTGAAGCAACCGATGAAGCCCCATTTTGAGGAAAGGAAGTCCTCACGTGGATGACCCGAAACATCTTGGATTCACACTAGTTTTTTTGGCCGAAGAACGTTCCAATGGCACTAATGCCTTCGAGGGTTTATTTGAGAATGTGCGGCTCGGCATACGAGTCGTTTCCTTCTCTTGTCTCAGACCTTGCGCTGATTGTGGCTGGCGTTCCCTAGGCTTTTGGAGGGGGGTCAGTCATTTGTTACAAAACGTGTAACTTTATGCAAGGGTTGAGGACCTGACACTCTTTTTTCACAATCCTTTAGGGGATTAGGTCGCTTCGTGCTATTTGAAACAATGATCCGTATGGAGAGATGGAGCCCTGATTTTGGCTGGAGCAGGGCTTGTACCCAATTTTCTGCCTGCTATTTTGGGAAAGCACCCAGGGGAGGTGCAACCCACACAAAGGTTGCCAATGCGTGCGAGAGCTACCGCGAATGTAGGGCTGAAATGACTAGGCGTGGAGGGTGCGTTCTTAAATTGAGAAACGTGGGATAAATCCCGAACGGCTAAGAGCTCCCTTTTTTAAAAAAAATATAAAGGACTGTTAATTCTTAAAATAAGCAAAGTTTGAGCCACCGCAATTCAGATACTTGGCCTTGCATAACATAGCCTTAGTGTACAAGGTCTTGAACAGTTACAGATATCTGTAGTGGACCCGAATTCGAAGTCCAGAAAGTTTTGATTTACGACCCAGGTGGTAGCAGTTGTAGCATCTGGGAAACCACGAATATCGTCACGCGGTAGCGCTACTAACAATAGTTGTGCCATTGAGTACACAAAGAATTCTCAGTTTGGCAATGCGTAGCGTTAGCCATATTAATAAAAAGGGTCACGTGCGAGAAATGGGCGCCTTCGGCTCTCTACCGAGAAACGAAACGAAACCCTGGCGCTAATGAAGCTTGTTTTCTTCGAACAAGTTTGTAGTTACTGAATTAGCTGGCATGAGGACCTCGAGGCTTCTCTTATCTTTTTTTCTATTTTCAGTAGCGAATGGTTTTTATCCCCAACCCCATCTGAGGCAACTTCGAGGAGGCCTGATGGGCCGGCCTTGTTTTGGTCGCTAGTATTAATGATGAAGGTTCCGGCATCCCTTGGGGGACTTGCTCTTCTTTGTTTTATTTTCTTTATCGAGGGTGAGCTTATTCCGCGTCAAAGCCATCCCCAGGGGTGAAGTTTGTCTCGGAGGCTGTACCCACTGAACCTTAATCCACTCTCAGGGAGGACTCTCCTTCCCGGCAATGGGTCACAAAAAATTGCCCGATCTGGCCCCACTTTCAACTGAGGAGATGGCCTCCATCAGGACATCGGCAACCGGTCTCGGCAACCGCATGCGGCATTCGGCCTATTGTACCATGTCCATCTGAAGTGTCGGCGTGCCGTCACTAGAGTGAGAACATGGAGGCCAGTATGCCGGCGTACCAAAATGTCACCAGTCGAGGATCAGAGTTAGAGCCTGGTGGCTCTATCTCTGATAGTCTCCCTCAAGGGATCTCCATTATCCCTAGCTCTCTTATGGAATGAGAGGCTTCTTCTTTTGATTTGTTTTATATTTATTTTCGAGAGGGCCTTGAGAAAGTAACCATCATCTGCACTAGAGAATGAGTCGCTGTGGTGCGATTCCTAAATAGTAGGTAGACAAAAGGACTCCTCTTTACTGAGCATAGGAGAGGGGAGAAACCCCTAGCGGCAAGGAATGCTAAAATCCACTCCTGAATAACCAAAGGGGTCCTTGTCCCCCCTAAAGATTGATTAGCTTAGGAGGACCGTCCCAGAAGTAGGTAAAGAAGAGGCTCATTTAACAATAGAGACAGGAGAGGAGTAACACCCCCCCTCCCTTTTAAGAAAATTTTTAAGTTCTTTTATAGAGTAGGGCGTGCATTCAGCCTAGTGTGGAACCCCCTCGCCGTCATTAGATTGTTTTTTTTTATGTGATTGCTTGTGATGGAGACTTTTTTTACATACGGGAAGCAAACGGTAAAAAATTACCCAGGTTACCCACTACAGGACGTGCGCGTAAGCCGTTGGTTGTACAAGCTTGGTCTCACTCGGGGCCACCTGTCCTCCTTATGGCCAAACATCCCGCAGCGTTGTTTGGCACCTGGGATTAGGCGTAAAAGTATAGACGTATAAAAAATATGGGGCAGTCGAATGGATAATGAATTTTAAGAAGACAGGCTTTTTGATCCCACTCCTCTCGCCTATAAAGGAGTTAACAAGCAAGGGGAAGATGTTCTCCCGAGCGCTTAAGAAGCCAGTGTATGGAAGGGACTGCATTTTGGACTTAAACTTTAGAGTAAGCCGTTCGTAGGAAATGCCTGTCGCTCTGCTGAACAGATTGAACAGTCCGGGTTAGCTTGACATGGTTCAGAGAGAAACTCAAGTCTACAATGCGAGCACAGAACTACCGACTTTAGGCAGGCAGAGATGTCTTGACCAAACCTGTTGCATAGAAAGTAACGAGTATGAGGTTAGTACATAATGGCGGTCATAAAATTTACAGCTACAAGCGCTGCTTACACCCCAGTAAATATATATTTTTATAATTTAACTGCCTCATCTGGCGGATACTAATAGAGGCAGAGCCGCAGAAATTATTATTCAGCCTATTATTATACTAATCTTAAATTTGAGGTGGGTGGGACCAAGCAGTTAAATTGCAGTAATATTCTCTAGAAGTGAAAACCTTTTGCCTTGCTGATCTGGTGTTGGAACCTGTATACCTTCGTGACTCCTTATGAAGAAAGATTCTCAAGAAGGTCCTCTACACGGAAGTCCCGAGTGCCATTATCAAAAATCGTTCCTTGGCTGCAGTTAAAGCGTGGGTTATGTGTCCCTGTGACCGCACATCCCATTTATGTCGGAGAACGAGAATAGAGTCCGTGCTTACAAGCGAAGGGGACTTAAATAGTAAGGACTCTTCCAAGAGGGTCGGCCATCAAATCGATTTATTTAGGTTTCGATCTCGAATACCTGAAAAAGGTTATTCATGATTTCAAAGCACAGTGGCTAATGGGGAAGAGGGTCTCAGAACTTGAAACGATTAATTGGAAAAATGGCGTTCGAGGCTGTATTTGAGAATAGGCGTTGGGTGTTCGGATGGCTTCGGAAGCGCTTTTTTGTTTCCGGCTTGTTGATGGGATTTGGGAAGATCGAGGAACTGTGGTGGTGATGTTTGGTGGGTGCCTGGAAGGACGAGGAGAAGGGGGTCAGTAAGGACGTGGAGGGATAGCCTGGACATTCAGTTATAGCAGGTGGACTTGGCGTGATGGATAGCTAGGAACTGGTTGAGGCTCGGAGGGTAGCGTAATTGTAGAGGAAAGGGGACATTGAAGAGGGGGTAGCCAGGATTGTAGTAAACCATATTCATTTTCAGGTCGTTTACCGTTTTAGACCCACTGTTGGATTTATTTTTACCCATACACTATTTAAATATTTGAAAACAGAAGATGTATCATGTTGACATTTATCCAACAACATCGGTTCCGTAAGGTATATCACTCGGGGTAACGGGGTCAGACCACCAGCATCAGGCATTTTGTAGCCCGAGATATTGCAAAGACCCAAACTGGACGGAAATCACTGTCGGGCACTCACCCATCCTACACTGTGCTGCCTGTTTACGTCAACAACCCCTAGTGAGAGCCCAAGATGAGCACAAGCCCTCATATTGAATAGTGGAAGGAGAACAGAAAAGCCAAGTAGCAGTAGAAAGAAAGAATGGGATGAGAAATAAATGGCATAATAAAAGTTATCTTGGTCACAGGCCAAGCTGCTAACTCCTCTCACTTCTAGAAGGTGGGAGCCCATTCGCACTAGCCCAAGAAAGCCTGTGAACGAGTAAGGGATTAAAAAAAAGGCATTGGCCACTCAGGTTTTAGATAGTATTTCGTTACGGAAGGCTACGGAGGTAGTGATTTCACTGTCTGCGTAACCAGACACCTATTGAGCCTCCCGAATTTAAAACAAAGCAGTCTCTTTTTCATGTACATTGATGATTGTCTTTTTCAACAAATGGAGAGGGAGAATAGAAGAAACCACAAGTGGTACAAGGTTGTTTATTAATGACTTTTCGCTGATATGGAGCTTCCTCAGAGTAACAAGAAGCTATGGCAAGAAAGACGGCGGTCCCGTTCATTTCTTGTCTTAGTTTCTTGTTACTCTGAGTAGCGAAACGTCAGTTATAAAGAACCTTGTACCACTTGTGGTTTCTTCTATTCTCCCTCTCCATTTATATGTACATATATCTAGCACCACGAGCGCAGTAGCTCCACGTTGATTGGTACAGCACGGAAAGATGGAAATGAACCACCCCCTGGCAATGCTAAGCTTATTACCAGGCAGGATAGCATAAGGCAGCCACAGCTGCCTGTCCCCTACTCAAAGCTACATGGGGCGCAACAAGGGTTTGGCTCCCTCTAAAAGCCGTAGGGTTGCCAACCATAGAAGCGATTCGCCAGTTGAAGGCCTCAAGGCAAAAGAAAATATAAAATCGCGTGTCGAGCCGGACCTTCTTTAATAAGTTATCAAAGGCGCATTCCGCGGCCAATAGCACTCATAGGTATGTCTAATGGAGGCTACGGCCATACCTAGGGGGATTTCTTCCTTGAAGGGAGCGCCAGCAGCTTCCTAAAGATATGTCAGAGTGATTAATATTATTTGGATTAGGGTATACGCCACTGAAATCTAAAATGATTATGGAGCGGCAAGGCATAAAAGGGTACAAAGCCCTAAAGTTAAAAAACTGGTAGGGTTAAAAAAAGCGATAAAAAGATGATAAAGAGAGCCCCGGGGCAATAAACAAATGGCATGCCCCAGCATAGCCTAACTGAAGTCGATAATGAAGCTAGGAGGGACCTATTGCCCCGTACCAAGAGAAAGAAGACACACGCATAAACTAACATTTACATTTTTAGATAATTAAAAAGGTATATTTACAAGCGATAAAAAAAAACATCGTAATAGAAATCGGAAGAGGAAACTAGTGCTAAAAGAGGGTCCCTCAGCTAAGAGGAAGCACAGTCTATCGTTACATGGGACGCGTAAAACAGATGAGAAGCATTCAGAAGGATGGCAGACAGGGGGTGGCAGTCGAACAAAGATGACGCTTCGGTATGGGAGACGAACAGAGGGTGCTTAGGGACGCGATGTGGGGCACATCGCCACTCATTAAATGCCTATGTGTGAAGTGTGTGTGACCGATTCTCAAGCGACAAAGAATCACTTCAGATCTCCGACGAAGTTGATAACAGCTTACCCACGGTAAATAGAGAGCTTAACGGTATGCAACTTGTTATCGATGCAGCCATTCCATTCTGACTGCCTAAGCGGATGGTATAATAATCTCTCTATATGAAAAGATAGTAGAAGGTAAAAAAAGTTGGTGAAAAATGGGGTAGGGTTGCCCTTGTTTTAGGGGCATCGCAGGCGTTTTTGTTTTCGTTTGTTGTCTTTTATGTTGCAGTTGGTTTGTTTTATTTGTCGGGTGTCTCTGTGATTGTGTCACTTTAGTGTTCTTCTTATTGTTTGTCTTTATCGTGTTGTGTACTTATTTTTGTCGCGATTTCGAGCATTCGAGCCTTTTTTAGTGCTCGATGTTGTTATGCACTTCGCGTTTGTGTACTGTTTACGTAGTTCTTCTTGTATTCTTGTATGTCTGGTGCTTGTATGATGGTTTTATTTTGTGTTTATGTGTATATGTGTTCTATGTGTTCCTCGGTGCAGTGTTTTGTGCTTGGGAAGCGTCGATTTCGGGCGAACTTCCCCCGCAATCTGGCCGGGATGTTGATCCGGCCGCCAGTTCTTCTTATTTCTGGGATTATATCATTGGCCATTGTTGACCAGACCTTTTTGGCCAGTTTTTGGGTGGCGATATTAATGGGCTCCAGTCTTTGTCTTTGGTGCAGTACCCTCTGCCGAATCCGCTCCCTTCTCCTCGTCTTGTTGATGCAGAGGGTTGCTGAATTCTGCACTCGCTGGAGTCTCTTCATAGTGGTCTTGTTGGCCATTTGAGTCACTACTGCAGGGTAGATGAGCTTAGCTCGGATGAACATCAGGTATAACTTCCTGATGTTCGCCGAGCTAAGATCACGGAACCTATATAGCTTGGAGATCTCTCTCATTGCCATAGCCTGCCTCTCCTTGTAGTGACTCGAGTATCCGCGGTCGGAGATCTTTAGGCCCAGGATGGTGCCTTCGGCGGAGTAGCCGTATCTCCTCCCATCTATTATGATGGGCCACGTAGACTCTCGGCTCAACGGGAGAATCTTAAACTTCTCCCGGTTTGTCCGGATCTTCCATTTCTGTTCATACTGGTTGATGTTACAGATCTCTGCAATTGTGTTGATTGCCTGATCCCTTGCTCTCCTGACCCTGCTCGGGACGATCTGAGTGACGTCATCTGCATATTGCAGATACATCGTGTCCCGGTGTATAGGAGCAGGGAGGTCGATGGTAAAGACCAGGTAAAGCAGGGGACTCAGGCAGCTCCCCTGGGGAACGCCCGCTGTGAGTTCGAATTCAGGTCCTTTGTGATCTTCAATCATGATGCATGCCCTTCTGTCCATGATGAAGTCACAAAGGATCCGTTCCAGAACCGGGTTTAGCTGGAGACCGAGTATTTTGTACTGTAGTCCGCTCAGCCAAACCTTGTCGAAGGCCTTCTGCACGTCCCTCATCACGATGTCCACATATTGACCCATTGCTCGGCAGTGAGCGATCTTTTCGGTTAGGAGCGCCAGGGCCGTTTCCGTGCCCCTTTTAGGTCTAAACCCATGCTGTTGGGGGTTATGCGCTCCTAACTCATCGAGTTGACTTTGTAGCCTATTAGCTAAAATCTTCTCGAAGATCTTGCCGGAGAATTCTAGGAGAGAGATAGGGCGATAGTTGGCCACTTGGTCTGGGGGCTTGTTCCCCTTCGGAATAAAGATGATTTTTGCCACCTTATATCCGTCGGGGAAGTAGCCTGTATTCAGGGATGTATTCATGGTGTTCACCATGCCCTGAATAATTTGCCTTGGGGCATTCACTAGGTTATTCTTAGTGAGCCCAGACCATCCTGGAGCCCTCTGTTTGAAGGACTTTATGGTATTAATAGTCTCTTCAACAGTGATCGGGCGTCCGTGGTCAACCATCTCTCTCTCTCTAGAAACTTGAGGTTGTGGGTGGGTCCTATGTAACATCGGTCTGAGTTCGTCGAGCAGTCGGTCTTCGAAGTCCTGGTCGAAGTCGTCGTTTTCCTCAGGTGAGATTGCAAAGACCTGTTTCCAATGGTTTCTGAATTTTTCTTCCAGAATGTCCGGATCTTCTATGATAATATCGCCATCCTTGATCTTTATTCCTGGCCTGGGAGGCAATCCCCTAAGTCTTCGGACGCTGTTCCAAAAACTTACAGGATTAGTCTCCCGGTCTAGTTTGCCTATGATATTGTCCCAGATTTCTCTCTGCTTTTCGAGGATAGTGTTTTTCATTTCCTCGCTTAGTTGTCTCATTCGGGCTGCCCTTTCCCTGTTGGGGCCTGTCCTGCCGACTTCCTCATAAATGTCCCTGTGTTCCCTGGCGATATCCCTCATTTCATCCGTCCACCTAGGTTGCGGGAGCATTTTGTACGAGATTCTGGGCACGCATCTCTTGTCGGCTCGAGTGAGGAGATCAGTGATCTTGTCGATCTCCTCATCAATTTCCTCGAGATTAGCGTCGCCCAGGTCAGCTGGTTGGTAGGTGCTGAGCATTTCTCGGTATAACTCCCAGTTAGCTTTCGCGTAACTTTTCCTAAGTGTGACGGGCTTGAGCATTGGCGCAAGCGAAATGGTGGTGATGATCGGGATATGATCGCTTGGGACCACAGGTCCTGGGGCATTGGCTATATTGAAGGGAAATTCTGGACTTGCTAACACGATGTCCGGTTTTGACACCGAATTATGTGTTAGGAAAGTTGGAAAGTCGGGTCCAACTCTCTGGAGCTTCTTCCTTTCAAGAAGCAGCTCCAGGTTTCGTCCTCTTGGATCGACCCGCCTGTAGCCGGATGCTCGACAACAGGCGTTTAGATCCCCGCCCAACAATGCTAACCTTTTGTGCCCGAAGAGGGTATAAAAGTTGTTAATCGGCAGGTATTGTCTCCTGGGCGGCTGATAGGCTGCCGCCACTGTAAGACCCCCAACCAGGGTAGGGATTTCGATAGCCACGAATGATTCGTCTAAGTCCGGAAGTGTTTTGAATTTTAAATTCTTCTTGATCGCGATCGCGCAGCCATCGTATCTTGTTTGTGTATGATTTTTCTGTATGATTGTGTAGTTATGAATTTTTATTGTGTCAGTGTTTGTGTTTATTCCGTGTTCTGAGATGAGAATGATGTCTGGGTCTTCTTTCCGGAAGATATTCCCGTAGAGAAGAGATTTTCCCTTCCATCCATTCACATTCAGTGTAAGTATTTTTAGCGCGTTGTTTCTGTTCTCCATGTTTTTCTTGTGTTTGTGTGTTGGAGTTTGTTGTGTTTAAGTGTAGTGTGTTCTTCCGTTTCTAACTTTTTTGAATTCTGCATCACTTAGGGTGATGCAGGATTCTTTGTGTAATTTTACGGCGCCTTCCAGTATTGCTTCTTCTACGTCTTTTTCTCTGTCCGTCGTTGAGTAGGTCCATTTATAGATTTTTTGGTGGATACCCTGAAATATCTCCTTGGGGGAGAGTCTTTGAGGGTATTGGTTGACCTCACTTGTTATGATCTTAAGATCAATCTCCTCTCCGTCGTACCTGTAGGTACGCTTCAAGGTCTTTGACCTACTTCGCGAGCTAACAGGGCTTTTAGTTGCCCTGTCTTCGACCTCTTCAACTTCAGACTCCGAAGACGATTCACTGGTTAGGTTTCCTTCTGCTTCTTTCAGCCTTCTGGCTGCTCTTTTCTCCCTCTTTTCTCGGCGCTTCTGTGCCTCCAGCCTAGGGTCAGCCCTGGTGGGATTGGCTTTTGCCGCTGGGGCTTTTGCCTCCTTTGCCAGACGTTCAACTTCTTTTTCTTGGGGAAATGGAGTCGCCGGTGCCTCGGTGTTCTCTTTTTGTTGAAACTGCAGCTGCAGCACGTCACCCGATGGGGGGTCGTCCGGAAACCACATCTCAGCCATGCCGTTTTTCTTCAGCATGAGATTGAGGGTTTTCGCAAACGTCCCTGGGTTAGTGAGATTATTCACGTGCGCGAATAGTATGCACGTGAGTATCTTTGTCGAATTTTCATTCTCAAGTTTGAGATATGTTTTCGACAACTGCTTGCCTGAGGTTGTAAGTGGGGGGGGGCTCTTGATGCAGCAGCTTGAGCATAAGAGGTGGAGCTCCTTATGTTTGCCTCATTCTTTTTCATCTTAATGATCTCTTTCTTCTTTGGGCATGACATAGCCATTGCCCCGTGGTTAAGTCCACAGTTAGGGCATTTCTCCGTGGTGGCCCTGCACTCACGCCAGCCGTGGCCTTTCCCGCTACATTTGGAGCATGTGGCTACCTGCTCTCTGCAATCCTTTGTTGCATGCTGCTCCATCTTGTAGCATTTGAAGCAAATCAGGATTGGGGTGAATTCTTCCCTCTCAATTTGGTCTGCTGAGACTCTTGCATTGAAGAGGAGAAGCCCCCATTCCTTGGCAGTTTGCGCCATCTTGGTGTCGCTGAAGATCACCTTAAACACGTGTTGGTACTCGGTGTTGTCCCGCCTATTGCGGAACTTTAACACCTCCACCACGTTGGCCCACGGCTGATTACGGTTGATCTCCTCTCTGATTTCCTCCTTTGTGTGCTGCCCGATCCATGGATCGAGCTGCCTGCACACCACACTTCTGTGTGCCTGTATTTGAGGGGGGGTGCTAGGCTGGAGGCCTATTTCCTTAAGCACCTTTTGACCCTCCTCCGTTGTCAGGGTTTCCACATCTGCCTCCTTCTCGCAGACTGCAGAATAGCCGACCGGGGTATCTATCAGCCTCGGGATACCCACGCTCAGCTTCCCAAAGACCGTGGCAAACACCGTACCTCGGTCCGGTTTGGGGTGCCCACCTATGATCCTTAACGGGACTCTTGTGGCTGGGTGGGCCGCCATTTTAGTATTTCTGCAGCCCCTCTGTCCGGGGGGGGGATGCAGATCTTCTTTGATTAAGTGTTTGTTTCTGTGATGTGTGTATGTGTGTTTATGTTCGTATGCGTATTAGGTGTGTGGTTTATCACGTTTTTTAACCTTTGATGGAGAGAGGCCCCCCCCACGCTCGCCGGCCGCCTGGATGAAAGTGAGAATTGCCTTTTTAGATGAAGGATGATGATGGATGGAATGAGTCCGGGTGGGATCCTCTCAGGGGTGTGATTGTATGGCGGACTTATTGACAACGCCGCCCCCCCGAGGGTTTTGAATCGCGACCGCTCCCCAACATACCATAGAGACGGTTGTATGTCCCTCTATGGTCCTGGAAGGGGCCTTCGCCGTAATTGGCACCGAAGGTTGCAGTCCGTCCCTTGTCCGGAATGTTTCTGACATTGTCCTCTACTGTGGGCTAATCCTCAAACCAGCTTCTTCCAATGCCCCCAATTATGGTCAAGCAACTGCCTGACATAGTTGGGACGAAACGTGAATGGCAATCTCACTTCACATCTGACGGTGGTTCACGCAGGAGGGTTGGCCGAGGACTTAAGCAGTCATCTGCTTAAGTTGGGCCGCTGTAGATAAAGATGATGATGGTTAATAGGGAGTGAATGATGATGGGGGGTGGGGTGACACCAGGGTATAGCTCTCTTTCTTAATATTTGGCCCTAAAAATAGGAACCAAATTTTTGAAGGCGTGGGCAAAAATTGCCCCAAAATTTTCCTCCTTTGCCAAGCAAGGAGATGAGTGCCGCGAAGTATTTCTGCCCAAGATTTCCGTGACTGCCTAAATGACCGAATGTACTCCCTAATAAGAGGATAAAAGTGACGATAAGGAAGAGTGCTCCGAGTCGGTATCCGGGTGGCCGCAATTCGAACTGTCTCATTGGCCCGCTCGTTACCCTGCACTCATACATGACTAGGAACCCAGCAAAACTCTACTTTGTATTTGGAAAAGTTCTTTTCTTGATCAACCAGGAATGTATTTTGGAGGTAAAGGAATGTTCAGAACTTAAATAGCTAAGAACGTATAATACGGTTCTCGAATCAATAAAAACCGTAAAGGTTGTAAATGTAAGGTAGATAAAAGGTATATGGGTAATAAAACTGCATAATGCTCGGCAGTAAAAATGGAAGTTGCCCGTGGTAACGACTTGGAGACTATAGACCCCGGTGAGACCACCATAGACCCTTCACCATCGTCCGATTTAGATCTGTCTTTGAAGATATGACATGATGAAATGTGAGATGTCGCATGTTCAATGAACATAGCACATGCCACACGCTGCTCAACTAGAGACTTCTGCATGTTAAAAAGAGTCATGCAAATATTTGACAAAGGGAATCTCCACCGGTGGGCGGGCGGACAGGAACAAGAAGAGAAAAACTTAGTTGCGTGGTCCTAAACGGGGGCCTGTGTATGAATGTAGATCTGTCATAGGTGGCTGAATACAGAACATATACAGTAGACAGACCTGGAGGCGGTGGTAATGGATCAGAAAAAGGCCAGCCTCAGCATAAATGTTCAGGATAGAGGAAGAGGTTAATGCGCCACTGGATAAAGGGAAGGCCAGTTTGCGTATATGTAGAATCCCGCATACGAAGAGATGAGGGAGAGGCCGAGGAATACACCTCACTGCCATAGTCCAACTAGGACTGTACGAGAGAGGTATATAGCCTCCACAACATGAGCCTATCGTTTTTTCCAGATGAATAGGGGGAGCGCCTTTAGTAGGCCATCTTCCGGAAACATCTTACTCGCAGGTCACGAAGATGAGGACACCAAGTAATTTGGGGATCTATGATCGTCCCAAGCAACCGTATCTATAACATAAATTCCACGAGGTTACCCTGTAGAAACAATGGGGGTTTAACTTGCTGTCCCCGCTTCTGGTGAAAATGCATCGCCTTTGTCTTTGAGGCAGAAAAGCGGAACCCTTTATGAAGAGCCCGGCGATGGATCGTCCCCGTCTCTGTGAGATGTCGGACGTAACTGTTAAATAACCAAAACCCAATAGAGGGGGCGGCACCCCGACTGGAGTCAGTTGATTCTGGCTTCAGTCATCATTAAGTCCGCCATGTTTTTACACCCTCTGAGGAGCCCAACCAGGTCCATAAAATCATCCATCACCCTTCACCACATTCGAGTCATGTTCACGGGGTCCTCATCGGCGGGGCGGGGGCCTTCCCATATAAAGAAAAAATCGTAAAGACCACAAAAATGGCAAATACCTCTCACCTCATACTAACAAGCACCACACAACCAGCACCCGACACAATCGACCACCACACATTGCTCACGCTAGCCTCCACCCACGACACACCAATAACCAACATAATTAAACTACGCACAGGCCACAAGCTCGTCTTCCGCTCACAGGAGGACGCGCTAACTTTCCACCAAAACGCCACCACAACACTAAACACACACAACCTGCAGACGAGACTCGCTGACGGTATCATGAAACGATACCAAATACGCGTCACAAGGACCAACCCTTTGTGGTTGGCCTTCACTAACGAGGACCTTCGCTCGCACCTCCGTCAGGAGTACGGGGAGGAGGTCATCAAGGACCTGTACTTCAACAGGTCCAAAAACTGGGCAGTAATTACACTGTCCAGTGACAACACAAAAAACATGCTGCTAGACCAAGGCATTAAGGTCTGCGGCACCCTCACAAACCCCACACACATAGAGGAACAACACAACATCAGACCCACACAATGCCACCGGTGCTATAAAACCGGTCACAGCACCAACACCTGCACTGCAGACCTAATCTGCTCAAAGTGCAGTTTAATGGGGCACCACTACACGACCTGCACCTCCACCATAGCCCGCTGTGCAAACTGTGGCGGCGACCACGTCGCCGTCAACCCCAGGTGCCCTTACCTAGGCAAGGCACGCCACGACGCCGTGGAGGCCATCCGGCACCCACAACAAAACACACACACAACCACACACCCCGCCCCCGCACCCCCTCCCCTCACCATGTCATTCGCCGCTGCTGCCAGCCCTACGCTGCCGGCTCCCCCTGCTCTACCCCCGACGCACCCCCCCCCCCTGCAGCATCCACACCCCACCCACACATTCCTCCCCCCCCCTACCCCAGCTCATAACACTCAGAGACCCCCACTACTACCAACACCAACACACCACACTACCACCCCCACACCACTCTACACGCCCACCCCTACCCCACTCTACACCCCCCCCACCCCCACCCCACCCCACCCCACCCCTGCGACAACACAAAAACAAAACTACACCTGGCCACCCTGCTCTCAGCGGTGGCAAAAGACATGTCGAGGGGTGACCCCCGACTATACGCGAACATATTAAATACACTATTCGCCTCCAACGGCATTGAGCAAATCACCTTCCCCGAGAAGGTGTTCGCTCTAATAGACGCACACACATCCAGACCTGCACTCCTCCCCACCCCGACGGGTACACACCCCTGCCCGCAGGGAACCACCGCCCCCCACTCTCACCACGCTCTTCCCGCCGTCTGTCCTGTCCCTGCACCTTCCTTAGCCACTGCTCCAGCCCCCATTCACACAACATATCCTCCTCGCGCTTCCGCCACCCCTCTATCCAAACCCCGCCTACCTCCCACTGCCACCACCTCCCTCGCACCCATCTCAGCCTCCTCTCCCTCAGCCTGCACTGTCACTCTAACCCCCTCGCAGTCCACTACACCCCGTGCCAACCCCCAAAAACCCCACCCCCAAGCCCCACCCGCGTAGACAGGCACGGGACAAACAAACCCCCCTCTCTCCTGGCTCCACTCCCTCCTCGCCCCCTACTGCTTCCCCCTCCACTCCTTCTGCATCCTCCCCTTCTCAACACACCCCTTCTCACTCTACTCCTTCTCACTCCCCTCCTCCTCCGCCTTCCGCCCCTACACCTAAGACTCCTTCCCCTCCAACCCCCCTTCCTTCTACTCCCTCTCCTTCGACTCCTTCCCCTTCCCCCTCCACCACCCCTCCGCCGTCCCTACCTCCTCTCTCCCCCGAAACCCCTCCTCTCATAATATGTACCTCCCCAACCATTTCCAGCCCATCATCCTCCAGCTCTACACCGCCCACCCCCGACACGAACTCCCCCCACCAAAACACCACCCCACCCAAAGCCACCACCTCCACAGAACACACTCCCCCACCCACTACGGCTCCCCCACCCACTACGGCTCCCCCACCCAATAACACGGCCGTGCCTCACAAACAAGCATCAACACGAGTCAAGGTACTCGCCCCTCACGCCTCCTGGGCAATAACCAAGGAGAAGGGGACGATTCCTGGCAAGTCAGCCTCCCGCGCACTAAGACCACGACAATAGGTCGTATTAGTGTAATACAATTAAACGTACGCAGTTGGCACGGTATTCGCCATACGGTCGCCAACTGGGTACTTAACACACAAAGACCCGACATCATACTCCTGAACTCCACCAGCTTACACCCTCCCAACAACAGACTTCGCATTGCAGGCTATCACACATACTTATCCCCACAGGCGCGGCACCTAGGATCTGCGATCCTAGTAAAGCGCAACATACACCACTCCCTCGTCAACACACGCGACACCTCCTTTCTAGCCTGCAAAATAGACACAAGCTCTGGCCCCATAATAGTGGCCACACATTACAGACCACCACGAATACAGCTAAACTTAGAAGTCCCACTCCGGGCCCTTTCAAACTACAACCTACCTATCTTCTTCGCGGGGGACCTCAACGCTTTTCACCCGACACTCCTTTCTAACAATACGAACGATGCGGGGAGTTACTTGGCCGGTGCCTTGCGGCGTTTCCGCTGCGAACACATCGGCCCTGCCTTCCCCACGTTCTTCGGCACGCGCGGGGGCACCACATCCCCGGATGTGGTCTTCCGTAACGACCACGCCACACGATTCTACACTCACATTGCACCCGGTCCCCACGTACTATCAGACCACATACCAATATGCCTTCTCATATCCACATCCCCCATACTCATCCCCACATCACCTATATACGACTACAAAAACACAAACTGGGCTGAATTCAGGAGCCACATATCCACAAACACACCACATAACCTCGACCTGGAGAACACCAATCCAGGACAAATAGACCACCACTGGTGCTCACTCTTGGACACCATCACCACCGCACGGAATCTACACTCACCACGCAAAAACTACACCTGCCTAAAACACTTCACATTTTCAATACACACACAGAGACTTATCACACAGTACAACAAACACTACACCAGAGGCCCACGACAACAGAACATCAACCAACTACGTGCCCGCATCCTTCAATGCGTGCAGCTAGATAGGAACCGGCAGTGGCGTGAGGTCGTCCGCATCGCGGACGACACCCGTTGCATGGACCCTTCCTTCTTCTGGCGGCACGTGAAAAGGATGCTGGGTACGGAACCATCCAAACCAATAACACTGAAAATAAACAACCACACACTCACAGACACCAATGACATCCTCGACGCATTCAGGTCCCACTGGGACACAGTACACCCCCACAACCCACCAAAACCACATGCGCAGGAGCACTTCCAGGACATTCAGGAATGGTGCGGGACTCATGCTCACGAGCTGAGGCCTGCCCCCCTGATACGCATGGAGGTGCTCGACTACACGTCCACACTTACCACTCCAATCACCGTCGAGGAAACAAAACACTACATAAAATCGACACCAAAACGCGCCCCCGGCCCCTCCGGCCTACCAGCCACACTAATACATAACCTCCCCGCAGACATATACCCCACACTCACACATCTATTCAATGCCTCTCTAGCCTCGGGCCACTTCCCCCAAATATTCAAAGTCTCTCACAATATACTCCTTCATAAACAACACAAAGACCCAAAACACCCAAACAATTACAGGCCTATTGCTCTATTAGAGCACCTAGGCAAAATACTCGAACGTATGGTCAACTGCCGCCTACGGGAGTTCCTGGAAGAGAGGAACTGGTTCTCCCCCCATCAATACGGGTTCAGGAGAGGCAGGTCCACTCAGGCGGCCGTGACAATCGTACACGACAGAATACAGAAGAAACGACAGATACACCAAAAGACTCTCTCCGTCAGTAAGGACGTGGAGAAAGCCTTTGACAAGGTGTGGCACGAGGGACTCCGTTGGAAACTCGCCAACAACACGGAGTTACCTCTCTGCACCAGAAGGCTCCTCTCACACTACCTCACTGGACGGCGCTGCCACATTAGATACAACAACACCCTTTCAAGACCCTTCACACCACGCTCAGGCGTTCCCCAAGAAAGCGTTCTGGCACCCACACTCTACATTATGTTCACAAACGACACCCCACGCCCACCAGAAAACTGCGTTCACACGTACATAGTGGCCTACGCCGACGACGAGACCATTCTCGTCAGCGGCCGGGCCCCCGAAGAAATCGCGCTCCACGCACAAAGAATACTTGACGAGAAGACAGACTACGAGGACAAATGGCTGATTGCCACGAATCCTCAGAAGACACAGATGACACTCTACGGCGCTAGAGATCACTTCATGCACAACCTACAAATCTACTCACACACACCAAACATGATCCACCAAAACCCAACAAGGCTCGCATACACACAGTGCACCAAAATCCTGGGGGTAACATTCGACAAATCCCTTAGGTTCAACTTACACCAGAACATAATACAAGCAAGAGCCTCACGTACAAACGCATCGCTGAGGAGGTTCTACCCAGGGAGTAAAAAACTAAAACTACACCTATACAAAGCACTCGTGCGTCCCATTCTCACGTACGCCCCACTGTCACTCGTAGCTTCGAGCGACACCTGGAAGCGAAAGGCTCAGCGCATTCAGAACTCTGCTCTGAAGCGCGCTTGCCGTTCGCCGCTGTACTCGAGAATGGACGCACTACACAACAACAACAAACTAACTCCTCTCAACACCTACGCTCACACCAGACTTACAAAACAACTTGAAAAACTAACCACAGACCCACTTTACACCTCGCTAGATGTAAGAAGGTACGCGATGGCGCCGCGATATCCTGCGGCCCACGAACACCTGCCACCCGTACCATTCTTCGCATAAAACCAATAAGGCATCGTGAATAACGCGTTTCCGGATGGACTGTCACCCTCCCCCCCCCCCCTGACTTGCCCCCAACCCTCGCCCGGTCAATTACCACATAACCTACACCCTCACTACAACACCTCGCTTCGGTGTATAGCCACCGACCTATCTACTCTCGCTGTCCCTTTCTTAATTATTTTCCGCAACGCTCCTCTCTGACTACCCGACTGCCGTGTTACAGCAGTCCCTCTCTGTTCTTTCTATACACAAAATGCAATGCAAATGATTGTATCAATCACCATTTGGAGGCGGCGACCTGCGGATGCTGAGCGTGAGGCGGACAATAAAGAGTGAATTTGTGTATAGATAAGGTTGCAGACAGCCATTCAGGCAAAGAATAAACGAGGCTATTTATTGTAATAGCGAATATAGTAACACTTAATGCACTGCCTCGGGGAACACCCTATTCCTGGACATAGATATCAGAATGTGTTACCAACTCTAACCCGGACATTGCAAGTAGCTAAAAAAACCTATATGAAAACTGGTAAAGGTCCGCTCAATTCTGATTCCTACAACTAGCGGAGGACTCTATGGCGCCATGAGGTGTTATAAGCATTCTCGATATCGAAGAGGATAGCCATCGCACGAAAGCAACGAGAAAAGGCCTCACGGAGAGTACCTTCCAGACGGACAAGAAGATCTGTCGTACTCTCCTTCTTACGGAAGCTACACTGGTATGGATTTAGGAGGCTATAGTATCCCAGAAACCACTGCAAGCGACCATTCATCATTTTCTCCAACTTACAAAGACAGCTAGTAAGGGCTATTGGCCTGTAATGGGAAGAAGACAAGTCGTCTCTACCTGGTTTCAGAAATAGTAGGAGTAACGTCGTTCTCTACGCAGTAGGATAAAATTCCTGGATTCAAATCAAGTTAAAAATATCTAGTAGAAGTGATTTCGTACGGGGATGGAGATGCCCTAGAGTCCTATCGGATATTATTTAGGCCCAGGGACGTGGGGGCTCACTGAGACTGCGCTGAACGTATCTCTGCGGTTGTGAGCAGAATGTTGTGGGGTTCCTTTCCTCCAGCCGGCGTTTGATAAGTCTAAATTCAGCCGCGTAGCGCTCAGCGCTGCTAGCATCGGCAAAATAGGAGGTTAATATATCGGCGACCTTGCGGGATCGTAGATGATAGAGCCATTCATTTCAATGCCAAGGGTGGAATTACAATCCTTTGATGCATGACTGTAATTGGTGAATGCAATTGGGCGATTGTTTGCGGGAAAGAGGGAAATGGAAGCACAATTGCAGTTCTACAATTAGAAGGGTAGTTCGCAAACTAGTCCATGGCAGTGTTTTGCCCAAGTTTTGCGAGGTCGGGCGTATGTTGGACATACATACACATAGATGTGGCATATGAAACATCGACGAGGGTTATTTATATATTGGCGAACTGGGATGTGGAGATACCCGTCTTCACGTGAGTGAGAAGTTCCGGCGTTCCAATATGTGTATCAGTGTCTGGCAATTAACCAGAAGACTATTTATCTTCCTTTTAATTATATGAATTTCGATTACTCTTTATGCAACTAACTTGTTTTGAAGCTTTCTAAGATTGTAATCTATCATTTCAACTAATCATCCCCTTAATAAAGTTGAAAATTGGGTGGAGATTTACTGAAATTGGTGTTCAAACAAAGGAGTCTAAACCTTTGACCAGGTCATGTTGATCACAAGAGGTTATCTCCACAACTAGATTTCTATCGTGACGTGATCACCCACGATTGGATAACCACAGCACGACTCAAGGTTGTCGCAAGCATTGGAAAAATTGACCTTCGATAGGGATGTCTCCTTAGAACCCAACGCCAATAACCGATGATAATTTATTCCAGGATCTACTTAATTATTGAACGAATCCTATATATGTAAATTACCTAAATTAATATCGTTACGAGCAACATCCGAACCTGATGCTGGATGCCTCTGAAGATGATATGAGTTTTCATAGAAGACCATAGAGACCCTGCTACATTAGCGGGGCGTAAACGATAACCACGAATCACAGTTAAACGAGAGTGAACGGGCACGTAGGTGACCAGCCAAGCCAACCTTCGCCATTAATGACCACCACTCTTGCCCGGTGACCAGACGTAAAATTATTGCCAACGAAAAATAAGAACGAATTAGTGAAAATAAGGGAGGAGGCGTGGAATAAGCCAGGCTATTTAAACCACTACCCAAAACTGAGACTAAGAGGGAAGGGATTGGTCACCCTCTCAACTTAGAATGGGGATATATGGATGGAAACAGGTCAGTGACTACCTTGAAAATTTGACACTGCAGGAAAAATAGATGAAAATAGATTGTATAGAAAGTGCGAAAAATGGTAAAGAATTTGTCCAGAATAAATATATCCAAATTAGCTCAGCCCAGGATGTCACTCCTCTAGGTGCCAAGTGTAGAATTCTATTCAGGGTACCCCGGTGTGAGACAGGGGAAAAATAATTACTCCCATGTAAGTAATCCCGAACGGACTAATGAAACTATGACAAGCAATATGAAATCTTCGATTCTGAATACGTTTGCAAGGGCCCTCTCCGAACCCGTATGGCGCCATACACTTTGCTGTAAGCATCAATGCAATCACCCGGATCCAGACGGTGGATCTTCTTACCAAACTCTTCTTACACTACTTTTCGATTTTTGGAGCGTAGGCTTCGAAAGCCTCTGTATCGTCCCTCAAATTATGCCGAAAATCAAGGTTTGGGGTTTTCTTTGGTCAAGCCAGTGTGGTTGGTCTTCGCCGCCTTTACTGACATCAGCCCTACAGGGACTCACCTACCTACCTGTTTATTAATTTTTGTCGACTCAGGTCGGTATTCGACTGGCGCCTTAATTGCGAGGCACATATTCGCAGCCGCTTTGAGTCTCTTGCACCAGCCTCATGGATATTCTACGTAGGCTCTGTGACATTCAACACTTGGGATGCTGATAGGGTGTATGTACTACCTATACTTTACAGCGACTTTATTCGCTCATTGCTTGAATATGGATGCGAAATCTATTCCTTTTCATCTATGCATTTATTACAAAAATGTGGATTCGATCCACAACGCCTGTCTTCGGTGGGTGGCTGGTGGCTTTCCCATGTCCCTAAAAGAGAACTTCCTTGTCGATGCCCGGGAGATGCCACTCGATTTATGCAGTGCATAGTACATCATGCTCTTGCATGCGCAGGTTCAGCGTCTCTTTCACTCACTAAAGGTTCGCATCTCACCCGTGGCTGATCTTGATAGTTTGTATGCCGAGTAGAGACGCTAATCAAGCCTTAAATCTTTCGCGTTCAAGGCTAGTAAACCTTTTCAAGAGTTTGGTGAAACTTTCGGGCCGATGTTTATATGCCCGATAACCCCGGTGGGAAAACTCCGTGCTATGCGTCGTCCTCAGGGCCGAGCTAGTTGCAACATGCCACATTGTACATGAGATTGCTCATCTGTACGGTTCCAAGACTATTTATTTAAAAATTCATAGCGACTCACAGAACACGTTGTGTGCTATTGATGCATTGGAATCTCGTACTCCTTCGTTTACAGTATCCGTGAAGCCAAGTTTTTGGCATAGACTGAGCAACTGAACTGGCATTTTGTTTCTCCTCATATTGATTGCATGGCAAAAATCAAGACAGTTATACAAGCTGCATTAAAAAGAAGATTGAAGACAACAACGTGGAGCTGGAATCTCTTTGCTTTGCCATGGCACCAGGACTGTTCCCATGCATCTATCTCCCAGTGTCTTGATGATATCATCTCACTATCCTTGCCTCAAAATCGGACACACTCGCCTAACCCCTCATCATCGGATAGAAAAATTCACTGAACCTTTCCCTCAAGATTGCTTTGGTTGAAAGTTCTATTATATGGGAGCTTCGTGAGCGTTCCGTGTCCGAGTAACCTGAATGGTAGTTTCGCTACGACCCGTTCTAAGTTTTGGGGAATGACTCATGCACACCGGACTGTGTTGTGATTTAGTTTGTAAAGGAGGTGGAGCTCCTCCAAAGTACTTAATTATTTAAATTGTAGGCTGCACGCTCAGGCCTATGAGAGCGGTGCTCATCACCCTCGAACCTGAACGTACTTGGTAGATATTTATTTGTTGTTGTATGTTGTTACTTTTGTTTTTTTGTTGTTGCCTTTTTTGTTGATCATATTAATTGGTCTAAAAAATATGATTTTTCTAGCTTTAGCGAGTGTGCTTTTGCTGTTGACCGCCAGAAGATATTGCAACATTATAAAAAGAACAAGGCTTAAACGGATCATAATCCTTCGCCTATGACAGAGTTGATTTGGGGATGAGACATAATAGAGACTGAAATGTTTCTGAGATGAAACCTTAACCATTGTCTCCATTACCACGAACTTGACATACGAGTGAAGAGGACTAGAACGCTTATCGCGAGAATGTTCGTGGAAGGTAAGATTACATCAAAGGAAGTAGCTCGAGAAGATTCAGATAACATTGCACCTGATTTTCGGCGAACGAACGCCGTGTTGTGTCCAGGTGTGGCATAGACTGAGAAACCGAACCGGCATTTTGTTCCTCTTTGCACGCTACCTTTGTCTTATTAATTAAGCCTTTACTTACTTTTCTCCACTACTGCAACTCCCGAATTGGTTGCGATCAGTATGTCTTTTGGGGATGGACTGTGACTACTCCAGGTTCTAGGTATGACAATCTACATGAAGCCTTCCCTTTGCGGGGTTTCTTCGCCAGTATTGAAGCACTTGCTGGGAAGGCGGGGGGAAGGCTTCGATATTTCGAACTTATAAGTAGTTCTTCTCTTTACATGATTCTTCACTGAAGATTCCCATGTGAGATCCAAACTACAGCTTTTAAGGTTAAGCCCAATGCCAAACCAAACTATGGTTCTCCAGGTAAAGGGAGAGAAGGCGCGCTGTGTCATGTGGTATCTAAGCACCCCGAGCTGCTTTATAGCTCCGGGGTTACCGGTTTATGGCTGGGGCTGGTTCTCTATCCTGTATGGAGTTTATAGCGGGTTCTCGATATTAATAGTGGGTCAATAGTATAGGGGCGCCGAGCGTTCTTGTAGTAGGCTTCGTGCAGAGGGGAATTCGTTTGGCCGCTGGTTTTGATATTAGATGGGTTGGGTTCACTGAAGGTGTTTGCGTGTTCCGTGCAAAAAAAGGACTTGCGGCAAAAATATAAAAATATAACTTTATTCTCTAAATTAGCCTACTCAAACGGGCCAGCGAAAACGTCTCGAGGTGTTTGCGGTCAGTGGGTTGGCTTGTTTTATGCAAAGTAAGAGTCTAAGGGCAGCAGGATGTAAGCGAGTTAACGGGATTTCGTAACGCTAGATTTTATGATTGTCGAATTATAATGTATAATGAATACGGACTGACCCCATGATGAATACTGATTGACCTTAATGATGATTTAGAGGGATCCGTTAAAATAGTAGTATTTCCCCACCTCTTAAGATATTCTTCGGGAGAGAAAGCGAGCCGTTACTTACCCCCCCCCCCTCTCTGACTTCACCCTTTTTAGGCTTACTGCCAGGTTACTGAGAAATTCACACCGAGGCATGACGCTGAAATTCAAGGCTACCTCCCCGCCGTCTTAATCTTTCCTCCCTCCGCCCGCCCCGGTCGGGAGATTACTCTTCTATTTTATAGGGTTGCTTCGGACAGCTTTTATGGCTCCAGCCGCTGGTCGTCCCGTTTGACCCGTTGATCCCCGCCTCTTACGCTTTCTCTCAAGGAGACGCTCGGTTGTTACGGCCGATAACGAGGGTTGGAGAAGGACCCTCTCTCTCTCTCCCTGTTTTGGAGAACTCCGGGTATATATGCACCCTCCCAAGGATTACCGACAGATTTGGTTAGACGAAACTTTCCCGGAAGAAGTTCGATTCAATGACGCTCTCTCCAGAGAAGTGTTTACTGACGGTCGAAAGCCACGGAAGAGCTGGACATCACATTCGTATCTTTGAGTCAGGGAAAAGAGTCTCGTAAGGCAACGTCAGCCTTTTTCAACCGCCTTCGGATCAAGGATTGGAGAAGCTGTCCTCCGAAGTTCTTCTGATGACCTCTTGAGGACAAGAGGCCCGATAGCTCGCTCAATCCGAGTTTGGAGAAGTCATCTCCCCCACCCCCTTCGAAGTACGACCGCTGACCTCTTGAGGACAAGAGGCCCGCATCTCGCAAAATCCAAGATTGGAGAAAGTAGCACCACCCTCTGCGGGTTCCCAGCTACACCCGTGAGTAATCAAGGTCACCAAGACCTCCCCCTAAGTTCGCCCTGCTTTACTCTCGAGGTTCAAAGGAACTAAATCGCTCACTACCCTAAATCTCCCATTATAACCATTTAATAACCCTGGTTATCCAATTAGTATTCGGAACCCTAATATATATATATCCATATAATATTGTGCCTTTTATTTAGTGTGTATTAAAAATCTATTTTTGCCGTTGTTTAGAATATTCCTTGGTTACGCAGCTGCAGCTAACAATTCAAATCGCACTCTTAGAGCAATAACAATGGGAGCCTTTCTTAGCCTACCTTAGAGCCTGTGTGTGTATAGTCCCCTACACTGGGCCATACTTCGACAGATGAATACGGACTGACCATACCTTAGTGCGAATTTGGTAGTATATATTTGTCTTGGAAACAATCGGCCTGGCCTATATCATCCACTGTTGTTTTTCGGGTGGAGCTTGTTCCATGTTTTGGGTGGAGCTAATTTCCGGAAATAGAGATTTTGTTTCAGGTCAAGATGCTAAGGCAGAACTGAATTTCCCAGTCCTTCGCTATGAAAACAATGGCCGCTTCTGCACCTGTACCCCATGCTTTGTAAAAACAGAGCAGACCTTCTATCGCGGTAATGGAACCACTTTTGTATGTTTTTGTGCATCTGTTGCTCAGGTGTCAAACTTTGATAGCGTGTCTTTGAGGAATTGCTTGCCTTACATTGACGTATGTGTGTATATATATATAGTTTCATTTTTTAATTCCCTTTAGTTCTTTGTTTATTACATGTGGCATATTATTTCCTTTATTTATAAAAAATATCCTTTGAGGATTTGATAGATTCCCCGAGCGTCCATCTGTGGAGTTTCTCGCTGGGCCTATTAAATCTTACAATTTCGGTGCCACAAGCCTGCCTTATTTCACAACATGAGCACTACAGCTTAACTCCTTTAGATCGTTCTTCTTTTTTATAACCCAATAAAATCCTAAAGGTTATAAAGCAAAATAGTTGCTTTATAATTAATTAAATTTACTAAAATAATATCTATTTTTTATTTTTTACCAAACGTCGCGTAATTTCCGGATGGTCGAATTGTTTTCAATAAATTTAGATTTTTTCAGCAGCGAAAGACATTATGAAGACCCTGTATTTTTCCTTGGTGTTATTTTTTGTCGCGGAAGACTACATCTCACTATGTTGGTCGGTCCCCGTTTTGCTTTTATTGTTTTTGTACTAACATTGTAACTATCCGGCCGATTCTAACGAAATTTGAAACCCTTGTGTTGTTTTACATTCTCTTTCGAATTCTACAATTACCAAAGTCCTCCCAAGGTTAGCCCTGGAATTATTTTGTTTTGGCAATAACATCATAACTATTCGGCCGATTTTAATATGATATGGAACCCTTATGTTGTTTTAGATTCTCTTTCGAATGATATAAAGCCCTCCTAAGGTTAGCCTGTGAATTATTTTGCAATAACTTCTATAACTATTCGGCAGATTCTAACGAAATTTAAAACCCTTATGTTGTTTTACATTCTCTTTCGAGTGATATAATTGCCAAGGTCCTCCTAAGGTTACTCCTGGAATTATTGAAAGTTTTGAAGGTCGTAAGGTCATAAATTAGAATAAGTGAGAGCACACGACATTTTGGTCAGCAGATCTTGTTTAACCAAACTTTTACTTTGACTCTCTTTCTCTCTTACACACTTAATTCTTTTTCCAATGCGCCATTGTTGTCATTGATTAGATAAAACTAAAAAGCGAAAACCAAAGAGGAAATAAATAAGTATGTAAAATAAATGACTGCAGATCAGTATGTGGGCGCTGGAGCCAGGAAAACCCAGAATCCCGAGATGACAGCTGTAGCATGGTCAACTGCGCTATTCCTGATATCTGTTTGGGGGAATCTAATTAGCAGAATTCCCACGTTGATCACAACTTTTTCCTTTTCCCCATTAAAAATATTGGTCGTTTCACGAATTCATTTAAATGTCATGTTTATTAAGACTTCCGTATGTCAGTATTTTATTACTGTTTCATAAACAAACGTCTGAAAACGATATGACGTTTAACTCATACATTAAGGTTGTGTATATGATGTGTATTCAAAAAGTAAATGAATAACGGGATTTATTGTTTTGATTGGGTTTAGTATTCCATTAAAGCATAGTTGCTCTTATTAATTTCCCTAACCATTAGACCTAAATTTATTTGCCGCATGTCGCGCGAAATTTTATCATTATAGTAATCTGGGAAGCATTTTCTAGAGGAGATATGGTTATGTTTTGAAGCTCATAAATGAAACGAATAATTGAGTAAAAATAATTAAATTATTTAGAGTTGAACTAATAAAATCTAAGATATTTTGGTCGATTATTCGTTTCATCTGTTCAATTTTGTATATGTTATATGCGCTCTGTCTTAATTCCTTAATCTATCTTCAATGGGACAGACGTGATCCCTCGTTTTTTGCTATTAATAAATTATTCCGTTAGCAATCAATTTCTATCCATTTTGCTTGTATTTCATCTTCTTATAGATGGATATAGAGTTTCTATGGATGACCATACCCCTCTCTCGTTCTAATGACACTTGAAACAACGTTAGAACAATATTAAGTTTGTGAAGATTTTAGAAGTAACGAAGCTTAATTTATAATTATTATTGGATTATTAAATCATCTTAAAATAAAATACCTAAAAAACATTACTATTTCAGATACCTCCGCGTGCTCCACGAGATTGTCTTGAAAGCCGCAGGCTGCTCTAAAAAAAATTATGTTAAATGTACATTTTAATATTTATGTGAGATCAGAAAGACGCGAGAAACGATAGAAGCAAAATTACGTCATACAAAATATCAGGGATCATTTACCTATTCCTTGCCTTTGGACCACAACGACTTGTAGTTGTTAATAATTGGCTTAAGGTGCCCGTGTCTCTCAAAGCGGTAGAGAAGCAAAGGGAAAATGGCCATCTAAGCGGCTATTTTGCCAATTTTTGCCCTTCCCCCTCCCCAAAAGAAGAATATATGCGAATTTTCCAAAAACAAAAATGGTATATACCAAATATTATTATGCCTAAAATTGCTAAAATTTGAGTGAGAGAATTCCATAAATTGTCACAATCATCCTCTTGTGTATTTCAGAGCCTCAAATAACCCTGAGTTGTAAATTTCAACGCCTTTGCAATATTTTCTGAAACAATTTTCAACCTAAATTTCAATCTTAAAATATCATTATTTTAGTCTATGGCAAAACGTGCCCTCTGAATATGATATTTAACCGGAATGAAAGCAATGTGGACGGCGAGCCTCTTCACATAAGTTTCGAGGTTCCCAAAAATATTCTGCTTATCTTTCTAGTGTCCACACAATCATTCCTGTTGACGGTAAAGTTGTAGAAGAAATAACTCTAAAATGTGTAATTTCTGTCAGAAGATTCAAAACATCTGTTGGAAACATGTATGGTTGAAGAACTAAGTGCCTTCCAGACGTGCCAATTGGATCGCAAATTCCGAAGGAGGCAGGTTTTTTCATAATGATTCCGCCTTCGTCGATTTGAAAGCCGAGCGCCTCCACAGTTGTTTTGTACAGTTCATGGTTATTCCTTAGAGCCGCATCAAGGCCCTCCACCTCTGCCCCAGGTCTACTTAGCAGTCCACGGACAATTATGTACATCATCTATTCAAAGATTATGATTTGCGACTGAAAAGGAAGAAGGTAAAGTTAGAAGTGAATATCATCATCTATCATTTTTTCATAAAATGGGGCTGGTGTGCAATGCTCAAATCATTGCTTATTACCTTGCAGGAACCAAGATTTCGGGAGTGTGGCTTATAAGGTCAACTTCACTTATTCAGCATTAGTCAACGATATAGATAGATAGATATAAACACATAGCAGAATAGGATTGTACAACTTCTTCTATTATGTTTTTTTGAAGCACCAGATTTTACTTCGATTTTACCTATTTTATTTTGTAACGTTCTAACTGGTGAATTCAATCTTTAATATCTGGTTGGAGATTATAAAATCAGACCTAGGTCCTCCATTTTATTTATACAATTAAAAATGTAGAATAAATTTGACCATGAGCATTCACCTTCCTTTAGCCATCTCTTGAAGAAGTCTTCCTTGTTTTTGAGGTGGCGCTGATATTATTATATGTATTAATATTGCCTCTTTTATATGTGGAGAGGTTTAGCGACGATCTAGGGTAGCACAGATATCGAGTTTTTCAAAAGTTCTGTTAGATTAATTTTTGGATTTTCTGAGAGGTTTAAGGGTGTGACAGCAAAAGTTCCGTCAAACAAACTCAAAGTTCTACTTTTCCAGCATGTGTCATTAAAACGTCTTTTCCATTGTGTTGCAGGTGTGTTGAGATGAAATGAAAATAATCGAGATCTCTGTTCTCCTAAGCGCGTGCCACAACAAGTGCGACATCGCCAAGCGGCTCATCGTTAGCCGAATGACCGTTCACATAGTCGCGGAGCTCCGAAGCTCAAAATGACTCCTCTCGCGAAGAGGAAGAACATCTTGATGGCCACCATGTTCAGAGGTGTCAAAGAGGAGGGGACAAGAGCTTGAGGGGCGTGAAAAAGCCTCTTTGCGAGAACAGTGTCGAGAGTGCTGTCGTCGCCTTCTCAACGACTTGAAGATTCATGGTAATCGAATTATAATTTTTTCTGATGAAAAAAAACACGCTCGATCCGGTGATCAACGAGCAGAACGACCGCATGGTAAGCTTCGGCCAGAACCTCTCCGAAGTCGGCTACGTGTCCAAGACCTAGCACCCGGCCTCCGTGATGATGCTCGGCGTCATGGATTCGAATGGCGAGAAGGTGTCACCGGTGTGGTTCGCGGCCAGTTATAGGAGCATCTTGCTCAGAAGAGTCCTGGCCTGGGTGAGAAAGATCACGAAGAAGGCAGACTAAGTCATTCACCAGGACGGTGCCCCGGCCTACACGGCCAAGACCGTGCACGAGTGGTTGGGTCAAACATGAACTTCTAGTCGAAGGACCTTTGGCCGCCGTAGTCGCCCGACCTCAATCTCCTCGACTACTGTCTCTGGGCCACTTTCGAGGGCAAGCCCTGCGAGGTCCTCCACAGCAACGTCGACGACCGGAAGTCTTCCGTCAACCGAGTGTGGGCAGCATGACGAAGGGCTTTGTCCGCAATATGTGCGCGGTATTCAGGTTACGCCTGGAAGGCGTGCCCGCCGCCGAGGGAGGCCACATTGATTAATATTATAATTTAAAGAGATATTTATATACGAGTATTAACACAATAGAGACGCGTCTAACTGCATCAGAACTATCATTGTGTCCTTTGTTGAGAGCGTCGTAACGAGTGTATCAGGACCGTTGCACTACCCAATATGAACCTTTATTCCTTGCTGTGCTGGACCATCGTTCACCCACCCTACGAGTAAATGCGGCTAACTTTCTGAAAATGCAATAGTACCACTGACGCGCAGATAAAATGAAGCCCTATCAGTTGATTTTGTATCTCTGAACCGATATAAAAAAGACTGAATTCACCGGTTAGAACTTTTATTTGGCAAGTTACTCTCATTTGAAAACTTAGGTATTTTTAGCTTTATAAAATGTTAATAAAATTTTATTACCAAACTTTATATTCAAGATGTAGGTATTTATATTGTTCTTTTTTAATGTTTCATTGAAAATATGTAATTTAAATGTATTTTGACCTTTAACATTTGTATACGCTTTTATTATAGATTTCTTAGGATTTTTTGCAACCTCTACATTTCTCTTAAGGTTCTATTTATACTTTTCTTTTACATTTCTTCCCATATGATCTCCAACCGTTAACTAAGAGAAATCGACAAGGAAAACTGAAATACTGGAATATATAATAACAGGCAACTGACATTAATCTGGAGGCGTTAGCTTTAGGTGATTTACAATATCCTTTAAAATGAGGTTTGATATATAGGGGCTACATTTATGCTGACCTTCTGACAAATTTAAATTTGGAATTTCTTTAATTAATGAAGATTCATTCATTTTTCTTTTATTATAATCGTTACAATGGTAAATGATTTGGGCACCAAAGAAATCTATTATATGATTGGTCAACGTATTGCTATGTAGCAGGATGTCCCCTTTTGATCACTCCACACCTGACGCCACTTTTGTCGTGGTATTCTTTGTGGTGGTGGAATACTTCTTTGAAGAAGTTTGCTTTGATCTAAGAGTGCAAATATTGTTGTTTTAAAGAAGAGCTGTTTCAAACATGTAAGGATATAGAGAAACGCCCAGGAATTCCCAAAATAAACTTATATTTTAAATTTAACAAGTTAATACACAAAAACAAAATATGAACGACAGAAATACTCCGAATATTAAAATACACAATAATTACTTCAATTAGCTTGACCCTCTAAAATTGGCTAAATTCGATACACACTTCAATATACATGAAATAGGCTAATACCTCAGGAATGTTATTTTCTCCTACACGTGTGCCGACCGGCCAGATAGAGGTGGACGAGATCACGAGGTACTTTGGCGAGTGTAGCAGATCGGGGTACACACGGTATTCCATGTGGGGGGAGGACTTCAAGGGGAAGAACAATCACGGTGCTTTAGGCGGCACCAAGGTAGGCTAGGCCTCTCTGGTGAGAGTAAGTCGAACTTAGTTCTTAAACCAAGTTAACTTAGAGTTCGGTGTGACCACCGGGTAATGGGCTTGAGGGGGAGCTTTTCTTCTTCGTTACGTAATTCCTCATGTGCGAGGATTGTATTCAGGGATGGGGGGGGGTTCTTTTTTCAAGTGCAAGGATCGAGGAGGGAGGTTTTCTCTGACGAGAATAAGTTGACTTGAATAAGTTAACTTAAAGGTCGGTTTGGTAACCAGGAACTAGCTCGAGGATGAGCTTCTTCTTAGTTCCAGTCTTCCTCAAGGGTAAGGATAACGGAGGGGGTTCTCTGACGAGAATAAGTTGAACTTGGTTCCTCAACCAAGTTAACTTATGAGTTTGGTGTGGCCACCGGGTAACGGGCTCGAGGGGGAGCCTTTTCCCTCTTCTTTTCTTAATTCCTCAAGGACAAGGAATATCCCTGGGCTTTAGGATGCACCAGGATATGAGGAGTCTCTCTGATGTGAGTGAGTTGAACTTGACCAAGTTAACTTAACGTTCGGTTTGATAACCAGGGACTAGCTCGAGGATGAGCTGCTTCTTAGCCCCTTAGGTAGCCTTACCTCTCTTGCAGGGGAATTCGTAGTCTGGCGACTCAAGTAATCTACCTTTCCAGTCTCGGTAGCTCGGTCTTAATCCGGAAACTTCGAAGCCTGGAGACTAACGTATTCTACCTCGTTTTTCCTAAGTGTTTCTTATTTAGACCTCGTCAGCCCACTGGGGGAGAGGTAGGAGAGGGGGAGCTGTGAACGGGCCAAGGAGGGTTCTTATTCCAACGGTTTTTCTCACCAAGTCTTACCTCGGCTCCCGTTAGCCTTCGAGCTTGAGAGAAACGCGTCTCCAATTTCTTATTTGAGGTGAAATTGAATATACTCTCGTAGGAGACATCTTGCAGTTTACAACCTTGTGCTTTTCATACAGACGAGTGGCGAGTGTCTGTGGTTACGAGCCTGACCCGCGTTGCTTGGCCCGGATGTTCTTGTGGTTACCATCTCCGGTCTCCACTGAGAGAGAACAGAGGGTGACGATTCTCCTACACACCTCCCTTCGAAGAACTTAATAAGGGGGTGAGGGAACTCCCGAGAACTCAAAACAATTAACTCAACCTAGTCGAGTTCAGCAAAGTTGTATATCTTTGAGCTCTCTCTTACTTTAAGTTTCTTTAAACTTGAGCGTACACGCGCGCGCGTACACAGGCATTGTTTCGGACTAGACCTCGCGAGCCTACTAGGGGGGTATGTTACACAGCGAACTTAACATACTCGCAATACAATTTAACCTTCAAATAACAAAAATCTAATTCATCGATTACACGCAACAGAACAAAAACAACAAAAAAAAACAAGCTACTTCCTTACATTTCTAAGCTTTTTAAGTACTTAAATCTTACCAATAACTATTAACACGAAAAACAAATGAAAACATGGTTTCACGCTTATTAGGCACTGACAAAATCCTCAATGGTATTTCGGCTCAGCTTATAGACCGGCTGTACTTTATCGGCTCCTTTGATGTAGCTAATATTAAAATGGTGCTCTGTGACCATTTCCTTAACTCGCCTGAGTCCGCCGTTCAGGTTATTGAGTCTACCCAAGTACGAGTATGTCACAAAATGGTACTGGTATTTCAACCTACTCGAATTACCCTTCTTATGGTACTTGACTAACTTTAAACTGAACCTTATAGCTAGAGCGGCCTGGTGCAGCGGGGCATAATTGATGGGAGCGTAGGTCCCATAATTCTCCTTTAACCAGGTATACAGGGAGATCGTGTCTGGGTTCGATCTTTGGGATTCGAAAAAAAATTGCCTTGCGGGGTCGTTAATGGGCGTGGCGCTCACTACGACTTGGAGTTTTAATGGTAACTCCGTGGACGTTCCGTTCGAGGAGGAGACTACTAGGGGTAGGGGATACTCATCCGCGTCTACCATCTGACTAGTTTTACCTAGGTGTATCGCATTAACACCTCTTTCCTCCTTCCTTGTCAACTCATTTGACTCAGATCTCTTCGTAGGTAATTCCTCAGGTACGCCTGCTGGTACCTCATCCCTACTTTCTACTTCTTCCATCATTACTCCATTTGGCTGGGTTTTCTTCGTAGGTTCTCCCTTAAGTACTCCTGCTGGTACCTCATCCCTACTCTCTACTTCTTCCATCATTACTCCATTTGGCTGGGTTTTCTTCGTAGGTTCTCCCTTAAGTACTCCTGCTGGTACCTCATCCCTACTTTTACTTCTTCCATCATTACTCCATTTGGCTGGGTTTTCTTCGTAGGTTCTCCCTTAAGTACTCCTGCTGGTACCTCATCCCTACTTTCTACTTCTTCCATCATTACTTCATTTGGCTGGGTTTTCTTCGTAGGTTCTCCCTTAAGTACTCCTGCTGGTACCTCATCCCTACTTTCTACTTCTTCCATCATTACTCCATTTGGCTGGGTTTTCTTCGTAGGTTCTCCCTTAAGTACTCCTGCTGGTACCTCATCCACACTCTCTACTTCTTCCATCATTACTCCATTTGGCTGGGTTTTCTTCGTAGGTTCTCCCTTAAGTACTCCTGCTGGTACCTCATCCCTACTTTTACTTCTTCCATCATTACTCCATTTGGCTGGGTTTTCTTCGTAGGTTCTCCCTTAAGTACTCCTGCTGGTACCTCATCCCTACGTACTACTTATTCCATCGTTACCCCATTTGGCTGGGTTTCCATCGATGGTCCCTTTCTAGGTCCAGGTTGAGCTACAACTTCCTCGACCTCAATCTGATTCTCGATAGATGCACTTTCGAGTGCGAGCAATCTTTCTTTTGACTCTTTTTTCCTCTTCATTCTTCTTTCTTCGGCTGCTTTTTCCGCTTTCGCTATTTCATTTTCCCGTGGGGTTCTTCTTTTTTCATCTTCCATTTTCATCTTTATTCTTTCTTCATCATCTTCTCGTTTTATCTTTATTCTCCTTTCTTCATCTTCCCTTTCTATCTTTAGTCTGAGTTCTTTTGCTTCTCTTTTCAACGGTATTATTCTTTCGTTTGATTTACTTCCTCTCAGCATTCTTCTTTCCTCTGTTTCTATTTTCCACTGTATTCTGTCTTCCTCTAATTCTATGTTCATCCGTATTTTTATTGCTTCGCATTTTTTTTTCCCCTCTCTTATATTTTCCATTTCTCTATCAAACTCTATTATTTCTTGTTCTTCTTCTCTTAGTATTCTCAATTCTGACAAAACGTAGGCATCCATATCCTCGCCTTCAAGTCGTAGAATTTGGGCTTGTTGGTTGAATCTTTCGACCGGATCCATTTTGTGTTTGTCCGTCGGTTTTTCCTTGCTCTACTCTCAGGTACTTATGCTACCACTCACCAGTTAGCGCGCAGCCTAACTTACCCTTAATCCTACTACTATGCTGATTGTAGTACCACTCCGACAAAAAATTTACTACTTGGCCTAACTATTACCTTCAAATTGTTTCCACCCATAACTTTACCAATTTTCCTCTCGTCAATTATTCTCTTATTCCTAGTATTCCTTTACGTGTTGGCTCTCCCTTAATTAGACACTGCTGGGTTCTTTCTAATAAAAACCCCCAACCTGACACCACTTTTTGTAGCAGGATGCCCCCTTTTGATCACTCCACACCTGACACCACTTTGGCGTGGTATTCTTTGTGGTTGTGAAATACTTCTTTGAAGAAGTAGGCTTTGATCTAAGAGTGCTAATATTGTTGTTAAAAGAAGAGCCGTTTCAAACACGTAAGGATACAGAGAAACGCCAAGGAATCCCCAAAATAAACTTATATTTTAAATTTAACAAGTTAATACACAAAAACAAAATATGAACGACAGAAATACTCCGAATATTAAAATACACAATAATTACTTCAATTAGCTTGACCCTCTAAAGTTGGCTAAATTCGATACACACTTCAATATACATGAAATAGGCTAATACCTCAGGAATGTTATTGTCTCCAACACGTGTGCCGACCGGCCAAATAGAGGTGGTCGAGATCACGAGGTACTTTGGCGAGTGTAGCAGATAGGGGTACACACGGTATTCAATGTGGGGGGGGGGGGTGTCTTCAAGGGGGAGAACAATCACGGTGCTTTATGCGGCACCAAGGTAGGCTAGGCCTCTCTGGCGAGAGTAAGTCGAACTTAGTTCTTAAACCAAGTTAACTTAGAGTTCGGTGTGACCACCGGGTAACGAGCTCGAGGGGGAGCTTTTCTTCTTCGTTACGTAATTCCTCATGGGCTAGGATTGTACTCGGGGGGGGAAGGTCTTCTTCAAGGGCGAGGATCGAGGAGGGGGGTTTTCTCTGACGAGAATAAGTTGACTTAAATAAGTTAACTTAACGGTCGGTTTGGTAACCAGGAACTAGCTCGAGGATGAGCTTCTTCTTAGTTCCAGTCTTCCTCAAGGGTGAGGATAACGGAGGGGGTTTCTCTGACGAGAATAAGTTGAACTTGGTTCCTCGACCAAGTTAACTTATGAGTTTGGTGTGGCCACCGGGTAACGGGCTCGAGGGGGAGCCTTTTCCCTCTTCTTTTCTTAATTCCTCAAGGACGAGGAATATCCCTGGGCTTTAGGATGCACCAGGATATGAGGAGTCTCTCTGATGAGAGTAAGTTGAACTTGACTAAGTTAACTTAACGTTCGGTCTGATAACCAGGGACTAGCTCGAGGATGAGCTGCTTCTTAGTCCCCCTCTTGCAGGGGACTTCGTAGTCTGGCGACTCAAGTAATCTACCTGTCCAGTCTCGGTAGCCCGGTCTTAATCCGGGGACTTCGTAGCCTGGAGACTGACGTATTCTACCTCGTTTTTCCTAAGTGTTTCTTATTTAGACCTCGTCACCCCACTTGGGGAGGGGTAGGAGGGGAATGGGAGATTGTGGACGGGCCCAGGAGGGTTCTTATTCCAATGGTTTTTCTCACCAAGTCTTACCTCGGCTCCCGTTAGCCTTCGAGCTTGAGAGAAACGCGTCTCCAATTTCTTATTTGAGGTGAAATTGAATATACTCTCGTAGGAGACATCTTGCAGTTTACAACCTTTCGGCTTTTCATACAGACGAGTGGCGAGTGTCTGTGGTTACAAGCCTGACCCGCGTTGCCTGGCCCGGATATTCTTGCAGTTACCATCTCTGGTCTCCACTTAGAGAGAACGGGAGCGTGACGATTCTCCTACAAGCTAAGCAGAAACGAGCCATCAAATGCGATGTAATACTCCAATGGGCTATTTTGTTGGCACCCTTCCTTTTTAAGGGAGGCATTGTTGGGCCATCTTCTATCGTGCCCATTAACTCGGACTGTGTTCCTAACATTCTTTCACACTCGCGACCTAACTTAGTAACCGGTTATAGTAGCTCAGGAACTTTAGGGTTATGAGGTGGATAATTAGATAAATCTGAAACTTTGCACAAATATAGGGATTTGTGACCTGAACAACATATCAAAATTCCCATGGACTCCCGTGCTTGTGTTAGCCGACATATTGGAATCCAATTAAAATTCCAATATCTCGTAAAATAATAGTTTTATCAAAAAACACCACTCAATAAAGGTTGTACAGAACTGATTGTTTTATAGCACTGACTAGGTTATTTTACAAAAATTGGTAAATTTATATAAAAAGAAAATATTGAAATTGAAGTAATAAATTTATTTCCAAAGACAATTTCCACAGAACTGGTGGCCTGTATGACAAAATGTTTCGAAACAAAGGTTTTATAGCAAACCTTCTTCTTTTGAAATATATATACAAGTTTATGCATATTTTAAAAAATAAGGAAGTGAGGAGGCATAAATGGAGAAAAACGCAAGACGCTGACCGATGTTTTCTTTTTCCAGGTACCAGAAGTGATGGATTGTCTGATATTCGGGCTTCCCTTGAAATAATCTTCAAGTCCAGAGGTGACTCGAGGACTGCAGGCCTTGATAACCACCAGTCTGACTCGAGAAGATGGGTTGCATGAACAGTTCAAGAACAAATCTTTTTTACAAGTACATATCGACTGCCGTAAATCGTAGACTAGAAGACCTGCTCTAAATAAGGACATAGAGGAGCCGCGCAAGAAAGTGCCTTGTCTGCGATCAGAAGTAACCGAATTTTACATCAAACTGCATTGCTTATTATGTGGTAAAATAGCTGATAAACTGCAGAGCTTAAAAAGCCAAGGAAGTATCGTGGGTCCATGCATGAAGTTACAACACATTCACTACAGGAAACAGTGTGGGCAAGAGCAAATGAACGCAATGATAAACTTGGTTATTTGGTATTAAGCAGGATTGAAAGTGCTATTGATCTAGTAGCTGCAGAGTCTAAGTATCATCGGAAGTGTTACAATGATTTCTGCAAAACTAGCTGTGATAGTGGTGCATCGTGTTCTCATAAAACAGCTGAAAGACAATGCCAGGCAGGTGCATCAGAAGCTTTCAATAGACTGTGTGACATTATAGATGACAACAATGAGTGCCAGTACTCACTGCAGGAACTGCACAGGATGATGATGGAGGCTGCAGATACAACAGAGACTGTATAAACAGTCAGGTCACTGAAACAAAAATTGATAGACATATATGGAGAAAGCATCATTGTCAGTAAATATAAATGCAATGATATTGTTTCATTCAGTGAAGCAGTCAGTAGATCCTTAGCAGACTCATGTTATAAAAACAGAGAAAGCAATATTCAAGATGAGGGGCTTCGAATTGTATTAACAGCTACCGCTGTCATACGTGAAGACATACATGCACGTGTGTATGACAATTCCGTGTATCCAGTATGTCAAGACATACGTGCATGTGTGTATGACAATTCCGTGTATCCATTATATGAATACATTACTAATTCCTCAATAAAGCAGGTGGCAGACACTCTCCGTGACTTTGTTGACACAGTAACAAAATCAAAGCGTAGGGATTAACATAAGGAAAATGAGCAAAAACACTTAAGCATACAGCATGCAATCATATCTGCAGGACGACCGAGGTCATTCTTGTCTTCTCTCCAGATATCTTCATCTGTTTTCCTACATAGGCGCTTTGCTTCTCGCCAGCTAATTGATATTCTGGCAAAGGTAGGAGTACAGCGTCATATAAAGAGACTCTACGCTGCCTTAACTCAGTAGTTAGGACTGCATCTTTGAATATAAGAGAAGATGGTTTTCTCCAATATATATTTGATAATGCAGACTTCAACATTCGCACTCTTGATGGATTGGGAACGTTTCATAGTATGGGTGGTGTAAAATGTGTAACTCCTACCAGTGCAGTATTAACCAGTACTGCAGTTCAGAGAGTCATGGATGTAAGTAGTTCAAGTAACGCTGGAGGCACAATTGCAATAAAGACATAGAAAACCTACAAGCATGTTAGGTCTGCAAAATATCACAGCAAAGGCATCTATCTCATGCGATACATATCAACCAGTAACTGCAAAACATGCTTAACAGTTAGATACTTTATGGATATGTGGAAACTACTTAAGTACTAGCAAAACCCCAGACTGGAATGGCTACATGCAGCCAGCAATGAAAGGTGGTAACATAACTTCTCATATACTTGCACTTTCCTTTATGAACTTGGACCCAGGGAATCTATCAACTATATACACAGCACTCCTGCATGCTGTCGAAGGTACTAAGTCCCAGAAACAAACTCATTGTGTGGTTACTTTTGACCAGCCCCTCTATATGAAAGCATTTGAAATAGTTGCTGCAGGTGGTGAAGAAAGTCCCTTGTCAAAAGTAGTTGTACGTTTGGGTGGTTTCCATCTCCTCATGTCCTTTATGGGAGCAATAGGCACCATAATGCGTGGAAGTATACTGGAAGAATTGTGAGCAACAATATATGCTGAAACTTCTGTGAGACACATGCTGTCTGGCCATACATACTACCGTGCCCTTCGAGCTCACTTTCTTACACAGGCTGCTCTTACAAGAAATGTTCTAGAAAATGATCTCAATATGAATGATTAAGAACTTAGTGCAATCTTGGAGATCTTTCACTCCTTCTTGACCCAGGAAATTGATGTTGAAGACGTTATGAACAATGAAATACTAAAAGACATTAATGAGAAGCTGATAAACATTATCAACAAAAAGAAGGTGTAGCAGAATGCCCCCTTTGATCACGCCACACTTGATACCACTTTTGTCGTGGTATACTTTCTGCTCGTGATATACTTCTTTGATGAAGTATGCTAATTTTGTTGTTTTTAAGGAAGAGCCGGTTCAACACGTAAGGGTAAGGAAACACACAGGAATTCCCAAAATAAACTTATATTTTTTTTTAACAATTTACTATCCAAACACAAAACATGAACCAAAGAAATATTCCGAATTTTAAAATACACAAAACTTACTTTAATTAACTTGACTCTCTAATATTGGCTAATTCGATGCTCACTTCAATTAAAAAAAATGCTAACGGCCTTTACTGGCCGCAACTACCTTTGTGGATACTTCTTGGAACGGGTTTGCGTCTGACCTTGAACTCAATGAGCACTTTACCTCGGGAATGTTATTGCCTCCAAGACGCGTGCCGACCGGCCAGATGGAGGTTGCGGACGAATAACTTGAAAGCCACAACTGACTTTGGAGAGTGTGACAGCTGGGGTCCACACGCTTTTGGCAGGAAGGGATATCACCACGGGGTAGTGAAAGAATGTTCCTTTCTCCTCTTCGGATTACTCTGAGGAGTAATTCGCACTGTCTAGTGATGCGCTAAGGCTTGAATACCTTGACTCTCAAGGGAGTGCTGAAGGAAGTGTACTCTGCGGGGGGGGGGGGGTCTTCTTCAAGGGCAAGGACTGTACTCGGGAAGGGGAGCTTCTTCAAGGGCGAGGACTGTACTCGGGGAGGGGGTCTTCTTCAAGGGCGAGGATAGAGGAGGGGAGTTTCTCTGACGAGAATAAGTTGAACTTGAACAAGTTAACTTAAAGGTCGGTTTGGTAACCAGGAACTAGCTCGAGGATGAGCTTCTTCTTAGTTACAGTCTTCCTCAAGGGCGAGGCCTATCTCGGTGTTTTGGGATACACCAGGATAGAAGTGGGGATGGGGGTTCTCTGACGAGAATAAGTGGAACTTGGTTCCTCAATTAAGTTAACTTATGAGTTTAGTGTGGCCACCGGGTAACGGGCTCGAGGGGGAGCCTCTTTCCTCTTCTTTTCGTAATTCCTCAAGGTCGAAGAACATCCCTGGGCTTTAGGATGCACCAGGATATAGGGATCTCTCTGACGAGAGTAAGTTGAACTTGAACAAGTTAACTTAACGTGCAGTTTGATAACCAGGGACTAGCTCGAGGATGAGCTGCTTCTTAGCCCCCTTGGTAGCCCTGCCTCCTTGCATTGGACTTCGTAGTCTGTCGACTCACGTATTCTACCTGTCCAGTCTTGGTAGCCCGGCCTCTATACTCAGGGACTTCGTAGCCTGGAGACTGACGTATTCTACCTGTCCAGTCTTGGTAGCCCGGCCTCAATCCGGGGACTTCGTAGCCTGGAGACTGACGTATTCTACCTGTCCAATCTTGGTAGCCCGGCCTCAAACCGGGGACTTCGTAGCCTGGAGACTCATGTATTCTACCTGTCCAGTCTTGGTAGCCCGGCCTCAATCCTGGGACTTCGTAGCCTGGCGACTCACGTATTCTACCTCGTTTTTCCCAAGTGTTTGTTATTTATATCTCGTCACCCCACTGGGGTAGGGGTAGTAGGGGGGGGGAGCTTGTGGACGGGCCCAGATGGGTTCTTATTTCAACGGTTTTTCTCACTAAGTCTTACCTCTGCTCCCGTTGTCCTTCGACCTTTGAGAGAAACGCGTCTCTAATTTCTTACTTGAGGTGAAATTGAATATACACTCATAGGGGAGAGCTGGCCGTTTAAAATCGTTCGGCTTTTCATAGAGACCAGTGGCAAAGGGCTGTGGTTACGAGCTTGACCCACGTTGCCTGGCCCGGATGTTATTGCGCTTACCGTCCCGTGTCTCCACTGAGAGAGCACGGGGGAATGACGATTCCCCTACAGAAGGACTTGAGTTTCACAGCACGACTTTGGTTGCAGTATTATTAACAAGTATCTATAATTAAGTTCTTTGTGAGAACTGAACGTACATGACGGTGGGATTTGTACCTGTATTGTGTACGAGAGATGCTCCCAAATTTCCATGCTGCAGGACATCTACATTATGCCAAAGCAGCAAATGAATGAACTTTCAAGTACAATGTCAAAGAAAGAATATGAGCAACTGACCACAGATTGAATCTTCACGGTGCGTCGTAGCAATCGTTACTGGTCAGGGACGTGGAGTGATATGATAATTGAGCAGTATATGATTAATGGATTTAAATCTTCTGGAGGACTTACGCATGGCAGAGGCACTACTGAGAGCACTTTAGCCCAGTGGATAAAAGCGATGCCAGCAAGTACGCAAGTTTGTGAAGCTGTTGAGAAATTTACTGGTAAAGCTGATCAATAAGCTGAAGGAACACTTGCAGTCTGCTGGTATTACGGTTATAGTTGCCAAGGATGATGCAGATACGTCCATTGTCCAAACTGCTTGGTCATTAGAAGATACTGGACATAATGTAGCAGTCGTGGGTGACGATACAGACTTGCTTGTACTTCTTGTATCACTTTCTAAGTCATCCACGAAAATACTTTTCATTAAACCTGGTAAAGCCCACAATCCTAACAAGATCTATGAAATTAGCAAACTTCAAGCTAACATGGGACATCTTCAGGAACATCTGCTGTTCATCCACGCAGTTACAGGCTGCGACACAACATCAGCTATATATGGGAAAGGCAAAAAAAGGTCATTTGATATCCTGAAGAATAGCCAAGACATGTGCAAGACAGTGTCTGTATTTGATAACCCAGAAGCATCTAAAGATGAAGTGGCCAAAGCTGGTGAAGCCTTCCTCCTTTCTGTGTATGGAGCTTACAAAACTCAAACATTGGATAAGTATCGCTTTTATGCATACAAGAGAACAGTAGGATAGATGTCACTTAAATCTGAGTTCCAGCTATCCACATTGCCACCAACCAGTGATGCAGCTCGTTTGCACTCGTTTACGGTGTTCTTCCAAGTGCAATATTGGCATGGTAATCATCTCTCTCCAGTCGAGTGGGGATGGGAGAGTTGCGGAACCGGACTGAAACCAATCCCTTCAATCAAACCTCCAGCTCCAGATGACCTGTTACATTTAGTCAGCTGTAACTGTCGCAAAGTTTGCCGCCATCAATGTGAATTTTGGAGGGATGGTTTACCGTGCCGCGGTCATGGATGTGGAAATTCACTACGATTTTAGGAGGATGCTGAAGAAGACACTGTGATGAAATAAAATTGATTTTGAAGCATGTGTGTGTGCTCTGAGTGTGTAATGTCCGGATCTAATTCAAACCTTAATTACTTTCATGAATACCCTTTATGACATACTTATTGCACAAATATTTGAAGCAAACCTGCTGCCATCTTTCTTGTGTTTGAGTGTTTATGTTTGTATTAATGAACAAATAATAATTTGTCACTTATCTCAGTTGAAAGATTTTTCCTTTGTAGTTTCTGTTGTTGTATATGTAAGTATAACAAAACTGTATGTATTATAATTCGTACACAAGATATTTGTCCGACAAAACTCATTAATATAAAGCTCATGCTTTTTCAGGCATCCTGTTTGATTCTGAAGAAAAAAGGTTATTTGCACGAATTCCTTTCACTGTCATTTCCAATTTCATTATTAAGAATAGAATAATGATGTTTATAAAGACATTATTGTTTAGTAATTTAGCAGAATGTTCGCAAGTTAAGGCTATCTTTCTATTAAAATAAAAAGTAGTTTGATTTTGCATGTGACAATTTGCCATATTGGCTTTCTGTTTATCTTCCCTCATAACTTCCTTAGTTTTTGAAATATTCATTAACTTGTATATATATTTCAAATGAGGAAAGTTTGCTCTACAACATTTGTTTCGAAACAGTTTGTCATATAGGCCATCAGTTCGGTGGAAATTGTCTTTGAAAATAAACTTATTACTTCAATTTCAATATTTTTAATTCTTCCATATAATTTACTTATTTTTGTAAAATAACCTAGTCTGTGCTATAAATAAATTGGTTCTGAACAACTTTTATTAAGTGGTGTATATTTGATAAAACTATTATTTTACGAGGTATTTGAATTTTAAGGGAATTCCAATATGGCGACCATTTTCCAATATGGCGGCAAACGCAAGCGCGGGAGTCCATTGGACTTTTGATGCTGCTCAAGTTACAAATCCCTATACTTGTGCCAAGTTTCAGCTTTTATCTAATTATTGCACTAAAACCCTATATTTTTCCATAACGCTCCTGGGCTATAGGTGAAACCACCGCTGCATAAACTCACTATGAGGATGCTTAATGCCTGCTCCCTTCCAGAGAAACAATGCTAAAAGTAGGTTAGAGGCGCTATATTGAGACTTTTACTGGACATGATGGCAATTTTATAGTTTATTAGTCTTTGATAACATATATTCGTCATTTTTACTAAAAACTGAATCATAATGACTAATTATGTTGGCTAATTTGACTAAGAGATTAGTCAATTGCTTAGTCATTATGAACATTTGGCCACCTTCAAGATGAATGAAACCCTTTAATTAATTTTTTAGTCAACATGACAAATATAGTTGCTATGGACTCATGACCAGTCAATGGGGATCCTGATCAACCGATGATTTCCAGTGATAGGTGCTGTTAATACTGCTGGGGTATGTGTCTCCATAATCCTTGTTAGAACTTATTGATGTCTTGACCAGTGTCAGTCATCAACCAACACTTATTCTATGTAGATGATGAGACAGGGGTAGTTTGTAAAGTGGGTTCTTATAAATCGCCCATACCTCCATCTCATTAGATTATTGACCTGTGTTAGCCAAGGACCGTTTATAGAAAGAAAAACTGTTGGACAAATTGAAGATTTACGGGTATCGAAATACCCATGCTAACAAGGAATCAGACTCAACCAAATAAATGTAAGTGGTAGAGAGAAAATGAGAGATATGTAACAATAATTTGCTCTAGATGAATAAAAAATGAGGGTAGAAGTTAAGCCCATCTACCCCTAAATTTAAGGTGCTGATTGAATAATCAATTTAGGTAAACGAGACCAAAAACTAAAAAATTGCGTGAAACTTGGATAATTACCGATCGGAAAAAGAAAATGTGATTACAACCAACGGAAGGGGTGATTATCTGTCCTCTTGGGTTATCTAGTTACTCAAAAACGCCCCCTTTTATTCACCATCCGGAGATCAAGGTATGCACTGTAATCCAATCGATCAATAACAATAATTATAATAATATTGATAATAAAAATAGTACTACTACTACTAATGATGATAATGATAATATACACGTTACTGCCCCTTAAATATTACAAGACCCTTAATAATGCTGTATGAATAATCAGTCAGATGAAACTAATGTGTATCAACCATTTAATTACGTCCCTACCCCCCCAAAAATGCTGCAAATATGATTAAATCTACAAAAACTCAAAAGAACAACCAACCAACCAACGGATCAATAATTCATTGCTTTTTCACTGAAACACTCTTTTCACCTTTGATAATGCTAACCAACTCGTTCTGAGCTTCTTAATTTTACATTTGTTCTATTTCCAGTCGATTTCTGTTTTACAACATAGCTTACAACTCACAATCTTCACAGAATCAATAATTAGTGACTAGTTATTAGGGTTTTGATATTCACATCTAGGATTTAGCCGATATCATCTCAACACGAAAGATGAGTCCAATGCTAGGAGGAAGTGCTACTATCTCTGCCTCTCTCAATGGGTGAAAAAGAGATATGAAGTGCATTCATAGTTCAAACTTGAGGGGCTTTCTTTCTTCAACGTGGCGGATGAAGCGGCAGAAGTGAAATAGGGTGTGAGCGAAAATCTTTCTATAAATGAGTGTTTGTGTGTGTTTGTGTGCGGGAAAAGGAGAGTGTGGTCCGTGAGTTGGATAGTGTGTGCGCGAGAGATTCAGGGTGAATGTGTTAGTGTGTGTGTTTGTTTGCGCTTAATACAAAAAAGGAAGAGAGAGATAGAGAGGAAGGAGGAGAGGGATGGAAAGAGAGAAGGAGAGAGGAAGAGAAGGAGAGAGGGAGATAGGGATGGAGGGAGAGATGGATAGAGGGAGAGAAGGAGAGAGGGAGAGAAGGAAAGAGGAAGAGAAGAAGAGAGGTAGGGAAGGAGAGGGTTGAGAAGGAGATAGGGATAGAGGGAGAGAAGGAGATAGGGATGGAGGGAGAGAAGGAGAGATGGAGACAGGGATGGAGGGAGAGATGGATAGAGGGAGAGAAGGAGAGAGGGAGAGAAGGAAAGAGGGAGAGAAGAAGAGAGGAAGGGAAGGAGAGGGTTGAGAAGGAGATAGGGATGGAGGGAGAGATGCATATAGGGAGAGAAGTAGAGAGAGATAGAGGGAGAGAAGGAGAGAGGGATAGAGGGAGAGTTGGATAGAGGGAGAGAATTAGAGAGAGATGGAGGAAGAGAGAGAAGGAGAGAGGGATGGAGGGAGAGAGGGATAGAGGGAGAGAAGGATAGCCACGACCAAGACGCCAGATATCTCGTACTGGTAATAGTTTAGACCCTAATTCATCGGACTTTAATTACGTCTGCTTACGACTCTCTCCGCTTGTTCACATGGCAAACATCTTTCACACGCGCGCGCACGCACACGCACACACACACACACAGTGAGACAATCTTTATCTTGGCATAGTCACCCTTCTTCTGTTATAACCCACCCTACCATCCACCATTTCACCGCAACTTAAAGCCTATCCCATTCCGGTATCAGCAGCCCAGTTCATTTTGCTACCTAAAGCCCAGCCCATTCCGCTACCGGCAGCCCACTTTATTCTGCTACCTAAAGTCCAATCCATTCTGCTACCTGCACCAAAGTTCATTCTGCTATATGAACTACAGCCTATTCCGCTATCAGTATGCATTTTATTCTGCTACTTGCACCCTATCTACTCTGGTACCTTCATCATAGTTCACTCTACAATATGAAGCCCATTCCAGCATATTCCGCAACCTGCAATCCAGTTAATTATGCTTAATGAAGTCGCTTCGCTTCTCACTATGGGCTAATGAAAGGATACTGGGAGGGGGAGGGGGGGGGGCTTTGGCCCCCTAAGCCATCTCGTCCTGGACCCGCGCCTGTTAAAGCCCGGTTTATTTTGCTACCCAAAGCCCTCCTATTCCGCTATCAACAGCCCGGCTTATTTTTTTTAACTAAAACCAAGTCCATTCCTTTGAAGGCAACCCAGTTAATTGTGCGACCTGAAGTCGAGCCCATTCAGCTATCAGCATCCAAGCCCATTTCGCTACCTGCAGCCCAGTACATCCCGCCACCTGTAGCCCAGTTCATTCTGCTATATGAAGTCCTCCCTCATTCTGCTATCAGCAGCCCACATCATTCTAATACAGTCAGCAAAGCCCAATCCGCTACCTGCAGCCAGATCATTGTGTTACCTACAAGCCAGACTATTCCGCTATAAGAAGACCAGTTCCTTATACTACCTGGAGCACAAAACATTCCGATACTTTTAGCCCAATTTATTCTGATATATGAAGCCTATTTTAATCCGCTATCAAGAGCCTATTTCATTTTTCTACCTGTAGCCATGCTCCTTCCGCTATATGCAGCCTCTTCAGTGTGCTACCTGAATGCCAGCCTATTCCGCTATCAGCAGCATATTTAATTCTACTACTTCTACCCCAGCCAATTCCGCTGACAGCAGCCCAGTTTATTCTGCTAAATGAAGCCCATACCATTCGGCTATCAGCAGTCTAAATAATTATTGTACCTAAGACCGACCAATTCCGCTACCTGCAGCCCAGTTTATTCTGTCATATAAATCCCAGCCCATTCCGCTTTTAAAATCAGAGTTCTTTCTGCTACCTGAAGCGCAGGCTCCATTACCTGTAGCCCAGTTCATTCTGCTACCTGAAGCCCAGCCCAATCAAATATCAGCAGCACAGTTCATTCTGTTACCTGCAACCGATCTCATTACGCTACTTGCAGCCCAGTTCATTCTACTATATGAAGCCAAGCCCATTCCACTATTAGCATATCAGTTCATTCTGCTACCTGCAGCCCAGCTCATTCTGCTACAAGCAGGCCAATTCATTATGCTATATGAAGCCCAGCCTATTCTTCTATGATATGTAAAATTTATTCTGCTACCTGAAACACAGCACATGCCACTAACTGCAACTCAGTTCTTTCTTCTACATAAAAAGACAGATTATTCCGCTATCCGCACCTATTTCATTCTGCTACCTGCAACTCATCCGACTACGTTACCTACAAACTATTTCATTCTACTATATAAAGCCAACAACATGCCACTCTCAGCAACAGAGTTTATTCTGCTGCATACAGCAGAGCCCACTCCGCTGTCTGCAGCCCAGTTCATTCTGCTATTTGGAGCCCAGCTCACATCAATACCTGCATACCAGTTGCTTTTGATATTTGGAGCCCATCCCATTCCGCTATCAGCAGCCCAGTTCATTCTGCACCCTGCAAACCACCCCCTCTAGTACCTGCAGCCTAGTTCATTCTGCTTCAAGAAGCCCACCCCACTACGCTACCAGCAGTCCAGTTCAATCTTCTACTTACAGGCCATCCATTCCACTAAATGCATTTTAGCACATGCTGCTATATGAAGACTAGCCCGTTCTTTTATCAAGAGCCCAGTTCGATTTTCTACCTGAAACCCAGACCTCGCCGCTACCTGCAATCCAGTTTAGTATGATCCCTGAAGCCCAGCCTCTTATGTTATTAGCACTAAGTTCATTCTGCTACTTGCAACCTAGCCCACACCGCTACCAGCAGACCAATTGCTTTTGCAATTTGAAGCTCACCACATTCCGCTATCAGCAGCCCAGTTCATTCTGAAATCTGCAACCCACCCCGCAGCCTAGTTCACTTTGCTACGAGAAGCTTATCCCATTAAGCTATCAGCAGTCCAGTTCGTTCTGCTACCTACAGTCCATTCACTCCGCTATCTGCTGTTTATTACATTTTGCCATATGAAACGCCGCACTTTCTTTTATCAAGAGTCCAGTTCAATCTGCTACCTGCAACCCAGCCCACCACGCTATCTGCAGCCCAGTTCATTCTGCTATATGTAGCCATGCCATTCCATTAGCAGCAACCCAGTTCATTTTGTTACCTGCAGTTCAGGCCACTCCATTACTTGCTGTTCAGTTCATTCTGCTACGTATAGCCCAGTTCAATTCCTCTAAGTGCAACCCAGTTTTTTTTTTATCCTCGAAGCCCAGCCTATTCTGCTATCTGAAGCACAGTTCATTCTAAAACCTGCAGCTCAACTCATTCAACTACCTGCAGCCCATTTCATTATGTGGGGTGAAGCTAACCTACTTTACGATCAGTAGCCAAGTTCTTTCTGCTCCCTGAGGCCCAGAACACTCTGCTACATGCAGCCCAGTAGATTTTCCTAACCTGGAGCCCAAACCATTCCTCTCTTTCCACCCAGTAAATTCTGCTACCTGCAGCCGAGCCAACTCCGCTGCATCCAACCCAGTTACTTCTGCGATATGAAGCCCAAACCATTCTTTTATCAACACCCCGAGTTCGTTCTGTTACCTTCACCCCAACCCACTCCACTACGTGCAGCACATTTTATTCTACTACCTGAAGCCCAGACCATTCCGCTATCAGCATCCAGTTAATTTTGTTACCTGTAGCTCAGTCCATTCCGTTACCTTCAACACATTTTATTATGCTATATGAAGCCCAGCCCATCTTTCTCTAAACCACCCAGTTCATTCTGCTACATGCAGCCCATTTCACTCCGATATCTTTAGCCCAGTTAATTCTGCTATATGAAGCCCAGCCCATTACTTTATTAGCAGCCCAATTTATTCTACTGCCTGAAGCCATCCAATTATGCTATCAGCAACTACTTCGTTCTTATACCTACAGCCAAGCCTATTCCGCTATCAGCAGACTAGTTCATTCTGCCACCTGCAGTCCAGCCCATTCCGCTACCGGCAGCCCAGTTCATTCTGCTACCTGAAGCCAAACCTATTTCGATATTAGCAGCCCAGTTCTTACTTCTGCATGCAGTGAATCTCATTCCTTTACATGTAGCACAGTTTTTTTTCTGCTACCTGAAGCCAACCCCATTCCGTTATCAGTAGCCTAGTATATTCTGCTATCTGCAGCCCGGCCCGTTCCGCTATCAGCAGCCTATTTATTTCTGCTATCTGAAGCCCAGCCCATTCCGCTATCAACACCCAGTTTATTCTGCTTGCTGCAACACAGCCCACTCTGCTACATGCAGGCTAATTCTTCCTGCTATATGAAGCCCAGCCGATTCCCCTATCAGCAGTTCAGTTAATCCTGCTATCTGCAGCCCAGCCCATTTCGCTACCTGAAGCCCAACCCATTCTGCTACCTGCATCACAGAAAGATGGTTCTGTCCAGGATGCTCTCCGAAATAGTTTGTTAAAATCGTCAATTCATTAATTTTGTTTGTTTACTTCTAAGGTATTGGCTTATAAATAGGTTTAGAAATTATAATATGTGCGCAGAAGTTTAACAAATACATTTTTGTGTCCTTATAAAGTAATCACATTGAGACTAATGTAACATAACATAATTTCAACGCAGCTAACCTTTTTTTCTCTTTTTCTCCAGTCTGCTTGCTCTGTCTACGCTTTATCACACGTTTTATTGTCTTTAGGTTTGCTTTATTTTTACATATACGAAACTCTAAACATCAATTGTCTTTTTTTTACCTGCATACAGATCCCCTGAAAACCACGTGCCCTGGATTTCCAAACGGTTTTTTTTTTGTTTCAAGGTAAAATAAATTCATTTTAATATTAATTTTTTAGGGGTAAATTGATGATGCCTTTTCTTCGTTTTTTTTAATTCTTAAGTTATTTGCCTATTTTCACCATTGTCAAAATATCATTGTTGCTATAGTTGATGGATATTCAAATTACTAGGTAGCCTCATCAAATTATACTAATTTAATCCCGAGTTAATCCCACTAAACTTGATTCCCTGTAATTCAACTCAAAGAGAATAAAATAATCATTTTATTTTCCAGTAAAAAAACTTAATCTAGTTCTTGTTGGCCACCTCGATGGACCGACTTATATCTGCAAGGGGTGTGTAATGCGCAGGGAGTTAGAGATTAAAATTCTTTCCCTCCAACATGAATTGCAGTTGTTGCGTTTTGATTTGGAAGTCTGGAAGGGGCAGTTCGCCAGCCAGGTGGCAGAGCGCACACTTCGTGATGCCGCGAGGAAGACCAATTACCTCCAACCGCGGCTGATCCGGCGTCTCGAGGTCGCCTGGTCAGTCACGCATTCTGCGGCCAAGGAGGACGCTTTTGTTTCGCTTTTTCGGGAAGATTCACAGAGACAACCAAAGTCGTATTTGCCGTTAATAATGACGAGTATTTTTTTCATTTTTAAGTTCGGACCAGGATGAAGGTGATTTTAAAGTTCATCTTTCATAAGACTGCATATTATCAGGGGTCAACTGGAAGAATTCTAGGAAAGGAAACCAACTCGCCGGAGAATATATTGCTTTTCAGAAGGCAGAGTTGAGGATTCGGTCGATTCATTGAATGACTTTACGAAAAAATCTTCCAGAGACATAGCTTATACTATGCATTTAGGAAATAAGAATGTTTTATCTACAAGGTCTGATGAGATCTTTGCAAGATACGACCAAAAGATGAGAAAGCTTAGGGAAAAGATTAGGAACGTAATATTTACAGATATTCTTCCGAGAATCGGTGCAATGAATGTTTGATGGGAGAGCTTCATACTTTAATAACTCTCTTATCCTTCTCTGTCAGAGAGAAGACGTGCACTACATCAATCTATGAGACGAGTATTATGAGCGCAGCGAGCTATTCTGGAGAGCCGTGCTGCACCTGGACGAGGTAGGCGCGGCGAGACTGGGATGACTTTAAAATGATGCTTTGATGGATTTTCCAATAAGACTGCTTCAGATACTGGAAAACAAATAGGATAATGCAAGTCGAAACATTGTAATAATCATGGACACAATAAAAGTTATGTAAATGAAACACGAAATTAATCGTTTTTACACAAACGCGCGTAGTTTGAGAAACAAGATCAAGGAATTGAAACCTTAGGTGCGACAGAAAATTGTGATATTATTAAAGTTACGGGGAAATAGATAGAAAATGCTGCTAAATGGAACCTTATTCTAGAATTTAACTTATCTGCTTTATATATATTTTTAATAGGATCTTTTATTTTTTACATAGCAGACGAATAGTCACCATAATAAAAGACATCAATATAGATATTACGTCTGAAATTTTAACTGTTGCGTTTGTGATAAATATTAATACAATATTTTTTACTGGATTATCGGTCACCAAGGCAAACGGAGAAAGGCGATGTTATTCTTTTAGAAACACTTTCAACCTTAATCAGACAAAAGTAACGGTTATATGCGGTGACTTTAAATTTTACAAACCTAGATTGTTAAATGAAACAGCAGACAATGAACGCAATTTTTTTCTTGAATTTATAAAGGATTTCTTCCTGAATCAAAAGGTAAACGAGATAGCAGGTAAACAGAATGTCATATATTTGATATTGAAAAATGAACAAAATGAGTTTAGAGTATAAATGTTGGCGAAAAACTTGGAAACAGCGATCATAATATAATTTGATTTAATCTTAATATTTTGAAAAATATTCACGAGAGTTCTCATCTCCCGTCTGAATTTTAAAACTTGCATGATATATTTCGTTCCCGCTTAAAACTGTTAAAATTAGAGGAAATTTTAAAAGCTCAAAACATCCAGGAAATGTATAATGTTTATCAGTGTCCATTTTTCCTTATACATAACGAAATAGTGAACTAATAAACCTATAGATTCTAAGAGATCAAACCAAGTTCCGTGGAAAAATAATAAAATCAAAAGGTATATGAGGGAACGCAACGAATTGCATAAATCTCGAAACCCAGCAGTAGGATTGAAAATGAAAGTCAAAAGCTTCATTATCGTCGCATTGGCAAACGCAAAATAAGAACAGATAAAAGAAACTATAAAAATAGTGTTGTTGTCAAAAGACGAGCCAAAGCGATTCTACTGATATCTAAAAAATCGTGAGCCAATTAGAGAGTAAATTGGGCTTCTTCAGGATGCCAGCGAGGCAAGTGAATCTAGTTTGTTCCGGTGTAATTGAACGCAGCAAAGTGAAAGATTAAGCCCCTGCTACACTAAAAACATTTTTAATTTGGAGGTGGCAGCGTTAAGGCGTGATGAATATTTCTAAGAGCTAGGGTCTGTCCCCACGTCCGTTTACGCAACCAATAAACTCTGCGATATACGAAAAACTGTTCCAGAAACATGTGACTCCCTTTTACGTGACCCTGTTTTTTCGCATTATATTTTGCTCCATGTCGCACAACATAAACGGCGGAGCATTTTTTTAGATGATGAAAATATTGACGTAATGAAATGGCCTGCGCAGAGTCTTGATTATAACTTAAGGGAAAGCCTCTGGAAGAGGCTCGGTGAGAAGTTTATAAATCGGAAACCGACCAGTGTTAAAGATCATTAGTAAAGATTGGAAGAAGAAAGGAATAAAATCATGTGTAATGCCCCGACAATGTGACAAATTGGTGAAGTCTTGCAACCGAAGATGTGCTCAAGTGAGTGATTCAGAACAAGGATCTGCATACTTCTTATTAATATTTTATAAGTTTGTCTATGAAATAATCTCGTTGTTTTGTAGTTATGGCTCCATTTATACTCTTCGTTCTATATTGTGGGGGCGATCTTTTCTTCAAATACACATAACTTTTTTCAATGCTGTTCAATATGATGAAACTTGGGAAGTATCAGAGGCAAATTTAAAAGAATATTTTGTGCATTTTGCATTGAAATCAAACATTATTTTTAATAAAATGTATATTTTGAAATCATATTTTTTCCTGTAGTTTAGACTGTGCTGTATATCTATCTCCCTTCAGTCGGTACGTCCAGTTCCACCGACATATTCTCTCATTTTATTTTATCTTCCACCGACAAACGGATTTGATGAGGCGGAGCTCCGTCATGATGTACTCGTGAGTCGGTTGCTGATGCCCTTTCTTTTATTCGACGATCAGAAAGGTAGAGAGTCTATCTCGAGATACTACACGGTCAGTCCCAAGGGTAGGTTTTAGCGGAACTGGTTGAATAGGTGAGGGATGTTGTCCATAATGTCGAGTAATTCACCCAACTCTGTACTAGGACCACTTCATTTTCCAATCTTGATGTGTTACTGTGCTATTATGATGCACAAGTGGACTTTGGATTGTAGATGGCTGAATGACCACGTGAGTGACCATTTTTACATTAAAATCTCTTTGGCTGGGCCACCGCTACCGATGTTCGAGATGTTACCTTGGTAGCGCCAGGGTAGAGCACAGTGTCATGCATTCTAAATAAAAAATGACAAGTCTATCTCAGGCGAATAATATAGGTAGGAAGATGAAGCCATTGAAATCTACTTCAGGTCCCTTATTGTTGCGGTCTTGGCTTCTATTCCTCGAAAGTCTCGAGAATATCCCACAGTGGAATGTCTTTCGCGTTACTCTATTTTCCGTGAACACCGAAGGTATCACCTAGGTCTGCCGAGTCCAACTGTCTTATTTGGCCAATGCCAAAGTTGTACACATTTATATTTACCGTAGTCACGAACACCACCCATATTAGGATCTTTTCCATAAAGCAGTTTACCAAGACGTGGTGCGCACGCACTGATTCTTTAGTCTGGTTTTTGACCGACGCCTCACCCATGAATCGCACATACGCAACCTTAGGGTTCTTGTACTCTCGTACTGATAATGCTACCCTCTTGCTTTTCTACTGTTTTTAGTTTGTTCAAAACTTGATTACGGTGGGGTAGGGAAGATTTACTCCTCCGCATCCAGACGGGTGTTGTAGATGATAGAATAGGTACCCCACACTGGACTCTAATTGGCGGCTTCTTTGTAATTTCGATGAGTGAATAGGCCGAGGTTAGAGCGCACGTTCTCGAGAAATCCTCGAGAAAAGGTGGTAATATATAAGTAAAACCCCGCCTTCCTTACCCCAAAATGTGACTAAGAAGGAGAGTGAAGTCTCAAAGTCATTGGGGCCCCTCATTGAGTCGCTGTAGGGCGACCTCGAGCCCGCTGGTTTAAAACGATTTGGGATTATTTGCAGGCCTGACGCAGCAAGTTTGCCAGACGAACACCTGCTTCCCTCTGGTAGGGATTTAGCGACTTTTCTAGATATATAAGTAAAAGTTGATATGCAGATTCTCAATAGAAAATCTGTGAGGGTGGCCTCATAGTTATCGTAAATTTGTGAAGAGGGTAGTTATCAGAAGGCTCAATTAAATGCATTCGAACTCCAAATGGTTTATATGTGTTGGTAATCACATACCTTAATTTACCGAAGTGCCGTGTGTGGAAGAATAAGGAGAGAGAACAGTAATTCATTTTTTTATCTTCACACCTTCTCCTACCTCGGTTCCCCGTCATCTCCATCCCACCTCCCTGACTTCTCCAGTTCGCCGTTGCCCGACTGCCCCAAGCAATTCGCGCGAGGGCGGAACGCCATTGTCGCAGATGAATTTTGTCGGCTAAGGTCCCGTCCGCAGCGCTGCATTTATATGCCCCATATACTGCTAAAATTAGAAGAATGGAAAGACAATTAAGGGGGCATAGCAAATTTTCGCTATGGACCATTATCCCGACCCAAGGCAATTAAGGAAGTCTGTTCGTGATGAATCTCTCTCCGCGTCTAGATAATCTTGGAGTATATATTCGATACTTAGGAGTTCACAAGCAGATTGTGTCTGAAGCCGCCTTCCAGTACGTTAGCCATTAACGTCTTCGGAGTCGAACGGGAATTTACTACATTCTCGTCCAGAGAAGAATACAGTGATCTTCGAAGATCCAAGGAAGAGCCAGTCGTTACTCAGTGTTGTTCGGGGAGATAGTTTTAGGCGCGCCTCAACCCTTCTCACCATGTCTTCGGATTTTAAGGAACGGAAAAGCCATCCCCGAAGCATCCTCCGTTTGCCTCTTAAGGATAAGAGGCACCCATCTTCAATTTCCCGAAGTTGAATTGAGCGTCTCGTGAGACGCCCACAAGGTCAATCTTACCTCCCTGTTCTCCGCGCCGCACAACAAGGTAAAAAGGATTTAACTCCCGCTTCGTCACGCTCCTCCCACCTTTACCGCGTCGAACCTCAAGGATCCCCTTTGCTCTAGAACTTGAATAATTGTAAGATCATTTCATAATTAATTATCCCTCGGTTCAAACTTAATTGATAGTGTCAATCATCTTAGCGTGAACCGTCAATATTTAATTGCATTGCCATTTAACTTGCCCTATATGTGTATGTAATATTTGGTCTTATAAAAGTATATTTTTGTAGCCGTGTTAAATATTTCTTGGCCTAGCAACTGTGTATTTATAGCACTCTCAGAGCCATCCCCAGGTGGAGCCTTAATTTTGGTGGGCCAGTAGGCCAGTGTGCGTATGACAGCGTACACCTGGTCATACCACGATACCGTGCCCCTGCAGACGTTAGCGATTATGGAATGCCACACCTCTCTGTTTCTTGTCATTTGTAGCATCTATCCAGCCCTGTTTCCGTCTCTCACTCTCCTTACTATTCCATCCATATACTTCTCTCTTTGTCTGTCTCCTGCTCTTCTTCCAGGGATTCGTCCAGCTGGACTCAAACTTTCTATTTTTCCTCTTCGCATAACAGGTCTTATAAAATCTCATTTAACTTCCTCTTAGATTTTCAGTAATTCTCTCCCACTCCCCCAATTGCCTTATTACCCCTTTATTTGATATTCTCTCCATCTACGAGATCTTCAACATTCTCCACCAACATCACATCTCGAATGCCTCCAACTTTGTCTCTATCTGCTTATTGATCATTCCAGCTTCTGATCCATACAACAGCACATGCCAGACATAAGTGTTTACAGTTCTTTTTATTGTTTGTCTTGATAGGTGTCTATTACATAAGATATTCCTCATCTTATGAAATGCCTTCTTTGCCTTGCAAATTCTTCTCTTAATTTCCCCGTTACATTTTCCTTCTTCCGTAATATAACTTCCCAAGGAGCAAAATCTTTTCACCTACTTCACAGCCTTGTAATTCACTCTTACTAGGCACCTAGGGATCTGTGCCTTTTTACTAATTACCATAACATTTGTTTTATCCACATTTATTGACAGGCTAGTTTCTTTACTCCTTTCATTTACCACTGTTAAAATGTCTTGAAGTTTTTTCTGAGTGTCAGTAATCAATACCGTGTCATCAACATACCTTATGTTGTTTATATTTTGGCCTCCCATGTTGAAACCTTCTCTATCCTCAATTGCTCTCATTAATTATCATCCCGCTGTACAAGGAGAAGAGATCTAGATCAAGAACGCACCCTTGTCTCACTACTCTTATATCTATCCAATCACTCAAATCTGCCCCACCCACTCTTACTGCCATCTTCTGATTCCAATATAGTTTGTGTATAATTCTCAAGTCTTTTCCGTTTACTCCCACGGCCTTCAAAACGTTAACTAGGTCTTCATGTTTGACTCGATCTGATGCTTTTTCATTATCTATAAAGCACAGGTACAAATCCTTTTGCATCTCAATACTTCTCTCACTTAACATTCTTAGTATAAATATAGCATTTCTTGTTCCTTTTCCGTTTGTGAAGCCCTATTGCTCTTGTTCCTTTTCCTTTTGTGAAGCCCTATTGCTCTTCTGCTATTTCATTTCTTATCTTAACTTTTATTCTCTCTAGAACTACTCTACACTAAATACTATAAGATAACTTTGGATTAACTGGGAATAACTGCTGAGGTGCTCATTTCATCTAGCTACACTCTATATATATTCCTTTAGGAGACCCTATGCGAGTTGGGTTCCACTTTCGGTGTTTGAATGGATACCGCATCTAGTCTGAACAATATCTTTGGTGAAATGGCGGAGAGATGAAGGAGACGCGGCGTATTGCCCTGAGGACCTTGCCAGGCAGGCAAAAACCGGACAGGAGCAAGGTGTTCGAGTGAATTTACGGCGAGCTTAATATTGCCCTGGTACGGCTAATTGATTTGCCAAATGGCAATGCGGCTATCTGTGCGAAGGAGGTTAACATCGAAACCCTCTCCTCTCCGCATGCCTCAGACATCCTTCGGAAAATTGATCTCGCATCTCAGACACCGCCACATAGAAGTGTGATCTGCCGACGCCTCGACCTCTGGGTTGGAGGCCACTCGATCAACCAAATCCCGGACGAGACTCTTCAGAATCATCAGTGGGCAAAAGTAGCCGAAATAATCCAATTTAAAGATTACACCCACGTTTTTATATAGTTGTCTTTATGGAAACCACAATAACGATTAAGGCAGAAGAAAGCGGCCTTCTCCTCTTCAACGTCCGCATCTGCCCCGATCAGATTGAGCGTAAGGAAGTCGTTGACCTGCAAATGTGCTTCAGGTGCTACAGGTACAACTAACACACCAACACCCCTTGCCCGAACGCTACACTCACAGTTTGTTCTGTGTGCGCCGGCCAAGACCATTCCTGGCGCGAATGTAAAAGTTCGTTCCAGAAATGCCTCAATTGTGGTGACCAATAAAGAAGGAACAAATACAAAAAACAAAGGCAAAAAAGAGGATGAAATAAAGGCTAACGCCACCTACGCGAAGGTTGCCAATACAACGGTCGCAGAGAGTAGTGGCACTACACCTACGTACCTGCAAATCGAAAACGAGAAATCGACAAAAATAATGTGTTGCATATATTATGCATACATTGCTAACCTGACCAAGTCTGGCACCTTCGCGAAGGAACCCAACACCATGCTCGTGAATAACGGCTTTGAAAAAATGTGATTTCCGGAAAACCCTCCATCAAACGAGGTTCTTCGAGTGAACCTCCAATCTCAGACCGAGAAGAGCGGCCAAAAAGCTCCGGACACGAGTAATGCCCTTTCACGGGGTCCTCAAGTGCAAGCTATGGCTACCCGGCAGAAGGCACAAATGAACTCTCACACACACCCATCTACCCCAACAAATGCACAACTCGAGCGGAAGGAAGCTGCTGCTGTGAAGCCTAAGAAAGTGGAGCATTCGCCCCGCCCCCAAAAGGCCTCGCAGTCACGTCGACTGAGTAGATCCTCGTCTTCAAAGAATCGGGCTCCCAGGTACATGTACTACTCGAGGATGATAAACCTCAGAGTATATGCTGCCGAAGAGAGGCAGTATCCTGACGACTCAGGCCCAAAAGATATTATAGATGGCCTTAGGGCCGGACAATACAAATAGGACTACGTGGCTGACATACCTGAAGGTCTGGTAAAGCAGGTTCTCTTCCGCGACCTTGTCCAATTCTCAACCGACATTTACGTTGTTCTCACGGGCGCAGAGGGAAGACTCCACCGTCCTCCCCACAAGGGGCTAAAGTCGACCGAGATTAGAACACTCCTCGCCATAACATCTACGCTACATTGCAAGCGTAATATCAAAAGCTAGCCAAAATTTGAAGAAGACCTTACCCAAACGGTAACACCAACCCAAACATGTAACACTCTTACCGATTATGACAACCCAATTTAAGCCAACTTTTCACCAAAATTTGACTTACCGTAGTAGCGAGTTTTACTAATTACTACAAAGGTTTGAATGCCAACCAATTTCGAAACCCAAAACAACATAACACGATACTAGCATTGCCAGAGCTACCCTTTGACCAGGGATCTATACATCCCTGCTCTTGCGTGCTATATTTTTACTATAGTACCTACTTTTGCTGGAGATACCCTTACACCAGGGAAATATACCCACTTCAAACTTATACTGAACTTACCTTTGCTGTCCTTGTCAAAACCCTTTTACCACTATACTCTCTTACTTTTGCTCTACTAATCTATACTTCCTAACTTGTTATGTCCAATGTCCAATGACAAAGGCAGTACCGAAAGAGTTATCATTATTATTCAAGAAGAAAAGTTGTCATTACTGTTCGCCATTTTGAGGCTTATTCCAGCTATTTTAAAGAATCCAGCTATATATATATTTTTTACTTTATCCTAAGGAAACTCGCTGATCACCTAACCCAGCCTACGAAACTACAAGAGAGAGAATTTGTTAATCAGAGAGCTTTTAACTGATGACCTCTTTTTCGAACGAAAACGAACGAAACGTGATCATACAAGAAAATGGATTCGCTAGGTGACGCATCAAGACATCAACAAGCTGCTCATTTTCTACACCATGAAGTGGAGCGTGTCAACTCAATCACAAGCAGACCTCCTGTCTTCAATAAAGCAGCGGTGGCAGGATTCAAAATTGTGAAAGCACAATTCCACATCTCAACGATAATTCGGGAGGACACAAAATTCTACGATATCTTTGCTGCATTACCTCCCGAGACAGTCGATCTACTTCTAGCTGCGGTCCTTTCATCGGAGGACTACTCTCTCCTTCGGACAGAAGTGCAGAGTGTTTAAAAATTAATAATACCATAATAGGGTAGAAAATCCTAATGTAAATAAGGTTAATAGCCTATATTCAATGCCTATTTAATTTTAAAAATGAAAAGTGTAAATAGTGAAAAATCAAGGGTCTAGTAATGAAAATAATATAGTAATTATGAGTGTGGAAAAAATTAGTGTAGACATCAATATAAAGTTAATTCTGTTTAATTAGGGAAAGAGACGCGGTGCCTTCACACAAAGTAACGTACATAGAAGAGGTTTAGTTCGCGACGAGAAACTGCAGCTACTTTATGCGGAACGTTTTAATCAATGCTGTTAAATCGCTTAGCATAACATAGGTTATACAAAGAATCTCAGGACTGCTGACCCCGCTGAAATCTATGTTATGCAGTCAGGAATAACAAATGAAATGGGGAAGTATATAATGTTGTGGGCGCGCGCACAAAGCTGTAGGTATGCTTAGAAATATAATTAACTTATACTGCAGCAATGATAGAAGTAAAGGAACGGCATAATAAAGTTGTGGCGCGCACACACGCACGTAAACATAATTTTGTTCGCATTTAAGTGCTGCAGTTCCTGCGTTCGAACGCTCTAAAATACTTCCGAATTTATTTAAAGCACCTCTATGTTTATCCATAATATGTTAACACACTCCAGGTTCTCGCGGCGAACTCCTGTGGTGCTGGAACCACATTATAGAACCGAATATGACTCAAAAATACCTCAAAGATGAGCATTTTGAAGTCTTAGGAAATTATACAATTAGTTCACAGTAAACCATAGCATATTAAAATATATTTGTATATATTTGTTTATAATTGTAAGGCGTAGATATTAATTATGTATTAAACACTCCGTTTTCTCGGGCCGTAGTACTGTGGGGGTCAACCAAGTAAACATTCGTTTAAACAATTTAAACGGTGTAGCTCGTGTACGGGTGCAGGGGCCCTCTTCGTTGTCAAAAGAGGAGGATCCCTCCTCACTTTCAGCTTTTTAGGCTTATTTTTCGGTGTCCTCTTCGCATTCCTCCGATGAGGTAGCTTCGGCAATCTCCTCCAACCTAGACTTGACAGCGCTGTTCCTTATGACTGATTCCTTGAATGCCTTGGAGCATTCAGGGTCTACAGGCCTAATTACTAAAGGAAGATTGTTTGTTTTCAAGAGAGCATTGAGTACGTGGTTATAGCAGCTAGGCTTCACTGCATTAGCCACATTTGTATTAGTAATGCAGATTAGTATCTTTCCACTTAGATCTCCTGTCATGTTCATCTGTGCTAGTGCAGGTGCTGGCATCATTTCCACATTCTTCTTTGTGACGTTCTCTTCTTCTTCCTTTCTTTCGATGATCTCACGCCGCTTAGGGCAGATCAGAGCCATGGTCCTATGTTCCCCTTTACAGTTAAGGTATTTCTTCTTAGTGTTCTCGCACTAATAAAATCGATGTCCTTCTGTGGCGCATTCACTGCACCACAGTTTGTTTTTTTCCGGGCACGTCGTCGTTGTATGGTCCTCGAGTTTATGGCATACAAAGCACATTTGTCTGCTATTAAATTTCTTCTCGTATTCTCATATTAAATAGCAGTATTCCATTCTGCGTTGATTAATTTGCCACTTCAGTGGTAACGAAAGTTATCTTAAACACGTGGATGTATTCGCGAAATTTTATTATTTCACAAACTTGTGCTCAGGGATTGCTTTTGGTAATCTCGTCTTTGAGCTCATCGGGTGTATGCTCACACACCCAGCTCTCCACTTTGCGGCAGATCACGCTTCAGTTTGCTGCCACTTGTGGAGGGGTTTGGCTTCCAGTCCAGTGTTCCTGAGGACCCTCGCTCCCTCTTCCGATAGGAGCTAGTCCACGTCCTTAGTTTAAGCACATAAAGCTATGAATCCAGATGAGACTTCAATAAGTTTTACCAGTGCTACTTTTAACTCAAGGTAGAGGGTTTCACAGAGGTGCCTTTTTCGGTGTTCTTCTTTCCGGAGATGGTCCTTAGGGGGACTTCTTAGTGAGGGTCTTCATAGTCTTCCACGTCCTTACTAAGTCCTCTTGTGATGTCTTATTTTCTGAAACCAAAGTGTAATTATGGTATTTGGGGTGAAAAAGGAAGTTATGAAGTGGTAAAGGAGGTAGCGGTTAATGCGGGTATGTTGGGGTATGAGTCCAAAGAATGGTGGGAAAACGCCCCCGTCCATTTTCCTGTTGGTCTTCCGCTCGTTTGCAGCCAGAATGATGGTTGATGAATAGATGGGGTGGATCTCGAACGGGAACCTCAAGAAGGGTGAATTATGGTAGACTTAATGCAGTAGCGGCCGAATCAACAGACGCTAAAGTTTTGCCACCCCCTCTCGGGTACTTACGCCATAACTGCATCCAATAACATAGAGACGGGTGTATTCCCCTCTATGATTCTGGCCGGATCCCCCGGCGATGAGGATCTCTCCTCCGTCCGGGACTCGCGGTTATGCCCTAGTTTAGAGATAATTTCTGACTTACGCTTCTGCTGTGGGCTAGTCCTCAAACCAGTTTTCACATAAGCCCTTAATTATGTCAGTCCAAGTGGCCGACAGAGTTAAGACGAATTCAATGAATGACAGACATCCGAGCAGGTTCCCACGCAGGGCGATGGACGTGAGCAGTGAGGGGCTTTAAACCCTCATTGAGTTATGAATCGTCGCTGAAAAACTTATTTTCTCTTTTTGGAGGGTGAAGCGTAATTCACCGAAAGACTTCCAGAATAGGCGCTCTTCTATGTAAGCGGTGGTCAAGGTCCGTTACTAAGCAAGTAAAAATGCTTTATACGAATGTTGTCAGCAAAGAGTAGTCTAATATTCGGCCGTCTTTAGCAGTCAATGAAATGAAATGAAAAGAGAGGTGGGAGACAAAGAACAGCTCTTTCGACCCTCCCCCATGGCACTCATGGAACGGTCAAGGAGGGAGGGGGTGGGAGGCAAGGTCCTCCTTTATAGACCCCATAGTCACACTGTCTAGAGCCAAAGTAGGCTCAAAGCACTATGAGTATGGCGGTTAGGAGTGAGAGGGAGAGGAAGAAGAAAGTTTTAGGATAGGAAAGCGAAGAAAATAGTAGGAGACAAAGGCGGACATAGTTAGTCATGGGACTAACAGCTTACCGTGGAATCCGAACCACGATGTGTCGCTTGTACCTAACTATAACCTTGCAGTTTATCGTGGCCCCTGTCCCACGTTTCACTGTGAGACCCGTGTGCGAATATGATAGTAAAAACGAATACATGTTGAAGGCTGAAGGAAGTAAGAGGTTTGTAAAGAGATACTAGTTGCCTGGAGGCCAGGCTTATCTCTGTCCATTTTAGGTAGTATAGCTAGCGTGATAAAGTTAGAAAGTAGTATTGGTATTTATGAGGCGTTCAAACCGTTATTAGTAAATATATTTACTAAAAACTGGTGTAAGTTTCTATCTCTCTATCTATTCTTTCGTATTCCTATCCTAGTTATAATTGACTATATGCTATTCTCTGGTGTTGCTTCGGTTAATTAATTACTCTTAGTCGTCGTCGAGTATTAATCTCTTTCTCTAGGTGTAGATTTCTTCTTTGTTTTCTTCTCCTCCCTGATCTATCCTTGTGAAACTTGGGAATAATCTGTGTGATCTCCATCCTTCTCTTTGGGCAATTTGGTTGGTTAATTCATCTCCTACTTCATTATGTGTCTTTTCTAAGACTTTCCTTGCTCTTTTTGCAATTATTCTGTTAAGTGGCTTTATCCTTGCCTCCCTACACAGGTCTCGTAGTCTTCTTCTTTCTCGTCTTCGGGTGTTTGTTATTAAGTAGATAGCTTTGTTTTGGACTTTTTGGAGTCTTAATAGGTTACTTCTCGAGATCGTGTACATCGCGATGGTTGGATAAATAATCGCGGACTGTACTATGGCTTGATAAATTTTTCTCTTGTTTTTCATGCTTCGGTCAACTAACTTGTACAGTAATGCCAGGCCGCTCTTCCCTCGATTTACCCTCTCAGCTACATGCTTTTTATAATCTGATTTCGTAATGGTTAGTCCAAGCAGCTTACATTCTTTGTCGTATCTGTAGCGCTGTCCTTCTACATATACATCTGAGATACTCCTCCTGTATACGAGTACCATTTTAAATTTATCCCTGTTGGTTTTAATTCTCCATTTTTCTTCTTCTGCAGTCATCCTAGCTTGCATTGGTCCGTTCCTGTAGATGCAAACTATTATTTGAGTGACGTCGTCGGCAAATTGGATGTTCAAGCAGCCTTCATTTCTTGTTGGTTTTATATCTGCTATGTAGATTGAATAGAGAGACGGACTCAGACATCCGCCTTGGGGCAAACCCGCAGCGAGCTCGAATATTTCCCCCTGATATCGTCATATTTCCACATAAGCACGTCTCTCCATTACATAATCACATAAAATCCTTTCGATCTTTTTGCCATACTTTGTCGAATGCCTTGGACACGTCCCGGCATACGATGTCTACGCCAGTTTTTTCTCTCTGTGCTTTCACTATTTTTTCAAGGATGACTCCAAGTTCCATCTCCGTGCTTCTATTATTCCTGAAGCCGAATTGGCATCTGTTTCTTCGGCCATTATCATCGAAGAATTTGGATAGTCTGCTATTTATTATTATTTCCAATATCTTACCGATGAAATCTAGCAGCGAGACGGGGCGGTAGTTACCCACTTGATCTGGGGGTTTTACCACCTTGTGTATGAATATCATCTTCGCCACTTTCAGTTCACCAGGAAAGTATTCCGTGTTCAAGCACGCATTGAAGACGTTTCTCAATCCCTCCAGTACGTTCACGGGGGCTTCGATGTAATTTAATCTGGTGAGTCCCGATCTGCCTGGGGCTCTCTATCGGAAGTTCTTTATGGTTTCATTTAATTTCTCAGATGTAATGATTGCGTCTATTCCGTCGTTGTTGTTTCTCCTTTCCTCGGCAAAGTCGAAGGCGTATGTCCTTTCGATCTCCCCATTGAGTTCGTCTACGATCTGATGTTCGAATTGAATATCATAGTCCTCATTCTGTTCTTCGCTAATTTTGAATACATTTCTCAAGTGCTCTATAAATAATGCCTCTATTTCTTCCTCATCTTCTAAAATGTTGTTCCCTACATCCTTAATTTTCATTTTATTCCCTGTTGTCCATGTATTTAATCTGTTTTTTTCAAAATTTCCTTGGCGTTGTTTCCACATCTATTTTCTCGATGTGCTGATCCCATTTCTCTTTCTGTTTTTTCATAAATTAGTGCTATTAGTTCTCTTTTCTGTCTCCTGAGTGCGTTGTATGCGTTCCTTGATGTCCCTACTCTTCTTATATTTTCTGCCGCCCGGCCGACCTCCTCGCTTAAAGCCACCATTTCTGCTGTCTACTTAAATAATTTAATGGTTTGGAACGAGATAATTGGGACGGTTCCCTTCTCTGCCCTTTTAATTTCTTCTCTGATCCTATCCAACTTCCTGTCGATTTCCTCTAGACTGGCTTCCCCGAGCGGGCTGGACAGGTACGTCTGAAGTAATTCTCTGTACTTATCCCAATCCGCTCTATGGTATGCCTTCCATTTCTTCCAAGGGATTTGTATACTATTCTTGTTTATGAGCATTAGAGTCGCAGTATGGTCACTGAAAGAAACGTCCACTGGTTCCATAAAATAGTTAAAGGGCAGATTGAAGTTAGTCAGGCAGATGTCCGTTTTTTTTGCGTGTTCTCTCCGGAAGTATGTAGGGAAATTGGGTCCCAGTCTTTGCAGTATACGTCTATTAATAAATGTGTTAAGTTGTCTTCCGACATTGTTTGTTTTTCTGTAACCAGAAGACCCGCAATGGGCGTTTAAATCGCCCATGAAAATGACCGGTATCCTATAGATGAACAGTTTAGTAAAATTTTTTACTGGTAATTGGGGGCGCTGGGTGACTGGTATCCAGTTGCAACAATGATGCTGCTTAATTCCCTTTTATTTCTATAGCTAAATATGCATCATCCAATCCTTGCATTGTTTTGTACTGCAATCCTTGCTTGACAGCTATCGACGGTCGGTCATGTGTTTCTTCTGAAGGATTTGTGTTAATAGCATTGTGGTAGTTTCATATCTTTAGTTTCTCGTTTTCTGTGTTTTGTCCATGTTCTGATATTAGTATAACTGTAGGGGTGCGAAGATGTATTAGAGAAAAATTCTTTCCAAATCGATAATATAAATAGCCCATAAAATTACCAACTCAGCACGGGCGACAAGACTTCGTTCGCTCTCCTCAATCACACTAAATTAGCTCCACTCATCCCGCAGACTCCGAGGCCGGGGAGGGAGAGCTATTACTCCTCGATTAAGAAATCCAGGACTAGTCTCTCCCCAATCCTCAAATTCATTCCGCGTTCTAGAAAGGGACCTGTGTAGGGGTGCGAAGATGTATAAGAGAAAAATTCCTTCCAAATCGATAATATAAATAGCCCATTAAATTACCAACTCAGCACGGGCTAAGCCGTGGCGAAATGGCTAAGAGCATCGGCGTTTAAATCTATCGGTACCGAGTTCGAAACTCAATAGTCCACAACTTTTACGAAGAAATCTCAAGAAGAAAACAGAAGTCAAGGAAAACGCTGAAGGACCAACTCAAGAAGACTCGAGATGAAATGGATCGCCTCAAGAAAGAAAGACGGAAGAAAATGACTTCAAGGGCTAACTCATCAAATCATCAAGCATCAATGAGAAATTGAAGATGCATCATGAAAGGAAGTATACGAAGATCAAGAACCAACCCAGCCAAGCAGAATACGAAATTAAAAAATAAATGGAACACAATGTTTGAAGGGCCAACTTAAAGAAAAGGAATTACAGTCAAGAAAGAAGTAAATAGATTCGATAAAGATAAAATTCTAGATAAATACATATAAAAAGAAAAAGAAAAGAAGAATGCCCTCCCCCCATATAACATCTGGGTCAATCTTTCTGAATAAGATTCCGTACATAATTTCCTTCCTTTTCCATCCGCATGTGTTAATTTGTATTATTTTTAATTTCTTAATATCCATAATCCAATTGCCCATTTCCCTTCGTTTATTCGTTTTCCGTTTAGTTTGTCCTATCTGTTAAGTTATCAGTGTTTCTTCTTCTTCTTCTGGTTCTTCTTTCGTTTCTCCTTGGTTTCCCCTCTGCTGACTGCATTCGAGGGTCCTTCTGGTAGTTCATTTCTGAGTGATGGACCCCTTTCACTTGCGGATTTAGATCTGTTAGTTCTTTGGGCTTTCCTACGAGTAACCCGTGTGCACTCTTGTTCTGTGTCGTCGGAAGTATTTTCAGTCTCTGAGTCATTGCTGTTTGTGTCCTCTTCTGTTTTTACTGCTTGTTGGTTTCCTTTCGCCTCTTCGATTAACTTATGTTTTGTCTTTTCTGTGACATTGATTCTGAAAATGGTCGATGAGTTGACTTCTTTGGTGAATGTCATCGATTCGAGCCCGTTTTCCTGTAACATGCTGTTGACTGTTGTTGCATAACTTCCAGGGTTAGCTATGTCACCATGTGGGCATGTAATATACAAGTAAGTATTTTTACATTGAGAGTACCATCTAAATTTATTTGTGGTGCCGGTTTGTTGGTCACTTTTTGCCATTGATGCGTATGAGTTTTTATTTACGTTAGTATTGTTTCTGTTTGACTCTGTTTCTTTTCTCTTTATAATTTATCTTCCTTTTGGACAGATCATGGCCATAATTCTGTGTCCCCCTTGGCAGTTAATGCATCTTTTAACTGTGTTGTTGTAGTAACGCCAAGAATGGCCTTCAGTTCCACATTCAGAACAGATGATCAGGTCTTGGGGGGGGAGGGGGCAATTTTGCGCAGTGTTTTCTTCTAACGCATAACATCTGAAGCATATCTGTATACTTGTGACGACGTCTCTTTGTATATGGGGGATGGTAATCTTATGTTAAAAGTGAGAAGTCCCTGTTTTATGATCCTTGAAGCCATTTAGGTAGATTCACAAATAACCTTGAAAACGTGAGTGTGATCTTTAAATTTGACCACCTCTGCTATTTTGAGCCATTTCTGTCTCTCCTGAAGTTCTTCTCTTATTTCTTGGCATGAGTGCTCTCCTATCTAGGACTCGATTTTTCGGCAGATGACACTTCTGTTAGTCGTGATTTGTGGTGGTACTCTAGCTTCCAAGTCCAACTTCCTTAGCGTAATACTCCCCGCAGATGAGAATAGCTGCTCTACGTCTTTGTTTTCTGGGCAAATAACTCTGAATCCAGATGGTGTCTCAATGCTTTTGATTAGTGGTATCTATAGATCTATAAATATGCATTGCACAACTTCTTGTGGTGATCTTTTCCTTCCGTTGGGTATGAGTTTAAGGGGAAGCCTCTTGAAGTCCGGTGGGTCCATCTTCCCGGGACTCGTCCCCTCTCCGAGGAGAGGGGTTCGTATGTCAATCTTTAGCTGTGGAGTCTTATCCAGTCTCCACTAGTAGAGGAGCTCCTCTATGTGTCCTAATTCTATCTCGCCTACCTTCCAATTTTCACTCACCTTGGTCAATCCTACCTATCTGAGCCTAGCCCTAACAGCGGTCCACAGTTGGGTTCTGGCTCGTGACCAAGAATCGGCCCCCCCTTTTCTGGCCCCCTAAGAGAGTCTCCTGCAAGGGTTCCCTATACCGTACTACCAACTGCAAATCAGACCTTGACGGTAACCAAGTTATGTAGTGCTAGTGAAAAGTAAGTTTGTGGTAAAAAATAGGAAAAAAGAGCCAAGAATTTAGAATAAGAAGAGCAACCCCTTCAGGGGGGCTACTTCGCTCAATAGGAACAGGAGGAATCTCCAATCAGCCCCAGGAGCGCATATATTTCTTCTTAGAAGTTTTCTTGAGAAGGCGTTTTATTTAGGTCGCTCCTAAAACTTTTCCTCCTTTGCCTTTACCAGTTGGCAGCGAGAGAGCAAGCGTACATGTTTTCATGTGTTGTAAGAGTAGATGTAGGTAGGGGATTGAGTAAAGGTGTGTGGACAGATAGCGAAAAGTATATCAGTAGTGAAAAGAGAAAGAAGTGTGGAAGGGTGCAAAGAGATGCTAGAGCCTGGTGATTAGGCCTATCTCTTTTAAGTATTTTTGGTTTTGTAGTTCCTTTGTTGTCTTTGAGTTAGTTTATATAAATATATATATATATATATATATATATATATATATATATATATATATATATATATATATATATATTCTTAAGCTTTGATTGGTTCACGTGATTTTCCCCTTAAGTGTTTTTCCGGGTTGTGTCACCAATTTTCATTTCCTTGGTCCTTTAAAAAATACATCTATAGAAAATGACGCGTCATGTGATTTTCAATTTATAAAATAATCCCGTGCCCCCTCTTACTAAAACACTTGTCTTGTCTCTCACTGGATGAAAGCCTGCACTTTGTTGTTCAAAAGGCTTCTTGAATCAACCTTTTGGGGGGTTAAGGATGGTAGTACTGGCGATCAGCATCTTGTTCATATAAGCGATGAGCGCTTAATGATGCAGGTTTAAATCCAAATTCTTTATTTATTTTTATATAACGGTTAAAATAGTTGGTCCTATCATTCCGTTCTCTACGTCTCCCATTTTTCATTTCCTTGAGCTTTTAAATATATATATATATATATATATATATATATATATATATATATATATATATATATATATATATATATATATATATATATATATATATAATATGGCGTTCAATCTATTTGTCTTCAAAATCAATAAATATCTTTGGATATGATATGCGCATTTGCTGTTGCGGTAATAATTGCTTTATTATTTTGTGATGTGTATAATTCATGTTTTTTGTTTCTTCGTGGATGTCTTCTTCGGTAAATTTCGGTCTTCATCGGTAGATTTGAGTCTTCATCGGTGAATTTGTAGTAATCGGTGAGGTTTCATACTTAGGTTAGCATTTTCTTAGTTCAGTTTTTCTATATTGGTTTAGGGCAAAAACATCTCTATTATCATGCGTAGAACGGCCCTTCTGCTCCGCCAGCTAAAACCCCGGAAAAGCCTGGAAATATGGCGCGACTTATTCTTCTTCTATTCTGGTCAATTATTTGGACGATTTCATCGTCTAATGCACGATTAACCTTTTCCACCATATTCCTTGTCCATTCTTCTATGACAATGTTAATGGGACTTAACCCCGCCTCCCGGTGCAGCTCTTCTTAGCGTCTTCTAGGTCATAGTTTTCGTTTTCGTCTTCAGTTATACTGAAGATCTTTTCCCAATAACTTCGGAATATCTCTTCAATTCTTCCTTCTTCCGTTTCGATGTTTCCATCTTCCTTTTGTCGCTCGATCTTCCGCTTCTTCTTCCCAGTTGATCCTTTGAGATTTCGGATCTGTTTCAAAAAAATCTTTGAGAGTCGTGTCGTGATCGAGACTATCGATCGCGTCCCCCCATCTTCTATACTATTGTTCGAGGATCAACTGGTTCAGTTCTTCTTTGACTTCATTACTTCGTTGCATTAAGTGAACTGATGCTTTCCTGATGTTGATTTCATACAATAATTTCAGCTCACGGTATAAATCCTGAATGTATTCGGTCCATCTGTAGGTAGAGATGGTTCTATACTCGGATTTAGGGATACAATCCCTATCTGCGTTGATGATATGGTTATTGAGGTCGTCGAGTGCTCGTCAACCTCCTCGAGAATTACCTCATCCAATTGGGCGGATCGTAGGCCTCGAGAAGGCGCGCGTACTGTGTCCAGTATGCTCTTCTGTAGTTCTTTCTGACTACAGCTGGAACTTGTATAGGGTTCCTGTTGATAGTGAGTAGGATCCCTATCTGGTCACTACATGCTACCTGGACTAGTTCCATGTAGTAATTAAACGGCAGTTGACGATTCACCAGACTGATGTCTGGTTTTGTGGCACTTACTGCTTTGACATAGGTGGGAAAGTCGGGGCCTATTCACTGGGCAATATTTCTGTTCAGCAACATGTTCAGGCTTCCTTCTATACCGTTGAAGGTCGTGTAACCGGATTATCGGCATTCGTCGTTCAGATTCCCCATTAATATAGTGGGGGCTTTTCTGCCAAATAGGCCAGTGAGAGTGTGAATTGGTAACTCATCTCTCCTTGGCGGTTGATATCCGGTAGCAATGACCAACTTTCCTAAGTCGAGTTCGACCTCAATCGCGGCTCCATCGTACCGCTCCTGCGAATAATTTGTGATCAACACATCGTAGTTCCAGATTTTCATTTCTGCACTACAGGTGTCGATCCTGTGTTCTGCAAATTAAGATGATGTCCGCATCAATTTCTCTGAATACATTTCCGTAAAGAATTTCTTTCGTCGTCCAGCCGTTGGTATTAATTCCAAGTATCTTTAGTGCGTTCCGTAACATGGTGAATTGTTTTTATCTATGTTTCTTCAGAATTCTTCTTCTTCTTGGTGGCTGGCTGGGTGATTTTACTTGGCCCAAGGTTTTCCTTTTTCGGAGGGGGACTTGGGGTTTGGGATCTGCTCTTCGTACCTCGTGTACGGATGCAGGGACCCTCTTTGTTGTCAGAAGAGGAGGATCTCTCCTCAATTTCAGCCTTATCCTCTTCGTCGTCATCTTTGGATTCCTCCGATGAGGGAGCTTCAATAATCTCCTCCAGTACAGACTTGACGCTATTATTCTTTATGACTGAGTCCTTGAATCCTTGAATGCCTTAGAGCATTTGGGGTCTTCAAGCATAATTAATGAAGGGAGACTATTCGCCTTCCGGAGAGCGTTCAGTACCTGATTATAGCAACCAGGTTTTACTGCATTTGCCACATTTGCGTGGGTAATGCAGATTAATATATTTGCACTCAAATCTCTTGTGTTATTCATTTGTGCAAGTGCAGATGCAAGCTTTATTCCCGCATTCTTCTTAGCGGCGTTCACGTATTTAGTTTTTTTGGCTTTCCTCTCTTCTTCTTTCTTTCTTTTAATAATTTCGCGGCGCTTGGGGCAGTTCAGGGCCATGGTCCTGTGTTTCCCTTTGCAATTTAAAGCATCAATTGCGTACAACGATCAACGATCAACGATCGAAAAAGGTAGAAAATGTGTAAATAGAGTAGAGAGAATAGGTAGAATAGGTGTATCATAGAGAAAGAGAGAAAGAGAGTAGTTGTGCCAGGTTGTCTGGCAACCTCAGTCATTTGCCTTTTTATTTATCCGTAGTTATTGTTTCTTTGTTTGTTTGTGCAGCATTTAAGCGATTGAAATCTTGCAGGCCTCTGGATAGTTGATGGACTTTCCTTGTAATTGTATGTGTCCGCTTCGGATCTTTTATATTATATATATATATATATATATATATATATATATATATATATATATATATATATATAGTACAAGAGAAAGAAGAATTGGACGCGAATGAGCAAATGAGACAAGAAACTGGAGTTTTTTTAAAGGCAAGAGAGAGGGACATTAGAAGAATCCAGAATCAAAGGGAGCAGAGGGCGGCACAGTGAAGGCGATCCTTTACCAAGAAGACAAAAATAACGCCAGGGAAATAAGGTTTTTGAAAATTTCTGGCCGGGACTCGATGTATATGTACTATATATATTTATAGTCCTCAATACAAGGTTTCTGCATCTTTCTTTCTGTCTTCAAATTTATTTCAAAGGCAAAAAATAAAAATGGCGTAGCCCTGTAGTGGTTGTATTATCACCCACAGAACCTGTTGTTGCTCTTTCTTTATATATATATATATTTTTTTATTATTATTATTATTATTATTTTATTTTTGTCCACTTAGGATCTTTTATTTGTTTTTTTTTAATTTTAGGTGTCCACTTGTGATCATTTATAATCAATTTGATATCTTTATTTACATGAAATTAACTATATTTGGTTTTCATTATTCGCATCATTTAATATTGTATTGTCAATTTGAATTGATATAGGTTTTAATCTTCTGGCAAGTTTCTCAATAGATCGGTTGAATATCTTGTCGAGATATTATTTGGCTGCTTTTAAATGCTTGCCTGAACCTTAGGTTCTGTACATCTACATCAGGTATTTTAATCGGGTTCAGCACTTCTTCTGGCATGTTATCATAGATTTTCTGCCAAATATTGCGTGATCGTGTATTGAGGGTAATATTTATTGGCTCAATATCCGTCAACTCGTGTAATATTCTCGAAGGAATGTAGTCAAGCAGTGACACGTTGGTAATAAACCTGATTGCCTTGTTTTGGATAACTTGAGCTTTCTTTATAACAGATTTGCTCAGGGTATTAAGGATATATAGCTGGGTACAAGAGAAGTGGTCTCACCAAAAGCAGATAGAGTTTTCTTTCGTTGCTCGTCGAGAGATGTCTGAAGCGATAGAGGCTCTGTAACGTTTTCGTAGAAAGGTGATCTTCTGTAGGTAATGGGCCCTGTACCCATCTGACGTTAACTTCAGGCCTAGAACTCGGCCTTTCCTTGAGTACTCATAAAGTTCATCTTGTACCAGTACGTCCGATGTTTTCCGACGGCCAATTGGTATCACTTTGAACTTTTGGACATTAGTCTCTATCTTATTCCTTTTTTCAAAGTTATTGATATTAACAATTTTTCTCCCTGTCCTGTTAGCAATGTCGTTAGGATTTTTATAAACACTGGTAATGACCTAAATGATATCATCTGCTAGTTGTATATATTGGGCGAGGTCTTGAACGGGATGTGGTAAATCTACAGTATACACTGAATACAGAGTGGGACTAAGGCAGCTTCCTTGAGGTACCCTAGCTTCCAGATTAAAGGCTACACCTTCTATACGATTAATCTTCACGGCTGCTTCTCTATCCTCCAGATAGTAGCATAGCAATACCTTGTCGATTGCCGAGGCCACGTCGCCAAGTACGACATCGACATTACCATTCGTAGGTTTTCCGATTGCTATTCTCTCCGTAATTAATGCCAGAGCCGTTTTCGTACCAAATTTCCTCCTGAACCCATGTTGTTGGGAGTTGTATGAGTTGTGAGTTTCTATGAAGGTCCCCAGTCTGGTGTTAAGAAGTTTTTCTAACAATTTGCACATAAACTCCAGGAAGGAAATGGGTCTATAGCTACTGATCTCCTTCTTCGGTTTTCCAGGTTTCAGAATGAAGATCATGCGGGCTCTTTTAAATTAGTCTGAAAAATAGCCAACATTGAGGCAGGCATTAAAACACTCAAGTAGACCCTCGTTGATGTTAATGGGGCATTCAGCATATGCATTTAAGTGATGCCAGTTATGCCTGGCGCTTTTTGCTTAAAGCTTTTGAGGGCCACTCGGACTCTTCGTGCGTGAATGGTCTACCTTCTTCCCGTGCAATGCTGGTTCTGTCCACGAACTGGTGTGGCGTAAGTTCGGCACCTAGTTCTTGGAGTCTAAGTAGAACTTCTTCTCCATACCTCTCATCAAATAACTTGTTATCTTCATCGCTAATAAGAAAGCGGTTTTGCCAGTACAGCCTAAATTCCCTCTCGATATCATGGTCCTCCGTATATTTTACGCCGTTGACCTTGATGCTTATGCTGTTCTTAGGAGGAGTGCATCTCAGTCTCTGAATTTGACTCCAAAATTTGGGGGGGGTCCCCTTCGGCGTCAATTTAGTAATGATATCATCCCACTTGTCTCTTTATCTCTCAAGTATGAGTTGTCTGATCTCGTTTCTTAATTCTCGCAGTTTCTGGTACCGTTGTGCCGTGATCCCATGCATAGTTATAAAAAAAAACGATTGCTTCTAGCTGATCCATTTTCTGTTGTATGTTTTCGTCCCACCTTAGAGATGGAAGAATTTTATGTTCCGTCCAGGGAATAGACAGGCGGTCAGCTTCTAAGATTTTTGAGGTGAGAAGATCGAGTTTCTCGTCAATTTCTTTCAGGGAAGAACCATCGAGTTGTTCAATATGAACTTGGCATAGGTGTTCTCGGTATATTTCCCAGTTAGCTCTTGCTAGGCATCTTCGTTTAGGAATTTGCACTTGTATTGGAGAAGTAGAGATGTGGGTGATCATACTTATATGATCTGACGGTATGAAAGGGCCCGGGGGAGTAGCATGGTTAAGAGAAAAGTTTCGATTTGTTAACACAATGTCCGGTGTGGTCGATGATCTTGCCGTATGGAATGTGGAAAAATCTGGCCCTTCTCTTTGCACAACACCTCTATCAATTAGGAGGCTCAGTGAATTACCAGCTCCGTTAAAAGCTCTCGTATAGCCGGCTTCCCTGCACCGGGCATTCAAATCGTTGAGGCCTCTCTCCTAAAGAGTCGCATAAAGTTGGGAATCGGGAGATACGGGCTCCTGGGTGGTTGAAACCCGACTGCAACCACCAGGTCGTCATATGCCATAGGGATCTTTACCACCAAATACGATTCCTCTAAGTCCCGTATCTCTTTAAATCTAATGCCTTTTCTAATGGCAATTGCAACCCCGTCGAACCTTTCCATTGAGTGGCTAGCCATTAATACTTCGTAGTTATATATTTTTATACGCTCGATGTTGTCGTTTAATCCATGCTCAGAAATAAGAACGATGTCTGGATCAGCGTTTCTAATGATGTCATTGGATATTCTGCTTTTTTTCTTCCATTCGTTAACATTCAGCGAGAAGATCTTAAGGTTCCTGACGAGTTTGGTAGAGATAGCCATGGTTAATTGATATTCGGTTGTTTAACCTTAGTCCCTTTATCTCTGGCTGTTGACCTTACCCTACCAGATCCCTTTTTCCTGTATTGCTCCTGGTTAAGATTAAAGCAGGATTCGGGACATATTTCTATCTTTCCTTTTTCAAAAGCGTTTAGGAGCTCTTCTTCCGTAACGTCCGCATCAAAGTCCCATTTATACCTGCCTTTAGTAACTCCTTCTATCAGTTCATTAACATTGGCTATCTTTGGTATGGGAGCAAATGGGGAGCCATAGATTCTCATGCACAGATCGTGGGTAGTCCGATAGATTGGCGTAGCGGAGGCAGATGTTGATGCAACAGGTTTAATCTCATCGTTTTTTGGTAGTCTCTTTCGGTTAGTTATTGGTCTCCATCTGGGAGTCATCATTCACGGCACGTTCTTTCTTGCCCACCGCGGGTCGCGAGAGGTCGAACGAGGCCTTGTCTCAGGTTGCTTGAGATTCTTTAATTGGGCTTGAAATATGTCTCCTGATGGCGGGTTATCCGGAAACCACATCGGCTTCAGTCCATTCTGTACCAGCATCTTATTTAATTCCGTCGCATAACTGCCAGGGTTCGTTATATTCACGAAGTGTGCGTGTAATATACATATAATAAGATCTGGTCTCATGTTCTGGTCTATTTTAATCGTGGTCTTCTGTTCGGAAACCTTTGTCGCTTGTGTATATGAAGTAGTTTTTCTTCTATTTCTCTCCTCGATCAAGGTCTTCTTTTTGTCCGTTAGCAAGGCCTTCTGTATTGGGCAAGCTATTGATAGAGTACGGTGAGAATTGCCACAATTAATGCACTTCTTATTGGAGCTAGTACACTCTCTCCACCTGTGGCCAGATTCTGAGCACTCAGAACAGATTTTGCCTGTAGCCTGACAGTCCTTAGTGGCATGCTTTTCGAGGGCATATCAGGAGAAGCAGATCTGCACCGGCACAAAAACCTCTCGCTCAATGCAGCTGGTGGAGACTTTTGAATTAAATAATCTGTCAGTAGTTTGAAAGCTTATTTTAAACACAGGGGTGTGTTCTTCTCCTTCACGGTTCTTAAACTTAATTGATCATCGATTTTTGCCCAGTCTTGCTTCGCTTCAACTTCTTGTTTTATCTCCTCAGCAGAGTGGGTACTAACGTAAGGGTCGATACGTCGGCAAATAATCGATCTCTTGGCCGATACATGTGGAGGAACATGTGGTATGAGGCCGATCTCTTCTAATTTCTTCCTCAAGTTTGCGCTCATAAGGTTGTCCAAATATTGATTAGAGTCACAAAAGGTCATGTATCCAAAATACTGGTCTTTAAGTCGGCAAAAAGCAATCCCAAGCGTTGAGAAGACGGTTTCAAAAACCTTCTCGCGCGAGAGCTTTTGGCATCGCTCTTTGACATGGAGCGGGACCCTTTTCTCGCCGTTAGGGTCGTCCATGACAGCCCAAACAGCAGGAGCTACTTGAACCTACCAGGCCTTTATCGCGGGGGCGAGTACCTAAATAGACTTTGGGTCACCCTTGTGCCCTACCTGTCTAAAATATTTAACAGGGTCCTCCCATCTGCCCTGACCACTCCGCCCCAGAATGGGGCCCCCTTCTTCGGGCCCCTTGCGAGGCTTCCTTCCGGGGTTCGGACACGTCAGAGGCAGACGGCTTCTATAGACCTTAATGGCAGAAAGGTTATTAGAACCAAATTTGTGTTTTTAATGGGAACAGACAAGATGCGGGCGAGAAACTCCAGTTCATCCAAAATTCACTCGTTGGCAGGTTATGTTCTTGGTAAAACCAGACGGTTTCCGTAATTTATAGAAGTAGAACTTTGCTTGTTAGAGGTAAAGTCGTCTGGGAGCGCAGTCAATTGCGTACAAGGATTCAAGGATCTTAAAAGATAGAAAATGGGGTGTGATAGTAAGAGAGGTAAAGATAGAAAAAGTGGTATTTTAGTAGAAGAATGATGAGCCAGTACGTCTGGCTATGGCTTTCCATGTGCCTGTACGATGCTTCATTAGTAGTTTTTCAAGCATTCGATCCTTTTTTTTCGTACTCTTGCTTTTCTTGTGGCGAGAGCTTTCGTTACTCTTCGATAACTTAATTTATTCTGCGCAGATTGTCCTCAACTGAGAGTTCTTGTGCCTTATTGACAATTTGTCCACTACGGATATTTTTTTTTTTTTTTTTTTTGTCCACTACGGATCTTTTTATCTTTTTAATTTTCGTCTAATCGTCCAATCATTAGGTAGATTACTTTAATTGTCTTTCCGGTGAGAAATAGTTACTTATAAATTGGCACCAGGTTTTCGCGCAACCGCTGTTGGCTGCTGGCGAATCCAGCTTTGAAGCGTCTTTCCGGGTAGTCATCTTCGGGAATAATTACGTCATGCATGACTCTTGCTGGTAGATAGGTGTGCATGTTTCTCCATATCTTCGTAGCTCTTCTGTGCAATGTCACGTTCAGGGGGTCGATATCTGCTAGTTCGTGCAGCCTTGTCGAAGGGACCATGTCTAGGAGGGTGAAATCCAGAATGAACCTCAGTGCTTGATTTTGCACCGACTGTGCCGAACGAATTTGCGTCTTACTCGCTAAGTGCAAGGGAATGGCTGGGTACAGTAAGATCGGTCTTACCAAGGCCAAATATAGCTTTCTCTTATTGCGGAAGGAGAGTCTCCTGAATCTGTAGAGTTGGCCAAGTCTGGCCTTGGCTTGTGAGACTTTCTCCTTGATCTGATTGTTGTACCCATTAGAGGTTATCTGTAGCCCCAGAACACGGGCCTCTCGCGTGTAGGGATAGTATTCACCATCAGCTATGATGTCGGCCGTAGTGACACGTCCGATCGGGAGGATGTTAAATTTGTCCATGTTAGTACGAATTTTGTTCCTCTTTTCGTAGAGGTTGAGGTTACTGATTTCCCCAGCCGACCTGTTCGCGACGTCTATAGGGGCCTGATAATCGCTTGTGATTATTTGTGTAATATCATCGGCTAATTGTACATACACGGCATAATCCTGAGTAGGAAGAGGGAGGTCGCTCGTATAGATGGTATAGAGCGTCGGGCTCAGGCACCCCCCTTGAGGCACTCCTGTGTTTAACGAAAAAGGTTGTCCCTCGTAGTTATTAATTTTTATGGATGCCTCTCTGTCCTCTAAGTAATCACAGAGGATCCTGGTGAAATTTGACTCCATCTCGAGGTTACACAGTTTGAACTTTAGCCCAGGCACCCAAACCTTGTCAAATGCGGAGGCCACGTCTCTGAGCACGACGTCCACCCTCCTATTTTGGGCCTTCGCGTTCGCGATGTACTCAGTCATGAGAGCGAGGGCAGTCTCCGTACCGAGGTGACTACGGAAGCCATGTTGTTGGCTATTGTAAGCGCCCTCAATCTCTAGAAGGTTCCTCAGTCTGTTGTTGATAAGCTTCTCCAATAATTTCCCGATGAACTCTAGAAGGGAGATGGGTCTGTAACTCTTAACTTCTTTCTTTGGCTTCCCCGGTTTCAAGATATAGACCATTCTGGCTCTCTTTAATGAATCCGGAAAGTAGCCAACGTTCAGACAGGCATTGAAGAGACTGAGCAGGGCTTCGTTGATGTTGGGAGGGGCATTCACCAAATGCGCCTTAGTAATGCCAGATATGCCAGGGGCCCTCTGCTTGAAACTTTTTAGGGCCGACTCGAACTCCTCGTGGGAGAACGGCTCACCCTCGTTTTCCGCTCGTCGGGTGTGATCGACGAAGTGGTACGGCGTTGTAGATGGTCCTCGCTCTTCCAGGTTTGTCAGAATTTCTTCCTCGTACTCCTCATCGAAGTCTTCATTCTCCTCCTCGGTTATATTGAACTTCCTCTTCCAGTGTTCTCTGAAGAGGGATTCAATAGCTCGGTCCTCGGTGATGGTTCTCCCCTCAGCTGCGATGGTTATATTGGATTTGGTCTGCTGAGTGCCACTCAGTCTCTTAATTTCTGACCAAAATTTTCTGGGGTTGGTTTCCAGGTCCATCTTGTCGATCATACCATCCCAGATTGTCTTGGACTCTTCACGGATGAAATGTCTAATTTCCATGCGCAGATCCCGAAATTCACGGTATCGCGCCGCCGTGTTACCGCTTTCATTAATCTCCGCAATAAGTTCCTCCAGTCGGTCCTTCCTTGCTGTAATCTGGAGATTCCAACGTGGAGCAGGGAGAGTTTTATACTCGACCCTCGGGATAGCTATTCTATCAGCTTCCGTGATCTTGGTGGTGAGGTCCTCGAGGTGTTGATCTAAGTCCTCGAGGGTAGACCCGTCCAGGTGTTCTATGCGAAAGTCTTGGAGGACTCTTTTGTACCCGAGCCAGTCAGCTTTTGGTAGACATCTACGGGAGGGGATCTTGACCTGGATAGGCGAGATCGAGATGGTGGTGATCATACTGAGGTGGTCAGAGGGAGAATAAGGGCCAGGGACGGTAAAATGGTTTAGCGCGAATCCGTCGTTCGTCAGCACTATGTCGGGAGTAGTTGACGACCTCCTCGTCAAGTAGGTGGCGAAGTCTGGACCCGCTCTGTTAACCACGCCGCGTTCTATTAATAGTCTCAAGGAGTTGCCTACCCCATTGAAGCCGGTGGTGTAACCTGCGTCCCTGCAGCGAGCGTTTAGGTCACCGATGAGAATTACGGAGCTATTTCTTCTGAAGAGGCGGAGGAAATTGGGAATGGGCAAGTACGATCTCCTTGGTGGCTGGTACCCAACAGCAACAATCAAATCATCGACAAGTGTGCAAATTTTAACTGCTAGATACGACTCTTCTAGATTACTAATTTCTTTAAACTTGATGCCCTTACGAACTGCAAGGGCGACGCCATCGTATCTCTCATTAGAGTGATTAGCCGTGATGGTGGTATAGTTGTACAATTTGATTGGGTCTGTTTCTGGGTTAAGTCCGTGTTCAGAGATAAGGACGATGTCAGGGTCTACCTCACGGATTATATTGCAATAGACGTATTTCTTACCCATCCAGCCATTAACATTAAGGGAGAAGATCTTAAGTTTGTTAATGTATCTGATCGTACTTTCCATATTATTCCCCGTGAAGGTTAGACACTTTCGCTGGCTCCGCCTGTGCGGGCGACCTCACTCTAGCAGATCTCTTTTTTTTAAATTGGTCATGGGAAAGATTGAGACATGACTCGCCACATATCTCAATTCTGCCTTGTCTGAGAGCCGAAATCATTTCTTCTTCGCTAATATCGAAGTCGTAGTCCCATTTAAATTTTCCTTTGATCATTCCGTCAACAATGTCCTTGACCTTAGCCGTTCTTGGGAGGGGGGCAGATGGGGATGCATAAACACGTAGGTTGATGTCAGTCAACTTGTAAACTAGGGAGGTCTGCTTGGTTTTCTTGGGGCTCCTATTTCTTTGAGTCGTCCTCTGGGTATCAGCGTTCTCTTGAGAAGGTTGTTCGGTTTCCATAATCGTAGAGGAGTCCGACGTAGTGGGCTTATTAAGTCTGGGATCTCGGGATTTAGAGCGTCTCCTTGCCTCAGCGGTAGGTCTAATTCCCGTCTGAGTCTGGTATAACTCGGTTGAGGGGGGATTGTCCGGAAACCACATTGGTTTCATCCCGTTCCGAGTTAGCATACGATTCAACTCAGTAGCGTAACTTCCCGGCTGAGCAATATTAACGAAATGAGCGTGTATGACGCACATCACTAGGTCTAAGTTCATAGAAGGGTCTAATTGTAAGAGGGTTTTTTCTTTTTCCTGAGTCTGGGCTGCTTGTGCGTAGGAGGTCGTTGCCCTGCGGTGTTTTTCCTCCTGCATGTTCTTCTTCTTGTCTGTGACCAATGTCTTCTTCATTAGGCACGACATTGAGAGGGTACGGTGTGGGCCGCTGCAATTAAGGCACTTTTTGGTAGACCCGCTGGTGCACTCACGCCAGGTGTGCCCGTCTCCAGCACATTCGCTACAAACCTTCCCTCGGAAGGTGCAGTCTTTGGTGGCATGCTGCTCCAGGGCATAGCAGGAGAAACACACCTGGACCGATACGAATGTTTCTCTCTCTATTCATGATGGGGAAATCTTGGTGTAAAATAATACAAGACCGGATTCAGCAGCTTTAGCGGCCATCTCAGAGGTTTGAAAGGTGGCTTTAAATAGATGGGAATAGTCACCCCCTTCACGGTTGTTGAATTTATAAACCTCTTCGACTTTCGCCCAAGTTTGACCAGCCTCGATCTCGTTTCTTATCTCCTCGATGGTATGGGAGCCAACCCATGGGTCTAGGCGTCGGCAGATTATGGATCTCTGAGCAGAGACGTGGGGGGGGGGATTTTCGGGGCCAAACCAAGTCCGTCGAGTTTCGCTCGGGCATCTTCACTGAGGAGTTTATCTACGTCTAGATCCGTGTCGCAGATTGCCAAGTAGCCGTAAGTTTGGTCGACCAGACGGCATAGTGCAACCCCGATCGAGCTAAAGATGGTTGAGAATACCGCTTCCCTCGTAGGCTTCGGGCATCTCTCTTTAACCCAGAGGGGGATTCTTCTTTGTCCCCTGGGGTCGTCCATGACGGCCCGCTAGGGGGAGTCTTCACCTGGGGTCAACCAGGCTCCTACTAGATGTGTCCCTATTATAAGCTCGGACCACCTTCTCTGCCCTACCTATAATAAATTGTCTAGGAGGACCCACCTGCCGGTACTGACCACTCCGCCCCCTAATGGGGCCCCCTTTTTCGCGCCCCCTGTAGGGCTTCCTTCCGGGGTTCGGACACGTCAGGTACCGGTGGTCTCTACAGGTCTTAAGTGGCAGAGAAGTTATCAGGACGCGAGATGTGCTGCTGGTCTTAGGGAGGAACAAAGCGCAGGTCCGAAGGTGGGGTTCGGTGGGGGCTTCCCCGGTAGACACGCGCGCGCGCGCGCCTCCGCTGCTTCTTCAAGGGGCCAGGGACGTTGGTCGTCAGCGGTGTTGAGAAGCGCGTAAAATTTCTTCACCTACTATTTCTCGCGGAAATGCAGACGAAAGAATGAAGCAGGACTTTTACTCTCTTCAGACGAGTATTGAAAGCTCTTGAAGCGAAGCGCAGTCAATTGCGTACAGACTGAGTACGCCGTGTTTATGTGCAAACGTTTTGAGCATTATTAACTTTTTAAATCTATCGTGGCGCTGATTGGACAATTATTGCAGTGCTTATATCTAAAAGCTGATTGGTGAATTTGTTAACGCTAAGGTCTGTTATTCCAAAAATGAACATAGGTATGTTAATCCTGATTGGTTGAATTTTGTACTATTATGAGTAGATGAAATTACTAATTATATACGTGTACTTTTGTGGAGAAAGGTAGTACCGAAAGAGTTATCATTATTATTCAAAAAGAAAGGTTGTCATTACTGTTCGCCATTTCGAGGCTTATTCCAGCTATTTACTAAGGAATAAAGAATCCAGCTATATATTTTTCTTTATCCTAAGGAAACTACAAGAGAGAATTCTTTACCCAACCGACCCTATAGTACATTTGAGGGTCTAGGTGGAGGTAGTTTTGTTGTGAAGTGGGATTGCTCTGTGATCTGCTGGTATATTGTGTTCCAATAATGTTTATGTATATGTAACAAATGGTAGGATTTTTGCTTCGGAGTGTAAATGTGGTGGGTAGTCGAATGACCTGCCTCATGTGATGATTTTGAGGGTTTTTTTCCTACTGTTTGGATAATGTCGGGCGCCAACAAAGTTTTGCGTAAGTGAAGCAAGTGCGGATGAATTTTTTGTAAATTGCGATTTTTGACTACTTATTTTTTTTCCAAGAGTAGTGTTTTCTAGGTAGTCTTTTAGAGTGTTGAGTTTCTTTTAAACTTTGTTATATTAGTTATATGTGGGGGTAATATGAGGGTTGAGTGTGATTTTCATGGGAAGGGGGCGGTAGTTTTTTTTTAGGTAGGACATATCCATTTGGTTTGATTTGGGGGTATTTTTTCAATTCGGGAAAATCTGATGTGAATAGTTTTGTGTGAGCCATTGGTCCAATGTGTTTGTGTTCTGGTTGCTCTTTTGAAATTGGTGCGTTGTGCCTTTATTGAGATGTCGTCAATGTTGGTGTTTGTTAGGACAATTGGAGATTTTCGCGACAGAATGTCGTGAGAAAAAGGTAAAATGTAAGTGTTAGTGTATAGCAACACCCTGCGGGACACCGTTGAGGGAGTCATTAATGGCGATCCAGTCCAAGTGTTTGCACATGTTTTTATCATGGAATATATAATTAATTTATCTAAAATACAAAGCGTAAAAAATCAAATGTAACACTAATTTAAAATAAAAAGAATAAAGACTGTTCCTGAAAACTTTCTACCAATTTCCTTTACTTCTGTCGTGGGTAAACATCAATTAATAAATGACTCATACTACGGCCTTCGACACATACGGACGTTCAGGAATAATTAATTTGCTTGATTTTTCAGGAAATGATAACAACGTTTTACTAGGATAGAAATGTAGATGTAGTCTATATCTACTTTAAAAATGCTTTTGACACCGTTCTATATATAATATTCTTGATAAAACCATAGGAAGAGAAGAGTTTTAAATAAATAAAGATCCTCGTGGGCACAGGTTGCTAATGGCATTCATCAGGGATTTTTACCGTCTTTGATTTTTTAATATATATATATATATATATATATATATATATATATATATGAAAATTAACCCACAGGAAAATGTTAAATAGTTCGAAAGTGCTTGGATTTATCTTTTCATTTTCCTGTGGGTTAATTTTCATATTATTGCTTTCCTCACGTGCTAATTTGTGAGTTTTTTATTATATATATATATATATATATATATATATATATATATATATATTATATATATATATATATATATATATATATATATATATATATATATATATATATATATATATATATATATTCGTTATAGCATGTTTTATTAAAAGTGATCTTCTCGATTTGTTTTATATTCGCCTTTTCTTCATTGTTTAACCTGTGGATAGACGTACCATAGTTCATCGGGGACTGATGCTTGTTATTTTGACAAAGGTAGAAGTAAATTCATGTAATTTAGCACTTTCTTTAATTTAAAGGACGCGTTTCGATACATCGAGTATCATCATCAGACTTACAATGGGGGATTATTACAAAGTATTCAGTTTATATATGTTAAAAAATTTGGGGCATTGGAGGAAGCTGGTCTGGGGAGAGGCTCACAGTCGATAACAATTTCAGAAACAATTCCGGACAAGGAACGGACTGCTACCTCCGCTGCTCATCACAGGACCATATAGAGACATACAACCGTCTCTATGGTATGTTTTCATGCGGTTGCGATTAAAACACCCTCGAGGGGGGCGGCGTTGTCAATAATTCCGCCATACAATCACACCACCGAGAGGATCCCCCCCGGATTCATATCATCCATTATAATCATTCACCCCAAAGGCAAATTCCCTTTTCATCCAGGCGGTGGTTTAGCGAGGAAGGGGGGCTCTTTTCCACAAAAGCAACAACAAATAATTTCTTAAGAAAGTAACGGAAACATATACACACTAGTGAGTCCCTAAAAAGAACAGGAAAAAGGTCAAGAACAGAATAGGATGCGCTTTCCTCCTCAAGGGGTGTTCACCACCATAATGGCGGCCCAATATGCCACGAGGTTCCCACTGAGAGGCTTAAGCGGCCACGAAACCCGGACAAGGGCGAGGTGTATAAGACCCTATTCGGTAAACTAAGCATTGCTGTCTTAAGGTTAATTGATACGCCGGCAGGATACGTCGCAATATGCGAAAGAGAAGAAGACGTGGAAAATGCTAACGAAGGAGGAAGGGGTTAAAGTCCTCAAGGATATAAACCTACAACCAACCACGCCTCCTCAGATCCAAGCTCACAGAAGTGTGATGTGCAGAAGGCTGGAACCCTGGATTGGCCAGCACAATAAAGAGGAGATAAAGGAGGAAATTGAGAGGAACCAGAAATGGATGAGGGTGGTTGATATAATTAAAGTTAGAAATAAGAGAGACAACACAGAGTACGACCATGTGTTTAAAATTATCTTTGCAGACACGCAGATGTCTACAAAGTCGAAGTAGAGAGGGCTACTTCTCTTCAACGCAAAAATAAGTGGTGAGCAAATCGAGCGGAAGGAATTCCCCCCCGGTGCAGATTTGCTTCAAATGCTACAGACTAGAACATCACACTACGAAGGACTGCAAGGTGCAGGAATCAACCTGTTCCAAATTTAGCCAAAAAGGCCAAGGCTGGCGTGAATGCCCAGCAGCAGAAGAGAAGTGCCCAAACTATGGACAAAGACATGGGGTGATGGCGATATCCTACCCCAGAAAGAAGGTGATCCCGAAAAGAAAGGCGGAAGAGAAAACGGCAGAATGAATTAGGAGGGCGAACACCTACGCCCAAGCGGCAAAAGCCACCCCCTCAGGAAATGTAGAGAATATCACCGCACAGAAAATATATTCAAAGATAGGCAAGGAGAATAAAAACTCGACAAAAATCCTCACTTGCATACTGTATACCCACGTCCGAATCTGATGAACCCAAGCTGCTTCGCTAAAGAGATAAATATCATGCTCAAGAACAATGGCTTAGCAGAAATGTGGTTCCCGGGAAACCCCCATCACGGGAAGCCCTCCAGATGCAATACCAGCCAGAGGAAGAGGCCCCAGCGACTGGCTTCCCAAGAAATGAAGAAGAAGGAGTGGAAAGGAACACAATCCCGGAATCCACCCCAGCTCCTCAAAGGTCCCCAAGCAGGAACTCCAGAATTGAGGCCAGGAAGAAAAGGAAAGCGAGCGAGAAAAGAACAGCCAAGGAGATCAAGCAGGCTGAGGGCAACATCTTAAGCTCTGCTTCTTCCTCTGAAGATGAACAAGAGTGCTTCTAGACTCCTAAAATCAATGATAGAGCGATGAGAAAAAAACAAAAGGAAGAGTTCTTGGCACAACAAAAAATATGAGGGTGAAGACATCAAAATCAAATTCGACAGGAAAGCTGAAACCTCCTTTCCAGAGCAGCCCAAGATAGGGGAAATCATCGAAGGAGTCAAAGCTGGCATGCTGAAATGGACATATGATTCGCCAGACCAGGAAGCGCTAATTGATGCAGCGCTCATGGCAGCCGAAATTAAACTCCATAGGGACTCCTGCCTCGCCGTAAGCGAAGCAGATTTTTTCAAAATTAGGAACGGTAAAAAGACACGCAACAAAAAAGCATTAGAATAAGACACACAAAAACACACAAGCACCAGACAACACAAATATGGAAAACACGAACAACACATAAAGAATACTCACAATTAACGTCAATGGATGGGAAGGGAAATACATTCCTTACGGAAACATATTCCTTAAATTGGATCCCGACCTAATCCTCATCTCTAAACACTGCGTTAACACAAATATAAACAGAATAAAGATACAAAGTTACACAGTTATGCACAAAAACCACACACTGGATCGTTTCGACGGCGCAGCCATCGCGATTCGAAACAACATTTCATACAAAACACTTCCAAACCTAGATGAGTCATTTGTGGCTGTTGAAATACCAACCCTGGAGGGAAACCTGACCATCGCGGCTGCCTATCGACCTCCATGTCGCAAATACCTGCTGATCCCTAACTTTTGCACTTTCTTCGGGCGCGGGAAACTTACATTGTTTGGCAGTGATCTAAATGCCAGATGCAGTGCATCAGGCTACGGAAGCATCGATATAGGGGAGGAAACCTGGAGCTCCTACTCGAAAGAGACAAGCTCCAGAGGGTCGGGCCAGATTTTCCGACCTTCTTAACACAACGTTCGGCAATTAAACCGGACATTGTGTTAACGAGCAAAAACTTCCCCCTCAACATCAGCAATGAGCCCGGACCAGTGTTACATAGCGACCACATCCCGATTCTCCGCAGGATCTCGCTTGCACCACTGCTCAAGCCCGTTCCATGTAGGAAAGGTTACGCTAAAGCTTACTTGGAGCTATATAGAGAGATACTCAGTACATACCATCCAGCTGCCCTGGGAGACGCTAATTTCGGGAGATTGATGAGTAGATAAATAAGATCACCAATCTTCTCATACAAACCGACGAGAGATGCGTCCCCAGAATCTCCTATAAATTGCTCCCACAACCTAGGTGGACGAACGAGATGAAAGAAGTCGCCCGGCAACATAGAGAAATCTATGAGGAGATCGGCAGGACAGGCACCAATCTGGAAAGGCCAGCCAGAATGATACAACTAGGAGAAGAATTAAAAAACATAATAATTGAAAAACAAAGAACAATCTGGAATGACATCATTGGAAGGCTTGTCAGGAAGAAAAATCCTGTAAGGTTTTAGAACATCCGAAGAATTAGGGGATTGCTTCCCAGACCCAGAACTCAAATCAAGGATGGAGACGACATCATTGAGGACCCAGAGTCTCTCGAGAGGAAATTTATAACTGACTGGCAAAAGACTTTTGTTATATCCCCTGAGGAGAACAATGACTTCGACCAAGACTTCGAAGACCAATTGCTCGATGACCTCGGCACAGTGATACATAGAACCCACCCACACCCGTAAGTATCCAAGAAAAGAGTGATGGTTGACCAAGGATACCCGATGACTGTCGAAGAGACCTTGAACACCATAAGGTCCTTCAAGCAGAGGGCACCAGGCCGGTCTGGGATTACGAAGAACAACCTCGTAAATGCCCCAAGGCAAATTATTCAGGGTTTGGCGAACACAATAAACGCTGCCCTGAATACAGACAATTTTTCTTACGGATACAAGATGGCCAAAATCATCTTTATCCCGAAGGGAAACAAGCCCTCAGACCAAGTGGCTAAATATCGCTCGATCTCTCTTTTTGAGATACAGGGAACAATCTTCGAGAAGATTATAGCAGCCAGGCTACGAGCTCAACTGAGTGAGTTAGGAGCGCATAACCCTCAACAACACGGGTACCGTATGAAAAGGGTGCTCCTAACAGAGAAAGTAGCATATTCCCAAGCAAACGGGTTCTATGTAGACATTGTGCTGAGGGGCGTGCAAAAGGCCTTCGATAAAGTCCGGCTGGAAGGACTTCAATACAAGATCCTGAACCTCCATCTAGACCCAAGCCTGGAAAGGAACCTGTGTGACTTTGTTATGGAGAGAAGGGCCTGTCTCATGATTAGGGGCTACAGTGGTCCTGAATTCGAACTCAAGGTGGGCGTTCCCCAGGGAAGATACCTAATCCGTCTGCTTTACCTGGTCTTCACGATCGACCTCCCAACTCCGGTGCACAAGGACACGATGTATCTGCAATTCGCAGATGACATCACGAAAATTGTCCCATGCTCGGATATGAAACCAAGGACACAGCCAGCTCGCACAATAGCGGAAATCAACAACATCAATCAGTACGAGAGACGATGAAAGATCAGAACCGACAGGGACAAATTCAAGATCGTCCCGCTGAGCCGCGAGTTGACATGGCTCATCATCATATATGGGAGGAGATACGGCTACTCCGCCGAAGGCACCGTCCTGGGCCTAAAGATCACCCACCATGGATACCTAAGATACCACACGGAGATGCGGAACCTGGCAAGCTATACAGATTTAGAGATCTTAGCTCGGCCAACATCAGGAAAATATATCTGATGTATGTCCAGACTAAGCTCATCTATCCCGTAGTGGTTACTCAAGCGGCCAGCAGATCCTCGATGAAAAGACTTATTAATAAAGTCAGAAGGTGTGATCGCCTTAAGCAAAGAGATTTGCTTAAAGGTGTCATTCCGGAGCTCCAGGGAACAGGCGGCAGGTTTAACATACCTGCGAGGCTATGGGCAAATGTCTCACGCCGACGTCAGTTCCCGAGCACAAAACTATGCTCACAAGAAAACATTACACCAATATATACATAGACGAAACACAATACAACATTTAAGAACATTTCACCAATATAGATATAAACGAAACAGCAAACAATACAATTAATACAACATATAAGAATCACGAGGTAAATTTGGGGCAAATAGAGCTAACAAAGGCTCGAAAGCTGAACATTTACACAAAAAATAAGTACACCGAATCATTTGAAAACAAACAATAAGAAGAACACTAAAGCTCATGAAAATACAAAAACATAGGACAAAATTTCAAACAAATAACAAAAAAAAAGTAAAAATAAATAAAAGTAAAGCGATGCCCTCCCTACTAGGGCAAAAATACCCCTCCCCGCTTTAATTATTCACCCACTATATCTTCTACTATCCAAACTTCATCTCAAATTGAGTATATCATCTTCTTTCATTCACTCTGATTCCGACTCCACATTCATTGGTAAAGGAGGAAAGAATATATCAAAACGCTCCGAAGATGATCGAATAAGATCGAAAGCTCAGCAATTTATTTTGGTCTTTACCAAACCCATTCATTTAAAAGAGAGATGAATACAGGACAAGTGATCTACCATCTACAAGATGGAATAAAAAAGACAGTTAGAAGAATAGAAATTTGCCAAAGGAAATTAACTAAAGCGAAATAAACCATGGTCTTCAACAAAATTTGCATATATATATATATATATATATATATATGCTTACTTGCGTGCTTATAGGAGGCAATCGTATCCGATGACGACGCTCTCCTTGGGATCATCGGTGACTCTGTTGATGGCTGTAGAGTCCTATTTTTGATCTGCACACTTTGTTGCAGACAAGACAGGTAAAGTTCACGTCGGGTGGTACAGGGGTAGACGATGTTGGATTTCATTATCTAGGCTACAGTTGTAGGAGAGATAGCTTCCGAGGTATTTAAAATCATTGGTTTTGGTTAAGTAAGTGTTGTTTTTAGTGAAAATGGGTGGATCGTGTGGGGGACCATTTGCCCATTGACATAGTATTTGCTGTTTTGTTAGTGTTGACAGAGAATCCGATCCTTCTATAAGCATTTGTTACTGCTGTTAGTGTAGCCTGTAATGATTCTGGCGTATGTGCAACAAAATCAAAGTCATCTGCATATTGTAGATCTAAGATTGTATCTAATGAAATTTTTGTGACTGCTTGAAATTGTCTGATGTTGAAAAAGTTGCCATCAAGCCTGTAAGCTATCCTTTGGAACCGAATTCGTAGGATAAATATGAAGACCTATGTGATCACTTTAAACTCGGAATTAGGGCAAAATACCAAAGTGACTGAGAAAACTTACAAACAGACTTGAATAGATTAGTCGAATAGTCGGAAAAATGGCGGATGCAATTCAACCAGGAATAGATCATGATAATTTACGAAGAGATTTCAATATGATAAATTATATTTTAAATGCCGTCAACATGGAAAATGATTTAGATGTCTTAATCTCGAATGATCTGAAATTTTAAAAACAACGTCCTTTAGCTTTAGAGCGGGCAGGTGTGGTTCTAGACAACATAGCTAGATATTTTGCATATAAAACAAAAGGTATTGTCTCTCCCTTATATAAGGAGCGTGTAAAATTTTATTTGGAGCATGCGGTAGAATTCTGGTCCCAATTATGCAAAAGGAACTTGCACTAGTGAAACTCGTCCAGGGACGAGCGATGAAATAAATTCCTAAACTTATAAATAGATAATATTAGAACAGACTGAGGCAGCTCAATTTTTTGTCACTGGAAGATCGGCATCTGCGCTGCCAACTTATTAAAGTATTTAAAATAATAAATTAGTTCACCAATATTAAACTATAATTCAATATTTGAACTATGTAACCGAGTGCCGACCAGATATAATGGTTACAACCTAGTAAACAAAAGATTGCAATAGCGTATAATATTTTTCTTGAAAAATAGGAGACAGACGAATATTCGACTCATACGCTCTGCTGACTACCTACCGATAGGGCATTTTTACTTGCTTAGTAACGGACTATGAGCACCGCATATTCTGGAAGTCTTTTGGTGAATTTCGCTTCACCCTTCAAAAAGAGATAATACTTTTTTTCGACGAGGATTCATAATTCAATGAGGGCTTAAGCACCTCACTGCTCCCGTCTATCGCCCTGCGTGCGAACTTGCTCAGATGTCTGCCATTCATTGAACTCGTATTTGACATAGTATTTGCTGTTTTGTTAGTGTTGACAGAGAATCTGATCCTTCTATAAGGACTTATGGGAAAACTGGTTTGAGGACTAGCCCACAGCGGAAGCATAAGTCATAAATTATCTCGAAATGGGACATAACTGCGAGTCCCGGACGGAGGAGAGATCTTCATCGTCCGAGGGACCCAGCCAGAATCATAGGGGGAAGTAACACTCGTCTCTACTGCATCAAGTCCACCATAATTCACCCCTCTTGAGGTTCCCCCTCGAGATCCCTCCCATCCATCCATCACACATCATCCTGGCAGCAAACGAGCGGGGGACCAACTGGAAAATGGACGGGGACGTTTTTTCACCATTTTTTGGACTCATATACCAACTTACCTTCACTAACCGCTACCTCCTTTACCACCTCATAATTTACTTTTTCACTCCAAACACCATAATTACACTTTAGTTTCAGAAAAGAAAACATCTCAAGAGGACTTAGTAGAAGGACGTGGAAGACCGTTGAAACCCTCTCTAAGAGGGTTCTCCTCAAGACCATACAAGGAGAAAAGGCCCTGGAAAGGCGAAAACTTTGCGAAACCCTCTACTTCGAACACAAGGTGGCACTGGTGAAACTGATTGAAGTTTCATCATGTTTCATTGCCATCTGTGCTGAAACAAAAAATGTGGACCGGCTCCTGTCTGAAGAAGGAGCTACCACACTAAAAGCCATCGGGCTGGAGGCAAAGACCCCCCCACAAGTGGGAGTGAACTGCAGCGTCATTTGCCGCAAAGTGGAGAGTTAGGTCGGTGAAAACTTGACAGAAGACCTGAAAGAGGAGATCCAGAAGAGCAATCCGTGGGCGAAAGTCCGGGAGGTTATCAAATTCCGTGAACACACCCACGTATTCAAAATAACGTTCACCAACACCGACATGGCCAGAAAAGCCACCACGGATAAAATCCTGGTTTGCAATATGAGAATCCCAGGAGATAACATCCAACAAGAGAAATTTAATAGCATTTTGTATGCTATAAACTCGAGGAACACACAACGACGACATGCCATGACAAAAGCAAACTGTGGTGCAGTGAATTCGCCACAGAGGGACACCGATTCGATAAGTGCGAGAGCACTAAGAAAAAATGTCTCAATTGTAAAGGAGACCCCATGACCATGGCCCTGAATTTCTCAAAGCGCCGAGACATCATCAAAAGGAAGGAGGAAGAAGAGAAGAAAGCCAAGGAGTTGACCTACGCGAACGCCGCCAAGAAGATTGGAGAAATAAAAACTGGACCTGAACCTGCACAGATGAATATCGCAGGATATCTAAGTGCAAAGATACTGATCTGCATTACCCACGCAAATGTGCCTAATGCAGTGAAGCCAGGTTGCTACAACCAGGTATTCAATGCACTCTTAGAAGCCAACAATCTCAAGACAGTAATCATGCCTGCAGACCCTGAATGCCTCAAGGTATTCAAGGAATCAGTCATCAGATACAACAATTTTAAATATGGACTGGAGGAGATCGTAGAAGCTCTCTTATCAGAGGAATGCAAAGAGGACGATGAATATGAATATGAAAAGGCTGAAAATGAGGAGGGATCCGCCTCTTCTGACAACGACGAGGGCGCCTGCGCCCGTACATAAGCTACGAAGACAGGTCCAAAATCCGAAGTCCATCCTCCGAAGAATGAAAACCCTGGGCACAGTAAAACCGCCCAGCCAGCCCCTAAGAAGAACAGGAAGAATAAGAAGAAGCAGAGGTAAAATCAATTCACCATGTTACGAAACGCACTAAAGATATTGAAATTAATACCAACGGGTGGACGACGAAAAGAACTCTTTATGGAAATGTATTCAGAGAAACTGATGCAGACATCATCTTAATTTCGGAACACGGGATCGACACGCGTAGTGCAGAAATAAAAATCTGGAAATACGACGTGTTGATCACGAATTATTCGCAGGAGCGGTTCGACGGTGCCGTTATTGCAATAAAGAAAGGGGTTAAATACAAGCAAATAAGAAATCTAGAAGAATCCTACCTCGCGAGTGAGGTTGAACTCGACATAGGAAAGTTAGTCATTACTACCGGATATCACCCACCAAGGAGAGACTGGCCTATTTGGCAAAAGAGCCCCCACTATATTAATGGTGGATCTGAACGCCAGATGCCGAGAATCAGGTTACAGGACCTTCAACGGTATAGGAAGAAGTTTTGACCTATTGCTAGATAGAAATATTACCCAGCGAATAGGCCCCGAATTCCCCACCTTTGTCAGAGCAGGATGTGCCATAAAACCAGACATCTGTCTGGCGAATCGTCAGCTGCCGTTCAATTATTACATGGAACCAGTCCAGGTAGCATGTAGTGACCATATAGGGATCCTGCTCACTATCAACAGGAACTCTATACAAGTTCCAGCTATAGTCAGAAAGAACTACAGAAGAAAATACTGGGCACAGTAAGCGCGCCTTCTCGAGGCCTACGATCCGCGCAACTTGGACGAGGTAATTCTCGAGGAGATCGAGGAGCACTCGACAACCTCAATAACCATATCATCAACGCAGATAGGGCTTGTATCCCTAAATCCGAGTATAGAACCATCTCTACCTACAGATGGACCGAATACATTCAGGATTTATACCGTGAGCTGAAATTATTGTATGAAATCAACATCAGGAATGCATCAGTTCACTTAATGCAACGAAGTAAAGAAATCAAAGAAGAACTGAACCAGTTGATCCTCGAACAACAATGGAGACGATGGGATAATGCGATCGATAGCCTCGATCACGAAGCAACTCCCGAAGATTTTGGAAAAAGATCAGAAATTTCAAAGGATCAAGTTACAAAAAGAAGATGGATCATCGAAACGAAAGAAGGAAGAATTGAAGAGATATTCCAAGTTATTGGGAAAAATATCTTCAGCATAACTGAGGAGGAAAACGAAAACTATGACCTAGAGTTTGAAAGCAACATCATAGACGAGCTTAATGAACAAATAGGTAAGACGAACCCTCACAACCAGGTGGATAGACATCGCGACTGAGACGCTGAGATTACCGAAGAAGAACTACTCGGCGCACTCCGCAAATTCCGACAAAAATCCCCACTACAATCGGGGCTTACAAAGGTAAACTTTAAAAAGCCACCAGCCATTGTCATCGAAGGGATGAGAAGAATATATAACGCCTATCTGAACACGGGATACTTTCCAGATGCTTTTCTTGCCTAAGCACGGAAAGGACCCAACGTTGAAGGAGAGCTACCGGCCAATTTCACTTCTAGAATTTGGCGGGAAGCTCTTCGAGATTATCCTCAACCGAAGACGGGTGTCTCACCTGGAAGAGAACTCTTTCTTCAACCCACATCAATTCAGGAAGAAAAGTACGGAGATGGCGATTAATGTCATCACGGAAAAGCTAGCCCAAGCAAAACAGGAAAGGAGTTACGTGGACATTCTTTGTCGGGATGTATCAAAAGCGTTTGATAAGGTGTGGCAACGGGGAATGCAGTACAAGATCTTATGATTGGGCCTAAGTAAAATCTTAGAAAGAACTCTCTGTGACTATGTCATAGAGAGAGCGACGTACATCAGTTTAGGGTGCACGGACGGACCAAAGTTTTCGCTCACTGCGGGCTTCCCGCAGGGGAGGGGGGGTGCCTGTCCCCCACTCTCTATTTGATTTACACCGCTGATATCCCAGCCCCTATAAACCCCACTTGCCTCAACATTCAATTCGTTGGTGATTTCACCCGTATAATCACTTGTCCAAGGAGGAATGCGTCTTGGCAAGCTCGTATGACAGCAGCAGAAATTGAAAATCTTAACACCTACGAGGCCCGGTAGAAGACCCCCACCAACCAGGAAAGGTTCAAAGTAGTTCTCAGAGGCAGGAGACTACTTTACGACGTCAGGGTGGGGGATAGATGTTACCCCTACAGCAGTCCCGCACGGAGTTCAATGTACTCGGAATGAAGATTACTTAGGGCCGGGTAAAAGAAGCACATCCAAGATAGAATCACCAAGGCCACTGCTACAGTCAAAACTCTATACATGCTCAGAAATCTTCGTGAAAGCAATAAGAAAAAGATCTACAATGCACTTGTAAGATCGAAGCTGCTATACCCCGCTTCCGCCCTCTCATGTGTCTCGAAGACACAAAAGAGGAAACTACAAGTGGTGCAGAATAAATGTATGTACCTAATTACAGGTACATACAGGCGAGAGAGAATACGCCAGGAAGAGTAGCACTGAGAGGTGGGGATAAGTCCCATTAACTTTGTCATAGAAGAACGAACAAGGGATATGCAGGAAATGGTTAATCGAGAATTGGACGATGATATCGTCCAAAAGATTGACCAGAACAGAAGAGGCATAAGTCGGGCCAGATTTCTAAGCTCCGCTGGGCTTTTAGCTGGCGGAGCAGAAGTGCCGTTCTACGCATGAAAATAAAAATGTTTTTACCCAAACCAAGAAAAAGTATTCCTAATTATGAAACCTCACCGATTTCTATAAGAATTCACTGATGAAGACCCCGAGATACCGAAGAAGACATGCAAGAAAAAACAAAAGACACTATTTACACTCACTACATAAAAAAAACAAAGACACTAAGCACAACACTAAAGTGATTAATGTAACTAATTATCACAAGAGTAAATGAGCATATCATACCCAAGAACATTAATTTTTTAACACAAATGGCTTGAACGCCATATTATATAAACTACCTCAAAGACAACAAAGGAACCATAAAACAAAAAATATTTAAAAAGCGATAGGCCTGATCACTAGGCTCTTAGAATCTCTTTGCGCCCTCACACTTGTTTCTCTTTTTACCACTTGTCTATTTTCTGCTATTTGTCCCACACCCTTTCTTTATCCCCTATCCACACCTACACTCTTACATCTACACCCTATAAAAGAACTATAGTCAATAATTTTAAGAATGGAACTAATAAATATTACTTTAAGAAATAACTTGTTGAAATTTGAGTTGTTATATTAATTATTTTTGCCCCGTTTCTATTCCGTTTAACTTTTAATCGCCTACAGGGTGGCGGTAATCGTTCGCAATTTTCAACTTATACTTTTACGCAAATTTATTTTACCTTCGTTTTCGCTCTTTTTCGTCTTCAAAACAGTAACCATTTATGCTTTTATTTTTGGCAGAATAATTGACTATGGAAATCTTTTAACTACCCAATTTGTGGAAGAGGCTCCTTCGCCTGGCGACCGGTACCTTCCGCACGTCCCTCATTGAGAGTCTATTTATCGATGCTGGGAAGATTCCACTAACTTTGAGATGTGCACAGTGCATTATTTGCCTGTACGGACGAGTCCGGTCCCTCCTTCAGTCACCAACAGCTTTCAATGCATTCGCCGCTGATCTCAACGGTGCCTATGCCACCGAGAGACGCCAGTCAGACCCTAAGCCCTTTGGTTTTAGAGATAGAAAACTCATTTGACAGATCAGCATAGCTCTTGAGCCTATGACGCCTCTGGTTATGCCCATGACGTCACCCTGAAGGGTACCACCACCTTTGACTATTTGTCGCCACGCCTCGGCTCCCAAAGCTTCCTCAGCGCCGGGAATATTGCGCTTGGCCTTTTTGGAGCAGACTCCGTGTCAAGCTGGAACCGCGCCAGTGTATACGTATGGCTCCAAGTCTCAAGAGGGGGTCGGTTTCCACGCTGTATCCCCTCTGATTGAAGTGCTGCGCGTCTGTCTTCACGTCCGAGCTGGTTGCAATACGCTGCTCCGTACGGGAGATAACGCGTCGCACCCAGTTCGGAGATCGGATTGTGATTTATAGCGTCTTACAAAGCGCCCTGAGTGCTCTCGGAGCATTGGAATCTCCGTATCCCCTGGTTGTCGATATCCGTGACGCGCTGGGAGGACAAAGAAGTATATTTCTGCCTTCCTCAATGTCAGCAGAAGGATTATTGAAAATGTCCGGAAGGAGCTACAAGATTCAGGATTTGACTACGAGGTAAAAGCAGAGAGGAAACCCCCATGGTCGATGATCTGACGCCATCGGAACGCGAGAATTCGTAGCTTAAATCCAGGAGATCTTCAACAATGATGCCAGAAAGTTAATTCGTATATTTGCAAGGGAGAAAGGTGTGGATAAAAAGCTCATAAGGCTTGTGGTGCATTATGACATTCGTTACTTTTTATAGAAGATAAGGAAAGGACACTTTCTGTCCACGACAATGCTGGAAAAGTGATTCAAAAACACCAAGAAGCTAATCAATAAATTGAAACACCCGTTCGACTCACACATGCTGTGGTTTTTCTTCGACGAAACTAATTTTTGCCAAGACCAGAAGACCAACTCCTAGAATAACAGATGGCTCGCTGTCGCCCCCAAGGATGTGCCCGGAATCATAGAGATCAAATTTTCAGCGTCAATCATGGTATTCGGTTTCGTCAGCAGTGAATATGACGTCATGCCATCCCACTTCTTCCCTAAAGGCATAAGGCTAAACACTGACGGCTAAATCCGTGTTCTGAGGGAGGCGTTGAAGCCCTGGATCGACTGGGATAGCTGCAGAGAGGCCTTAAATGTGGCAGTAAGACACTGCGCCCTGTAACACCAGTCGAAAAATCCAGGACTGGCATTGGGAGAATTTCTTAGATTACACAGCACCTGACATTTGGCCTTCCAGCTAACCTACTGCAACCTCCTTGAGTTCTTTGTGTCGGGTGAGGTGGAGCGATAGACAAAAAAGTTAGCTGTAACACGAAATACGAACTATGAGCCAGGAAAACCAGGGTATTCAAGGGCTCAATACAGCAAGGCATGTTGCCGATTTCGAGGTCGTCTGGAAGCTTTCATTAAAGCTATCGGCGGCTTCATCGAGTGAGAGCGATAAAACATATCATGAAGACAAACTGACCCAAATTTGACGAATATATCTCAAAAATTATTATAAAACCTTTTATTTTTTCCTGAGACAGGAAGGATGCAAACGAATACCGTCCCCACCCTTTATGACCTTTAACCTTTCTTTTCTCTCTTGAACCAGCTTTTGGATCTGGTCTTTGCAGTTCGCAATTACTTTCTGCAAGTTTTTTTCACTGATTACTTTTCGATAGTTTGGAAGATTTCTTAGACTTCCAGCTGGTTTTCACTTATTTTTTCTGACCTCGTGCGTCTACAAGTTACTCCATCTCGGATGTTCTGTTCCAGCCGGAAAGTGATATCTGCAAACCTGTATTTTCTCGATTAGGAGATGGTTTATGATATCTCTTAGAAATGGATAACATGGAGACACTTCATTCAGTGCAAGATATGGTATGCCTTCCAATTTTTCTGAGTTCTTGCGGGATTAACGATTCCGCATTCTGGTTGCGGACCCCCTCCCTCCTCTCGTCTTTAGGCCAAAGGAGGATAGTGTTTCAGAAGAGGGTGTTCTAATCGTTACTCCGATCCGCACCTGTTCCAAGACGGAGTTCGGAAAGACACGTTGGAATTTCGCAGACTCCCTGGTCTTCTATTCGATCTTTCCTCACTCTGGAGACGCATATTTGCAACCTCAGGGGCTCTTTTACCCGGACCATGGAAATTATATGCCTTGTGGAGTTCAACATGTGAAATGCTGATAAAGTTAAACTACTTCTGCTCCTATCAATCCTTTGTTCGCTTAGAATTTTACTGTTGCAAGATTTATTTCTCTTCAACTGAATGTCTATTAAGAAAAATTGGATTCAGTCAATCACATAAGTCTTGGATGGCAATATGTGCATTCCATACGCTCCCGTATAGAGTCATCTCTTTAAGCGTGATTCCAATTGCTTTATCTATGTGGGGTCCACCTGTATGCGCAAGTTTCGCTTCTCTTTCAGTTTCCAGCAGCTCTTATTTGGTCTGTGGACGATCTTGGCGGTGTTTATCCTGCTGAGTGGTGCCAATCAAATTCTAAACCTTTCACTTCCATGGCATGAAAAACTCCTTCGAGAGTCTGATTTAATTCTTGTACCCATGTCGCTAATAGTTCCATCAAAGATGCCCCCCTAGAAAATATCGCCTTTGGACGTTTGTCGCCACGCCTTTGCTTCCAAAGATTTCGCAGCGCTTGGTAAAGAAACAGATGACTCCAAGTCGGAGCCGGAGGGTCTTTTCCGGGTTATGTGTCTGTTTTCACGACAGAGCTAGTTTAAAAATGTCGCTTTTTACGGAAGATTACACAACCAGCCTTATAGGGTGACCTTTTTATTAATCTTTAGCGACTTACAGAGCATTCTAAGTGCCATAAGAGCATTATGTATAATATCTGCATCCCGTTGTTCGCAGTTTAAGGGACGCTATGGCTATTGGAAGTCCGAGGGATGCCGATATTGTCTTTCTGCAGTAATCCTGGACGTGTAGGGAATGCTGAGAATGAGACCGTCGAAGATAGGGCAAGGCTGCTTACACAGAGTGAGCCGTTGGACCAGTGTTTCCCTTTTCCACACATTGGTTACATGACTAGTCTCAGGGAAGCCTTTCGGGCTGCATGTAAAAGAAGATTGGAGACAGCATATAGGAATTTGAAGTTACGCGCAGTCGTGTCATGAATATTCCCCATGGATTTATGCCCCAATGGATTAACGGTATTGATTCATTTTCTGTTGTCTCCGAATCGGACACACTCGCGAGACAGCGCATTCGGATGAGATCCTCCACTAAATCTTTCTAAAACGACTGCTTGGTACCCCAGACTAATTTTTTGGTTGAATATCCTAGTCTGTGGTGGTAAGTGGCTTTGGGGTTGCAAGTTTCGATGTGCTAGAAATTTTGGAATAGGCGAGTCTTCTCCATATAATTTATTTGTTTAATTGTTGGCTGCACGTCTGCGTCCTTAAGGGAGGCTTGCCTGTTTTTGTTTGCCTGAGCATGCCTCGTGTTTTTGTTTTTTCTCCTTTTATGCTGGTGATTTTTGTGTTATTGTTGTTTTGTTTTTTTTTATTTATAGTTAGCATATTGTAGAATTAGTTTGATAAAGTAATTTATTGCTTTTCTTACATATATATTTTTGGAGGGTGTCAAAACTCTTTTCTGCCGCCGTCAGAAAAGAGCGTTGATACTCCCTAACAAGGAAGTTGCACATTTGCAGCCTTCGGGTCTTATAACCTTGGTGAGAATATTCTATGTCTGTCGTTCAGCAGGTGGGGAGGTGATACGGATACCTTTTTTTGTTCTTACCGCTCCTTTCTTCGCTCAAAGATAAGGAATTTAATCCTCCACATCCAAACTTTTATCCGCATATCTCTAAAGGGAGCCTTGTCGCCTATGCGGGTGAGATACCACTACTTTACGTCATGCACATTGCATAAAACGATTGTAAGCGCGAGCTCAGCTTCTTTACAGTTTACCAACAGCTATCATTACAATCGCAGCCAATCTCGACGGCATCATTTCGAAAATAGATGCAAATAAATTAACGCAAAATTTCTAATTTAACCACTGCAACTGAAATAAAAAATACGGTGTAAATCACATCTTATACAGATGCAAAAGACAAGCAAGTTGAAACGACTGGGCTAAATCAACCAATAAACCGATTTTTATCCAACTTGATATACCTGGTGGTTGCAAAATTGACATTTAGCAAAATTAAAAAAACTCAGATGGATGCTCATTGTCAAAAAAATATTCTTGGCTCCACCCACTGACACTCTTAGTCATGATCCGAAGGAAGCCGATTATATTTCAACCTCGCCAGTCGCGGCTGTTGGACCTCCCCCCCCCCCCCACACACACATCGAAAGCGTCCGCGGCCCATGATTCCGGATCTACTGTCTGAAAGTCTCTCTTCGGTATTCCGTTTCCGCCGGGCTGTACGCCCCAGTTACAGGCAGGGGCATCTGCCGGTTCCTCGAGAATCATCGAAAATATCCTCCGTCACCGCCCTTTCCAGGACCTCTTTCCCCGCTAGAGCAGGCTCTTCGAAATCCGTCTCACATAATATCCTTCATTTAACAATGGAATTGTTAAGGGGTTCTTCCAAAGTGGGAAGAACTCAAAAAGTCCTTTTGACGACTCTCCCTTCCGCAGTTGTTTGTCTTCAGGAGAACAAACTGGGTACCCGCCCTTATCTGGCGGTACCCCGTTTTCGTATTTTCAAATCTATTGCTCCTGTCGGTGGCTCGTCTCATGGTTTCGTTATCCCAAAACGTATCTCCCCTTCCCCAAGCTGTTCCCGTGAGGGTTTATCTTACAAACTATTTACTGTTTGCTCTATTTACCTCCCTTTCTTTACCATTCTTAAGAACCGACATGTTAGAACTTGTAGATCAGTTGCCCCGACCCCCGTTTTTATTACCCGGGGATTTTAATGCCCGTCACCAATATTGTGGCTACATTACTCGTAATTCCAAAGGTAGTATCTTTAGAGTCCCTTTTATTATCTAACTCTTTGCTTTATAAACACCGGTGACCTTACCTCTTATCATGTCCAGACGGATTCTTTTGGTTGTGTTGACTTTTCTCTCTGTTATCTGGATTGCCTCACTGATTTTCGGTGGTCTGCCTTTGATGACCTCTAAGTAAGTGACTACTTCCCTATTCTTTTGTTGGCCGTTCATCCTAGCCCTTACCCAGCCATGCTTCTCAAGTGAGACTTTGGCCATGCTGATTTGGAAGATTTCAGAAAGGCGATTTTCACAAGTACCTCCTTGGGAACCTTCAAAAATGGAGACACAGTAATGTCGTACTTCACATTGATTATCTACAACACAGCTACACAGACCATTACCTGGAGGCGACTCGTAACGGGTCGCTTAGCTGTGCCCTTGAAGACATCGGAATGCGCGACAGTCGTTAAGAACTCTACAAGTTAGTTAATGCTCGGTTCCGGAGAAACCCAACCTTGTGCTGGAAGGTTGACCGAAATCGAGCTCGAGCACTTTGTCAGAGAACACTTCGTCAGGTTCGCCGAACTTCTTGTCGTTACTACGTTTCATCAATTTGCTTTATGACCCCTACCGCAAAGATCCGGGAGAGTATTACCAAGATCCAGGGTCGTTATTCCGGCCATAATACCCCTAACCCTCATTTTGCAGGGATCCTTAGTGAATGACAACCTGGTAGTCAGCAACGCCTTGGCTAACCATTTTCGTGGCGTCAACAGTGTCAGCCGTTACAATATAGCTTTTCTAGCCTATAAATCTAACGAAGATTCACATGCCCTCAATTTTAAGACAAACTCCAGCGTTCCGTATGATGCCTTGTTCTCCCTCCACGAGTTGCGTGCTGCATTGTCCCTTTGTGGGTCTACATCTCTTGGCCTTGGCAGAATCCACTATGATATGATTCGGTACTTTCATCCACTCTGTGTCATGTTCTTACTTGAATTATACAGCCTTCTATGAGTGAAGGGCTATTACTCATCATCATGGATCGTTAAGATCGTCCTCCCTTTTGTCAAACCCAGCAGGAACGGATTGGAGCAGATCACTATTGCCCTATAGCTCTTACCAGCTGTCTGAGCAAGTTACTAGAGAAGATGGTGCTTGTGCGCCTGAATTGGTTCCTAGAAACCAAACACTTATTCTCTATTTCAGTGCTTTTTTTGCAGGGGCCATAGCACTTTTGACATCTTAGTAAAAGCACCGAATCCTGGCGCTTTCTTTCGACATTGAGAAAGCCTACTATTCAACATATAGATACGGCGTCTAAAAGCAGCCATACGTTTGGGGTATGAGAGGTCTTTTACCATCTTTTATTCAAATTCTTTTAGCTTCTCGATCATTTACGGTGCCTGTTGGAGGCATCTATTCAGACCTGCAACCTCAAGAGGAGGGAGTCCCTCACGGCAGTCGATGCGGTTTCGAAACTTACACCACTTAGGAGATTTCGCTTTTCCTCGAGCAAAATGAAGGCTATGTATTTCCATCGAGGTAGAGGGGCTCTTGTTCTGCCCCCTTTCTCCCTATAAGAATTAGAGATCAAATTCGTCCCTGAGTTTCGGTTCCTGGGCGTAACTCTTGATCCCAAGTTGACGTCGTTGCCATACCTACGTTGTTTTGGACGGGCTGCCTGCGAGCTCTAGACATTTTAAAGGTCCTCTCCCACACATCGTGGGTCAGTGATCGTCGAAAACTGTGGTCACTCTACACTGCCCTGATCCAATCCAAATTGGACTATAGTCGCTAATTCGGCTTCACCTTTAGCCCTGAAAATACTAAACCCGATTAGCAATCTCGGAGTTCATCTTTTTAGTGGAGCCTTGCGCACCTCACCCGTCAACAGTCTTTACTGTGAGAGTGGGGTGCCCCCTTTGCCATATCATCGACTCCAGATCTGTATACAATACCTCTGTCGTGACCGGCAGGACCCTGCGTCAGAGATTTACAGATGCCTTTTTGCTGCTGAATCAATGGCGGTATTCGATAGGTTACCGTCATTACCCCACCCCTTAAACCTCAGGATAGGAGATCATCTCTCCCTAAACTGGGTGCTCTAAGAGTCCTTGCCCTTTCGTCGTCACCGACCCCTAGTTGGCGTGCTCTAACTTCCAAAGTTTGCACAAGCACGTGAAACTTGGACAAATACTCCGTGAATCCTAGCTCTCTAAGTGCTTGCTCCTCGAGCATGTGACCTCGCATACACAACATTGCTTCATATACACATACAGTCCCAAGTCAGACCGAGGCGTGGTTGCTGCAGTCGTTTATTCTGGAGAGTTTTTAACTTTGTATATACCCCTGGCGGCTTCTATTTTTAGCGTTGAACTTTCTTTTTCTTTTCAGAATAATCCAAATTGCCTTTTAAAGATTTTATTATTTTCTCTGACTCTAGAGGTGTTTTACAAGCGATTCCCTTTTCTAGTTCTTCCATTCCTTAGTCACAGAAATCTGCAACTGACTGATCTAGAATGCATCCCATTATCTGGTTCTATTTTGTTGGGTTACCAGGCCGTAGGAATCCTGGGCAACGAGGGAGCTAATCAGATGGTCCAAACAGCCTATCTTGGGAGCCCGGATAACTCTGCATTGCCTTTTCGAGATTTCTTCCCCTATGTTTTTCATTTGTAGAAGCATGAATTAGATGGGTTTTCATCCTTTAAATTATATAATATTAAAAAGTCTGTTCGTTCTTAGTCCTCGATCCTTCAGAGAATAAGGTCCCTAGAGGTTTTCCTTTACCGCTTTCGCATTGGCTCCAGGAGACTTATCCACGGCCCTCTTGTTTCGGCTGCTGCTCGAATTAGCCCTTGCTGCCGTTTTTTTGTGGTGGGGACCAATCGGTCGGCCACCTTCACCTGGAATGCCGCCATTTCGCCATTCTCCGTTCATCCTGTTTCGCGACCCTTTTAAGAGTACCTCGCATGTCCCGCCTTCGTTTTCTTCTGGCAGAGGAGTCTTTTAAAACCTCATTTTTTATTTTTTTTATCTCAAAGTGGTCTTCTTCCTCTGTTATAATTAATTTGCCACTATTTGCTTCTGCTGCCATTTAAAATCCACTTGGATTAAGCAGCTGTCCAATTTTTTTCTTCTTTAAATCCGTAATCACAACGAGGACCAACCTCTGGTGCCTTCGTGCTTGCCAGCGATTGTCATGTCGATCTTTATGTGTATTTCATTATCCGAGTTTAGGATCTAGTTCAAAATGCGAGAGACAGATTGCGCCACGAACTACTACTAGTACTGATAAGAAGAAAAATAGAATGTTTTGTATAACATTTATTAACAAGTTGAAATAAATATGTACGGAAATTGAAACCGTGATCAAATAAGTTAAAAAATAAATATACGGCACAGTTTCCATTTTAAAAAAAGTTAAGGGAGTTATAATATACATAATACCATTTAAGATAGTTCAAAAAAGGTTTAAAAACATAAAACATAAAGTACCCTTAAAATTGCACTTCTTATTAAAAGAATCAAGCAATAAGAAACTAGGAAATTGGGAACAAAACTATAGGGTATTATTTATTTTTAACTCATTTTTCTGTGTCACTCAAAGTGATTTAGTAGGTCACAAAAATATAATTTAGTCTTTATTAATCCCATTCATCAGCGTTATTTTTTTAATTCTATACAACCGCCTCGTATAATAGTTTTGATACAAAAAAGAGCACCGTAGAATTTGAAATGATTAATGTAGGTATAAATTGTAATATTTTGACGGCGGAAAGGTGGGGAGGTCTCACTCCTTCCTTATAGGTTCACCACAAATGGGGTTATTAGTTTTGGGTGCTTGAAACAATTAAGTTTATTTACACCCGAGTTCACCACAAGTAAACATTTCAACCCCATTTTGGAGCGCAAGAATGCTTCTACATGGCGAAGTTTCGATTGTTTACGGTTTAGTTTTAATGTTTTTATTTGAATATTTTAAGCTGCATGATATGCTATGGAAGTTAGGTTATTTGAGTCTATTAGTTTTATATGATGATTAAAATTTATTTTATTTTTTAGGCATAAATTTAGTTAAAATTATCTTAAACTGTAAACAAAATTGGCTTGAGACGTTATATTTAAATGCCAGGAGACGGCTTCAAAATTTACGACGCTATTTTATAGGATTACCCTTTTTTTTAATTTGATTTTGGAGGCAATAAAAACTTATAAAGAAGCGGTGAAATAATTTCTACTTAGACAATCAAATCAACCACCCTGACAATGAATTTTTCATTCCAAGTAAAATAGTAATACAATAATGCTTATAATTATCTCAAATAATGAGTGTTCAGGACGTACAACACAATGATATGTAACAATTATCAGTCAACATCTCCCTGAAAACTGAAGGGCAAAATATATTTTAGTAATTTGCTCTCAACAAACAGTTCCTATTTTGATTGACTGGAGACTTGAATTTCAGTTGAACTTTTCATAAATAAAAATAAATATCTTTGGATTTTCTTCACTGACTTCCCATCGCAACCTCGTTTACAATTTCCAACGCCTTTGGTCCATCACATCTGAGAGAAAGAAGAATTAGATGTTAGTTTCGTGTATGGTTTAATTGCATATACTTACAGTTTTACAACTTTACAGGCCATGGTCTCCACTTAATATTGATCTTCTTGTATGACCAAAAATAGAAGCAGTTCAATAAAAAAAGAAGCAGTTGAATGGAAGAAAGAAGCAGTTGAATAGAAAAAAGAAGCTTTTCAATGGAAAAAAGAAGTTCAATGGAAAAAGAAGTTCAATGGAAAACTTTAATACACCTGAGTTCATCACAGAATAAATGTTTCCGTTCGACTGCGTCTTTTTATTTTCTCACTATAGGTCTTGGCCATTATTGACCCTCTAGAAAGCGACAGGATCAAAACTATATTTGAATTGCGTATAAAAATATAAAAAGGTAGCATTGAGGAGTACGAACTGAGCCATTTGATTAGCTTAAGTTGTTCCCGGTTAAGGTCAATTGGCAGCCTCGCCGAACTCCGCCGACCGGACAGTCACTCAGGGTTCCCGCAATCCGTATATTTGCTTATGCCTCTTCTGTTTGTGGCAGGTATGTTGCCAATATGTGTTGAACCCTGTTTGATTCTTGGTGTCAGCGAGATCGGATATATGTATCAGTCAGGGTGGGGAGGAGGGGGGGGGGCAATATTTGTATGTTTAGTTAGGGATGGTGATGCACCGGAGCCTTGCAAGAACGAATCGTGTGTGATGTTGTAGAGATTTTGATTCTAGATTGATATCCGGTGGGGTGGCATTGACCTTAGGTCAAACAATTCTTTACCTGGGAACCATGGTTTCACATTGGAGAGGTGTCCAATTTCGGCTGATTTGGACCATAAGATTGGATGTCTTGTTGTGTTATGTGGGTAATGGTGGCCTGGTTACTGGGTGTTGAAATGCCTGGGTGTGTGGTGGGTTCTTGGAGTTTGGCGCATGGGTAGCGAAGGTTTTGCGAACTCAGGAGGAATTGAGTTCCGCGGAGGGCAAGGTGTACGATCCTTGTTAATTGGGGAACATAGGGTACACCCCATGGTGAGGGGGATTGCTTTCATTCATGCCTTTTATAATGTGCTGAAGTGAGTGGACGTGGCGTACAACCTAGCGGTGTGGACGAGTTCACCCATATTAATGTGGAGACGAGCTCGAGACTATGAATTCGGGAAAAGCCCCGATAAATGAAGATCATGAGAATTTTTCTTGATCTCGGCCACCTTGCGTCTCCCCTCCTGCTTCTGAGCAACATATCGGGTACTGCCCACATCCAAGTAAAAAAAGAGAATGCTAGAAAATGTTAGTTGATATCCGAGATCTAACCCTATGAATATATTTTTTAATATGTTCCCTAACGACATATCTATGTGTGTATGTTGGCGACATACCTTTGAAACTGTTACCATTATGCATTAATGAGGCCAATTTCGAGAATAAATTTTCATCTAAAAATCTAATTTTTGGATTTTTACTTCTAGATAAAACGGTTTATAAATACTCTTAAACTAATTTGTGAATATAATTTCAAGACCACAGCATTTAAAGGTTACGAGGATCCTCACTGCACTTTTAAGCATTCTTCACCTCATTATTCGCCAAATAATAAGTTGTAATATTTTGAAACGTCAAATGACAGCTCATTGTAAAAGTTTATTAAAAATGACAATACCTTTTAGTCACATTATGAATTTAATTAATTATTATTCCACTTAACCTTAAGTCAAGCATTTTTACCTGGGGAACATGGTGTCACATTGGAGAGGCGTCCATGCAGTTACAGACCTCCAAACTTGGCCAAATGTATCGCTTTCTCTTAGCTGTTGTTCACTCTCTGTCAGCACCTTAAGACCAACACTGAAATAAATAGATCTTAATAAGTAAAACAGACAAAATTTTATCTTCCTATCAATGAAAAAAAGAATAATGTGAATTGCTTGATTATTTACAATGAAATCAAAACTAGTGTAAGCCAAATAAGAACATTTGACCAGAGGACTAGGGAGTAAACTGAGAGGAAGATAAAGAAAAGTTAGTCAAATGACTTCATAAACTACATTATTCATCTCTAATGCTGGAACTAGGACCGTGTGTGTTTTGAAGAGGTACATATTGGAAAGCTTCGTGAGATGAGGATTGGGAATGAAATATAGCAGACTTAAAAAAGAGCATTAAGTGAAGGCATGAAGAGAAAAAATGGAGGGGAATAGATAAAAGAAATGCAAATTAGTTTTCAAAACATTCTTAATAAGTAAGCTGGAGCTGTCTATATAGTGATTAACTTCTGCTTAAACTCATACCTTTTAGAGTAATATTTAAAATAGAGGAACATAAGGAACGTAAGGAAATTATAAACGAACCAATAATCGTTTATGTTGCGTTTGGAAAGTCGCAGTCTCCGAATGAAAAAAAGAGAGTGGTTCTATTGATTTATGTATGCGTTGAAATCGTTTTATACTTTGGAAAAACTCCAAATTTTGATTCCAACTCCTTGATTCTGTTCATCTATTACAAGTAATCTTGGTTCCTCTACTACTACTAAAGTACTGGTACATCAAAAAGTTTCAATTGTTAAACTTAAAAATAAAACAGATTTTCTCTTTAATCAATATGACTAATAGAAGTGTGAACACCTTATTACTAACAACCATAAACTACCTAACAAATAAAATAGAAGTGTAGAAGCTAATTAGATATTGCTAAAACCTATCCCACTTATTAGCCTGGGCCCCAGCCACTGAACCACACTAAATCTATCTCTAAACTTCCACTCATCTATAAAACCGTATACAAACCATACTTTCTTCTTTTTTCCATACTCTGTATCTCTTCACTATAGATATGCCACTAATACATCATTCAATACTTTCTCCCTTTTACAGGATTTTGAATTCAAAATTCATCCACAATTTTGGCTGACGAGAGAGCAAAACCATTTCGAAACTGGTCTCGAACACATATCTATGAGTATTTTCATGCACCACAAAAGGGAAGCAAAAGTCATCTTTAAGACAATAAAGTATCCTTTTAGGGGGTACTAGAGTTCTAACTAGTACTCAAAGGGTTCTAACAACTTTATCATACTACTGAAAAGCCTTATTATTGGGCTCTTTCTATTTTATTCCATCGCCATTCCATTTTCTATTTATCCACAATTTAGTGCGATGACGCATCACTCGATTCATACTCATCTCCCGTTCTATGGGCCATCCCAGCCTTATTTTAGTAATTAAATTAAATAATTCATTTATTAATTATGCAAATCAAATTAAATTTTGTTAAAAAATAAATAGAATTAAATTAAGTTTAAAATAAATCAAATAGAATTAAATATAAGTCGTAATTCCAGATTCCATCAATTGGAATTCTCGATTTACACTTTCGTTGTCGAACGGGGAAGGAGGGGAGGGGGGGGAGAGTTGCGTGACCCGGCCTTAGCACCTTGTCACAAGATCCGCCTCGTTGCAAAAACACGGTCAGGAGAGTTACGTGCGCTCTTGGTCCTACCCCCTCGCAACAAAACCTCTTTCCGTTGCGAAACGTGATCGAAAAAATTGCGTGCCCCCCCCCCCAAGCCCCAGTGTCCAGAAAAGAAATGTGCCCTAGCTACCTAACGGAGAGAGTTGTGTTCTGACCCTAGTTCTAGGTACTTCCCCTCCCCATTTCTCTTCACCCTAACCTCACCACTTTCTTTAAAAGCCTCCCGTTGGTTTTGCCTCTTTTTTTTGGCAAAATATAGTTTATAGATAAAGGGAGGGGGCATCATTAGGGGCATTTGACTACAGAAGTTTTTGAGTTCCAGAGAAAGTGGTGAAATTAGGGGAAATGAAAATACACAGGTTAGGTTAGTGTGATAGAACGAGTTGAATCTGTGTTAAATTCAACTCCTATCCCATATTAGTTAAAACCTCGAGGAGGCCCACGTGCATCTTCGATTCGAGGCTTGGAGTCTTATCAACAGCTGCCGGACGTCAATGTTTAAACAAGGAGGTTATCGTCCCCCCGTTCGCCCCCATACGCCGACCTCGCCAGATCGAGTTAGGCTTATGGACAGATAAGGCATTTTTCTCCGGCCCAGCTGTGCGTTCCCTCGAAGCTTCCACCCCATTCTCCCCCACGCCAAGGAGATGTCCTGGCTATATATATGGAAACTTTACCACTAAGATCAGATTGGAGATCCAGATTTTCGTCGCGAAACATCACCACGACCCTCTCTCCCTTTGTGCGCCAAGGGACCTCGGCCTCGAGATTCACCATCACTTGTCCAGGAGGACAATATTCCTTGAGTGCCAAAGGTTCGAGCCTTTAGTGACGTCAAGTCCCCAAGGCATTCCCCCCTGCTGTTCAAGGAGAACAGCATTAGAACAGCCATTGTTCGTTTTGAGCCCTTCGCCAAGAAACGGTTCTCATCCCCCCCCCCCCCTGTTGTTCAAGGAGAACAACATTAGAACAGCCATTGTTCGTTTTGAGCCCTTCGCCAAGAAACGGTTCTCATCCCTCCCTGTTGTTCAAGGGAGAACAACATTAGAACAGCCATTGTTCGTTTTGAGCCCTTCGCCAAGAAACGGTTCTCCCCCCCCCCCCTGTTGTTCAAGGGAGAACAACATTAGAACAGCCATTGTTCGTTTTGAGCCCTTCGCCAAGAAACGGTTCTCACCCCCCCCCCCCCTGTTGTTCAAAGGAGAACAACATTAGAACAGCCATTGTTCTTGAGCCCGTAGACAAGAGACGGTTCTCATCCTCCCCTTTGTTCAGAAGAGAACAACCTAGAACAGCCATTGTTCTTCCAGCCGTTCGTCGAGTAACTGTTCTCCTTTCCAAGACGCCTCGTCAGGATCCTTTTATCCCCCCCCTTCGGCTGGAGCTCGCCAGCGGACCGAATATTCCTTCAAGTACCTTCCACTGCACCCTAATGAAGTTACGTAAGCCAAGCGTCACCTTTTGAGTATTGATCCCTTATTTGTCAATTCTATCCTGTGCTTTAAATGGTTTATCGAACCATCCCATCTCTTTAACTCCATATTTGTTTTACCTTTTTTTGATCCCTTAAATCCTTGGATTAGCCCGAGTCTCCACGACCCTTTCCATTCTGTTTGTCAATATTTTCCGTTTTTGTGTTTTGTTTATAGTTATTATTAATAAAACTCTATTTTATTAATGATAGCAATATTATTATCCTTGAGCTCAGTTCCACTTCTTAAGCATTTTGAAGATACATAATATCGGCCGCCAAGACAGTAAAACGCACTCTAGAGATAATTAAGGAAGTTCCCTCAACGAATAGTGTTATATATAGTATCGTCGGGAGTCATTCTACGACATATATATATATATACTATTTAATTTGGTATCAGGTGTGTAAGGTTTAACGCTATATCTTTGCAAACACTGGTCTCAGTCGAGTAAAGCATAGTGTTATTCGTTATAATAATAGAATATAGTAGTTCCCTTTTTGTTTTAACGATTGCTATCCCCTTTTTTTTTAAACTTAAGAAGCTGGAGTAGCTCAAGGAACGGTTATAATAATTTGTTTGTTTTTTTTGTGATTTTAGGCAGTGGTTATTTAGAGTGAGAAACCAAGTACGAATAGGTCAGTGCCCATATTTAGGTAGGCTAATTCTATAGAGGCATAATTCTTGTTGCAAGGAATTTTAGTTGGTTGACTAGTGCGCCCCCAAGTGCAAAGATGACTCCGTTCGAAATCTTTAAAGCGCAAGGAGAGTCCTGTGGACTTTCCGGAAAAGAACTAACTGAGTACATTCTAGAGGAGCAAAGAAAAGAGGAAGAAAGAGAAATACAAAGAAAAAAGGAAGAAAGAGAGGAACGGATAAGACAAGCTGACCATCAGATTGAATTAGCTCGGATTGAAGCAGAATTTCAAAGAAAAATGGAAGTAATAGAAAGGGAAAGAGTAATCCAACGAGAAGAAAGAAGGAAAGATTCGCGCCCCTTCCCAGGAAAGCTGACAAAGTTTCCGAGCCCCGTAAAACCCCCAAACTTCTTTCCCCAAAACCAACAACGGGACTCCAAACCTCCCGTTAAGACTTCTCCTCCATCTCTCTTCCCGAAGCGACCAACCATATGCTTCACCTGTGGTGTAGAAAACCACATGAGCTGGAATTGCCCCCAAAATTCTAGGCTTAAAAGCGGACCAGGCAACCAAGTTCACCAGATTAATGCAACCCCGGCTCCCCCAGTGGTGCAGACACAAGCAGAAACTTCTCCCCATCCGTCAGGCCACCAGGTAAATTTTTTTTGGAATAAAAGTTCAGCGGGAACTTTGAAATATGAGGAGGGCAGCGTGGACAGCTGTCGAGTATTGACTCTCGTCAGGGACACAGGATGTACATGCTTCATCGTGTCCGACGAACTCCTCCCAGTGGCCTCTAACCACAAAAAATTTGCGGTGGTACGTGACTACCTTGGGCGGGCGAACAGATTCTCCGTCGCTAGATGTTACCTGCAGTGTCAATATTATAATGGCTGGGCTGAAGTCATTGTAGCACCAATAAAATTCTGTTCCGTACTTATAGGAAAGAGCCCCCAAGTAAGTTTCGACCCTGTGTTTCAGGCCGCCCTTCCTCAAGGCCGAGATAAGAAAGAAGCCCAGGAGCCCGTCCCCATCAGAACCCCGATACCGTCCGATTTCTCGGAGACCCCTACCCAGGACTTTAGGACGGAAAAAGAGGAATGTGATTCACTAAAACCCTTAGGTGATAAGGCCCCAGACAAGGACACGGAGACTGTCCCTGGACCCCCAGAAAAAAAGAAACCCCAACGCGCCCATGGAGATACCTTCGTAGAACTGGACGAAGCATCGGCGCTTGAAGAGGATTGCCCCGCGGAGTCCCTTAAGGTAATCCAGACAGTGTGCATCCAACCTGATGCCGATTACCCTCCTCCTTCCCTACCAAGCAAGTCTTTGGAACCCTCTGACCTGGATAGTGACGCGCAGCTGACACCACGTCAGAAGAGTCAGCTCCAAGAACTAATTAAATGGAATCACCATTTATCCACCATATTAGCTCTTTTCGAGCAACTGCGTAAAAATGGCCTCACCATTGGCCCCAGCAAATGCCAGTTTGCCCACGAAACCATCAAATATTTGGGTTTCAAAATAGGACAAAGCAAGTCAGGTCCCCACGAGAACAAGATTAAGGCAATCGCCCACATGCCCCTCCCGATTACAAAGAAGCCATTAAGATCGATCCTAGGATCAGCTTCTCCCTATCAGCGATTTGTTCCGAATTTCGCTGCAATTTCGGCCCCCCTATGCCCCCTTCAGGAAAAGAATTTCTCCGATCGGTTACGTTGGAATGATGTCGCTGTTTCCCATTTTAATCAGCTCAAAGGTAAGTTCATTTCTGCCCCCATTTTTAAGTTGCCCAACCCGGAAAAATCCGTTGGGGTTAAGACCGACGTGATCAACGAGGGCATTGGAGGTGTACTCCTTCAATACGTGGATGACAGAACGAGTCATCCAGTTGCATATGCTAGCCATCTATTATTACCACGCGAAAAGAGATATGCCACTAGGGAAAAGATAGCTCTATCAATTATCTGGGTCATAGACAAATTCAAGATGTACTTGATATGTAAAGAATGTCAAATAGGAACCGACCGCCGTCCGTTAGCCTATATTAGGAATGTGAGACACTCAAACGGCCGCATCATGCGCTGGAGTTTACTCTTGCAAGAGTATCGATTTAAAATAAATTATATCAAAGGTTCCGATAACCAGGTCGCTGACGCACTCAGTAGGAATGCGTTACCGAATAGTGTAGAACAATTGTATTCATAGGATTAGTATCTCCATGTAGGTATATACCGTCTTGTACGACTTAATTTAAGATTCTTTTGTAATATAGTTAATTAATGTATATGTCTGAATTTTGTAACGCTCAATGTCTAATTTTTTTTTGATGTATATTATTTGTTCTTATTAATTTACGTATAAATTATTTTGTCCCGTATGTACTAAGTTTATAACATTTCATTGTTCCATGCCCTTTTTTTTTATTAAGTTGTATTAAAGGTTATTTTCCCCTGTAATCTAAAGATCAAAATAATCATGTACTGAGGTAATACTAGTTAGGTGCAGGAAGATACGGTTGGTACAAGAAAACGAGTTTCCTACAACGGAGCTCTATCGTTGTCCCTTCTCTCTTTTTTTTTCGAAGTGACAACTTCCCCTGGAATGGAGGGGTGTGATAGAACGAGTTGAATCTGTGTTAAATTCAACTCCGATCCCATATTAGTTAAAACCTCGAGGAGGCCCACGTGCATCTTCGATTCGAGGCTTGGAGTCTTATCAACAGCTGCCGGACGTCAATGTTTAAACAAGGAGGTTATCGTCCCCCCGTTCGCCCCCATACGCCGACCTCGCCAGATCGAGTTAGGCTTATGGACAGATAAGGCATTTTTCTCCGGCCCAGCTGTGCGTTCCCTCGAAGCTTCCACCCCATTCTCCCCCACGCCAAGGAGATGTCCTGGCTATATATATGGAAACTTTACCACTAAGATCAGATTGGAGATCCAGATTTTCGTCGCGAAACATCACCACGACCCTCTCTCCCTTTGTGCGCCAAGGGACCTCGGCCTCGAGATTCACCATCACTTGTCCAGGAGGACAATATTCCTTGAGTGCCAAAGGTTCGAGCCTTTAGTGACGTCAAGTCCCCAAGGCATTCTCCCCTGCTGTTCAAGGAGAACAGCATTAGAACAGCCATTGTTCGTTTTGAGCCCTTCGCCAAGAAACGGTTCTCATCCCCCCCCTGTTGTTCAAGGAGAACAACATTAGAACAGCCATTGTTCGTTTTGAGCCCTTCGCCAAGAAACGGTTCTCATCCCTCCCTGTTGTTCAAGGGAGAACAACATTAGAACAGCCATTGTTCGTTTTGAGCCCTTCGCCAAGAAACGGTTCTTTCCCCCCCCCTCCTGTTGTTCAAGGGAGAACAACATTAGAACAGCCATTGTTCGTTTTGAGCCCTTCGCCAAGAAACGGTTCTCACCCCCCCCCCCCCCCCCCTGTTGTTCAAAGGAGAACAACATTAGAACAGCCATTGTTCTTGAGCCCGTAGACAAGAGACGGTTCTCATCCCCCCCTTTGTTCAGAAGAGAACAACCTAGAACAGCCATTGTTCTTCCAGCCGTTCGTCGAGTAACTGTTCTCCTTTCCAAGACGCCTCGTCAGGATCCTTTTTTTTCCCCCCCTTCGGCTGGAGCTCGCCAGCGGACCGAATATTCCTTCAAGTACCTTCCACTGCACCCTAATGAAGTTACGTAAGCCAAGCGTCACCTTTTGAGTATTGATCCCTTATTTGTCAATTCTATCCTGTGCGTTAAATGGTTTATCGAACCATCCCATCTCTTTAACTCCATATTTGTTTTACCTTTTTTTGATCCCTTAAATCCTTGGATTAGCCCGAGTCTCCACGACCCTTTCCATTCTGTTTGTCAATATTTTCCGTTTTTGTGTTTTGTTTATAGTTATTATTAATAAAACTCTATTTTATTAATGATAGCAATATTATTATCCTTGAGCTCAGTTCCACTTCTTAAGCATTTTGAAGATACATAATATCGGCCGCCAAGACAGTAAAACGCACTCTAGAGATAATTAAGGAAGTTCCCTCAACGAATAGTGTTATATATAGTATCGTCGGGAGTCATTCTACGACAGTTAGAAAGAAACATGGCTCGAGAGTCAAAAATAAGGAGGATAGTTTTTATAGGAAATGGGGCCGCGCAATTCTCCCACAATTCAGAAGAATTGCAATTCCCATGGGATCGGAGGAAAGCGACTCACCTCATAATCCTGCGCCCCTGAAAGGGATCCTTTTTCTCTTTTTTACTCCTTTATCTCTGCGGGCCATGGAAATATAGATAGAGACTCACACTCATGGTCTCCATTGCCCCCATCCCCCATGGTGCCACTGTCGCGCATTTTCTCTAAAATGGTCGCATTGTCTCGAATCGTCTTTCTGATGGTGATACTACATTTATCATTGGTTCGCCTCTGGTGATGCTCTATCTCCCATTGTTTCCATCATAGTGGCATTGTTTTTTCCATTGTCTCTTCCATGGACCTATCTTGTTTCGCATCGTCTCTCTCAAAGTGGGCTTGTTTCTTCCATTATCTTTCCCATGGGGCTATTTTGTCTCCCCTTTGTCATTCTCATACTGATATTTTGTCTCACATTGTTTCTTCCAAGGCGTTACTCATGGTAGCATTGTGTCTCCCATTCTCGCATGGTCGTCATTGTTCTCTCGAATGCTTCATTTGTCCCGCTCTAATTGTCTCTAAACTTATCCCACTCTGCGGAGCTCTCGGCCCTTCGAGAGGAGCCATAACATATATAGATCTATTCTCATATTTTAACAACACTATCAGATCCAATTTTTAAAAGAGCCCATCTGGCCACGGACTACTAGGGCAAAAGTCGCCGTAACCACGCTACAGCCTAATACTAGGCTAGCTTAACAAATAAACAAAATCCAACTAGCAAATATACAAGCAAAACAAACAAACAAAGTAAACACAAGACAAGAAGAAGAAGGAAGCACGCTCCGGCGTCGGTGGGAAGCCCGCCTCACCCCGGCACATGCGACCTACAACAGAGTCAGATAAAATTTCAGAGGCAACAGAAAAAGCATAGCATAACAGGCGGCTCAAAATAACATTTGTGGCACAATAGTGCATTTAAATTCACTTAAGTAGTGCAAAAGAAAGAAATTGACATAGAAGCCTCATTGTGTAATGTTTTTCTGCCAAACCTAATGATGTTAACAACAAATAAATTTATTATAACGGAACTATTATTTTTTTCTTTTTCTGACTACCGGTTTGAAAACCGGTTTCTTGATTCAAGTGAACTGAGTTTACTTACTTTCTTTATGCTCTTTTTTGTTCAACAAAATAGGCTCTGCGTATAACATTTTAGGGATATATATCAGGCTCGGGAAATTCCAAGAATCAGAGCCTATACGACCAGAAGCGATAAATCTATGGTTGAATGAACAAAATTATATAAGGCCAGTCTCCTCTGCAATGAAGCAAATAAGTACACCGTGATTATGTTTCTCTTCGAATAACCCTGTACATGGTAATTAAATATAAAATAGCTTAAATAAATTCTTAAGTTCTTTTTAATTTTTATACGTTCCCATGACTTACTGAGAGAATGGAGAGTTTAGTAAATCTTCTACAGCGATCCTATGTAGATATGTCTATAATTTTTATTACATTCTCACAGGGGGCATAAAAATGATTGTTTCCAGTGTGCAAGTTAAAAAAATTAGTAGTTTCTTATGTCAGCTGAAGATGGTAGGAATTATACGAAAATTAGTTATGTACTAAATAAATTGATTCTACAAAAGTGAGTTTATAATAATTTATAATATATATATATATATATATATATATATATATATATATATATATATATATATATATATATAACAACAAAAGCCAGTAATCTCCTGATGAAAAACAACAGCTGCCTAAACTCCTCGAATCTCAAGTCAACCAACATAGTTTACGAGGTCATCTGCCCCGATAACGACTCTAAGCTTTAAAACAACTCAAAATATATTGGCATGACAAATACTACACTTTTAAGACGTTTAACCATGCATTTGCAAACTGGAGGGCCTAAAAATCATATGGAGAGTGCAGATACGAGGGGCGGTCAATAAGTTTTGCGAATCGGTAGGGCAAAACAGAGGAATGGGGATGGCTGTTTGTGGGGGTGTTAGGACAAGTTATGATAAGTCAGGACCTGCATTCGCACGCTCCTGCCCGGACTATTTAAGAAGCAGTAGCTGATCACAGATTGTGGGTCACAAATTTTTCAACAATGGAGAAGGTTGAGCACCGCGTAGTGATGCAATTTTTGACCAAGGAAGGCAAGAATGCAAAAGAGATCCATGAACGCATGGTTGAAGTGTACACCAATACCGCCCCTTCCTATGCAACCATTGCTCGCTGGAATAGGGAGTTCCGCCATGGTCGTGAGTCCCTTGAAGATGACCCCCGTCCAGGACGCCCGTCAGACGTGACCAACGAAAACAATGTGGCCCGTGTGGAGAGGATGATCCTCGAAAATCGACGGGTGAAGGTCGAAGAAAGCAAGCGAGAACTTGTAATATCACATGGAAGTGTTATCAACATCATCCACGACAATTTGCCCATGGCCAAGGTCTCTGCCCGTTGGATCCCTAGAAACCTCACACCCCATGATCGACTTCAACGTCGTCAAAGTCCACAAGGCCAGAGTTGCACAAGCTGCCCTGCGCGAGTGCATATTCGAGGAGCTCAACCATCTCCCCCTACAGTCCAGATCTGGCTCCTAGCGACTACTTTTTATTCCGCTAGCTCAAGGCTGCACTGTGTGGACGCCGGTTTTGGAACGATGAAGATATCCAGCTCGCTATCCAGGAGTGGATTGAACAGCAGTCGAGAGATTTCTGGTTGTCTGGAATTCGAAGCCTCAGGGACAAATGGCGCAAGTGCATTGAAGTCGAGGGTAGTTATATTGAAAAAGAATAAAACACTTTTCCTCATATCTCGTTTCCTTATATCCGAATTGCAAAACTTATTGACCGCCCCTCGTAACATTAACCTAACGAGAGATATGTTAGTTGACAACATCGTTATTAAAGGAAAAGAGGTTAATAAAGCGAGGCTGAGCATCTTAGAAGCCATATTAATAAACGAAGATAAGCCGGCCATCAACAGTCAAGCGACAAGCAGGAATTGAACATTAAAATTATTTTAAAATTCTACTCACCGGACTGGCCCGTTTCCTCTAACGTTACGCTCAACCAAGCCGGATTAAATATCCCCTTAAAAATCGTTTTATTCCACTCATTATATCGGTAAAGGAAGCAAGAACATATCAAAATGCTCCGAAGATGATCGAATAAGATCGAAAGCTTATCAATTTAGTCTGGTTTTTACCAAACCCATTCATTTAAAAGGGAGATGAATACCGGACAAGTGATCTACCATCTACAAGATGCAATAAAAAGACAGTTAGAAGAATAGAAAGTTGCCAAAGGAAATTTATTAAGGCGAAATATACCATAGTCTTCAGCAATATATATATATATATATATATATATATATATATATATATATATATATATATATATATATATATATATATATATATATATATATATATATATATATATATATATATATATATATATATATATATATATATATATATATAGTCCATAGCTTTGCTGGGCTCACTACCAGCCCTTCTGGCTGTTGGCCTCCAGCCTCTTTGACCTTTCAAAGCGCTTTTTTTCGACACCCTTTCATAAGGGTTTTAATAATTCATTTAAACACTCCCCTGATCTCCCTAAAAACAAAGAAAATACATAAATAGACTATTTTTTTTAAAGTTCAAAAGATTTTTATTTATGTAATTCCAAATAAATAACCGGTATTATAAAGTATTTAAATATAAATTTTTGAAGTTCTTAAAATTATTGCCTTTCAAACTGCTTTTTTCACTTCCCTTTCATAAGGGTTTTAACTATTTGTTTAAACACCCCCTTGATCTCATAAAAATACAGAACGACCCTAAAAATTAAATAACAATAATAATAATAATAACAATATTATCATTATTATTATTATCATCATAGATATCGCCGACGGTCTAAACCCAGCTCACGTTCCCCCGGATATCCAAACCAAGATAATTTTTTTTAAAATCTCGTTCTAAAAATATAGAGTTACGGTATATATATATATATTCTCCCAAATATTATATAATCTTAATAGCATCATATATTTTATTAAAAACAATAACATATTGTTATATCAATTGGCAATAAAAGGTAAATTATTAATCTAAGTGAACCAAATATTGTAGCGAGTTATTTTCGTAAGAAACCCAATTTACTACACCGTAGATTTCTACTTGTGGGTGTCTCTAAATGTTTCAATGTAGGGTAGAAGAACCACACTACCTGAACACCATAGGATGCATTTAAGAATAAGTTTGTGAGCATCAACTGCATTCGTCTTTAAATCAGTTAATTGACGCAGACGCAAAAGCATAGCCATACTAACAGAACTGTGAGCTATGGCGTAGTAAATTAAATTTTATATACAATCAACTTAATAAAATTACAATCGCTTAATTTACTAATTATCCTTTTATTCCTAATTACTATCACAATATTATCTGTGGGGGATTTTAGTATATAATGTTATAAAGTGTTGTAAAAATATTGTAGTCTTTTGCGGCAGATTGCCTGTTATATTAGTGTCGCGCCTTCTCCTTCTGGTTTGACCGTCCAGAGAGAGGTATTTAGGGCAATTGCCAAGGGTACTGGATTCCGCTGGACCAAAACGAGTAACCATAACGGTCGGATTGGCCCGAGGCTCGGGGGGGAAGGGGTTTGCAATGTACACCACCCCCTTCACCACTCGCGTCTAGCAGGGCGGCGTGTTTCTGCCTCACTTGAGTCATTTCGCTTTACCTCGCTGATCTCGGGTGGACGGACTGTGAGTTAAAAGCATGTTTGGAGTGATAAAAAACAACTCTATTTAACGGAGATGGAGAGTCACGTCACGTAAACATACACACACTAATGTTGTTTATATATATATATATATATATATATATATATATATATATATATATATATATATATATATATATATATATATATATATATATATATAAGCCATACTTCGTATTCTTTCTTACAGGAAAAACTTGGTTCCACAGGCACTCCTTCGGTGTGTGGCCTTCGGCCTATTTGCTATTCTAAACCGCTTTTTTAATCCCCTTTATAGACTCTTTATTTTAACACCCTGAACACCTTTTTCAACATAGATAACCTGAAACATTTTCTTAACGTTATTTCACCTTTTATTATATTGTCTTTATCCCTTGAAGATCTATATATAGTTGAGAATTTTTCAAACCCTTTTTTCAACATAGACACTCTGAAACATTTTTTTAAAGTTATTTCACCCGGTTTGATAAAAATAAAAACCTTCGTCAGATCTCTTTTTTTCATCTAAATTTGTTTTATATACGAAATGATAGTAAAAAAGCGCCAAAGCCCTAATTTTAATACATTTTTTGAACTTCACCATTTGTATGTTTCTTCATTCCAAATCATTCGATAATTATATTTATTTTTTCTGAACTCTTAGAAAGAACTTGGATAAAAGCTCGAAACATACAAAAAAACAGCCCTGCGAATAAAAGTTTCAAATAAACCTAAATTCAAAAACATGAAAGGTTACTTCTCCACTAAGCAAAAAATAAACATTTTCAAAAATTTCAAAAATTCATCGAAATTCATTATATATATATATATATATATATATATATATATATATATATATATATATATATATATATATATATATATATATATATATATTTCTAAAATGTATTGTTTTTACCTCTTTAGTTTTGCCGCCATTGCATCCAATCCTCTTTTCTTCGTATCTTGGTTGAGATCTTTGCAATAGAGAAGCATAGTGCAATCCAAGGCGTATGGCTTCCTTAAGCAAATCTTTCCGAAATTAAATAAAACCTTTACAGCGAATTGCATAAATTCGATCCTCGCTTTGGATGTAAATAATCCCAAAGGATCCCAAATTGAAGATCGTCCTTTTGAAACCATCCCTTGGTCATCTTCCTCCCGGCTATTATTCTCCAATTCCAGCTGTTCGCTAGAAGGCGTTAATAAAGAGATCATTTTTTGCACTGTTGAATTCACCGCTTGTTTTTTTTCCTCCTCAGAAGTAAAACCGTTATTTCCTGAAGGAGAGAACGGGATCTTTAGAGATTTGACTCCATTGGTTAATTTAGGTAAGGACGGAAATAATCCGGAGAGAATCTTCCTGTCGGATTCTATCCCTTTGAAGAATTGAGGATTTTTAATTAAAACGTCTTCCTCGCTTGGAGCTTTTCCACTGTATACACGCATAAATTTCCCACTAGAATTGAAATTCAAAGGGACACTGTCGGATATACTTCTTTGTTTTCCTGGAGAATAGTGATTCAAAGTTTCATTTATAAGGACACGAGTCATTGCGTTATCCTTTCTTTTCCTAAGCCTGTCTAACCTCTGCTGTAGAAGGGTTAGGTCTTCATCCGATAACGTCCCAACTTTTTCGATTAAAAATTCCCAATAATCGAGGAAGGTCCATGTAACTAGAGAAAGCTCGAATGGATCCAGAGATCGAAGTCTTTCAGCACTGGGAATGAGAGCTACGATGCGGTCAAGTGGACCGTTAAATGGTTGTTTAAACACTTGGTTGTGGTTTTCAATCAGGTTAATACCGTATTCTCCGAGCCTTTGAGACGAGTTTTGGATTTTATCGGCAGATTTGGAGTTAAAACTTAACAATGAGGCGGCGAGTTTCTTCGAGTAGTCGTACAAACTTTGGAGGGGACCAATCAAAAGGAGGTTTGGGCGAGTGGTTGTGGTCGAGGGTAGTGGTCTTGAACTAGAAAACGAAGAAGTTTTCTGGATTCCCACATAGAGCTTTCTCTTCGGATTATTTACATGAGGGATGGACGCATTTCGCGCAGGCTGACGGCGTGTGGCAGATCTTGAAGGATGCCTGTCAGCAAAGGAACTTGAGACCTTGCGTGTAGAAGAGGTTTGGGGATCTGGACGAATTGGTAGCTCATATTCAACCCCAGAAGGGCGGAGGCCTCTTAGACGCGGCTTCATTTCTTTCTGAATGGCGACCTCTCTTGTAAATTCACTTGCTTCATTAGTTGAAAAGTTTGACTCATTCTCATTTTTGCCGGCATATGTTCTCCAGAAATTATCATACTCATTTATTCGCCCCTTCGTCATTATCTCGTATGGATTAGACCCATATCCAACAACGGGTGGGCCGATATATGTGAACATATCTTTCGCCAATACCCCATTTTGTCGAAATAATTCAGGTCTTTGGGTGGTGGGGATCTTTGTTGTGGGGAAAGAGCTTACTGGCGTCTTCTCTTTCCAGAGTGGATGCAACTGTTTATTCCCTAGAATAAATGATGTTTCTTCTTGTTTTCTTTCTTTTGGACCTGAATGTTGTAGCTCAAATTCAGAATGACCCTTGGTCTCCTGACGCTGATCAGTGTTGTCACTTAGGACCTCTGTGTTAATCCTTTTGGAAATAAGGTCGGGTGAAATTCTTTCGGCACTGCCAATGCCCTCTTTTATTAAGGATTTCACCTTATTTAAATCTACCTCCGGTTGGTCTCTACTTTCCAGCACAACTTCTCTGCCCAGCAATTTGTTCTCCTTTGAGACTGTTTCTTTCTCTGTATCCTTCCTGGTTGTGCCATAGAAGACGGACCCATATATCTCTGAGGATTGCTGGGAGTCTGGTCTCTTCATGTTTAACCCTACTAAACCTACGTCATGCCCAGTAGGTTTACCTTTGCCTGGAATTTGGAGAATGCTGGAAGGAACTATATCTTCCGAGTTTCCAAACTCAATCGAAGGAGGTCTATTCAGGATTGGATTAACCGATGGGTTCGAAACCAGATTTTTTGATGATGAGTTCGATGAAATCACAACTTGACCACTGTCCGCGTGAAAATTGATAAGCATCCACGCTCCCATTGCTACTAAGGCAAAGAGAAGTAATATGACAGTCAATATGACCGAACACAACACCTTCATTCCCTTAACCCTATAAATAATGCCCTTATATATCACATTGACTTTCAATGACATCGTTGTAACGTAAACTCAAAAGATATTTATCAGAACTTCATTCGTTAACAACTTTTCTTCTCAGCAGAACTCGGAGAGAAAAACACCTTTATATTATAAATACTGTTCCTTAAATTGAGTATAATGCCCAATACGAGATGTTTCATAAGCTTAAAGTTACATGATCATTGTGCACTTTCTTACACACACGCGATAAACGTTATTACATCACTTGTAGTCGTATGGTGGGCCGGGAAGAGAGCCTACATCGCGTTAACTCGTCACAATTTCAAGGAGATAACTGACCCGGCTCTTGGCTAGGTATTACACTACACCGTCATCCAATCACAGATTGCACACGCACAGATGTGTTTTGTATTGTGTGTGGTTGTAAATGCGTACGGGTTTTGCAACTGGGTAGGAGTTTCTCCTTAATGAACAATCTCAGTGCGGCGGTTCAATACCCTTTTTCACCAATGGTTAGGTCTAGAATGTGGGATTGTTTGTTGGTTAGTTGAAGCTAATGTTTGAAAACCAACGAGGGCATCTCAGTCAGAAAGGTAAAAATCTGTAGAGAAATTGAAAATGTTTAGAAGATATATAACCGCAGATCCACCTGCAGATGATGGAGCCTGCAGGGCATGCAATGAAAGAGGGGTAGAACAGACAGAACACGAAAAAATGAACACAAATATTGAAAAAATCCGGGATGGAAAGAATTCCAACAGGAAACTCCCTCATCTCTAAATACTGGGGTCGGAATGGCACGTTGGAATCAGACAAGAGCAAGTTCGAGTATGGCGGGTATAATAAGTACGAATATGAACCCTTTACTGGGGGAGCTTTATCTGTGTTAAGAATGTTTTTGTTTCATTATCATTATCACTCTCCCTCCCAAATGATGATCGCGCGCATCAACTTCATAAGTAAATGGACGGGCTATGCGAAAACACTGCCGTTATCAAAATGCAGTGGTGTGGTCGCGGGGAATGATCATTCAGAAACGAGTTTTCCATAGAAGCTCCCTCTATCCGGGTTTAGTTACCCTAAAATGCAGTAGTGCGGTCGCTTTGGCAAGGGGTATCAAAGCAGCATCTAGAATAAAGGCTACCACACTAAATAATAATTACTCAGAACTGTACAAGTGATTTGCAATGAGAATTTAATGTTATCGTCCAATCAAAATTTGCTTCCACTGTTGTTCCGTTCATTTTAGATACTTCATTATTTCTAGTAAGTTGCTTATCTGATGATAGCTTTCGTTATATTTATCCAAATTTGTATAAGCTTCGGCAAAAGTTATGAAAATATGATAGAAATGCCGGCGTTCTGATTTGTTTAGATCGTGCTCTAGCTGACGAACCATCGTGTGTGTGAAAGAGAGGGGAGAGCGAAAGGGTTAAATAAATGTTGTGGTTGGTCTAAACTAGGACTGGCCAAACTGCGTCCGTGATATTAAACTTGAAATCACTAACTTTCAGAGCGAACACAGACTTTAAAGCAATTTAAACAGCACTCTCTGAATTCTCTAACTTCCAATATCATCATAACTACCTTTAATTTAAGAAGGGGATTTTTTTGACTATTTTGATAATAATTTCATCTTAGTTTGGTTATGACATGTTTTTTTATCAAAGTTATTCCTAATAATTCTTTTATAAAATCAAAAAACAAAATGAAGTTCAGAAATAAATATAAAGCCGTATGCTAAAACAAATATGAAATGCATATTTGAGCAAAAAACCTATTTTTTTATATATTTTACCTTTTAGCCTTTTGCATATAATAAATTTAGAAATACTTGTGAAGCTACACTAAATCTGATAAAAGTGCATTTCACATTTTTCTTAGCAAACGGCCATTTTCAGTATCGAAATTTTGTGATTTTTTTAAAACCCAAAGAATTACAAATGGTGAAGTTCAGAAAATTTAACCATGGTTGCATTTTTTTAGATTTTAAATTTTAATCTTAGTAGCGAAGCGCAAGCTATTCCCGTAGGGAGAAGTGGCGAAGCCATTACCTGGTGATTATAAAGGGTGTTCCATTAAGACGGATCGAAGTTAACAGTAAATAAAACAGTGTTATTGGTGAAAATTTATTGATTTCACTATTGGATCATGTTATTTGAGTCATGGCAAAATTCTTGATTAGGTCTGTGCATAGTTCCTCCGCGATCTCACCAATACGCCTTATTATCTCATCCTTCAGCTGTTAAATTGTTGTTGGCAGATCCCAAAGGAAGAAATCTAAAGGCGTCAAGTCACACGATCGTGGTGGCCAATTGACCTCGCTGTTACGAGAGGTCAAAATTCAATTGGAACAAGAACTGAAGACTGCTGACCATTTGAAGCGTCGTACATTCGTCAATTGGGTGCACGAGCAAAGACAAGCCGATGATGATTTTTCGCAAAAAATTATCTTTAGTGATGAAGCCCATTTTCATCTTGGTGGATTCGTTAATAAGCAGAATTGTCGCACCTGGGAACTTCTCATTCAATAAAGCCATTGTTGCATTGGTTGTGTGGCATGTGGCGCCGTCCTGTTGAAACCACAAATCTTCGACAGCCATAGAATTCAAATCAGGCCATAAAAAGTTGCTTATCATGGCACGGTATCGCTCGCCTGTCACCGTAGCAGAATTCCCTGTATCATTTTCGAAGAAATACGGCCCAATGAATCCGCTAGCAAAAAATGCACACCAAACAGTGACCTTTTGTGGATGCAGTGGCTTTTTAACAATCTTCCTGGGATTTTCATCAGCCCAAATGCACGATGTTTTCAGCTGAACGGCGTAAACGAGCACGCAATGGCGTTTTGATATCTGCCACTGACCCCGTTTGTTTGAATTTACGAACAATTTTCCCAATTGCACTCTCGGTTGATCGATTATGTTGACCAAAAAAATTGCGAAGTGCCCGAAATGCGTTTCTATTTGAACGTCCATTTTCGTAATAGGCTTCGATAACTTTAACACGCTGTTCGATTGTTAATCTTTCCATGGTTGAAATTGCTAAAGACTGAAGTTATTAAATCTGAAAGAAAAAGAAAAAAATCATTAGACGCTTAAACTTAACTCGCATTTAAAATCGGTCCAAGTTTTTGGAACATCCGTTATACTTTTTTAATTTGTAGAAAAGAGCTAAAGTATTATTTGTTTTGTTCACCTCAAAATGCATCTCAGTAAATATTTCAATATCTAGGAAAAGTTTCATTACAAAATGTAGAAAACTCTTTTATGTTCGTTATTAAGAGTAAAGATTTTAGCTACATAATTTGCATTCCTTTCAATTTATTTTTAAGAAATTTAATGGTTATAATTATTTTTAAACTTTTTGGTTACTACTGAAAAATTAAATTGGTAGTGGCTTTACCACCAATCTACACTTATTTAAGATCTTTTATTTCTCAGTGTGTACCTATAGTTTAACGTAAAACTCCACCTTGAAGTCACCTGAATCGGGGACGCCATCCAGGAAATGCCACATCCGAATTGGCTTAACTTCGCTAAAATTGGAAGTGGTGTTTCCACTTGAGTAAGCCGTAACCGCGATTAATGAATATTAACCTGGACATATAGGGAAGAATCTACCCTATATTGTTAAAATTAAGTTTAATTATTTCAAGGTGTCCCGCGGTACTTTAACTATCTCTGATGGCACTTGCCAATAAATTAAATGCTCAAAACTGGTGTAAAAACTCTTTCCACAGAAAATGGAATAAAGAAAACGATTTATTTAAATTGGAAACGTATTTAAAATGCATTTAATATTAATATAAATACATTAAATATGTATATTAGGACGAGAGAGAATGAGCATCTACAATTATATTATAAAAATACTTAATATTAATTTTAAAATATATTTAAGCTGTGAAGAAACAATAAGCTAATATTATATTATTGTTATGAAAAATAAAATCATTCTCTACAATAGTTGATATGAACGATGCAAATACCGTCTGGCCGATCTATTTTTAATAAACACAACAATTTTGCTCCCAATGATATAAATATTTGTTACAAGTATCTATTTTAGCAATTCAGAGGAAGTAATCGAGTGATGTTTGGGATTATAAGACATCTTCCTCATAATTTCCTGCACTATTCTCCCACATAAAGAGACCCCGACACCACAAAAAATACTACTCCCACCCCTCCTCCTTTTACAACATTTTTACCACAAAAGGGCTATTTTTTTCAGTGTCATTGTCATTCGTGTTAATGGGGCACTAAGTGGTCTAGCATTTCATCCATTCAAAAGAAGACACCAATCCCACACCCTAACAAACCCCTCCGTATCATACACAATATTATCTACCTCTTCTTCTGCCAGTTTCCTTTCTATCAAACATTCAAATCATCAACTCAAATTTTAAGCGGATTTCCAACCATTCTAGGCCAGCTCATTCACTCCCATATATTCTCTTCCCAAGCTTATTCTTGCCAACTCTTTTAGCATGTCCAACCACACAATGTTCTCACTCCCAACCACATTCACACCCTTCCTCACATTATATGCACCTACTATAGGTTCATTCTTTTCTTACCTTTCGCTCACTTAACAACCTCGTTCAGATTGCGCATTTACGCTACTTATAAATTTCCTCTCCCCCTCACACTTTCACTCACGTACACAAAGTTGTGATTCAAATATTCTGATACAACTTCCTCGCACATTTCATAGAAAAAATCTTAATATTCACTAATGGTCTGATTAGCCTGAAGCTTCCTAACCCTTGGAACATTTTTATCACACTCTGCCAAGACTATCATTCGCTACACATATTAGACACTTAGACTATCTTAATTTCTTACGGCACACGCCACGGATTCTCACATCACACCCAATCCCACCAACATCACCAATATTCTTTGCGACAAGTACTTTCAGTCGCCTCGTCATCCATACCCTGTCAAACGCTTTATTCAACATATCCAAATCACTCTCACTTTCACACCATCAGCATACACTAACATAGAGACCCCCACCCCTTTATCAACTTCGGCTACGGTCTAGCCGAGTAGAAACGTCGCTTCCGATTACATCTAAGTTAATCCACATTGGATGTGGTAAGTCACTGGATGGAGTCCCGATTCAGGTTGCCCTAACGGCCGCTGCCATACCCTGTAGATACCCGTGGTTCAGATCCCAAGTTAAACTCTAAATCCCCTACGGAAAAATAAAAAGCTTCTTAAATGAGAACAAATCCGTGGTAAAACTTCAACCGAGAGTTTAGTTGGGTGGTAAAGTCCCTACCAATTTTTTCAACTTCACACTCCTGTTCCTTACACGACACTTGTAGTTCTCTCGGCACCCCCATCCACCGCGAAAGGGTATCGTGTGCAGCATGAATAGCCAGGCTGCAGCTGAAATACGTAGGATTGAGTGCCTTCCAGCCCCCGGTGCCCGGAGGTGGATCTGCTGCCATATATCTTCCACACATCTTAATTTTATCCATCGTCACCACATTACAAATATTTGCTTACAAACATTCAGAAAGAGATGTCCTCGTCAAAGAAAAAATAGTCGACAGTCACGGACTAATTCGATACACACATTTTCGAAAAAAAAACCCAGATCGTTCCTTGCAAAGAATAGGCAAAGAATAATTCATGCTATACCCATATTAATTCTTCTTTTCTCTCTTCTGTTCAAAAATAGTTTAAGAATAGTTCACGAATACTTCAAATAATAGTTTAAAAATAGTTCACAAAATAGTTCACAAAAATAAAAAAGTTCAAGAATCTGCGCATACCGAGCAGTAGACGCCATCTAGTTGGAGTTTCAAAAATCCTTATTAAAAAGCTTTAATCTCACATTTTAGAAAACTGGATTACATAAAGAAAACAGAGAAGAATGATTAACGAGATTGAATCGGGTTGGAAGGTAGCATTCGGTGGAGTTCCACAGGGATCTGTACTGGGGGCATTTTCCTTTATAATGTATGTGAATGATATAACTATCAAATTTTGTGTACAATCTCAAAATTCACGGGTATAAAACTTAGAAGAATATTTGTTTACAGTTTCTGGCCATAATAAAATTCCAACAACACTCAAAAATCACGAAATGGTCAATTAAAATGAAGATGGAGTTTAATACGGGCACTTGCAATGTCTTACATATTGGACGAGGAAATAACAAAAGTTAACTATACCCACTGAACACTGAAAAGGATTTAGGAGTATCCACCAAGAAATAAGTTTATATTGTTCAAAACAATGTGTGGAAGCATACATAAGTCAGCTTTTATCTAGGGACGTTTTTCTTACACTTCTAAAGAGGATGTTCTTCTACTGTACTAGTCCATCGATAAGATGTTGGCCATTTTTAGCTCTTGATCTACCATTTCACCCACTCTAGTTGTCTTCCTATTTTCAGACATTTCACATTGCTAACATCCTCATGAATAGCTTAATGGTTTTATACTCTGATGCATCATACCCTTTGTAACCTCAGAGCTATTAAAATTTGTATTTTTTGCTTGCATTCCCATATTATACAACTCATTAAAGTATTTTCGCCATCTATTTTTGTAGCCGATCGCTCACAAGTAGCCTAATGTTCGCACAGCTTTTATGGTCTGTCTCCTTTCTCACATTGAATTTTCTTGCAAATCCTTCATTCGCTGCTCTCCTATTCTGAATCAACACTACACTTTTGGCCTTTTGGGGTTTTTGTGTGTTTTCATACACATAACCCTTTCATATTCATCTTCACTATGAAAATTCTGCAAACACGTCTCTCGTTTCTTCTCTACTGCACAAGTTACATCCCCATACCACCATATAGCATTGCATTCTTTTCTAGTTAGTTATGCCATTCCCACGTGCAGTTTTTGCAAGGTCAATATAATTTCATTAGATTTGTTCCACATTCGTGCTATATCCATATTCATTCTTCCTTTCTCTCTTCACTTCGCAAATAGTTTGCATTCATTTCAATCGCACTAGTGTTTAACAATTTTTTATTTCTCTCCCTTTTCACTTTCCGTACGTCTTCCTATCTACATATCAATCAAACTTTGCAAAGCACAATCATTTCACCTGATACCCCCCTTACTCATACTCTTACAGTGTAGGCCATGAATGGTCTTTTGCAGTCTCCTTCTTTTCTTATGTTCTTATGTTCTTATATCTAACATTTTCCTTCATAGACAGATCAATCTTTCATTTACGTTGAAGTCTCTCTTCTTTCTTAAACTCATGTATTCTTATGCAAGCTCTGTGATAGATGAAATGTTTGCTACACACGTTTCTCTCAGTATATAAACCTCTCCACATTCTCACTTTAGCAAGATGTGTAAAAACCCTTGGTTATTCCATCTGTTACAGTATTCTTCTAGTCTTCAACAACTGCACCCATAAACTGATTCCCAATGGCACTCCATTCAACGCTCATAACACTTCTTGCTTAATAGTATAGCCTTTCACTCTTGCGCTCTGTCACCGCGAGTCATTCCCAAAGGAATCGATCTTAGCATTATGTCAAAAAGGTCTCTAATGGACCTAAACTCCTCCGTGGAATTTTAAGTGTAAAGTAATCGTCTATCATCTCGTTAACGTGTTTAATGAAGCAAATAAGGAAATATTGGTTATAGACTTTAGAACATCTAGTGATGGCAGACAAATGCCAAGGATGACTCTTCCTACAGAGTCAACGTCGGTATCGTGTGGCCCAAAATAGGGAGCTTGTTAATGACTGATGGTCGGTAAGTAAGTACACCGTTCGCTACGTGTAAGGTAAATCTGTGGACAACACCCTCATGGTGGTAAACACTCCCACAAAAAAGCCATTCCTCATAGAAAAAATATCAAAGACAAACGGGCATTCTATGGAGGATATAGAGCCATGGTGGTGGGGGGGGCAAAAGACTAAGTTATTTTTTTTTATAAACTTCATTCCAAACTATTTGGTTCTTTCAGGAGGACCAATGTATTAAGAAGGTAATGGAAATATTAAGTACCATGAACATGAGCAGTCTTAACACGTCTCTCGCAGGTTATCAAAGGGCCAGTTGTGGTGAGAGGCGGGGTTGAGAAGTGGTCCATGTGATTTAAGGCAGGAGAAGAGGATCGGGGAAAAAGACCAAAATGAGGTGTTAAGATAAATTGTAAGATTGTAAGAATGGGGTATGGGGGGCGAAAGAAGGATCTGAGTTAGATAAAGGGGGTAGGCGAAAGTTAGTTAATGGGAAAAGAGAGAAACAGAACTGGATATGAAATTGGTCCGAAATTGACATTGGGGCCTGTCATGGAGACACTATGAAATGGAGAAAGGAAACGACAAGATAAAATATATTTTCTTATATCTTAGTGGGAGAAGAAAGAAATTGAAATAAGCTGAAAAACTCTAAAATATAAAGAAGTTTAAGATATAAGAGAGTATGGTGAACTATGTTGAAGTTATCAAGTAAAAGTAATGCAGAAAAGAGGTAGAAAAGGTCAGATAACAATTTATACCCGTGTGCTAGACAGAGCAGAGGAGAAAATAGAGTGAATAGTTGCTATATCAAAACTCAAGGAGATTGATTTGTAAACGGTTATAAAAATATAAAAGGCACTACTGAAATAACAAAGAAACTAAGTAACACTAAATAGGAAACACTAACTCAATAATAACCATTGTTGTGAAAGTTTTCCTAAACCTAATGCTGCAGTATCCAATTCCATTAAAAGTTCAATCTCGTTTAAGACAACGTCCCCAATCGGACTAACTCTCTCATTATTAAGAGGCAACACACACTCATATCAGGGTTCATTGGGCAATTTCATTTCCAGAACTAGAAAAATTATCACGGCTACTAAACTGACTTTTAGCTCACAAACACATCTAGAAAACTACACTAATAAAGTGCATCCACAGGATTACATCTAGATACTGGTTCTAACGCATCGCCAATCAAGGCTGGTAATAAATAGCATGCCGCTACAAAATATACATCTATAGTAAAATAGGTACATTTGTTCCCAACACACACTAAAAAAATACATAATCATCTTTTCCAAAACACTCACCTAACCTGCACTTGAACACATTAAATTTTGGACTACCCACAACTTCCTGCGGTTATTTATTCCTGAAGTGTACCATTTTGGGGGAAGAGAGTTGTGACAAAGATTTAACCCGAGGTTGTAAATTCATAAAAATAAGCTCATTGTTTTAAACTATGATATATATTTTTAATATATTCACCTTTTACAAAGGTGAGTAGGGGAAAGAGAAATAGAAATTTTAACAATTTTTCTGTTTATGCAAATACATGAAATTTATAATGGATGAATGAAAATATTAAGTTCCTCTTATTTTATAGCGTAAGTTTATTTTGATAAATTCACAGTTTAAACGCATATGTGTGGTGAATATATGTATTTTACTCCCACAAAGGAAAATATAAAGTTAAGTTTGTTGAAGACACCCATTTAAAAGTTGTTTTCTTTTTCTAACAATTTCTGGGACGCTTCGTTATACAGTCGACCCCATATTCGCGGAGGATAGGGACACGAACCCCCGCGAAAATTGAAAAACCACGGATAGTTGACGCTACCCCCGAAACACCCCCAACCCTTCTCAAACATCGTATACGCTCCCCTTATTAATTCAAGAAGTTATGTTTTGTCATGTTCATGACACATAAAGTACGAAATAAAGTATCAGGGCACATTAAATTATTTTATTGTATAATGTATACTCACCTGGAGATAGTTTTGTTTGATTGAAGAATGATAATTGATGACTGATGATTGAGATGGTGTTGCCTGTGCAGTTCAATGATGACGATGACAATGATGATGATATAACTGCACAGGGAAGCCGAGGAGATTCTAATTATCCTCAGACTCCTGCTCAGTAAACACCGGAGGAGGAGGAAATGTTTCTCCAGAGATGGAGGGCGTAGTTTCGGGTGTGGTTAGGGGTTCAGGTTTTTTACTTGGGGTGAAGAACACTGTAGTGGGCAATTGAGATCGTTTCTTTTTCATGTTCTTTAGCATGTCCCAGTAAGGGCCCATAGCAAAATCGAGGCTATTTTGTGCCTTCATGGAACGAACCATGTGAGGGTCCCATGATTCCAAATCTGCCTGAACACTATTAATTCTTCTCTGAAGATCGGCTAGAACTCTCTAACGTAAGCCCAACTTCAGCTTGAACTACCTCACTTCTTCTTCTTTGTTAGATTCTTCCGTATTTATCTGGTTAATTCAACCAAGTCATCATCATTTAATGGGGCAGAGTGTTCATCTATGAGGATTTCAAACTCATAATCTGTTACATCATCGAAACCTTCGCCACTAAGTAGCTTAGCCAATTTAACAGAGGTGGTAACTGCCGCAGCTCGGATCTCTTCAGGAGATAAACCCTTGTGATCGTTTGCAACCTCAGGCCACAGCTTCTTCCAACAAGCATTAATGGTCTGGGGTTTCACTTCCTCTACGGCTAGTTTTTATTATTTGAATGCAATTAGCGATGGTTTAATCGCGCCAGTAATCCTTCAAGTTGAATTTTTCATCTCTATCCATTGACATCACCAGTTGTTGCAGAGAATTCCTTGTGTAGATGGCCTTGAATGCCTTTATGATGCCTTCGTCCATTGGTTGAATTAGGGACGTTGTATTAGGTGGTAAAAATTCTATTTGGAGACCTTCACAATGAACGCTGATTGGCTGGGAATGGTCCCGTCTCAGCCAACCAACACTTACGTTTTACGACTATGTACGTAGGTTTCCGCGGATGTCTGGAAGTGGCGCAAATTTTGAATTTTAAGGCCTCCCAAAATTTTCCGAGGATAGTTGAAGGCGCGGATGACTAACCACGAATAGCCGAGGGTCGACTGTATTTCTTTTTCCCTGTAATCGAAGTTGTGAATAAGTTTGTAATTGTTGGTGTCATAATTGTTGATATTCCATTGTATGATTTTGCTATATGCTGATCATTGTACCATTTTATTTATTTTTATTAAATTAGGCTTAATAATTTTTGGTTGTGAAATACAATATTCAAGAAGAATTTAATACGTCTTCCAAATCGGACTTTTGATTTCATTAAAAAAAAAGGAAGAGTCAAAAGTAAATCATCCGATTACTGAAATTCAATAATGAAAGAAAATATCTAATTTTGTAATATCTAAATCGAAAAAAAAACAAATTCCCCAAATTTCTCTAAACCCCTTCCAACATATGTACATACATCGTTAAGGCTAAAAATGGTAGAGGGGGGGGGGGAACCTGTATTCCCCCATATGAGTAGTTTGAGAAAAAGGGCATTGATCATTAATAATAGTTACCTTACACAACATTAATAATAAATAACAGTAACCCACACAGGGGTGAGAACTAACACATCAGAAAATCAGGAATTGTGTTTAGTGTAGTTTTTAAGCGTCAGCTAAGGTATAATACTGAATTTAATCATTTTTTTTTAATTTACCTGCATTTTATACATGTATCATATAAGATACATTAGATCGCATCGGTTTAAAAAACCCTATAATATATATATATATATATATATATATATATATATATATATATATATATATATATATATATATATATATATATATATATATTGCAGGTTCTATTGAATTCCACAGCTGTGGCAGCGTTATTAATTTTAACTTGTATTTTCTTAATATTTCTTACAAGTTTTTTACCGGGGTCTTCCAGGCGAGAAAAAACATCCGCGAATGACATGCTTCATTTCTAGACGTCTTTCGACCGTGTTAGGTAATCTTCAGGGAATTAACACAAATGATATATGAAATGAAATGAGAAGAGAGGTGGGAGACAAAGAACAGCTCTTCCGGTCCTCCCCCGCCTCCCTTGGCACTCATGGAACGGCCAAGAAGGGAAAGGGAAGGCCCGGTACTCCTTTATAGAACCCCATAGTCACACTGTCTAGAGCCAAAGTAGGCTCCAAGTACTGTGAGTACGGCGGTTAGGAGTGGGAGAGAGAGGAAGAGGAAGATTTTAGGATAGGACAGCGAAGAAAATAGTAGGAAACAAAAGTGGCCTTAGTTAGTCATGGGACCAACAGCTTAACGTGGAATCCAAACCACGATGTGTCTCTTGTCTCTAACTATAACTATAACAGTTTATCGTGACTCCTGTCCCACGTATCACTGTGAGTCCCGTCTGTGAATATGATAGTAAAAAACGAATAGATGCTGAAGGCTGAAGGAAGTATGAGGTTTGCAAAGAGATGCTAATTGCCTGGAGGCCAAGCTTATCTCTGTCCATTTTAGGTAGTATAGCTAGCGTGATAAAGTTAGAAAGTAGTATTGGTATTTATGAGGCGTTCAAACCGTTATTAGTAAATATTCTTACTAAATACTGGTGTAGGTTTCTATCTCTCTATCTATTCTATCCTATTCCTATCCTAGTTATAATTGACTATATGCTATTCTCGGGTTTGCTTCGGTTAATTAATTACTCTTAGTCGTCGTCGAGTATTAATCTCTTTCTCTAGGTGTAGATTTCTTCTTCGTCTTATTCTCTTCCCTCATTTATCCTTGGGAAACTTGGGAATGATCTGCGTGATCTCCATCCTTCTCTCTGGGCAATTTGGTTGGTTAATTCAACTCCTACTCCATTCTGTGTCCTTTCTAAGACTTTCCTTGCTCTTTTTGCAATTATTCTGTTAAGTGGCTTAATCCTTGCCTCCCGGTTCAGGTCTCGTAGTCTTCTTCTTTCTCGTCTTCGGGTGTTTGTTATTAAGTAGATGGCTTTGTTTTGGACTATTTTGGAGTCTTAATAGATACTTCTCGAGATCGTGTACATCGCGATGGTTGGATAAATAATCGCAGACTGTACTATGGCTAGGCCAGGCCGCTCTTCCCTCAATTTAACCCTCTCAGTTACGTGCTCTTTATAAGCTGATATCGTAATGGTAGGTCGGAACACCTTACATTCTTTGTCGTATCTGTAGCGCTGTCCTTCTACATATACAGCTGAGATGTTCCTACTGTCCACGGGTACTATTTTAAATTTATCCCTGTTGGTTTTAATTTTCCATTTTTCTTCTTCTGCAGTCATCCTAGCTTGCATTGGTCCGTTCCTGTAGGGGCAAACTATTATTTGAGTGACGTCATCGGCAAATTGGATGTTCAAGCAGCCTTCATTTCTTGTTGGTGGTATATCTGCTATGTAGATTGAATAGAAAGACGGACTCAGACAACCGCCTTGGAGAAAATACGCAGCGAGCTCGAATATTTCCCCCTGATATCGTCATATTTCCACATAAACACGTCTCTCCATTACATAATTACATAAAATCCTTTCGATCTTTTTGTTCATTCCTAATCTGAGTATCTTGAGTTGTATACCCATCTTCCATACTTTGTCGAATGCCTTGGACACGTCCCGGCATACGATGTATACGCCAGTTTTTTCTCTCTGTGCTTCCACTATCTTTTCAAGGATGACTCCAAGTTCCATCTCCGTGCTTCTATTATTCCTGAAGCCGAATTGGCATCTGTTTCTTCGGCCAATATCATCGAAGAATTTGGACAGTCTGCTATTTATTATTATTTCCAATATCTTACCGATGAAATCTAGCAGCGAGACGGGGCGGTAGTTACTCACTTAATCTGGGGTTTTTCCCGCCTTGGGTATGAATAATATCTTCGCCACTTTCAGTTCATCGGGAAAGTATTCCATGTTCAAGCACGCATTGAAGACGTTTCTCACTCACTCCAGTATGTTTCAAGGGGCTTCGATGTAATATAATCTGGTGGGTCCCGATTTGCCTGGAGTTCTTTGTCGGAAGTTCTTTATGGTTTCTTTTAATTCCTCAGATGTAATGATTGCGTCTATTCCTTCGTTGTTGTTTTTTCTTTCCTCGACAATGTGGAAGGGGTATGTCCTTTCGATCTCTCCATTGAGTTCGTCCAAGATCTGATTTTCGAAGTCAATATCATAGTCCTCATTCTCTTCTTCGCTAATTTTGAATACATTTCTCCAGTGCTCTCTAAATAATGCCTCTCTTTCTTCCTCATCTTCTCTCTGCATCCTTAATTTTCATTTTATCCCTTGTTGTCCGAGTCTTTAATCTGTTGATATGTTTCCGAAATTCCCTTAATGATGTTTCCACATCTATTTTCTCGGTGCGCTGATCCCATTTCTCTTTCTGTTTTTCATAGATTAGTGCTATTAGTTCTGTTTTCTATCTCTATAGTGCGTTGTATGCTTCCCTTGATGTTCCGAATCTTCTAATATGTTCTCCCGCCCGGCCTTTCTCCTCGCTCAAAGCCACTATTTCTGGTGTCCACCTAAATTGTTTAATGGTTTAGAACGAGATAATGGGGACAGCACCCGTCTCTGCCCTTTTAATTTCTTCTCTGATCCTATCCAACTCCCCGTCGATTTCCTCTAGAGTGGCTTCCCCGAGCGGGCTGGGCACGTATGTCTGAAGTAATTCCTTGTACTTATCCCAATCTGATCTATGGTACGCCTTCCATTTCTTCAAATGGATTTGTATTGGATTCTTGTTTATGTACATTAGAGTCGCAGTGTGGTCACTGCAAGCAACATCCACTGCTTCCATAAAATAGTTAAAGGGCAGAGTGAAGTTAGCCAGGCAGATGTCCGGTTTTGTTGCGTGATCTCTTCGTAAGTATGTATGGAAATTGGGTCCCAGTCTTTGTAGTATACGTTTATTGATAAGCATGCTAAGTTGTTTCTGACTCTGTTCGTATAACTCTACCCAGAAGCCGCGCAATGGGCGTTTAAATCGCCCATCAAAATGACCGGTATCCTATAGTTGAAGAGTTTAGTAAAGTTTTGTACCAGTAATTGGGGAGCCTGGGTGGCTGGTATCCAGTTGCGACAGTGTTGTTGCTTAATTCCATTTCAATTTCTATAGCTAAATATGCATCTACCAATCCTAGTATTGTTTTGTACTGTAATCATTGATTGACCGCTATTGCCGCTCTGTCGTGTTTCTCCTGAAAGATTTGTGTTAATAACATTGTAGTTCCATATCTTTAATTTCTCGTTTTCTGTGTTTCTTCAATGTTCTGATATTAGTATAACATCTGGGTCAATCTTTCTGAATAAGTTTCCGTACATAATTTCCTTGTCTTTCCATCCGCATGTGTTAATTTGTAGTATTTTTAGTTTCTTAATATCCATAATCTAATTGTCCATTTCCGTTCGTTTATTCGTTTTCCGTTTAGTTTGTCCTAACTGTTAAGTTATCGGTGTTTCTTATTTTTCTGGTTCTTCTTTCGTTTCTCCTGGGTTCTCCCTCTGCTGACTGCATTCAAGGGTCCTTCTGGTAGTTCATTTCTGGGTGATGGACCCCTTTTACCTGTGGATTTAGATCTGTCCTTTCTTTGGGCTTTCCTGCGAGTAACCCATGTGCACTCTTGCTCTGTTTCGTCGGAGGAGTTTTCAGTCCCTGAGTTTTCGCTGATTGTTTCCTCTTCTGTTTCTTCTGCCTGTTGGTTTCCTTTCGCATCTTCGATTAACTCAAATTTTGTCTTTTCTGTGACATTAATTTTGAAAATGGCCGATGAGTCGACTTCTTTGAACAATTTCATCGGTTCGAGCCCGTTTTCCTGTAACATGTTGTTGACTGCTGCTGCATAACTTCCAGGGTTAGCTATATTCATCACGTGGGCATGTAATATACAAGTAATTATTTTTACGTTGAGCGTACCATAAAAATTAATCTGTGCTGCCGGTCCTTGTTGGTCACTTCTTGCCATTGATGCGTATAAGTTTTTATTTGCGTTCGTATTTTTTCTGTTTGACTCTGTTTCTTTCCTCTTTATAATTTCTCTTCTTTTGTGACAAATCATGGCCATAGTTCTGTGTCCTCTTTGGCAGTTAATGCATCTTTTAACTGTGTTGTTGCAGTATTGCCAAGAATGGCCTTCAGTTCCACATTTAGAACAGATTATAAGATATTTTGGGGGGCAATTTTGCGTCGTATGTTCTTCCAACGCATAACATCTGAAGCATATCTGTATACTTGTGACGACGTCTCTTTGTATATGGGGGATTAAATTCTAATGTTAAAAGCGAAAGTCCCTGTTCCATAATCCTTGAAGCCATTTCGGTAGATTCTCAAATGACCTTGAAAACGTGAGTGTGATCTTTAAATTTGACCACCTCTGCAATTTTGAGCCATTTCTGTCTTTCCTGAAGTTCTTCTCTTATTTCTTGGCATGAGTGCTTCCCTACCCAGGACTCGATTTTTCGGCAGATGACACTTCTTTTAGCCGTGATTTTTTGTGGCACTCTAGCTTCCAAGTCCAACTTCCTTAGCGTAATACTCCCCGCAGATGACAATAGCTGCTCTACGTCTTTGTTTTCTGAGCAAATAACTGTGAATCCAGATGGTGTCTCAATGCATTTGATTAGTGGTATCTCAGATCTATAAATATGCATTGCACTACTTCTTGTGGAGATCTTTTCCTTCCGTTGGGTATGAGTTTCAGGGAAGGTCGCTTAAGGTCCAGTGGGTCCATCTTCCCGGGAGTCGTCCCCTCTCCGAGAAGAGGGGTTCGTATGTCAATCTTCAGCTATGGAATCTTAACCAGTCTCCACAGGTGGGAAGAGCCCCTCCATCTTTCCTAGTTCTATCTCAACTAACTTCCAATTTTCGCACGCTCCTTGGTCAACCCTACCTATCTGGATCTAGCCCTAACAGCGTCCACAGTTTGGTTCTGGCTCGTGACCGAGAATCGGCCGCCCTTTTCTGGCCCCCTAAGAGAGTCTCTTGCAGGGGCTCACTATAGCTTACTACCAACTGCAACTCAGACCTTGCCGGTAACCAAATTATGTAGTGCTAGTGAGAAGTAAGTTTGAGGTAAAAAATATAAAAAAAAGAGTCAACAATTTAGAATTAGGAAGAACAACCCCTTCGGGGAAAGGAGGGCTACTTCGCTCAAGAGGAACAGGAGGAATCTGCAATCAGCCCCATGAGCGCATATATTTCTTCTTAGAAGTTTTCTTGAGAAGGCGTTTTCTTCAGGACCTTCCTAAAGCTATTCCTCCTTTACTTGTGATTGCATTTACCAGTTCGCAGCAGGAGAGCAAGCGTATAGACTGAGTAAATCAAATGGAATTATTCTTGGATTTGCCCTTGGACATAAAAGTGGAGAAATTAGATAGATAGAGAAGAGATAGAGACAAAGTTAGTTAGTTAGTTAGTGAATGGTTTTTAGCGGTGAAATTTAGAAATAAGGGATAGATAAAATAAGTCCTTGGGGAAAAGGTATCTCTGTGTTTCGTGTTTCTTTACGCTTGTGTATTTGTTCTTTTACTTACATATTTTTTAATTTAACTTCAAAGCCTTTAAAGTTTTCTAACATTTGTGTTAGTCTGATATATATATATATATATATAAATATATATATATATATATATATATATATATATATATATATATATATATATATATATATATGATTAAATTCTGTGATTATTAGTTTGTACAAAACATTTGTACATATGTACATGGTAGCTTTTATGCCTTTTTGGGTGTGTGTTCTGTGACTTTGTCTATTGTATTTATTGTTTATACGGTAGTTTATGCGTAGATCGGTTTCTGGTTGGGCCGCGCAGCTCTTCTGCTACTGGGGAATCTTTTCCGAGCTTGGTTCTATATTAGCTTGAGAATTCCGAAGTGATTCCTGATGAAATCTGGGTCGGAGTTCCTCTCCACCTTCTGCCAAATTTTGAGGGCTCTGGTACCTAGGTCTTTGTTTAGTGCACTGATGTTTGCTTCTTCATGTAGTATTTGTTGGCATTTTCTGTCCCTTCTCCTAGCGTTGCCTATTATTAAGAGTGCTTTATTTTGCACTCTTTGCAATTCTATCATCCAAGTCTTTGGAATGGCTGCTAGTGGCATGGGGGGATACAATACTTTCGGTCTGATGTAGGCAGAGTAAATTTTCTTCTTATTGTTCCTCCTTAGGTTTTTGAATCGATATAACTCTCTTATATCTTGCCTCGTACTTGCAATTATGCCGTTAATTTGGTTCTTGTATCCCCTGGCATTTATTTTTAACCCTAACACTGTGCCTGCTCTCTTGTATGGGTATCTTTCATCCCCTACATAAATTGGTGCTGTTTTACTTCTTTTGATTGGTATGATGGTAAATTTGTTCAGATTAGTCGCGATTTTCCAGCGACGTTCGTAAATGTTTAGGTTCTCTATTTTATATGACGTCATCCTTTCTATTGTTTTTTTCATTTTTGTATGGGGAGACTACTATCTGTGTCACGTCGTCGGCGAACTGGATATACAAAGATTCCTCTAGCCTAGTACTAGGGAGGTCTCTAGTGTATATCGAGTAGAGCAGTAGACTCAAGCACCCACCTTGGGAAACGCCCTCTTCCAGTTGAAATTCTGGTCCTTGGTACTCTTATATCTTGATGAATGCTCTTCTGTCCATGACGTAATCACAAGTTATTTTCTCCCTCAATACTAAATCAGCATGCTTCTTCTCTATTTCTATTTGAGCTAGTTTCTCTGTTATCATCGCCAGTGCTGTGTCCGTACCTCTCTGCTTTCGAAATTCGTGCTGTTGTTGATTGTGCAGGTTATTGTCTTCCAGGTAGGATTGAACTCTGTTGGCGATGATTTTTTCGAAGATTTTTCCTCCAAATTCGAGGAGAGAGATCGGGCGGTAATCTGCTGGGGAGATTTGGGACTTCCCCAACTTAGGAATTAATATAATTTTTGATATTTTGCAGACATCGGGAAAGCATCCCGTATTGAGGGCCGCGTTCATTATGTTAACTAGTCTTTGTTTTATGTTGTGTGGAGCGTTGCTAAAGTTTGCCTTCGTTAAGCCTGAGTGACTTGGGGCACGCTGTTTAAACATTTTCAGGGTTTCGTTAAATTCCTGTAGGGAGATCTTTTTCCCTAGGCCTACCATGGATCTTTCCGCTGTAGCGTTAACTGGTCTAATATCTCGTTCCCGAATTCTGTATCAAAACTTTTTTCCTCTTCAGGGGAAATTTTGAATATATTTGACTAGTATTCTCTAAATTTTACTTCTAACTCTTCAGGTTCAAAGATCACTACACCTTCCTGGTTCTCGATGTTCACTTTTTTGTTTGCTGGCTTTCCTCTGAACCTCTTCACTGTTTTCCAGAATGTTCTGGGGTCCATTTCCTCATGTAGTTCCTCAATAAGTCGGTCCAAGCTTTCTGTTTGTTGTTGTGTGATTAGCTGGTGGAGATGTTCTTTTGTTTCCCGCCTCATCTGGTGGAGATCCCTGTTTGGTCCCCATCTGTTGATTGATTTCACTAAGCCTCTGTATTCTTCTTGAATGGCAATCATTTCCAGTGTCCATTTTGGGGCTGGTAGGGTTAAAATATTTAATCTTTAGGATAGTATTTCTATCTGACTCCAATATTATCGTCGTAAGGTGGTTTAGTAGCTTTTCATCTATTTCTTCCGGCGTAGCTTCTTCTAGGCTTGCCGGGATGTAGTTCTGGCAAACAGCCTAGTAGGCCTCCCAGTCTGCTCGCGCATATGACTTCCTTTCCCTTATTGGTACTTGGATTAAGCTCGTTGAGAGTGCGATTGTTAAAACTTCGTGGTCGCTGGGTATCACAGGTCCAGGGGCGATGTGATAGTTATAAGGAAACCTTGAGCTCGTTAAAACTAGGCCGGTGAGTAATAGGTCGGGAACTCTGTTCTAGAATTATGATGATGATGTACTCAGTTTTTCGAAGAGAGATGGTATAGTGGAAGATATAGTGGGTGAAAAAAATTAAAGATAGGGGGGGGGTATTTTGCCCTAGTAGGGAGGGCATCACTTTATTTTTATTCTATTTTATTTTTCCTTTATTTGTGTTGTTATTTTGTGTTTTTTAATGTCTATTTGTATCTTCATGTGTTTGCAATGTTCTTCTTATTGTATTTTGTTTCTTCTTCTCTGACTTTTGACTTTTAGTGTAATAGTGTTGTTTGTAGCATTCAAGCCTTTTATAGCTTTTCTTGCCGACAATGCTATTTTAGTGTTGTCTGTAGTCTCATTTTTCGTGAGTAAATGTATGAGACTAGATGTGATGTGTTGTGACGCTTTTTATGTGTATATTGGAGTGATATTATTTCGTAAACAGAGTTTTGTGCTCGGGAACAAGCTTCTGCGTGAGGCTTTCGCCCGTAGCCACGCGGGTATATTCAACCTGCTGCCTGCTCCCTGCAATTCTGGAATGGCATCATCCGTTAGAGTGGACCAGATCTTTTTGCCCAGTTTCTGAGTGACGACATTGATGAGCTCCAAGCATTTCCTCCGATGCAGGACGCTTTGCCTGATTCGGTCACTCCTTCTTATTTTGTTGATAAGCAGAGAGGCAGTGTTCTGGATACGTTGGAGCCTTTTCATCGAGGTTTTCTTAGCCGCTTGGGACACCACTGCGGGGTAGATCAGCATAGCCCAGACATACATCATATATAATTTCCTGATGTTGGCCGAGCTAAGATCTCTAAACCTGTAGAGCTTGGAGATTTCTCATCTTCGCCAGGTTCCGCCTCTCCGTGTGGTGTCTCAAGTATCCATGGTTGGTGATTTTAAGGCCCATGACGGTGCCTTCGGCGGAGTAGCCGTACCCCCTCCCATCTATGATGATAAGCCATGTCAACTCGCGGCTCAACGGGACAATTTTGAACTTGTCCCTGTTGGACCTGATTTTTCATCGTCTGTCGAATCGGCTGATGTTGTTGATTTCCGCTATAGTGCGAGCCACCTTCGCCCCTGCTTTCCTCTCCGGGCACGGGACAATTTGTGTGACGTTATCTGCGTATTGCAGATACATCGTATCCCTGTGCACCGGAGTTGGGAGGTCGATGGTGAAGACCAAGTAAAGCAGAGGACTCAGACAGCTTCCCTGAGGGACGCCCGACTTTAATTCGAATTCGGGGCCTCTGTGCCCTTCAATCATGAGACACGCCCTTCTGTCCATGATGAAGTCACAGAGGATCCTTTCCAGGATTGGGTCTAGCTAGAGGTTCAGGATCTTATATTGAAGTCCTTCCAGCCAGACACAATGTCTACATAGAACCTGTTCGCTTGGGTGGATGCTACTTTCTCAGTTAGGAGCGCCAGGTTGGTGTCTGTGCCCCTTTTTTTGCGGAACTCGTGTTGTTGTGGGTTGTGCGCTCCTAACTCGCTCAGTTGAGCTTGTAGCCTATTCGCTAAAATCTTTTCAAAGATTTTACCCTGCATCTCAAGAAGAGAGATCGGGTGATAGCTTGCCACCTGGTCTGGGGGCTTGTTCTTTTCGGAATTCTTACGTTCGAAGCAAAGACACGCGAGTCTATCCAACCGATTTTAAAACAGCCCTCCGGTTATCTTTGGAAAGACAATTAATACTTTTTTTCATCGGTCACGCAAAACTGACATGAGCGCTTAAGCTCCCTACATCGTTCCCGGCCGGCGGGTACCGTGCAATCGTGGACCTGGACTGCTCATAACCCTCGTTCGAACTATGCTAGTCGTCTGTGATGTGACATAATTGGAAGAATTGACGGAAGCTGGCTTGGGGAGTAGCCCACAGCAGAAATCAATTTCAGAGGCCCCCCGGGAAAATGGACGAACTGAGAACTCCGTTGATTTAGCTTATAGCTTTATCGATGGGGGTTTACCGCCTAAGATCATAGAGGAAAATGCAACCGTCTCTATACTATGGAGGGTGCAGTCGCGAATTTAAAAAAAAGCCTAAGGAAGCAGCACCCCTCGAGTGAAGGAAGTTGATTCAGCCTTCATCCATCATCAAGTCCGCCATAATTCACTCCTTAGGAGGATCCCTTTCCGGGCCCATCCCTCATCATCCATTACTCTATTAATTGCAGTGCTGGTTCGCGGAGGCACGGGACCGCACTACAGCGGGGAATACCCCTATTCTGAATTTATATCTCACTCACTAAGTACATAAAATCACTCACATTAAACTCATTCGCATAACACGATTCAAGAAAGAAGACTTGGAAAAATAAGAAGAGGAATAACCCGGAACAAGGACCCCAACCCCCTCAGGGGAGATGGAAACAACGAAGAGAGTCCCCCTCAGGGGGTTCCCTGGACAAACAGTTCCAGCCAAAGCTGATCTATGCCTGGTTCTTTTTGAAGAACTTAAGGTTGCGCTGATCCGCTTGATCGACGTACACAATGGCTACATAGCCATCTGCTCAGAAACGAAGGACATGGAAGAAATACTGTCCTCCCAAGGTAGGGAAGCCCTAAAGAAGATCGGGCTCGAGGCAAGAATCCTCCTCCCCGCAGGTGGCGGCCAATAGGAGCGTCATTTGTCGCAAAATTGAAGGATGGATTGGGCAAAGAACCACCGAAGAAATAAAGAAGGAACTAATCAAGTTCAATAACCACACCCATGTGTTCAAACTCACCTTCCACACCACTGAAATGGCACAAAAGGCAAAAAGAGATGGGCTCCTAGCCTTCAGCATGAGGATCCCATCGGAAAACATTGAACAGGAAAAATTTCACAATATTCAAATGTGTTTTTCCGGTTACAAACTGGAGAGCCATACAAGCCACTCTTGCCCAAACAAGGACAAGAAGCTATGCTCAGAATGCGGGCAAGAGGGACATAGATTTAAAGAATGTGCCTCAACAACAAAAAAGTGCCTAAACTGCAATGGAGACCTCCGAACTTTAGCACGTAATTGCCCCAGAAGAAAGGAAATAATAAAAAAAAGGATGAAGAACCTCGAGTCCGTAGTACCCAAAGCTATGCGACCGCAACTTCGAAAACTAGTCAATAAGACAGTCGTAAATCAACCAACGATGCAGCTCAGCTCAGAACTGAGCTCGAAGATCTTGACATGCGTCATTCACGCACATATCACTAACATGGGAAACCCATGAAGCTACGAGAGTGAAATCAATTCACTATTACAGGCAAACAACCTGCCTACTATCAAAGTGCCCAAGTCGCTGGACTCTCAAAAAATACTGAAAGTAATCCACGAAGAAACGAAGCAAAATCCATCCCCTGCTCCTCAAAAGGTCCCTAACAGGAACCCCAGACTGAAGAAGCGGTAAAGTTTAGTCCTCATAATGCAAAGAGACAGCTCAAGAATCTTGAGCATCAACACCGACGGATGGACCGCAAAAAGAGTGCACTACGGTAATATTTTCCAACAAATCGATGCTCACATAATACTCATTTCGGAACACGTAGTTAACACAGATAGGGACATAATCAAGATATGGAACTATGACGTGTTGACAGTGAACCATTCTCAAGAACGATACGACGGAGCAGCCATTGCGATAAAGAAAGGAATCAAATTTAAGCAACTCAGAAACTTGAAAGAATCCTCCCTCGCCATAGAGGTAGAGATAAGACTGGAAAAGATGGTCGTTTCCACGGGATACCAACCCCTAATACGTGACTATTTTCCGAACCACACTCTCGCGAGTATACTCGGGCGAAGGGTCCATACGATATTTATGGGGGACCTGAACGCACGCTGTGCCGAGTCCGGGTATACCCGAAGCAACGGTGCAGGCAGATGCTTGAATACTCTCCTGGACAAGAATATCGTGCAGAGACTGAGCCCTTACTTTCCGACCTTCATCACGGAAAGGTGCGCCACCAAGCTGGACATCTGCTTGGCCAACTTCCTCTTACCCTGTAACTATCACATGGGCCCTGAAGTGATATCTTTTAGCGACCATATAGGGATTAATCTACATATCAACGTTAACCCTATGATGGTGCCATCGCATACAAGGAAGAATTAAAGCAGCGCGAATTGGGATAATTATGAGTGAATGCTAAGAAATTACATCCCAGCGAACCTCGACGAATCAACGCTCGAGTACATAAATAGACGAAGAAATGGAGTGACTAGAGACCCAGATGATCGAGGCTGACAGAGTCGATTCCCAAAAGTACATACAAAACAATTTCAACATACAAATGGACCGATCGTATGAAAGGTTTACAACGTGAAATGAAAGGATTGCATCAGGTGAGCGTCAACGCGGGAATATCCCGTGATATAATGTACCGCATGAGAGAGATGAAGGAAAAACTAAAAATTCTAATCTACGAACATCAAGAGGCAAAATAGAATGAAGCTATCGAAGAACTAGATAGCGAAGCAACACCGAAAGAACTCTGGGCGAAAATCAGGAGAATGAGAGTAAAGCCCCAGAAGAAAAGATGGAATTAGAAGACGACCAAGGTGAAATTAAATCAGAGGAGAATGAAATGGAGGAGATTCTCAGGTAATACTGGGAACAGATTTTCAGAATCAGTGAAGAAGAAACTGAAGACTTCGACATAGATTTTGAAAATCAGATTATAGACGAGCTGAATGAGATCATTGAGAGGGCGCATCCTAACCACCAAGTGAACAGGCAGGAAGGAGAAGAAGAAAGAGTGACGCTAGAAGAACTAGAAAGCGCGCTCCACTCCTTTAAGCAAAAAGCTCCAGGACGGTCAGGCTGGACAAAATTAAACTTCATCAAAGCACTGAGATGCATGCGGGAAGGTTTACTCAACATCTTTAATGCCTGCCTAAATGTAGGCTACTTTCCCGACGCATACAAAACGGCAAAAATGATCTTCATTGCCAAACCTGGAAAACCAGCGACGAGGAAGGAGAGTTATCACCCAATATCCCTTCTGGAAATTGGGGGAAAACTCTTCGAGAAAATCCTGAACAGAGAACTCGTCGAGCACTTGGAGGAAAATTCGCTCTACAACGAACAGCAATCCGGCTTCAGAAAGAAGAGAAGCGCCGAGATGGCAATAAATGTCATCACGGAAAGATTGCCCAAGCCAAGAAAAACAGGAGCAATATCGACATAGTATGCAGAGACGTGTCAAAGGCATTCGATAAAGTATGGCTAAGGGGGATGCAATACAAGATCCTACAGCTGGGTTTAGGCTCAAAACTGGAACAAATCCTCTGTGATTATGTCATGGATAGGTCGGCCTACATCAGTATAGGGCGCACGGACGGTCCCGCCTTTAATCTACAGGCAGGATTGCCTCAAGGCAGGTGCCTCAGCCAAACCTTATACTTGATATATACAGCTGACATCCCAGAGCCAACCCACCCCACTAGCCTGAATATCCAGTTCGCCGGTGACATAAGTCAACTCATAGTTAGTTGATATAGAAAAGCGCCTTGACAAGCTCGAATGACTGCCGAGGAAATCATAAAAATCAACGATCATTAATCAAAATGGAAGATCCGAACTAATGGCGACAAATTCAATATCGTTCCATTAGAAAGAAGAAAAACGGCTGATGTGAGAGTGGAGGATACGCGATATCCCTACACAAACGAATGCAATGTACTCGAAAAGAAGATCACTTCTAACGGGTACAAGAAGCACCTCACAGAACGGATCCAAAATGCATCTTTGGCAGTCAGAACCCTCTACAGCTTCAGAAGCCTCAGCCAAAAGAACAAAAAGAAACTATATCTGACGCTAGTCAGACCCACCCTCATCTATCCCACTGCATCTCTGTTCAGAGCCTCTAAAACAGAACAAAAAGAGTTGCAGAAGATACAAAATAAGTGCATGTATCTTATTACTAATACACGAAGGAGGGGAATGAGGAGGCAGGTGGATCTGCACAGAGCGGTGGACATCAAACCGCTCAATACGATCTTAAAGGAAAGAGTTCATATATGAAAGAGAAAATTACAATGAATAGCACCGAGGAAATTAGAGCACTCATTGCAGAAAACCAACAAGGTCCCTGCCGCGCAAGATTCTCAAGCAGCGTCAGCAAGCTTGGAGACGTAATTGTCCCATTTTTTCCATAGGAATAAACTATTGACCAAAACCGATGATGAAAACTAACCCATAATGACGAACCAAAGAAGACCAAAACAACCTAATGAAGACAACGAAAAAAGAAAAAATAATATGAAGAAAATAGGTAAGTACGAAACACAGAACACATAAAACACAAATACAATACAACCAAAGATGAATTTAGCAAAACAGTTATAAAACCAAATAAGACAACACGTAGGAAATGATGTAGAAACAAAAAACATAAAATTAATCTAAACAACCAAACTACACGTCAAGTTAATATTAAAAAAAGCAAAATAGTACAAGAATCCAAAGGTTTGAACGCCTTATAATAATAATATATACATGCATACATACTTGTATACATACATATATATACATTTATAAAAAAACAATAATAATATAACAAACAAAACAAACAATGAAAGAGATTAGCCTGATCTCCAGGCACCTTTGCAAATCTTGCAACTCTCAGAATTCCTTATTTCACCACTATCCCCAAACCCCACTATTCTAATACACCACTATCTCTCACACTCACATACTCACCACTTCCCCAAAGACAAGAAGATACAAGAAAAACCTTCGTATCTCTATGGAGTATATTAAATGCCATTTATTTTCTGTTACAGGTAGTACCCACCATGGCCTGGAGTGGAGAGCCCCGTGCATTTGTTGTGGAAGAGTTTCTTAAGAACGGTGAGTCCGTCGTAACGACGCAACGTTCCTTCTGAAGACATTTTGCACTTCGTCGTCATGATCTCGAACCGGATGGAAAAACAATTCGTCGGTTGGTTTCCAACTTTAGACAAACATCATCGGCTTTAAACAAGAAAAGTCCTGGCCGACCTAGGACCGCTTGGGCCAGAAAATGTTGCAGCTGTGACAGCTTCAATACAGCAGTCTCCCAGACGTTCCGCACGAAAACACGCATCCGCCTTAGACATATCCGTTCAAAGTGTTCGCAGAATCTTATATAGGTCTCTCCACGTGCATCCCTACAAGATGATGTTTGTAGAGGAGCTAAGCGAGAGGGATTATGAAACCCACACAACTTTGTGTCGGGACATTTTCCAGACCATCCTCCCAACAGCTGTTCTGATCTGCAGTGATGAAGCGCACTTCCATTTATCGGGGATGGTTAATAAACAGAAGTTTCGATACTGGTCAGTCAATAACCCACGTGAACTCCAAGAACGACCACTCCAGACTGCGAATGTTACTGTCTGGTGTTACATGGGTGATTTCGGCGTGGGGGGTCTTTATTTTTTCGAACAAGAATTTTTTACATTAACTGTTACATCGGACCGTTATTTTGAACTCCTCAAAAGGTTTCTCCATCCTAAAGTCGTCCAGTTACTCGCATACGTCTCGACATTCATCGGCGGCCTCCGTGGCATGTTTCCAGGTCATCTTGTTTCTCTGCGAGGCGATATTGGGTGGCCCTCACGTTCCCCGGATTTAGCCCTTTGTGATTTTTTTTCTATGGGAGCACCTCAAATCACGAGTGTATCAACATCAGCCAGCAACTGTAGAATATCTAAAGGCAGCAAAATAACTCAGGAAATCAATGCAATTCCACGGGACATGGTTCAAAGGGGCTATGGTGACTTTTGAGAGAGACTTCAAAACTCTATCGACATTGGTGGTTGTCACTTAAGTGATACAATTTTCATCACTACTCGAATCACAATGGCATTTAATGTACTTATTATAAATACAAAGTTTATTCTCGTATAATCATGTTTTTGTTTTTTATTAACTTTGGAAATCTGGGCAAACCTTTCTGCCCCCCCCCTATATATATATATATATATATATATATATATATATATATATATATATATACATATATATATATATGCACATTTTGTTGAAGACCTTGGTGTATTTTGCCTTAATTAATTTCCTTTGGCAACTTTCTCTTCTTCTAACTATTTTTTTTATTCCAACTGGTAGATAGTGGATTACTTGTCCAGTATTCATCTCTTTTTTAAATGAATGTGTTTGGTAAAAACCAAACTAAATTGCTATGCTTTAGATCTTATTCGATCATCTTCGGAGCGTTTGGAAATGTTCTTGCCTCCTTTACTGATGTAATGAGTGGAGTGAGGATCTGACAGAAAACGATTTTCAATGGGTATTTATTCCGCCTTGGTTAAACGTAACGTTAGAGGAAATGAGCCACTCCTGTGAGTAGAATTTTAAAATAGTTTGACTGTGCGATTTCAGCTTGTCGCTTGACTGTTGATGATCGGCTTATCTTCATTTATTAAGATGGCTTATAAGATGTTCAGCCTCGCTTTATTAACCTCTTTTCTTTTAATAACGGTGTTGCCAACGAGCATATCTCTCGTTAGGTTAATATTATGGACACTCTCCATATGGTTCTTAGGCCCTCCGCTCTGTAGATGCGTAGTTAACCGTCTCGAAAGTGTGGTAGTTGCCATGCCAATATATTTTGAGTTTTTATAAAACTTGCAGTCTTTATCGGGGCAGGTGAACTCGTAAACTATGTTGGTTGACTTGAGATTCTAAGAGTTTAAGCAGATGTTGTTTCTCATCAGGAGATTGCTGGCTTTTGTTGTTTTATAATAGATGATGAGTTGGATTTTATCCGTTTGATTTTTAACCTTGATGTTACGGTTAATAATCTCCTTGATGTTTTTTTCATCTATTTTATATGCCGTGGACATCTGGTTTCTGTAATACCCTTTGATGTTATTGACTTCTCCATGATTAATTTCAGTTTTATCCGCATGTTTGTAATGGTTATTTAAAAATAATTGGAGTTAACGGTCAATCATGATGTTTGAGAAACCATTATTCACGAGTATTTGTTGTACTCGTGCAATCTCTTGGTGGAAAAGTTCCCACGTAGAGCAGTATTTATAAGCTTGGCGGATGTATGAGCCGATTACGCTTATTTTGTACCTTTCAGGGCATTCACTCTCCGCATTGAGGCATCTTCCCATGTCCGTACTTTTCCTATGTACTTTAGTGATGTAGCTGCCATTGATGTTTTAAACCTCAACATCCAAGAAAGGGCGTTTATTGCCCGTGCCCAATTTATAAGTGAATTTTAACACGGAGTTCTCCTCAAAGTGCTGCTTGATGTTAGATATATTATGACATAAATCTGGCTTTAAAAAAAAATATAAGCATAAACGAATCTGAAATTGGTGCCGATGGCTTCAGCCCCCTAGCCACCACCACCTGGGTCCGCGCCTGATTCATCCTGAAAATGATGTAAAGCTCATACCTTTTATACAAGACATAAGTTGGTGTCAAAGATAATAAATGTATCATCTTGTAATAACTTGTTTATTTATAAATAACATTTCTCTATAAAAACTGAACTTTTGTCGTATTTATTTATGGCTTCAACCCAAACCCTTTCCTTCTGGTGAAATCACTCTCTCCTATGGGTACTTTATCTTTCAAGCTAATATTGAAATGTCCAACATAAAAAAATATATAATAGTAATGTTAAAACATAACCTCAGAGAAACCCTCCGATCAAAGGCTTATACAAACGAGGGGTGGTCAATAAGTTTTGCGAATCGGTATGGCAAAACAGAGTAACAACAAGGAGTAACAACAAGGAAAGAAGGTACCCTAGGAGACCTTACGGTTCATTCAATGAGGGTACCTTTGGACTAGCAATTGAGCGGGCACAAGGCTGCTCAATTGTTTTGCGTCCCTAAACGGCCACTTTTCAAGACTTTGTCTAGTCTTGACTTGAACTGGTCAACCGATTTACTGTTGACAACTTCCACTGGAAGTGCGTTCCACATACCGCAGATACTGTAAGTGAAAAAATTTCCACACAGATTGCGGTTGTAACGCTTCAGTTCAAGTTTGAAGCCGTGATTGCGCGTTCTGTTCTCACTCAGTGTGAACATATCCCGGTAGTCAACATTGTCGAACCCTCGAAGTATTTTGAAGACCTCGATGAGCTGACCACGCAGTCTACGGGTTTCTAGCGAGAACAGATCTAATTCCCTTAGTCTATTCTCATAACTTTTATGTCGGATAGAGGGAATCAGCTTGGTTGCCCTGACTTGTACGCGTTCCAATCTCGCGATGTCCTTTCGCAATGAAGGACTCCAAAATTGTACGGCATACTCCAGGTGCGGTCGGACAAGTGAGTTGTACAGGCACAGTACAATCTCCTGGTTCCGATAACCAAACTGGCGCTTAATATAGCCTAGCATCCTTTGGGCCTTTTTCTCCGCCTCAATGCACTGTTTCGAGAACTTGAGGTCACTAGTGATTGTTACACCCAAGTCCTTCTCAGTGTCACTCGATTCAAGAGCAGTGCCCTTAAGGATATACTGAGATTGGGGGTTTCTGTGGCCGATATGCATCACTTTGCATTTGTTCACGTTAAAAGGCATTTGCCACGTGTCCGACCACTCCCCAATCTTCCCAAGATCTTCCTGCAGGCGGGCAGTATTTCCATCCTTTGCAACGTTCATACCAAGCTTGGTATCGTCGGCAAATTTGGAAATCTTGGCAACCATGTCACCGTCCATGTCGTTGACGTAGATGATGAATAGTAGTGGTCCCAGGACAGAACCTTGAGGCACCCCGCTAGTAACGGGCACCCACTCAGAAGACTGTCCATTCACCACCACCCGTTGCCGTCTGCCACTTAGCCAGTTCTCGATTCAGCCGGCTACCTTTCCGTCTATGCCCAGCGCTCGCACTTTCCGGAGAAGGCGGCGGTGTGGTACCTTATCAAAGGCTTTCTCAAAGTCTAGGTAGACCACATCCACCGCCTTGTCCCGATCGTGCTCACTGAAAACGAAATGGAAGAATTCCACAAGGTTCGTCAGGCATGACCGTTGCCTTCGGAAGCCGTGCTGGGAACTCCTCAGTAGCAGGTTTGACTCTAAATACGACGTCACTTTGTCCACCATGATGCTTTCCATGAGTTTACCGACTATCGAAGTCAGACTGATAGGTCGGTAGTTCGACGGTTGGTTACGGTCTCCTTTCTTGAAGATAGGAGTCACCTCCGTCTCACGCCAGTCTCTAGGAACGCATTTGGTCCGGATTGACATGTTGAAGATTGCGCACAGATGTTGTGATACTTCATCGCACACTTCCTTCAACACTTTAGGTAGAAACCCGTCCGGTCCAGGGGACTTATTCGTCTTTAGGTCAGCGATCTTTTTCTTTATTTCTCCTTCGGTGAAGTCCATTGCCTCCAGCTTTTCCCCCGAGTAGAAATCCGTCGGCTGGGGAATGGGACCACACTCTTCAGTAAACACTGAAGAGAAGTAGTCGTTGAGGAGGTTAGCATTTTCTGCATCTGAATGCTTTAATGTCCCCTCCTCATTCCTCAAAGGGCCAATCGTTCGACGGATTGGTTTACGGCTGTTCACATATCCAAAAAACTCCTTGGGATTCTCTTTACAGAGTCTCGCCACTCGGAGTTCCTCAGACCGCTTAGCCGCCCTTATACTGGACTTCACTCTCCTGGCTAGCCTCCGGTATTCGTCAAAGTCACCCGAGATCTTCGATTGCCGGTACACATTTCTCTTCTCCCTAAGCAGTTGCCCGATTTCTCGATTAAACCACTTTGGTTGAACAGAGGACCGACGGGGGCATTTCAGAGGGATAAAACGCGATTGAAGACTCATGAATGTGGTTTTGAAACTGTTCCAAGAGTCTTCAACAGCCTCGCACTCTTCTAGCCTCGCGTCAGTCAGTCCCGCGCGTAGACCTGCAAAGTCTGCTCTTCTCAAATCGAGTTTCCTTGATTTACTAGTTGCAGGCTCTGCCTTGGGGACTTTGACTACAAATCTAATTAGTCGGTGGTCACTGCCACCGAGCTCTTCGCCAACAGAGAGGTCCTCAACGATGTCATCCTCAGAGGTGAAAACCAAGTCGAGGATATTGTCTCCTCTCGTTGGCTCTCTCACCCACTGAGTGAGGAACTCGTTGTTCGTGAACTCCAGGAGTAGTGCGTTCTAGCCACAGGGTTCTCTGGTTTCCCAGTCAACTTGTGTGTTGAAATCACCCATGACGATACACACCCTGTCTTCGACAAGTTCTCCTAGCAGCTGGTACAGATCTCTGTCCTTTTCAACGAGTTGGGCAGGAGGTCTATAAAGCACCAGGGTCCTGTATTTGGCAGGACCTATCTCTAGGTCAACACCAGGTAGTTCATGGTCGGATATGATGTTGCAATCCGTCGAGTTGAGAGTATCCTTGACATACAACATCACACCGCCACCCTCTCTGTCTGGCCTATCTTTCTGGAAGAGCTGGTAACCGGGAATCGTGAATTCACCTTCAAAATCTCGGCTTGAGGTTTTTATCCACGACTCCGTTATGGCCACCTTCTCAGGTTCCTCTGTTACTACGAGGCCACAGAGCTCAAGAAACTTATTCCTGATTGACCTCGCATTGAACAGAAGAACTTTGAGGGAGTCCCCTAGTGTAGGACTCCCTACGCTCTTCCGTTTCCCGGCTGTTTGTGGAGGTGTTAGGACAAGCTATGACAAGTCGGGACCTGCAGCCGCATGCTCCTGCCTCGTCTATTTAAGAAGCAGTAGCTGATCGCAGATCGTCAGTCACAAATTTTTAAACAATGGAGAAGGTTGAGCACCGCGCAGTGATCAAATTTTGACCAAGGAAGGTAAGAATGCAAAAGAGATCCATGAACGCATGGTTGCAGTGTACACGAACACCGCCCCTTCTTATTCAACCATTTCTTGCTGGAATAGGGAGTTCCGCCATGGTCGTGAGTCCCTTGAAGATAACCCCCGTCCAGGACGCCCGTCAGACGTGACCAACGAGGACAATGTGGCCCGTGTGGAGAGGATGATCTTCGAAAATCGACGGGTAAAGTTCGAAGAAATTGAGCGAAAACTTGGAATATCACATGGAAGTGTTCTCAACATCATCCACGACAATTTGGTCATAACCGAGGTCTCTGCCCTTTGGGTCCCTAGAAACCTCACGAAACCTTACGCCCCATAATCGACTTCAACGTCATCAAAGTTCTGAGGAGCTGCTGCTCCTGTCCAACCAAGACCCGGCGGGATTCGAGTCACGCATAGTGACAGGTGATGAAACGTGGGTCCATCACTGGGATCCCGAGACCAAGCTCGAAAGCATGGCCTGGAAGCACAGGGGCTCTCCGACCCCCATCAAGTCCGGACTCAACGCTCAGCCGGGAAGACCATGGCCACCATCTTCTGTGATTCTGAGGGAGTGTTGATGGTGGACTATGCGCCTCGTGGAAGGACCATCACAGGCTAATATTACGCCGAGGAACTGGCTGAGTTGAAGAAGGGCATCCGTCAGAAGCGGTGCGGCAAGGTGACACGCGGTGTCCTGCTCCTTCACGAAAATGCCCCTGTCCGCAAGGCCAGAGTTGCACGAGCTGCCCTGCGCGAGTGCGGATTCGAGGAGCTCAACCACATCCCCTACAGTCCAGATCTGGCCCCTAGCGACTACTTTTTATTCCGCCAGCTCAAGGCTGCACTGCGTGGACGCCGGTTTGGGGACGATGAAGATGTCCAGCTCTCCGTCCAGGAGTGGATTGAACAGCAGTCGGGAGATTTCTGGTTGTCGGGAATTTGAAGCCTCAGGGACAAGTGGTGCAAGTGCATTGAAGTTGAGGGTAGTTATATTGAAAAATAATAAAACACTTTTCCTCATATCTCGTTTCCTTATATCCAAATTGCAAAACTTATTGACCGCCCCTCGTATATGGATATTTTTCTAATTCATTACTATTCTTGTTGTTTTCTTATTTCAATCACCCACACATTGTGATGATACACTTGCGAGGCAATGTGCGTGCTCGAACTTAAACATCCACCTCTCGTATGGAACCTTACCAAATGCTGTCTAGGTATCTCACATACTTTCTTTTTATTTACATTATTCATAGTATTAATAAATTCTAGCAAGTTTGCTACCCATGATCGATCTTCCGTATGTCCTGTATTCTTGTCTTAATTATCCTTTCTAAAATTTCCTATGTAGGTTACGCTAACTAGTACATAATGTGAACTCTCCTTCTTATTATATTGTTTATTCATTTTAATCCATTTGGTATAATAATTCCAGTCTTTAGGACACTCTGGAAATTTAACAGATCGATTAAATATGATATTTTTATGGCATCCGTTACTGACTTATGACCCTCATTTTAAATACTTACCTCTATACCATCAAGACTCTTGTTCTGTTTTGTATTTCTATTAATTTAATGAGTACCCGAATTAATCGTAATTAACATGACCTAGTGTGGATCATTCATTCTGAGTCGCTGAAAATTTAACTTAATTTATAGAGCATTTGCTATTGATTCTGCTCCTCATTTAAAATTCTAGCACCGATATTATAAGGACTTGTATTGGGATTTGTGTTTTTGATAATTGGCAACCATTAAAATGACTTAATGTAATCTTACCTAATTTGGTAGTGAGGTAAAATGCTGTATGTTCAAGTTTAAACTGGTCTTTAAGAATGGGATTTTTTGAGTATTTGAATAATTATTTCATCTTAGTTTGGTAATGACTTATGTTTTTTTTATCAAAGTTATTTCTAATAATTCTTTTATAATATCAAAAAACAAAATGGTGAAGTTCAGAAATAAATATAAGTATCGAAATTTTGTGATGTTTTTAAAACCCAAAGAATTGAAAATGGTGAAGTTCAGAAAATTGATTTTTATGAATAAATTTTTATAAATAAATTGAGACGACGATGCGCCGCCTACTTTAGCCTATTTCCGCCCAAAATTATAATTTTTAATGTTATTCCGAAATGGGGGGGGGATACCCCATTAATTGTGGCGGTTGCACCCCACACACACCTCGCATTTTTTAAATAAATAGTAATATTCCTTAGATTCGAATTCAAAAGGCGATTGCTAAATCTCGTTAAGCCTCTAGTTTTTCTACCGCGTTGCTTGATTTCAGACATATAATCACCCCCCCCCCCCTCCGAATGCTATTTAAATCAATCATATTGTATTTAAAATTGATTAATATGAAATGTCATGTCATATTTTAATTCAGAAAAAATTCCCTTCAAAATGATATATAATATAATATGATGCGATGCCAATTTACGATGTGGCTACTGGCTCCCAAGTTGGCGGCCTATCTATTTTTTTTCAGAACTTATAAAAAGTAACAAAGTATCCATAAACTTAATTTCATCAGAATTGCACCAAAAATGGGTATTCCTATGTAATTTGATGAGCTGAGTAAAACATTTTTTCTATAACTTTTATTGATTAGAAAACTCTAAAACCCTGAGAATGACGGCGTTATCGTCGTCTCAATTTACCGAGTAGATTATATTCTAAAATCTATAATAGAAGAATCCCAACATTAGGACATTTTTTTCTTTACTGTGGCGGTGTTCTGATAATAAAATTTAAAAGATATTTACTTGCTTGTGTATATATGTCTGCATGTACGTTAAAAGAGAGAGTGCGTATCCTGCAACGCGATTAGGTCTTCAAATTATAAGGGTAATTTCTTATTCGTCCTAAAACGAGGCGTATCAACAGCTTTCTCTCCATGAAAATGCCATTGCTAACTTTCTATTTATTTTCATTTTTTCAGCCTTTCTTTCCCTTCAAAGGTGAAATCTTGGAATCCTGACCTACTAAAGGAGGCCGCGCTGTAAAAGATGCGTTTAAAGAGAAACCGCTTTTGACAGGTTAAATAAAAGGGGGTTGAAAAAAAGGTTGCCAATTAATTCCAAACGACTGAGGATCAATGGTGAATTTATGTATCTTTCTTCTTTGATGGATTTCTACAAAATGAGTATAAGACGAAGCGATAGTGGGTATAATTTCCTTTGTATTAAAAAAAGAGAAAGTCTGCGGTAATTAATGCTGAGTTTTGTGAGGGTAAAATCAATGAAAAAGTGGAAAAGAAAGTAACCCGTTAACATAAGTGAAAGCTAAAGGATTACGAGGAATCTTTAAAGGGTCAATCCTTTTCTATCATGATTCCTTTGATCTAAGTGTACGAAATTGACATTTATACGAATTGTTTCACTGTTAGTTTAACATGTTAACTGCGATTATCACCTAATCCTTGGAACGTTACCATTACTGTTTTAACTTTTATATAAGTGTGATATCTCACAACATATAAAATGTCAATTATTTAAAATTATCGGGGTGTTATGTATGACTCAAGTTTAATGAATATTTTAAGTACCCACGATTTAGCATATAATTTGGCTTATTTCCTTCTTTATTGTTGAGATTTCTCTTCATATGTGAGAATATCTCGCCTTCTATCATCACATTAAAACCTGGGTTGGTTTCTGATGAGTTTTCTCTTCTAAGCTCCGCCCCTAAATCCACTTTCATCTCTGAAGCCAGAGTGATGGGAAGAGTTAAACAAGGTTTCTCCACTGCAGGCTCCTGAGTTTAGCTAAAGACTCCATAACAGTCATTAAAAAGCAAAGCTTTCACTGGCTAATGGGGCACAACATATAATAAATGTTGTTTTAAAAACATATAGAAAATGAATGGAGAATAAGAGTAGGGGGATATCCCCTCTCCTGGATTGCCTGAAGATAAGTGACCCAAAACTCACTCGTAAAGAAGGACGAACCCAACTTTTTTACCTGAAAATACGATTTTAATTATTTAAAACTAAGCGAAAACTATCGAGCGCATCTACGCCAACTTATGAGGAGACTTCTGCAAAGAAAGTGATGAAGATGAGGAAATGAAAATGTTTGGAAGATGTATAGCGTGGGCAGCATGGCTGCCCATGCCAGACCTAACGCCGTCTTGCGTAGCTGAAGATAAAATGTCGCGATTTTCTCTCATGAGGATAAACCACCCTAAGAAGGAGAGGTAAGGTTGTTTCTTGCTCATCGCCCAAGTAGTCCAAGGAATGGACCCTCTTTCAAGGGGTTCGGCAAGTCTTCATACACAGAACGCGATATGATGGGGTTCTTTATCTCAAGGATTTATCTTGTCAAATTTTTGTCCCTTTTCTGTTTGATGCGCCGTGACCCATGGGTCATAGGTACACTGATCTTATAAATTGTTTGTTTGTTTTTTGCTTGATGTTCCTGAACCCATAGGGCCATAGGCATATTAATCTTATTAATTGTTCATTTGTTTTCTGTTTAATGTGCGCGAATCTATTGGGTCATAGGCACGTTATTGTCAACTTTATGTTATTCTTCAAAACATACAACCTTTTTACGCTCTTATCCAGACTATTTCATGTTTTTCGACAGAGTATCAAACTAACATAATTTTTCACTCTTGAAGAAAAGACCACAACTTTTCCCCACCGAAGTTAAACGACCCCAAACCCTTTTGTCGGCCACTTGTCTACAGTTGATCCATAAAACCTTAATGATAAACAATGGTGAGATAAATAAATGTTGACTTGAGAAGAACAATAAAATATGAAGTGGTAGATTTCTGAAATAAATTTGCGCAGGTCATAAATACTTGGAGGATTTAGGCAAATACACTGGAGGAAATATGTACAGTGTTTGGGATAGTAACTTAATAGGGTTAGGTGAGGTTAAGTAAATATCTCATTGGGTTAAATAAGGTGAGTTTTTTTAGTTTTTTATAAGGGAAGGTGTTGGGTTTAGTTAGTTTTAGGTTGCTATGTGTCGTTATACCTAGTCTAATTGACAGCCATAACTTCATTTCGATTTTGCCAGAGCTTCTGATCTTAATCATGTTTCTATTTCATACACTTCTACACAGTTCCTCATTCTTACACACTATATTTCATTAAGGGGATAACACATTTCTTCTTGAGTTACTTTTCACGTTGTTTCGTTCAAAATTATCATTCTTTGGTTTTGTATATCATTTTATTGCAAATTTTATGCACTTTTTTATGGTATAATTATTTTTTTAGCAATTTGACTAGAACATAGTGAAAATTAAGATAATGCAAAATTGTATACATATGTATGTGGAAAATATTTCTTAGATATTTAAAGTTCATTTGTGAAAAAAAACTACACTATTGATTTTTATATCATTTTATTGAAAATTTTATGCACTTTTTTTATAGTATATATTTTGTTTTAGCAACACGACTAAAACATAGTGAAAATTATGATAATTCAAAATTTTATACATTCGTGGAAATTCTCCGTAGATTTTTTAAAGTTGATTTGTGAACAAAACGCAAAACTATACCATTTGCTTAAAAAACGGCGCCTAAGAACTGGTTTATATTTTTAGCATCATTCGAATATAGTTTGAACTAAATTCCAGGGCATTCAAAACACCCCTACTATTCACCTAACACCACCATGCGATAGGCTTTGTTCTCATTTGGAGGGGGGGCTCCAACTGAGAACAAAGCCTATAGTTGACCATGTCTGAAAAATATATGTTTTAGTCCATCATTAACATAATTTTAATGGAACTAAAGAAAACTGATTTCAAATGATAGCTAAATCATATGTACATCTTTTGATCATGACTTGAGTTCAATTGCTTAATTTTTAGTAATTCTATAGCCATTTATATGATATCAGGGAGAGGTTCTGAAAGAACCCCCTGTATATCAAAAACAGCGCCGTAGATTATTATGATTTTGTTTAAAATAAAAGAACTTTTAATAAGCTTTAATTTTATATATGATAATCTAACATAGTTTGAAGTTGAAAAAATGAATGTGGTATCCTATTAAGAAATAAATATTTATTTGCCGTCTTTCGGCCGCTATGGTTCACTATATGTATCTGTTTCCATTAGATACTCGTAAAATCCCAGAATAGCGTTATAAATTTGTAAATATGAGTCAATGTGTCTTTTCCCAAATACAGAATAATTCCCGGGCTAAACTTGGGAGGAACTAGATCTATTTCCCTAGATCTAGAATAAGCACTCTGTTCTGTTGCCTATTGCATGGTAACATGCAATAAATTTAATAACTTCAATAACTTTTTATAGGGCAATAATTTATATCTGCCTAGAAACATTCATTTCTTGATAGACAATATATAAGTCTGACCAGTAATTATATATATATATATATATATATATATATATATATATATATATATATATATATATATATATATATATATATATATGAGAAAATCTATTCACAAACTCATATTTTTAATATCAACAAATATGTATATGGATAAAATAGAAAGTATTTAACGAAACTTCACTCTGGATTTTATCTAAGAAAAGAAAAGACTTAAAATGCGACCAGAGGCAACTTCCTTCTCACTATCTGTTGCTCCTACTTCTTCTGTCATCCTGAATTAGTGTAAAAGCTTGGGATATTAACAAGGCCGTCTCTGAGCTTGTTCTTTGAGGCATTTCGAGGAAACCTGTTCAGCGACCTGCCCTCAAAGCATGACCGCGTCAGCAATGAACGGAAAGAGAAAATAACTATGAAAATGGGTTTCTTGTACACTGCTGTTAAAAGAGACCGTTACTCTGTGAATGGGGGGGATGTAATTGTAATTACACCCATTTACTCATCCATGACCGAGTAAAAAGCGGCTTAATTGGAATAACGGCATTATTGAATGAGGTAAGAATGCTTGCAATCGCTAAGGTGTACTCAGTCTCAGACCTAAGTGGACTATGCTGGGATATTAGTAATAAATTTTGATGTAGGTTTATTCTCAATCGTATTTAATAATTTTGAAATATATTTTCCCTCTCAATTGGCTTCCTTCTAGTTTTTGTATAAGTAATCTTTCAACGCTAAATCTTACACTTGCAATCATACCACAATTACTACAGACATTCATTTCCTCTAAACTTAATCCAGGCACGTTTTGTCGATATTGTGTGGTTCAATATCAGGTAGGCTCGCAACTCGCACCATTTTCTTTTCCTTCTAGTTTTTGTATAAATAATCTTTCAACGCTAAATCTTACACTTGCAATCATACCACAATTACTACAGACATTCATTTCATCTAAACTTAATCCAGGCACGTTTTGTCGATATTGTGTGGTTCGATATCAGGTAGGCTCGCAACTCGCACCATTTTCTTTTCCTGCCAGATAATATTCCACCCTCTTTCAACCTCACTCTGCACTGTCTGACTGGCAAATATTTAATCGAAACCCCGCTACATAATGAAACGGTCTTTTAATTCATTGACCACAGGGAGGCGTCAATTGCAGCCTTGCCGACCATGACCACCCCGGGAGCATCTACGGCTACATATCTTCCATACATTTCACATCCTCTATCTCCCTAGTTAATTTACAGATCTCCTCTTACAAATTTTCTGCAAGAGTCGTCTACTCTGCTTTACAATTTAAATTGCAAGGTTATCCTATAATTAATGCGGATTTTTTTTCATAGTTAGCATTATTTTATGGTTAGAAATCAAACAACTCTTTGAAGATATTTATATTTAAATATTTATATTCAATGTCTGGTTCTACGATCTGTTTTCCACCTAATCTTCAATTCATTTTGGTACACTTCCACCTATCCCGTGCGCTTTTAGCTTAATCAAAAGTCTTGTATGCAGAATGGTGTCAAAAGCCTTTTTAACTTCAAAATAGACTACATCTATAGCTTAATCGTGACCAAACGTTGCTATCAGGCGAGAATCCAGGGCGAGGGGGCTGAAACTTCCCAAAGTTCAAACCCGTTTATGTTTATATTTCCTTTTTGAGCCATACTTGTATTCTTCTATTCAGAAAAAGTTGTATAATAATATAGAAAATACAAGAGGTTTTTTTTATCCGTTGCGATCGAATGTACCTTATATGATACATGTCTAAAATAAAGGTAAATCTCAAAAATAATTATTAAATTCAGTATTATATTTTAGCTGACGTCCAAAAACTATAATTCATAATTTTCTGATGTGTGAAAAAAATCGGATCTGAGAGAGTTAGTGCTCCATCCTGTGTGATGTACTATTATTTATTATCAATGTTGTGTAAGATAACCATTATTAATCATCAATGCCCTTTTCTCAGGCTACTCAGAGGGAGGAAATCAGGTTAGCCTGACAAATTAAATATATTACTCTAGTTGTAGTTAAGCACGAATGTCCGCGTCGAAAGGCCTGCTGCGAGTCATTTATTAATTTATTGACCACTATAAGCTCTACGATCTTATCTTTGAGTCATTTATTTATCTGTATTCACTTTAGTGTTTTTTCCCAATTTAGGGAATACTTTATTTATATATTTCTTTTTCCGTGTACTTTCTATCAATTATATCTTTAAAAAAAAAAATAATTACACCACTTTGTGGAATAGCGGTTAAAGATGATGGAAAAAGCTGTTAAACCAAAAAAGCCCTTCAATACAAACAATTTATGAAATACTTCACCATTATTTTCTCCATTTTAAGAACTGAAACAAAATGAGAGTCATTCTGTGACCTTCATTTTTTCTCAGTCATCCCGGCAATAAACCGTTACTAACGGTAGAGAGCGCGGGAAGAGAAAATGAGCGAAAATTTCTTTCGAAATTATATTTTTTAGCTGCCTCCTTCATTGCCCATTCTTTTGAATGGGGAAATGAAGATGGTGGTTGTGTGTCTGGTAGATTGTTTATTATTGCATTATTTATCTATTGCGTTTTTTCGTCAGTATAAATATGGGGTTTCATTTTTCATAATGCATTAATCATTTATCTTAGATTATTTTTATAGCTATCGAATTCAAATATTTTTGTTCTGCTTTTTCTTCTTTGTTGGTCACCTTTGTTGTCAACTTACATTACTGTTGAATTTTTCTTTGTGTTATTATTACATCACAACAATTTTAAGATGTCATTGTGATTTTTTGGCATTATCATACAAGCAGCCGCGGGGGGTAATTTTTATTTCGGAATGCAGGGGGGGGTCTCTCATTTATTATTATTTATCCCCTTCTTCTTTCCACTTTTCTGTTAAAATTTACACATTATCATGACCCACTTCACGAGAGTTCAATTTTTCCGCATGATAGAGGTGAAATACAATTATCATTCTCATTGTCACTGTCAGTTTCTCCATTACTTCTCAGCGTCGGTCAACCAATCAAACAGAATGTCTATAATTGATTTTCTCAACGTCATTATAAATCGTGCGAGAAACTATTTCTATTCTTCTACAATTTCTGATGAGATAATTTCAACCTGAAAAGTTCACAGCGGCTTTTAGGTCTTCTGTTTAATAATGGATTTTAGGTTCATACTTTTAATTTTTCGCGTTCACTTGTATTTTAAGGTTTGAAAATGTCACTACATTGTTACATATTTCAGCTTAAATAATTCGGCTTTTGCAACACTACAATCAACGCCTTTTCAATAAACTTTCCTTTTCTAGTAACAATTTTTAGTCTTTCTCTCAAAATTTCTTTCATTTGACCTCCAAAAACAATTTTAAAGTATTTGCAAACAACATTTTTTTTATATATATTGACGTCTCATTTTTAAAGAATAGTGAGAGAAATATTTTTTGAGAAATGTGTAAAATGGTTACTCATTTAAATCGTACTTTCGTTGCTTTTAGCATCGGGGTGTTTTTTGGTGGTTGCATTCGTCAACGCTTGTGATTGGCTGTTTAGTATCTTGATCTGAATGAAAAGCGTAAGAAATTAGTTGGAGATTTGATAGGTGTGAAATGGGGAATTGTAGGATTTGACCTGGTGTAGAGGGCATCATACGTTTTCTTTTAATTTGTATTTTATTTTCATTTTTCATATTGCCTTCAGAGCCACCAGTGTAGACCACTGGTGGCTGAGTTGATCGCATGACGATCATTTTTTTTCCTTGTTATACTTTTTAATATATATATATATATATATATATATATATATATATATATATATATATATATATATATATGGAGAGGGAGAATAAGAGAAACTAAGACGGGTACGGGGGTCTCTACTATTGACGTTTGTCTCGGCAGGAGATTCCTCAGAGTGACAAGAAACAATGACAAGAAATTAGACATAATAAGTGGTGAAAAGGAAACATATACACGCATATATCAATGCAAATGCGTTCATATATGCATATATATAGTAGTAGAATATGAAGATAGAGATAGGTATCCCTGGTGAAAGGGAAATCGAAGGGTAGAAGCCCTGATGAAAGGGAATCGCAGGCGTTTATGCGAGATTGGTGTTCTTCTCGTTGTTGTTCATTAATCATATTTTCAAGCTATTTGCGTACTCTGTATTTGTTGTTGTTTGCTTGTTTTTGCTTTTTTGTTGTTGTAGTTGGTTTTTGATGTTAGTGCATGTTTGTTTGTATTTTTTTGGGGCTTAATGTAGATTGTGGTTGTTTCTTAGTCTCCTTGTTTTCTTTTGGCATTCAAGCCTTTGTAGGCGTTTTATGTGTTTCTCTCGTTTTCTGTTTATGATTTTTTTGTTCTTCTTATTGTTTGATCTTTGTGCAGTGAATTGTTTTACGTTATCTTAAGCATTGTCTTAGGTGTAGATTGCTTCTACTTGTCCTTCCGTTTGTTCTTTACTGCTAGTAAAGTCCCTCGTCCTTATGTATCTGTATCTATCTCCCAACATATGTCAATGTGTCTTTGTCTGAGCTCATTCGTCCTGTGTCCTTCGATTTTCTCCCAGATTCTTCTGGCTCTTGACTGAATCTCGATGTTAATCGGGAACAGTCGGAGCTCCTGATGTAGGTCCCTCATCCTCCTTCTTTCTCTCCTACTACGTTCGTGATTAGGAGCACTGCCTTTTTCTGTACTCTCTGGAGGGATCTCATTTGTGTTTTGGAACTCGTGTTGATAGGTATTGGTGGGTACAGGAGTTTTTATCTTATGAGAGCATTGTAAATTTTTTCTTATTTAGCATGTTCAGCTTTTTAAACCTCAACAGCTTGCTGAGCTCTGCCTTCGCTCGCGCTGCTGTGTGAGCAACGTGGCTGCCATACCCATTCTTACCTATCCTTAGTTCCAGAACTGTTCCCTCTGAGCTGTATGAAATGCGGGTGTCTTGGGTTTCTATGTGGCCCTGCTTCTTCCGGAAGAGTGGAGTCACCTTAAACTTCTGAGTGTTTGTGGCGATTTTCCATCTTTTCTTGAACCTGGAGACTTGGTCGATTTCTCTGGCCGTAGTAATCTGGGAGATGTTGTCTGTTAACTGAATGTACAGCGAGTCTTCACTGACCGAATTTGGGAGGTCGAGGGTGTAGTGTGGTATAGTAGGGGGCTTAGGCACCCTCCTTGTGGCACGCTTGTAGACAGCTCGAAGTCTTGTCTGGTGTAGTCTTTTATCTGAATGTAAGCCTTTCTGTCCGTTATATAGTCGCAAAGTATTTTCTCCAGTCTTAGGTTTAGTCATAGTCTTAGTATTTTGTACTGTAATCCAGTCCTCCATACTTTGTCGAATGCATTCTTGACGTCTCTGAGCCCCAGGTCTGCATAGCTTTTTTGGCTGGCAATCTTTGCCAGCGCGGAATCAGTCCCTCTTCGTCTTCTGAATCGATGAGGTTGTTGCTCTCCATTAATTCGTGGACTCTGTTTGCAAGTATGTTTTCGAATAGCTTGCTTGCCAATTCGAGGAGGAAGATTGGTCTAAAGTTAACTGGTGTGTCGGGTGGCTTCCCGGATTTCGGAATGAAGATCATTTTGGTGATCTTCCATTCGTCCAGAAAATAGCTAACGTTTAGGTATGCATTCATTATGTTGATAAGCCCCTCAATTATAGTCAAAATAAATTTCTAGCAGTATTAAAGATAAATTTCAAGCCTCATTTACAAGAAATTTGATTTGATTTGATGAATAATAGTTAAGAAAAAAAATGCAATGGAAGTAATATGATAGATTGTGGCCGAAGGGAGTATGTAGTGCTTGCCCTGGTAGTGAGGGCTACCTATTTCATTTATTTATATTTATTTTTATTTTTCCATGACCTTCAATTCTGTAACTTGTGTTGTTGTGTGAACCTTATTTTGTGTTTTAACGCATTAAAGTTTTTCTTTTATATTTATTTTGCAATCTTATTTTTATTTTCCTAAATTTTGAATTATTTTTTTTAAATTATTAAAATTATATTTATTTATTTTATGTATTTATTTATTTTTTTTTTTCTTTCTTCTCTGCCTTTTTAATTTATTTATTTTGTTTTGTTTTTATAATTTTATATATTTATCTCTTTAATACTATACTTATTTTAAGAGAGATATGATTTTTAAAAGTAATAATATATGTAGTTAATCAAGTAATCTAATTCTTCTATACTATTTTTTTTCTTAATTACTAGTTATATTGAAATATATACATTTCTATTGCCCTCATTTAAACACAATTATTCATGTTTGTAAGTGTATTTGTTAATATACAGTTTGTGTAGTTGTTTGTTCAGTGTGGTCTCTATGTGAACAACGGTGCCAACTGTTCCTCTGAGCATTGTCTCGAGCTGGGAAATTGCCTTGTTCTGGTCACTTTCTCCCTTTTGTTCGCTGGGATGTTTAGACCCTCCGCTAGTTCGGGTGCCGTTTCCTTCAGGATCCTCTACTATGTTCTTTTGGCCAGACTTTAGGTCACTAGATTGATTGGTTTCAAGACGGGCCTCCGGTGAAGTTCTCTTTCGGGTATTTGATCTCTCCTTCTGCGTTTGTTTATATAGAGAGTCGCCTTGTTCTGGGCTCTTTGCAGGCGCTTTAAACGAGACGTACTTAAGGTTTGAGTCACTACCGCGAGGTATATGAGTGTTGCTCGAATATGCATAAGATATATTTTTTTGATGTTGTTAGAGCTCATATTTCTAAATCTGTGAAGTTTGCTAAGTTCTAACCTCGCCAGATTTTCCCACGTTATGAAGTTATGCGTATACCCGGCGGAGGTGATGTTGAGCCTCAGAACACTCCCTTCTTGGTGATAAGGAAATTTTAGCTCCCCTATTGTTACATCCGCTGTTCTTCTGCGGCCAAGGGCGAGGATCTTGAATTTTCGGCTATTCGTGCAGATCTTCCACTTTCTTTCTTACTCATATACGTTGCTAATTTCATTTGCAGTATCGAGAGACTGAGCCATGGGATTCCTGAATGTACCAGGGATTACCTGGGTTATATCATCCACAAACTGGAGATATAATTAGTCTTCCTTTATTCACAAGAAAGATTCAAGATTCAAGATAGTACAAAGTTATAATGTGGATAGAATGATAGGATAGATAGAAAATATTATGTAGAAAGTATGTGTTGATGGGATGAGAATGAGTGTAGGATGAACGATGAGATGAGTATGATAGGGGTTTGTACCAGGTTGCCTGGCTAACGCTTTCCTTTTTTTTTTTGCTTTCGATGTGAAGTTTATTAGATATAATAATAATAATAATAATAATAATAATAATAATAATAATAATAATAATAATAATAATAATAATAATAATAATAATATTAATAATAATAATAATAATAATAATAATAATAATAATAATAATAATAATAAATAATAATTTAGCATTCGAGTCTTTGTTTTCGTTTTGCTCAATCGAGCACTTATATTTTTTGTAGTTATTAGTTTTTTGTTGTTTTTTGTGCTACTTTCGCTTTTTTTTCTTTATATATATATATATATATATATATATATATATATATATATATATATATATATATATATATATATATATATATATATATATATATTTATTAAATTTCTAGTGGTACTCTTCTTTGTTACTCTAGTTAATACTTTGACTTTTGACTCATCGGGTTTCTCATAGTCGGTTGTCTTCTTCGGTAATCTTGTTTGTTTTTACCTATATATCGGGTCGACGTTGTTTAAGGGTTTTTTTCACGCTGACGTAAAAACGATTTTTGTAGTTTATGTGCTATATTTCGTTTTCCGGTACTACTATTTGGTTAATTTCGTTTTGGGGAATTATGTTTTTTATATTATCCCACAGTTTCGTTAAACGTTTTTTGGGGGGGGTTAAATTTATGGGTTCCAGTGCAGATTTTCGATGGAGTTCCTCGGATGTTATGTAGTCTTGTCTTATTGTGTTAGTGATGAACCTTGTGGCTTGATTTTAAATGTGTTGGATCTTTTTTAATTGTGTATTATTTACTAAATTCATAGGTACTATTGGGTAAAGCAGTTTTGGGCGAACTAGGGCCATGTATAATTTTCTTTTATTTTTGTTACTTAGGTTTTTGAATCTATACAGCGCCGACATGGTAATTTTTGTTTCATTAATTTTCTGTGTAATGTGGCTGCTGTACCCTATTGTTGTTAACTTTAGACCGAGGACGCGTCCTTCTGTGGAGTATGGATATGCTTCTCCATCGACTCTTACTGCAGCTGATTTTCTTCTGTTTACAGGTATTATTTTTAATTTGTATTTGTTTGTTTTTATTTTATTTCTTCGTTCGTAATCATTGATGTTTTTATCTTCCTAGCTGTTATTTGTGCTATGTCTCGGGGATTCTTTCTGTCGCTGGTGATTATTTGTGTGATGTCATCCGCCAGTTGGATGTACATCGTACATTCGTGAGTTGGTTGTGGAAGATCTTTGGTGTAAACAGTATACAGCGTCGGAGAGAGGCATCCTCCTTGTGGGAGTCCCGTTTTCCGGTCAATGTGGTCCCTTGTTTGGCCGTTTATTTGAAGTACGGCTTTCCTTTCATCCAGGTAGTTGCATAATGTTTTGCAAACATTTATTTGCAGGTTAAGGCTGCATATCTTGGCTTTTAATCTAGGCAACCACACCTTGTCGAAGGCTTTAGCAACGTCACCGAGTACTATATCTACTCTGTTGCCTCGCGCTATTTCTGTGGCAATTTTTTCGGTTATTATCGCCAGCGCGGTTTCCGTTCCTTGCTTACTCCTGAACCCGTGTTGTTGTAGGTTGTAAAGGTTATTATCCGTTAGGTGTTTAATTAACCAGTCATTTAGGAGTTTTTCTAGGACTTTGCCCAGAAATTCCAAGAGCGTGATCGGGCGGTAGCTTCCGACTTGATGTTTTGGTTTTCCCGGCTTCGGTAGGAAGATCATCTTTGCCTGATTGAATGTGTGGCAGGCATTGAAGATCCTCACTATCGATTCATGCACATTTTCTGGAGCATTTATTAAGTGTGCTTTTGTTATCCCGCTTTGACCTGGTGCTTTTTGTTTAAAGGATTGTAGGACTGTTTTATATTCAGCCATTGTGAAGGGCATTCCCTCCCCCAAGAAGGTGGTCTCTCTCCTCGTTGACGTGTATGTATGGTACCGTGTTTTCTTGTTGCGCCTCTAGGGCTTGCATGACTTCCTCCTCGTGCTCCCTATCATACTCTTGATTATCCTCTGGTGTTAACGAGAATATTTTTTTCCAGTGATTTTGTAAGTGCACTTGGAGTTCTTCGTTATTTTTCCCTTCCCTGTCTTGTATTTTTAGTTTTATATTTTTCTTTGGTTGAGATCCTCGTAATTTTTTGTAGTCTCTCCAGAATTTCCTTGGATCTGCTTCGACATCCATTTTACTTATAATATTATTTCAAACCTGATTTGACTTTTCTTTAATTAGAATATCTATCTTTCTTCCGATAGCAATTAGCATTCTGTGTATTTCTATATTAGTGCCCGTTTCTGTGATTTCTTTAATTAGGTTTTGAAATTCTTCCATCATTTCCTTTATTTCGTTGTTCCATCTGGGAGCAGGTAGGGTTCTATATTTTATTACTGGGGTATGTATTCTGTCTGCTTCAATGATATTTTCGGTGAAAAGTTTTAATTGATTTTCTATTTCTACTGTTCCTTGGTTGTTTAAGGATTCAGTTTCTAGTGTACTTAAGTGCTCTTTGGAACCATTCCAGTTTGTTTTGCTGATGACTTTTCTTTGTGGAATTTTAATTTGAATGGATGAAGTTGAAATGTTGGTTATCATACTTAGATGGTCTGATGGGGTTGCGGGGCCTGGTTCTGTGGGGTGATTTAAGTTGATCTCTTGTAGTCATTTTTATTACTATGTCCAGATACGACTCTTCTAAGCCCTTTACTTCTGTAAAGTGGATTCCGGTTTTTACGCCAATTACTACACCATCGAATCTTGTTTATGTATAATTTGTAGTAATAAATCTATAATTTGGAATTCTTATGGTGTCGATCTCTGTAGTTAGCCCATGTTCGGTTAAAATGATTATATCTGGATCTTCTTTTCTTATGATGTTTAAGTATGAAATTCTTTTTCCTTGCCAGCCGTTAACATTTAGTGTAAAGATTTTAATTTTACGTTGGTACTTATCCTTTTTTTTTCCTTTTTTTGAGGTCACGTCCTGTCTTCGTTTTTTTTCGGGCGCCTGGGGAACGAGTGCGTCCATTTCGTTTTTTCTTAAATTCGCCGTTTGAGATGTTATGACACTATTCAGGGATGATGTGTATCATGCCTTGCTTTAGTGCATTGTGTACCTCTGTCTAATCGGCGTCTGCCTCATATTCCCATCTGTACTTTCCCTTAACTAGTCTGTCCACAATTTCTTTTTGTTTGATTTGTTTAGGCAACGGGTATGCGTGGGAACCGTAAATTTTGATGTTCAAATCTTTAATATTGAGTGTTGGTTTTTGTTTTGGGCTTTCTGGGGTCATTTTTGAGGTTTCTTCGTAGGTTGTTTATTCTTCAGAATCGGCATTCATATCGGCTTCGTCTTCTTCCGGACTCGTGTTTTTCGGAGTCTCAAGTTGTTCCATGTTGATTCTATATAGCTCGCTCGAAGGAGGGTTATCCAGGAACCACATTTTTTAAGCCCATTTTTTTCCAGCATGGTGTTTAATTCGTTTGCTTATGAGCCTGGCTTCGCCATGTTTACGGAGTGTGCGTGCATTATGCAGAGAATTAGGTCTGGCCTCATGCTTCCCTCTATATTCACCCTTGTGGTTTGGTTTGTGTTGGTGGTGTCGCGGGTTTTCCATTTGCAGTTGCTGCAGCGTAGGAGGTAGTTTTTCTTCTTTCTTTTTCTGTGTTTATGTCCATTTTTTTCTTCCTTATGATCTGCTTCTTTAGTGGGCAAGTCATAGCAAGTGTTCTGTGAGCATTACCACAGTTTAAGCATTTCTTTACCGTGCTCCTGCATTTGTTCCGCCTGTGGTCTTGGCTTGCGCATTCGGAGCATGCATTTCCTTTGTAAGCGCAGTCTTTGGTCGGGCGTTTGTCGAGGGCGTAGCATGCGAAGCATACTTGCATGGAGACAAATATCTCCCTCTCGATTTGCTCGGGTGAGAGATTAGTGTAGAAGACAAGCAGTCCATGTTCCGAGGCTTTTTTGGACATTTCTGTCGATCTAAATATCACTTTGAAGACGTGGTTATGTTCTTCACCATTTTGGTTTTTAAATTTGATTATTTCCTCAACCTTTGCCCAATATTGACATTTTTCTGGCTCTTCCTTGATTTCATTTGGAGTGTGCTCACCGACCCAAGGGTCAAGTTGTCTGCAGATCACATATCTCTTCGTTTGTACGTCCGGAGGGGTTCGAGGTGCGAGTCCGATCTTTTCCAGTTTTTTGGCTGCATTTTCGGTCAGGAGGAGATCTAAGTCCTTTTCTGTGTCACATAGCGCCAAATAACCGTTGTATTGGTCTTTTAGTCTAAGGAGTATTTCCCCAATATCAGCGTAGATAGTCCTTAGTGTCATTTCGCGAGTTGGTTTCTCTCAGCCAGGAAGGATGCGAAAGGGGACCCTCTTCGCTCCTTCACGGTCGTCCATTTCTGGCTTGTTAAAGCCTCCTTCTTTGTGTTTTTTCTTCTCTTCTTTGTACCTAATAATTTGCCTGGGTAAAAATATGTTAGAGTTTTGAAGTGAAAAATGAGAAAATGAATGATCCATTCGCCCCCACAATCCTTAGCATAGCCAGTGTATCTGCCTGGGTGAAGATGATGGATGAATGATATGATGGACCTGGGAAGGCCCTCCAGAAGGATGACTCATGACGGACTTTATGATGGGTGGTTATTGAATTAACTACCACCACTCGGGGGTGCCGCCTCTTCTGGGGTTTGGGTATCGAGACTGCTTCCAGCTCACATAGAGACGGTTTAGTGTCCCTTTATGATCACTGCCGGGCCATCAGGGATAAAGAGAACTCTCCCCCAATGGTTTTAGCATCGCTTCTTGTCCGGAATGCCTATGACGGAAGGTTCTACAGTGGGCTAGTCCACAAACCTGCTTTCCCAACCGCCTCGAATTATGCCTTGTCTCACGATGGGCATAGTTCGAACTAAGTTATGAATGGCACTACACACGGCTACATCTTAGAAGGCGAGAGCGGAGGGGGTGATGAGTTTAGGTAGCCATAGAGTTAATTATGACCACCTGGTAGAATATCTCTCTTTTTTAAGTCCCCCGTAAGGGAAAATTGGCGTTGGAGAGGAAGGTTTATTCTTCAACGACCTTTGTGGAAACTTTTCTTGTAGTATTCCAATCTTCTTTCTTCTCCAAAAGGTCGGGCGTCGGAAGGCGAAAGTAGCGTTAGCTTTATTTTGAGTTCTGAATATCCGTGCGTCCGAGCACCTCAGCTTCTAGGAGGAGTCTTGATTTACAAGAAATTACGTTTTACGTCTTGAAAAAGGTAGAAATTTTTAAAGTGAGTAGTCGTAGTATAGTGGATAGGATAGTTAGGATATAGTGATGAAGAGTAATGAGTAAGAGTTGAAGTTAGTTTCTGGGTGACCAGCCATCTCTTTGATTCTTATTCTTTATTCTTCCTTGCTATTCTTCTGTGTTCTTTGTTGGGGCTCTCGCGCCTCTGTTGTCCGTCGATGTTTTGCATTCTTTGGTTCGTTTACTCTTGCGGATTTCCTTGGTGCGTTTTTTGCTTGATTCTGCAATCTTACCCTGCAGTGTATCTTGGGGGCTGTTATCCCTCGATTCGGGTCTACCGCTTCTGAAGTTGCCTCGGTTGTTCACTCTGTGGTTTTGTAGTATCTCTATCGCTCTTTTTTTGTCGTCAGTCATCATGCGATCTAGTTTGTCCCACACCTTCACTGCTCTTCTGTGTAAGGACACATTCGTACTTAGGAGCTCTATTTCATTGTGAAGATCTCTCATTCTTCTGTACTCAGCCTTCTCGTATTAGTGATTATATACACCGCTGAGTTTTGTACTTGTTGAAGTTTAATCGTGCTTGTTTTTGAGAGGCGGTTCATTGGTATAGCTGGGTAGAGCAATGTTGCTTTGCAGATGGCGTTGTATACTTTCCTCAGGTTGTTTCTGTTTAGGTTTCTCAGTTGGAATAGTTTTGCTATATGTAATTTGGCCTGGTTTACTTTATTCGCAATATGTTTGCAGTAGCCACTCCGGGTGATCTTTAGCCTGAGCACTATTCCTTCTTTTACATATTGGTATCTTTTTTCTTCAACCTCTACTCTTGAGGTCAGGCGTCTCCCTACTGGAATGATTGAGAACTTTTCTGGATTTGTGCGGATTTTTCATTTACGCCCAAATTCGTTGATATTGGCAATTTCTGTCGCTGTAATTCTGGCCATGGTTGGAGGATGTCTGTAAGTGCTGTTCGCTACTATCGTGATGTCGTCGGCGAATTGTATGTAAGTTGTGGTTTCGTGGACTGGCCTTGGCAGATCCATTGTGTATACACCGTAAAGAGTTGGGCTTATACAGTCCCCTTGGGGGACACCTTGTAGCACTTCGAATTCCGGGCCATCGAAGCCTGCTACTGAAATGAACGCTGACCTATCGGTTACATAATCGCAAAGGCATTTTGTTAGGGCTGAGGGTAGCTCTAGTCTTTTTATTTTTTATTTTAGGCCAATTCTCCATACTTTATCAAACCCCTTTTGGACGTCTCTAAGTACGATGTGAGTATAATTTTTATCATATTTGGCCTTCGCAAGTGATTCCACCAAAATGGCTAGGGCAGTCTCGGTATTTCTATTTTTCCTGAATCAGTGTTGATGGTTTGGAATCAGTGCTCTCTCTTCCAAGTGCTTGACGAGGCTGTCATTAATCGTTCTCTCCATTAATTTTGCCACTGTTTCTAAAAATGTTATTGGCCTGAAGTTTCCGGGGATGTTTGGTGGCTTGCCGGGTTTCGGTATAAAAATAATTTTCCCCATTTTTAGCGCATCTGGGAAGTATCCTGCGCTTAGATAGGCGTTAAATACTGCCGCTATCCGCGACAAAAAGGTGCCTGGTGCGCGTATTAAGTTCTCTTTCGTTATATCCGATGCCTTAGGTGCCTTCTGTTTGGTAGTCTTGAGCGTTCTTTGTATCTCCTTCTAGTGTTATCGGCTCGATTCCTTGCTCTACTAATCGCGTTGGTGAAGCAGCTATGTTGGGTACTATTTCTAGGCGGTTTCGCTCCAGTTCTTCTACCACTTTTGTTTCGTGGTCACCGTCGAAATCTTCGTTTTCATTGGAGGAGATATCATATACCTTCCTCCAATGTTCCCGGAACGCCTCTTCAATTTCTTGAGGTTCCTTCTCCCCTCCATCCTCGTTCTGAAGTTTGATTTTTGGCCTCTGTTTTCTATTTCCCCTGGCTATGTTGATTTTCTCCCATATTTTGGTAGGATTCAAATCCTCATCCATGGCTTCCACGAAAAGGTCGCACCTTCTGATCCTTTCTACTTTTATTTCTTCTATCAGCTGGTCCTTTACTTTCCGCAGCTTTGCACGGTCACCTCTCTGTAGGCCATTTTGCTCGATTGAGTTCCTCATGGCTTCATACTCCTTCTAGAGATTTATTATTTGGGCTGATCTGATTGGATGCGGTAATGTTATGTACGTTGTTATAGGAACGTATTTCTTATCAGCCTTGACAAGCGCCTCCTTGATGTCGCCGATCTCTTTGTCAATTTACTCCAGCGAGGCCTCAGTTAGGTCTCTCTGATCGTAATTGGCGAGCTCTTCCTCGTAGTTGGTCCAATCGGCCTGTCTATACGATTTTCTCGGCGGGCACTTGACTTGAATGGGGTCCATAGACAAAGTCATGACCACCATCTCGTGGTCGCTAGTTGATGGAGGGCCTCTCTCTATGATATAGTTGAACTAGAGGTTCGGGGTTGCCAAAATTATATCCAGTTTTGTAGCGTTATTCTGGCCCAGATATGTTGGAAAGTCGGGTCCCAGGCGCTCTGCTATACCTCTTTCCAGTAGTTGATCGAGGTTTCTTCCGGCTCTATTGTGGTTCCGAGTGTAGTCGGAGGCTCTACTCCGGGCATTTAAGTCCCCCATGAAAATCGTTTGGTCTCTGTGGCCAAATATATCTGTAAAGTTGTGCAGGGGTAAAAAGTCTCTCCTTGGGGGTTGGTAGCCTGTCGCAACTATAAGGTTGCCTGTCGCTGTTTTTACACTTATTGCCAGGCATGATTCGTCGAGGTCTTTGAGCTTTTGGTAGTCTATATCCTTGCCGATTGTCATAGCGACGCCGTCGTAGTTGAAGATGTTAATTTTGCTTCTTGCCGGGTCTATATTTATCTCGTTTAGCAATATGATGTCTGGATCTTCTTTTAGGTACGCATTGCTAAGAAAAAATCTTTTATCGTTCCATCCAGCCACGTTGTGACATATTATTTTAAATTTTCTTCCGTGGGCCATTACTTGTGTTTTCTTTTTTCCCTGCTTCCTCTTTTCTCTGCCTTATGCGCTTCACGCTCGGTGGGCGATTTTGTCCTTCCGGTTCTTTTCTTCTTAAATTCCTCCTTCTTCAGCGTACAGCGCATTTCCTGCGGGATTTCTAGTTTGCCTGTTGTTAGCATTGCGAATACTTCTCGTTCTGAGTATGGGCTTTCGTATTCGTATTTATATATTCCCTTCTTTATGCCTTGTGTCAGGTATTCATTGTCATCGGGGAAGTGCTTTTCCTCAGAAGCGTAGATCTTTAAGTTGAATCTTTGTTGTTATTCATCCTCTTCTTTCGCAGGCTTTGGGGGGGAAGGGGAGCTTGGCTTGGCCCTTCTCGGGTCTGGCTTGCTGCTTTTTCTTCTTTGTTGTTTTTGTTGCTTGTGATGACCTCTATTTTCATCTCTTCCTCATGTTTTTTTTCTGTGTATTCTTACTTAGCCTCGGATCTATATTCGCTGCCCTGTTGGTTTCCGTGTTCTTCTCTTGGCTAGTGGCCTTTTGCTGTGCTTGGGTTTGGTTTGCTTTTGTTGGCTTATATTGGATGCTTAAGATATCCGCTGACGGTGGGTTCTCGGGGAACTACATCTCCTCTAATCCGTTATTCTTTAGCATCAGATTTAGTTCCCTATAGTAAGAGCCCAGGTTAGCTACGTTTAACACATGCGCGTGAAGAATGCAAGCTAATATGTTCAGGGACTCCCCCTGTTTGACTTCAATTACATTTTTCACCGGCTGGATCTTTTCAGCTGTGGCTTTAGCTGCTTTGTCGAATGTGAGGTTCTGCCTTTCCTCCTCTGCTCTAGCCCTCTCTCTTCTCTTATTTTCGATTTGCTCTCTCTTCAACTGCATGCTATTGCAAGGGTGTTGTGGTTCCCACTGCAGTTTAGACATCTTTTCAAATGTGACCTGCATTCCCGCCACGTATGGTTCTTCTCGCTGCACTCGGAGCACCATTTTATATCTCTAACCGGGCAGTCCCTTGTACTGTGCTTCTCGAGCGCGTAGCAGCTGAAGCATGTTAATATGCTAATGAAGTCGTCAGTTTTTACTTGCTCAGGCGTGATTTTCAAATTAAATGCAAGAATACCCGATCCCCTTGCCTTTGCAGCCATACTAGTTTCACTAAAAATTATCTTGAATACATGGGAGTATTCTGTATTGGTTGCTTGGTTCGTAAACTTTATTATCTGCTTTACCTTCGCCCATTGTTATGCTCTCTCGATCTCTTCCTTAATTTCGTCCGCGTTGTGGTCCCCTATCCAGGGGGCAATTTGGCGGCAGAAAACTGTCTTCTGGGCTTCTATTTGGGGGGAGCACTTTTGCTTCCAGTCCAATCCTTTTAAATTTCTCGCTTGCTCTTTCCGAGATGATTTTGTCTATATCCCTGTCGTTTTGGCAAATCGCAATATATGAATTCGTGTAGTCTAGTAACCTAACCAGCACTACTCCGAGTTCCCAGTAAATTATTCGGAAAACGCTGGTTCTGTCGGGTTTTTGCGCACCCTTCAAGACGCGCAAAGGGACCCGTTTAGTGGTGTCCATCTTCTTATTGTCCGAGTTTTTTCTTCTTTTCCATTAGCTAAGAGGATGAAAAGAGTAGGTAGATATAGTTGCTGCTGTATCCGTTTATGCTCACCGGCTTATTCAGCTGGCGAGTCGGTATTCCTTACCTACCTACCTAAACCCTAGCCCTATCAGGTTTTTCTCCATCTAACTTGTGTCCGCCGCTCACACGGGATCTAACCCGTCCCGAGCTAAGCTTCGGCCTGCGCCGAGTTAGCCGCCAGGTTTAGATATGGCTCCTGCACAAGAAGGTATCTATGGAGACTTCAAGCTTCCCTACCCGACTCGCCCTAAAGAGGGTGGATAGGAAAGTGAGAGTTCGTCTTTTGTAAAGAGTACAGTAATCGTCTCGTCTGACAGTTGTGGTCTCTTCTATCTTGAGTTGGCAACGATGCAAAAACGATCAATTTCGTCTCCCAAAGTTTAAGGTGTAGATTGCGTAAGGTTCTTCTTAAGTAGGAAAGAAAAATTTGTCCGCTATCCGGCATATTTCACAAGAAATGAATGGGGCTGCCGGCTTATTTATGCATGTGACTGAACCATTACTCTGACCATCATCTGAGCTCGTCGCTGAATGTTCAGTTTCCAGATGAGTCCGGGCTAGTGTGTGAGGCAGTCCTGCGGCCGCGAAGTTGTTCCTCTGAATATTTTTCACAGTAAAGATGGCAAAGGAAAGAGCAAGACCACTTGCTCGGTCACGTTCCGACTTATGTTAAAAAAGCCGGGTTTGGCATTCAGACGTGGCTGTGAATGCCACTTCCAATGCCTTCCTCCTCCTTTTGTTGGATGCATAAGCGACTGCTCTCATTTCCCTCAGCTGATGCGCTGGTCAGCATCTCGAAGATGTTCGGTAAAAGCGTTACTGAACCACCTTGTCCGAACATCCTGCTTGTCAACGCCCCTGTCTATCTCACCAAAGTAGGCCAGTAGGCAGTCGCTGCAGTGTACCATGTATATTATGGAGTTCTTGTTGTTCTCCACCGATGGTTTGGAGCGGCAGATATCTCCCACTTTGAAACCTGCTCGAAGGGCGACTTGGGTGGCAAAATTTAGCGGTCGTTGATTCGGCCGCTATTGCCATCAAGTCCACCATGATTCCTTCCTCTTGAGGTTCCCACTCGAGATCCATCCCATCCATCCATCCATCACCCATCATCCTGGCAGCATCTGAGTGGGGGACCAAATGGACGGGAGCGCTCATACCATAGATTTTTGCCATCTCACAGCATCCCTACATTTCCCCCATCATACCCAAAACACCTTAACTACACTTTTATTACAGAAAGAAGAGAAAAAAATCAAGAGAAAATAAGAAAGAGGACAGGACACTATGAAGACACTCACGAAGAAGGTCCCCCTGAGGACTTTACAAGGAATATAGACCCCCGAGAAACGCAAACCTTGCGAGACCCTCTACCTCGAACTAAAACTTTTCCTGGTTAAACTAATCGAGGTGTCGCCGGGTTCATAGCAATCTGCGCCGTAACAAAAGATGTAGACCGGCTCGAATCGGAAGAAGGAGCCAAAATACTCAAGACCATTGAACTTAAAGCTAAGACCCCCCTTCAAGTGGCAAAAAACCGCAGCGTGATCTGACGCAAAGTGAAGAGTTGGGTAGGCGAGAATTCGGCGGAAGACCTTAAAGAAGAGATCATGAGTAATCTATGGGCTAAAGTTCGCGGTTATTAAATTCCGCGCACACACCCACGTATTTAAAATTACCTTCGCAACCACCGATATTGCACGGAAAATAACAACGGGCGGGCTCTTGGTTTTCAATATGAGGATAGCAGGGGAGAATATCCAACAAGAATCCAGCTAGAATCACATACCACGACGACCTGACCTGACAAAAATAAGCTGTCGTGCAGCGAATCCACCACAGAAGGCCATAGGCATGACAAGTGTGAGAGCACAAAGAAAAAGTGCCTAAACTGCAAGGGAGAACATCGAAAGTTAAAGAGCAAACATACGCGAGCGCAGCGAAGAAAAATGAAATGACAAAATCGATGCCGACGCAACTCAACATCTCAGGGGATCTCTGCGCAAAGATTCTTATTTGCATTACTCACGCGACTGTGGCTAACGCAGTTAAACTTGGCTGTTACAGCCAGGTACTGAATGCTTTGCTAAAGGCGAATAAACTACCTTCCATCATCGTGCCCGCGGACCCCGAGTGCTCCAAGGCATTTAAGGACTCCGTCATCAGGACTAACTCCAACATTAAATCTTGATTGGAAGCTTAGTCGAAGCTCCCTCATCGGAAAAATCTAAGGGAGACGAATATGACGAGCAGGTGGAAGAACAAGAGCTAGACAATGAGGAATGACCTACCTCTTCGGAGAGTGACGAGGGCCCATGCACTTTTGCACGAGCGACGAAGAACAAATCTAAAACACTGAGTCTTCTGCCGAAGAGCGAAAGGCCTGGGCACAGTAAGTCGCCCCGGTAAAAACATCACACCATGCATCGAAATGCACTAAAGATACTGGAAATCAACACTAGCGGATGGACGACTAAAAGGATACTCGATGGAAAGGTGTTTAGAGAGATTGATGCAGACATCATACTAAGTTTAGAACACAAGAGTGACACTCGTAATTTCCAAATGAAGATCTAAAATTACGACGTGTTGGTCACAAACTATACGCAAGAACGGTACGAAGGTGGCACTATTGCGATCCAAAAAGGGATCAAATACAAGCAAAGAAACCTAGAAGAATCTTATCTCGCGATTGAGGTCGAGCTCGACTTAGGAAAGCTAGTTTTTACCGCCGGGTACCATCCGGCAAGGAGAGATGTTTTACCTATACACTCTCTCACTGGCCTATTTGGCAGGAGAGCCCCCACTATACTAATAGTGGACCTAAACGCCAGATGCCAGGCGTCCGGTTACAGGAAACACAATAGAATAGGAAGAAGCCTAGAGCTCCTGCTGGACAGAAACATTGTTCAGCGGATAGGCCCCGACTTCACCACCTTCGTCAGAAGAGGGTGTGCCACAAAGCCGGACATATGTTTGGCTAATCGACACCTTCCGTTTAACTACTACATGGAATCGATCGAGATTCCATGTAGTTACCATATAGGGATCCTGCTTAGTATCAACAGGAACCCTATACAAGTCCCAGCTACAGTCAGAAAGGACTACAGAAGAGCAGACTGGGAACGGTACGCACACTTCCTAGAGGGATACTATCCGCCCTTCTTGGTGGAGGCAATCCTCGAGGAGATCGACGAGACACTCGAAGACCTCAATAACCATCTTATCAACGCGGATAATGCTTGTATCCCTAAAACCCGGTATAAGTCCATCTCATCTTACAGACGGACTTAATATATGAAGGAACTCTACCGTGAACTGAGAATACTGTATGAAATTAACATCAGTAATGCACCATACGACTCAATCCAAAGAAGCAAGGAAATCAAAGAAGAACTGAACCAGTTTATCCTTGAACAACATTGGAGGCGATGTGACGATACGATCGATGGTCTCCATCACGAAGCGGCGCTCAAGGAATTCTCGAATAAAATCAGACGCCTCAAATGATCGATTGGTAAGGAGAAGATTGAGCTATTAAAGAAAAATATCAAAGACATATTTCAAAGTTATTTGGAAATTCTTCAGTTAAACTGAAAAAGAAAACGAAGACTACGATATAGATTTCGAAGTCAACATCATAAACGAGCTAAACGAACAAATACATAGGACGCACCCTCACCACCAGGTGGACAGACAGCGTGACGGAGATGCCGATATTACCGAAGAAGAGCTACTCGGCGCACTCCGCTCATTCCAACTGAAATCCCCAGGACAATCCGGGCTTAGAAAGTTGAACTTCGAAAAGGCTCCAGGTAATATCATCGAAGGAATAAAAAGAATATTGAACGCCTGTCTGAACACGGGATACTGCCGAAACATGGGAAGGACCCGAGGTTGAAGGGGAACTACCGCCCGATTCCACTCCATGAATCTGGCGGGAAGCTCTTCGAGAAGATACTCAACCAAAGGTTGGTGTCCCCCCTGTAAGAGAACTCCATCTACAACTCATACCAATTCGTATTTAGAAAAAAGCGAAGTACAAAGATGGCAATAAATGTCATCATGAAAAAGCTAGCCCAAGCCAAACGGGAAAGGAGTTATGTGGACATTCTTTGTCGGGATGTATCAAAGGCGTTTGATAAGGTGTGGCAGAGGGGAATGAAGAATAAGTTCTTACGACTGGGCCTAATTGAAAACTTAGAAAAAACTCTCTGTGACTATGTCATGGAAAGAGCGGCGTACGTCAGTATAGGCTCTACGGACGGACCAAAGTTTCCGCTCACTGCAGGCTTCCCGTAAGGGGGGGGGGGAGTCTGCCCCCTACTCTTTACTCGATTTACACGGCAGATGTCCCGGCCCCTGTGAACCCCTCTTGCCTAAACGTTCAATTCGCCGATGATTTCAGCCAGATAATTACTTGTTCATGGAGGAACGCGCCTAAGCATGCTCGTATGACAGCAGCAGAAATTGAAAGACTAAACACCTACGAGAAACAATGGAAGATTTTATCGTACCGCGAAAAGTTCAAAGTCGTCCCTATCGGTAGGAGGCTACTAGCACGCTATCCATACACCACAGAGTGCAATGAACTCGGAATGAGGCTTACCTCAACCTGGTACAGGAAGCACGTCGAAGATAGAATCTCCAAGGCCTCAGCTGTATTCAGAACTCTGCATAGGTTCAAAAATCTTCGTTAAAGCAACAAAAGATCGATCTACAATGCACTTGTAAGATCTACGTTGCTGTATCAAGCTTCTGCCCTCTCTTGTGTCTCGAAGACACAAAAGAGAAAACTACAAGCAGTGCAGAACAAATGCGTGGTAACCTAATCACGAGTATACGCAGGCGAGAAAGAAGACGCCAAGAAGAACTGCACCGGGAGGCGGGGCTAAGTCGAATTAATATTGTCATCGAAGAACGGAAAAGAAATATGCAGGAACTGGTTAATCGAGTATTGAATTATATCATTCAAATGATTAACCGTAACAGAATAGCTCCAAGTCGTGCCAGATTTCCGAGCTCCGCTAGCCTATTAGTTGGTGGAAACGAAGTGCCGTCTTACGCATGAAAAGGGTTGGGGTTTTTTTGCCCCAAATTATGACTAAACAAGACCAACAAAGACTACAATACCAAGAAAAAGCAAACTCACCGATTACTGACAATAAAAGCACCAAAAGAGACCTAATAACCACGATCAAGACTTCAGAAAAAGAAGAAACAAAGAGCACAAAAATATACGCACTACATAGATACAATAACAAAGAAATTAAGCACAACACTTAAAATAAAAATAATTTATAAAAAACAACAGCAAATGCACATTACATACCAAAGATCATTAATTATACGAGTATATAAGATAAATGGTTTGAACGCCATGATAATATAAATTCTTACGAAAACAGAGGAAACATAAACAAAATAAACAAATCTTCCACACTACTTTCTTTTTTCACCACTAGCATATTTTCCCTATCTATCCACACACCCTTTTGTCCCTTACACACAATTATACTTAAACAATTAACAAATTTCTTGTCATTGTTTCTTGTCACTCTGAGGAAGCTCCTGCGGAGCGAAACGTCAGTAATAAAGAACTCCGTACCTCTCCTGGTTTCTCTTATTCTCCCTCTCCATTTGTTGTCATAAACTCCCATGATAATATATATATATATATATATATATATATATATATATATATATATATATATATATATAAGTTAGACCAGAGGTGTACCTACTAGCGTTTGCGTCATCTGGGGCGGCGGTCGTAAAATTTTCAGCCCCTCTAAACAACACTACCTATCACTTTTGCATGATGCATCTTAAAATGCACAACAATATATTTTTGAATTTATGATGAAAATTAGATGTATTTTTCACAATGTTTTATAGTTTCTTTTCTTTTCGTCTATAATAATAATAATGAGATTATATTTGTCTCGACAAAAAAAACGAAAAAATACATACTGAACGATATTTGACTAACTCGCACTTGGTTTTAACTCATTAAAAAAATGCCTCTCCTCCCACCCCCAAAAACGTGCCGCCTGAAGAGCCTCTATCTCCCCCCCCCCCCTCAAATCCGCCAGTGAGTTAGAACTTCTATGATAATAGATTTAAACCCTTGCTAGAATTAGGCATATTTTATCATCTATTGGCTAAACAGCCAAACACGCCCTTTTCCAACCACACCTCATGTTATTACACGATAAAATGTGTTATAACTAACTATCTATGCGAAAAGAAACAAAACTGGAGTGCCTGGATTGCAAACTACTTAGGATAATTGCTTGCAACAAATAACAATATGAATCCCTTGAAAGTATTTTTGCAAGAAAAATGGTACAGTGACGTCACATTGTCTACATAATTTCGACCGAACTTATCTCGTCACAGTTTTTTCCCATTTGCCTCTGTTTCGAATTGGACAACTTTTCGTTACGACTTGTGGTTGGTGCGAATTCTAGTTCGAACACCCCGTAAAAGAGGTTTACACTACCCCTAATCATGCAATGGATTTTTTTCTTGAAGTTATTTATCCAAGTCGCTCTTCATTTTTGGTTGTCGTAAGACGAAATGCGGCAAAATCGGGGCTTGTTTTGTGGTTTTGAGTTATTTATACTACAACATAATTAAAAAAAATGGGAGAATAAGGGATCACCTTCCCATTGTTAGGTAGATACAAAAGGTTTGTATAGTTTCACAAACTAGTAATTTGAAAATTGAAGGTTAGTTTATGTTAGCTCAGATTATTTTTTCTTGAATTATCTGTTATGCTTTTGTTCAAATCTGCTCTTCATTTTTGGCGGTCCTAAGGCTAAATGCGGCCAAATTGAGGTTTACTCCAATTTTGACCGAATCGGATTAAACTGTTTTGCGGCATTTCTCATTCCGACCACCAACAAAGAACAGATTTGAACAAAACACAAAATATGCTACAAGAAGAAGTAGTAAAATGTAAAAAAAAGTGATTAGGTAAAGTAACTAATAACTGAAGATCATTATTGCGTATGTAGGTCATAAATTGAAGAAACGAAAACAAAATAATATAAAAAGTAAGACAAACGTAGTAATAGTAAACAATTATGTTATAAATACGCGAATATTCTATGATCTACGAAAATGTTGATAGGCTTAGATTTTTAAAAATTCCTTTTGCTATCATTAATACGATATCTATGACTTCTATGCCCACATAATTTATCTGCCTCATAAGAATAAGCAGTATCTTTACACACGCCCGTACACAATTAAACTTCCACAATTCGATCACGCACAATATGGCCTAAATTCACGGGGTTGGGTTGTTTTCGTTGTCCTCCTGACTCTTTTTTGTCTCTTCTTCACTTAAAGAGTACTCTTTTATAACAATTTCCGTTTTTATATTCTAATATATCAACTCAAACTGTTAAAATCTAAAAAGAATGTGGAAGCATAGAGACCTGCGTGGGCATACGTTAAACACATTAAATTGAGGTCACCACTGCTAGAGAGCGTTGCTAGAATTCTATATTGTATCTAGCTCTCAAAATTGAGATGATTAATTTCTAATAAATATTCAAAGTTTTAAGGTGTCGTCTAAAACAGAGGAAACAGAGAAATAGAAAAAAAAATTACAAATTTGCTGGAATGGTTAATTACTATTTTTATTTAATTAGCCTCCCTTATTGAACACTTAGCAAAAGAAAATGGGCCAAGCTGCATTTTTATCGGAAACAATTTTCTATCCAAGGATCCGAGCACTGTAAGGGAACTACGCTTATAGAAAACGGGATTATCATGATTATTAAAAACTAAGAAGCGATTAAAAAAGCGAAAATCAACGAAGGCATCTCTCACAGAAAGGTGTAAAGAGAGATCTGAAAAGAAAACTAACGAGGTAAACTAAAAGCCATCGAGGAAGTTTCTAAGCAAATTGGTGAAGTTAACGGAAGCGAAAATGTGCGAGCGGTAGCTCGAGAAATTAAAGAGGAGACTATTTCAGGCATTATTTAAATCTGGAAGGCCCCCAACTGTCCGAAAATTGACTAACCCTTACAATTGTGTTATTCAAAGCCCAGTTAGCTAGATTCGTGTGAGTTGCGCTCCCTGACCCCTTCCGGGCTCAATCACTCTAAGAAGTTTCCTCCTAAAATGATTCAGGCCACGTATCTTCCTTATATTCACCCTCCCTAACCTCATCTGTTTATTTACAAATCACTTCCAAAACCTTTTTGGTAGATATATCCGTGTGTTGTTTTATTTAGAATTTTAAGTAAATATTTATGTTAGTACTACTATTAATAATCAAATTTATAATCGTAGTAATAATAATAATAATAATAATAATAATAATAATAATAATAATAATAATAACAACAGAATTTCCTGTTATTTTTTTGGTGGAAGTGTGGTAGATAAAGAGGTATACGTGCCTTCCCCTTCCGGCGCGTTCCAAGTAGTCTCCTCCATTCACTACTCTATTTTTTTATAAATAAATGAAAGTTTTGTTACAAAGTCTCGTGTAGGCTGAATCTAGTGATTGTATTTATAATTAAATAAAACGCTGACTAATGAGGACATCTCTGACCAAACATTTTTGAAAAGAGGGATCATAGCTTGAGTAGTTCGAGGGGGAGACTACGTATGGTGGCAATAATAGGAGGCCGCAGCTCTCTTACAACCTGCTCATGTCTCTTTCGTAATGATTTGGTCGTCTCCGAATCGGACAAACTCGAACGCACCATCTGATGGAGCGCTCCCTGAACCTAACGGGGACGATTGCTTGGTCCCACAAACTTTCTGGCGAATTCTCGTTGAATGCCCCACTCTAGGGAAGAGAGGGGGCGGGGAGCTTCGGTCGCGTTATCTATCCCGTTACTGGGACGAGTGAGATCCTTTGTATTCGAAATGGGTTCGTGCACTTCCGATTGCGGCTGATCGGGTTCTTGGAGGCCTACTTAGCTTTTAGGCCGGTTGCGGGCATGCTCTGACCCCCAAGGGCCTTACTTCGGCACCTGATCGTGTATTATTTTCCTTTAGGTTTTTTGTTTGGTTTCTGTTGTTTTTTTTTTAATTCATTTATATCCTCTCTGGCTAAAAAGGGATAATAATTGGTAATTTCGGTAGTTAGGACGTTTTAGCAGGTCACCAAAAGAGATTTTGCCCCCCTTCCTTCTTTTGCAACTGGGACAGGTCCTTTCGATGGGATTGTTGCCATATTGACCATAATAAGCCATACTTACCATATAGCAGAATTAGCTTTGGGGGTGGGGGGAAGTAACAAAATCAACAGGCAGAAAAACGTGCCTTCAACATGATTCAATAGTACATGTACTCAAATGTATAAAATTCAGCTCCCTTAGAGTTAGAAGAGGGTTTTTTTCCGCTCATGGTAGCGCATCAACATTCTGTATGGAATTATGTTGGAAGAAACGCCTCGATTTCCATGGGATCGAACCTTCTTTTGGTTTCCATCGGAACAAACTTTCAAATTTTCGCTTCTGCCGCCCCGAGGAACAATTGCGAATGAGAAATTGGAGCGCAATCACCTCTTTGCTTCTCCATCCATTAACGCACGCACATAAACTTACATATGCCATTTTGTGGAGTAATCTGTTGATAATGTGTACTGCTACTCCAATTATTACAGAGACCCTCCCGCAAGGCGAACTAGGTTGAGGAAGGAAAGCAGATTTAGGAGAATTACGCGCCATCTCAAGCACACGAAATTGTTTACTTCAGCCATGACCCTTATACACAATTTAACTTCTTCTTATTACACCGCTTTCTTTACGATGCTGTCAGAAAATAACGTACAGATGTGCACTCAATGGTTTTCGCTTCATGTCTATAATTAATAAAGACATCTACGTAGGGTCTCCTGGAATCCTCGCTCGGGGATATTGGACTTATAATATTGTCCTTAGAAGTGTCTCCTTGATTTAGATTGATAAATTGCTAACTAATTTATTGCAACCGAAATTCTCTCCGAAATGAGCCTCAAGGTTTATTAGCAACCCACTCCTCTATGTAGAGCATATAATGATTACTACATAGATGATGTCTCTAGGCATTCGTTTAACAACAAAGGATAAAACATCTTAATTGCCTACGCGAAATCACGAAAATTAACCAATGGATAGAGAATTACATGAAATCACTGAATAATTAACAAATGGATAGATAGGAAAGGATAAAACCACTGGAGAACTACTCAATGAATATGGAAGGATATAACAACGCTAGAGAATAACCCAATCGATATGAAAGGATAAAACATTATTGGCAAATTAACTAATGGATAGGAAAGGATAACACATCACTGGAGAATTAAATAATAGATAAGAAAGGATAAAACTGCACTGGAAAATTAATCAATGGGTAGTAAAGGATAAAACATCACTTTAGAATTAACCACTGGGTAGTAAAAGATAAAACTTTATTGGAAAATTAACCAATGAGTAGGAAATAATAAAAAATCTTAATTGCCTACATGAAATTACTGGGGAATTAATCAATTAATCAACTATGGGTATGGCTAATATAAAAAGATAAAGCTCGAATATCGAATCCGTAAAGAGCAGGTACAAAATTCATATTCGCGTGCCATTGCTATCAAATGAAATTAAGGATGAACGTTAATATCCTGGATAATTGCAAACCTCTTTTTCTCAGAATACTTAATTTCTCTTACCTGTTAACTCTTGCAAGGATTCCGTAAACGTCATTATATTTAGCTTGATGGTTGACGTCCTGGCAAAACATGTACCACAGGCATTCCATGACATGGTCCTTCATGAGGAATTCCTTCATGAGGTTGAGCAGGGTTCTCAAAATCTCGGCTACAAAACTTAGAGGAACCTGGTTTACGAGGGGTTGCCATCTAGTCCGGGTTGGTTTATCTTGAGGTTCAACTTGGGTGGGTTGATTGCTGTTCAAAGGCCGGCCAGCGGACGCTTTTTTTACGGTCTTCTTGTCGCTCTTTGGGAGAGGAAATTGCCAGAAACCATCAAGGAAATTGGCTTCCTGTTCTCCACCAATCTTGCGAGACTGGAAAGCTCTTGATTCAATGTTATGTTCTGCAATTTCGGAAACTTGCCTGTAAAGGAAACTTCCAAAGGAAGCATAGCTAAGATATGGCATGGCATTGAAGACCCCCCATGATACGGATCGCTTAAGACGGTGATGAACGCCATCCTGAGTCGCCTCCTCACTTTTTTCTTTCATGTCAGGAAATTGGGAGGCAAAATTGTTGAAAATACTGATTGCTTGTTGTAGACCATTTTCGAAGTCCTTCATAGGGGTCTGAAGTTCAGAAGAGGGGACCATAGGGTACCTCATTGAGAATGAGGTTTTGTAGCTATGTGGGTGAATCTCTAATTCTTTCTCGATATTTTCAGCTTTATCTTGAGCAATAGATTTCAAGAATTTATTAACATGTTGTAAGTGGGCAAGAGGTTCTACATATTCGATGTTATCAGTTTGGCTGAGTCCATCTTTAAAATCAATTTGTTGGGCTGTTTTCTGAATCAACGGCTCTCGAATATCATCAATTACAGTATTCTTTTCCGTTTGAACAGCTGGGACCTCTTTTAAAGTCTCCTTCCCATGCATCCCGATGACCAGGATATAACATCCAATACCAATCAGCAGACACAAGAGCAATGCAACAGCGGCAATTAACCACGAAACCACCTTAAACCCTTGAATTTTGTAGCTAATCTCCTTATATAAAGTGGAATCCATCTCGTCTTCCTTCGCTTCCTGTCCTTTTCCAAAAAACATCTAAGAGGACGATAAAAGACAGCTAAAGACCCGACACAAAATGAAGATGATGGTGGCTGAACAGAGGTCTTCGCTATGACTAGCGTGGTTTCTCAGAGGAACGGAGGAGGATCTACCGACTGCCTTGGAACAGCACTCCGAGACGACTGAATCTAAAGCGAAAATCAAGTCCAAAGGAAGTGGCTTCGTCAAAGAGAAACTAAAGACTTTGCATTCAAACTCTCACTTATATAAAGGAGGGCAGGTACTTTTTTTTCTCAACTATCGTTCAAGTCTTACTTCGCACTACATTGCCGAATTTCTTCATCACTAAGAAATTATTCTATTCCGGGTCGGGGTATGCTTTCTTTTGAGGGAGGGGAGTGATAAATGACGGGACAAATTTAAGGAGCGAAATCTCCCCTTTCAAGGGCTAATAATGTTGGTCAATTGAAGAACGAAATAACACTGGTGGGGAACAAACTCACATTAGAATGGCAAGTAGGAGTTCCTATTAATAACAAGGTTTCATGAGAAAAAGAGAAAACAAAAGCTGGCATAGAAAGGATAAAAGTAAAGCAACATCAATTTTATCTCTACGGATGCATTCTAGAAGATCCCTTAGAACTTCTCGATAAAAGTCCGCAATACAGACCACATTAACCAATAAATGAAAATTCTAGAGACTCCCGTGTTACTCCATATTGAATTGGGGCAATTGTATGAACCTCTAAGGGTGGCTAATTTAAACTAGGACTAGGTAGACCTCGTTTCTCTAGAGAAAGTAAACCATAGACAAGTCCAGTTGTTTACATTTGGGTACTGACTGATCGAGCGGAAACACCATGACAATTTGAGCGAAGCGCCAGCAAGTCTGATTAGTGGCTAGGTGTAGACCCCGACCCGTGGTTCGAATCCACTGGTAAGGTGATGGCACCCACTGAGACAGACCACAAATAAACAAGTGCAAGTTGATGATTAAACAAACATCGCAAGAAAAAAATCTTGTTTGCATTTTAATAGAAAGTGAGAAAACTACAGTGAATGAAAGTGATCGATCAAAACCGACGCGTTGTAGATGTTAAAGTATAAATAAACCTAAGGATTATAATCAGGCAAGGGCGAGTTTAAGAAATGAGGAAGGAAAAATTAACCATCGAAGTAGATTATTATAGTTAAGAAAGAAGAGGGACGAATTGAAGATAACTAACAAGCGAATGATGAGTGAAATTGCAAAGTTATAAAGATGAGAAAACACCTCAAAGGATTTTGGCGAAGGATCCCAAGGAGGTCGGAAAGAGGAGGGGAGTGGTCGAGGAGAAAACTGGTTAAAGTGTTAGGCATAAACAGAGAGTGAGAGAGAAAGAGAGATAAATAGATAGATAGAGAGATAGATATACAGTGTGTGTGTGTGAAAGAGAGGGAGAGAAAGAGTGAATGATAGAGTGAGATAGACAGTGAAAGAGAGTGAGATGGAGTGTGAGAGAGGCTTTGTGTGTGAGAGAGTGAGATGGAGAGTAAGAGAGAATGTGCGCGAGACAGAAAAAAAGTCGAGGTAGCATTTAAAGATCTCCACCCGCAAAAAAATAGAGAGGAGAGAAAATGTTGTACATCCCCTTTCTCCGTATAGCCCCAAGTAGTATCCTCCCCAGACAAGTCTGGCTATATACTTACCACACAGTCACTTCCTATAAATCCACCTTTTCCCTATGAACACCTTTTCAAATTCTTCCTGAGAGTGATTTCCTCGTTTGTTTGCATTTTTAAACATAAAATCACAATAATGCTGTTTGCTATTGTAATTCTCATATTTATTCTTTATTACCTTCTTCTTTCATTTATCCATCTTTTCCTTCATTTATCCGATATTCCCTTTATTTTTACTACATGGAGGGAAAATTCCCTCGTATGTAAATTAATTCCCTTTTTTCTTATTAAGAAGAAATTTATTCTCAAACCATGTGATCCCTCGCACCATGTAGAGGAAGAGAATTGTATGCTTTATGTGGTGTATAATGTATGCTATGATAGAAATACGCCAGAACAAAATGAAAAGGAATTTCAAGCCTCATTCAAAGTGACATTCTCGCTTCATTCAAAATGGATTTCTAGACTTACTCAAAATGAATTTATAGCCTCATTTAAAATAGATTTATAGCCTCATTAAAATGAATGTCTAGCCTTATTCAAATTTAATTTCTAGCCTCATTAAAATTAATATCTAGCCTCACTTCATTCACAAGAATTTCTAGCCTCAATCAAATTTAATTTCTCCCCTCATTCACAAGTATTTCTAGCCTTATTCAACATGAATATCTAGACCCATTCACAATAAATTTCTAGCCTCATTCAAAATGAATTTTAAGCCATAGTCAAAATAAATTTCTAGCAGCATTAAAGATGAATTCCCAGCCTCATTTACAATGAATTTATAACATCATTCACAATGAAGTTTTAGCATAATTCAAAATGAATATCTAGACTCATTAAAATGAAATTCGAGACTTATTCAAATTAATTTCTAGCCTCATTCAAATTAATTTCTAGCCTAATTCAAATGAATTTCTAGCCTCATTCAAAATAAAATTCTAGCTCATTCAAAATGAATTTCTTGTTTCATTTAAATTGAATTCCTAACCTCATTAAAACTGAATGTCTAGCTTCACTAAAAATAAATTTATGCCCCATTATAAATGAAATTTTACGCTCATTCAAAATGAATATTTAGCCTCTTCAAAATTAATTTATAGCCTCATTCAAATAAATTTCAGCCTCATTAAAGATAAATTTAGGGCTTTATTCAAAATGAATTTATAGAGTCCTTGAATATGGATTTCTAGCTTTATTCAGAATGAATTTTTAACGAATTCAAAATGAATTTCTAGCCTAATTTAAAATAAATTTAGGGCCTCATTCAAAATTAATTTCTAGCTTCATTCAAAATGAATGTCAAGGATCATTCAAAACCAATTTCTTTCTTCATTTAAAATGAATTCCTAGCCTCATTAAAACTGAATGTCTAGCTTCATTAAAAATACATTTCTGCCCCATTATAAATGAAATTTTACGCTCATTCAAAATGAATATCTAGCCTCATACAAAATGAATTTTTAGCCTCATTAAAGATAAATTTCCAAGCCTCATTCAAAATAGATATCTAGACTTTTCGAAACGAAAATCTAGCCTCATTCAAAATTATCTACTAGCATCAGTGAAGATGAATTTAAAGCCTCGTTCACGATGATTTTCTAGTATCATTCACAATCAACTTCTAGTTTCATTCACGATAAATTTCTAGCCTCAATTCCAATGACTTTCTAGCCTAATTCAAAATGAATGTCTAGCTTCACAAAAAATCATTTCTAGCTTCATTAACTTCTAGACTCTTTCAAAATTAATATCTAGCCTCATTAAAATGAAATTCGAGCCTCATTAAAATGAATTTTAGCTTCATTCAAAACTGAATATTTAGCTCATTCAAAATTAATTTATAGACTCATTTATAATGCATTTCTATCCTTATTCAAAATGAAGTTCTAGCCCAATTTCAAATGAATTTATAGCTTCATTCAAAATGCATTTCTAGCCTCATTCAAAATCATTTTCTTACCTCATTCAAAATGAATTTCTAGCCTCATTCAAAGTAATTCTTTGGTCTAATTCAAGAATTATCATCTCTCTAATTATATATAAATTTCTTTTATTCAATGCTGATTCTATAAATGTTTAAAATTAAATTTTGGATTCCTTTTTAGTGGACACTGTGCCTTGAAACGTTGCATGGTTTTGACACTAGTGTTTTATCAACCTGCCCTTTATGATTTCATTTGTGGAATTTCTTTGTGGGATTAACTAGTTAGGTTTTAGCACTGTTTGACCCAAACTCAAGATTTAAAATTTAAAGAGTCATTCCAGCGTGTAATTTGGGTAATTTCAAAGAGATAAAACTGGTTTATGTATATGTTATTGAGATGAGTTTGGATCGCCGTATAACTAAGAAAGTGACTTCCATGAATGATATTAAAACCATACCGAACGAGTTCCTAGTTAGGGCATAGGAAAGGTGTGGTTGGAGCCATCAATGCTACAGATGTAAAACTTCACTTGTAACATCTTGTAACATCAAACCACTGAAATGAACTTTGGTCTCGCTTATTCATAAAGTCATATCGCCATCAGTGCCTTCATTCCTCAAGAAGGCCAACGGGAGCTGACTACCCTGGCTTCTTTGAGCACCCCATAAAGGGTAGAATTTCCCTTCTACAACTAAAATCTGGGGGAACAGTACCTGCATTTGTGCACCCCCCCCCCGTCCCAAACGCCAGCAGGAAGAGCTGCGGCTCTATATCTTCCAGATTATTACTTCGAATACCTTTACTACTTCCTTACTTTTTGCGTAATACGGCCTCGTTGCTATTGCGCTCCGAATTTGAAAATAATACTACTTAGATTAAAATAGTCATTACGCAAAACTCCATGAACAGGAGGAACTTGATCAAGATATAGGAAATATTTTTTTTAGTGTAGTCTAAAGGAGAAGGGATTTTACAGTCCAAAAGTTTACACATACAGTTATGACTGAAGAAACAACCTATACACACCAGAGGTAGGATTCTTCATTCATCGTAATATAACACCTTTTCCAACATAAATGTTAGGAATATTCGATAGATTAATTTAATTGTAAAGTAATGTATTAATTAGATATTTCATGTAAGTAATCCCATCATGTGCACCTTGAAAATCCCACTTAGAGGAAGAATGTGTGTGATTCTAGGCAGCGGATCTTGTAAAGTTGAGGTATCGCAAGGATTTTTCGACCTTAATATAACCTAACCTAACCTAGACTTGACAAATCTAATCTGGAATAGGTTAGGTTAGGTTAGATTATATCAGTGTCGAAAACCATTGGGATGCCTCATGTGACGGTACTGGGCCTTGGAGAGCGCCATGCAAAAATTGTTATATTATTATTAGCATTTGGTTTAACCTCTCATTCAGTTCAGCATAAGGAACAAATACTAAAGCTTGCGCGCTTGTGGTTAGAAGAGTTATGTAAGGATTATTTAATTAACTTAATAGTCATTAATACTATTTCTTTAGTAAAAAATAAATGAAAACATTTACAAATCCAAAGGTAAGAAACTAGAAAAAATCCTAAAAATTAGAGCAAAATTAAAAGCGACTGCTGTAGCCTTCGTATTATACGTTTCTTTAATTGGGGATGAGGGAGAAGGGGGGAGTCTATCTTATAAGTCTTGGTTATTTTTTCCTTTAATAATGTAATGCCTTTTTAACATTAGGAGTTTCTCTAAAAGTGGCCTAGTTGGAATATAGTTGATAAAGGCGTTTTCCCAAATACTGTCGCAAAACCAGTGTAGGCTCCATGGTTGCAAATCGAGATTCTCGTCAATTTTTAAACATGATACAATTTTATGTACGGCACTATTCAAAGACACATGCCTTCGCATAGTGCCTTTGACCTGACGAAGAGAAGAGTTAGGTCTTCAAGGCACGTTTGAAAACACCAAGGGAGGGCGTTGGAGGTATCAGGGCAGGCAAATCATTCCCCATTCTAGGAGCAAATATCGAGAAGGCACGAGTACCCCATACAGCACCGATAACTACAAGGTACTAGCAATACACTGGTAGAGCTAGAATCAAAGGTTCCAATGGGCCAAGATAGGTTAGGTGGGGAAGAATAGTACGATGGGGGAGGTGTATTTAAGATCCTCTAGGTAAAAAGGAGGACCTTAAAGGCGATGTGGGGCCGAATGTGAAGGTGTGGAGTGCCTGAAACGTCCAGGGTGAATAACCGGCTGCGAAGATTTGAACATGTTGTAGGTGCAGAAAAGTGAAAGCAGGAGACCCAACGAGAAGGGGTTTATACTCACCAGAGTGGGAGGTGAAGTGAGTGTGAATGAAGTGGTGGATCTCGAAACTAATATGGTCCAAAGAGGGATCGATACGGCAAAGTTTAAGAAGACTTCTAGACATGAGTAACGAGGGTTAAGATGTGGTTGAACATCAAGATTCACGCCCAGATTTTTATGTGTGGCAGAAAAAATGGGAGGCACACAGGTGGGTTCTTTTTTATTAAATTTAAAAACCAAAAAGGGATGTCATGCCTAAAATTTACAAAAATATCTGCAATAAAGAGGTGAAATAAGAAAAAGTGAATTTTTTCTAAAATATGTAATCCCCCGATGGAGTATAAGGGTGTGAAGGGGACATAATCCTCCATAAAAGTGCGTATGCTGACACCTGGCGCCCCATTAAAGGGGCTAAGAAAAGGAATAGTAGCTCTACAGCATGATTCGAAGGTCCACCCACCAGAGACGCTTCAGATCCGCTATAATTGACTCTCTAAAGTTATCCGAGATCCAATGACGTCAACGGCGGATAAAAGACGTCTAGGAATCTTATCAAACGAGATTGGGGGAAAAAGATGGGCATGTGTGTGATGGCAGAGAAATGAAACAAGAGACCGAGGGAATGCAAGAGAATACCAACGGGAAACCAACCATAGTGCCATTGAGACCCACGGGTGCTTGAGTGAGGTGGGAGAGCTGTGTTCTCTCCCAGTATCGAGACTACCCAATCGTGTTAGCTTACTCGAGTTAAGTACATTACACACATTTTAACTTCTCCTGACTTCACCAATATCCTTATGAACTTTACTTTGGGGAAGGGAGGGGCAAATATCTCGGTTTTGGTCATGCCCTCTAAGAAATAAATAAAATATAAATCTCCTTCACTTACCATATATATATATATATATATATATATATATATATATATATATATATATATATATATATATATATATATATCCATAACCCTATATTTTAAGAACGAGATTTTTTAAAGATTTGAATAAGATTTTTTCATTTAGTTCGGTTGTAATCTATCACCTAGGTATATTTAGATTTTTATTGAAAGTTATTCCTAATAGTTCCTTTATAATATAAAAAAATAAAATGGTTAAATTCATAAATAAATATAATTATCGAATTTTTGTTAATTTTAAAACTAAAAGGTGTTTGAATCAGATTTATTCTTTGAGTTCGGTTGTCACCTAAGTATATTTAATTTTTTTATCAAAGTTATTTCTAATAATTCCTTTATAAGAAGAAAAACAACAACAACAACAACAAAAAGATGATGAAGATGAAGATGAAGAAGAAGATGAAGAAGAAGAAGAAGATGAAGGTGACGATGAAGAAGAAGATGATGAAGATGAAGATGAAGAAGATGAAGATGAAGATGAAGAAGGAGAAGAAGAAGAAGAACAGGGTGTTCAGGGTGTTAAAAGAACGAGTCTATAAAGGGGATTAAAAAAGGCGGTTAAGATTAGCAAATAAGGGATGCCTGTGTAACCAAGCTCTTCCTGTTAAGGAAGAGAACAGCGGCTTGTATATATATATGGGAGGAGGTTAATCATCGCTTTTTGGTTATAAACTGAAGCCATGCGTGGTATGGCAGAGAAATGAAACGATAGAGCGAGGCGGCGCATAAGAATACCAACGGGAAGAAGATAAGAAAAAGAAGCAGACCAAGAAGCGATCTTTGGGGAACACCACAAACGCACGTCCGACCTAAATATGAAAAGACTGAGATGATGTTTTAAGGAGCGTAACCAAAGACCGATTCCACAAACCCCCAGAAATTCATGGAGATGAACTGATCGACAGTATCAAGGCTGCCAAGAAATAGAGGAGTGCAAGGGAAGAGTGAACAGTATTACCCGTTCGACGGAAGACGCCATTGCACCAAGAATCCTGTGGACACCAGTATTTCAAACACATTTCTACTTATGGGGGCTGATGCTCACCCACGCGGGGTTAAGTAGCTCCACACGCTTCATGCAAATATGCAATCACAACACCGCTATCAGTTCCCTTCCCGCCTTCACAACACTACACTCACACTATTTCCTTAATTCAGAATGAGTGCACCCCCTCCCTTCCATGGGGTCACGAACGCTTACACGATTGCTAATACGTATCTGAAACACACAATACTACACAGAAATCCCCCCCCCCTCTAACTAGGACTGTCCCTCTGGTGTTGCCTTTAGGCAATCACCAGTGATTCTATTCTCATCTTTAGGTGCATTTCATTATCTGGTCGGGTGATTTCGTCTCCAATGCTGGATGAATGGTGCTACCTACCTACCAGGTGAATAAAATTACAAATAAACAAAAATGATGAAAAGAAACCAAAAATAATGGTTAATAACCTTCCTCCTAAAAGAGACTAAATCTCGACCACACGTATTGACGAAACTTCGCATTCACCTAAGAGCATGAAAAATGGTAAATAGCGTGGTGGTGATGATATAATGGTAGGCCTTTTAAAGAAGGTGAATGTGAGGCCGAAGATGTCTGCTTTTTACGCAAAATACCAAGGAATAAAGAAAATCCTTTGTATATAATCTATCACTCCAGTTCTTCATATTTCAAAAAAAGGCAAAAGATAATTAAGGAACTAGATGGTAATCAAAGGCGGGCAGTGAAAGCAAGGAAAGCATTGCTTCCCCATAAGAAAAAAAGTATTAACAGTGAAGTATGGTGTCATCACATTTACGGTTTATTATATATTTAAAGCGTTTTATTTGTAATCAGCTGGTTATAGAGTATATCAATGGGTGATAATGAGCAAAAAAGCTGCCGCGAAAAGTATCGAGCAGGACAGAAATTGACAGAAGGTATTGTTTTTATCAAGGATTTTTATTCCTTTATGTTTGTTAAAAATTACTTCAATTCTTAAAACGATTCTTGTTTAATGCATATTATTTAATGAGTTCAACATAATTATTTGATTAATTCTGAGCTAAGAGGAGGGCTGGTAATCAGTCTCTTATCAGCAACATACCAAGAAATAAATAACTGACGGACAAACGCAAAGGTTAACTTTATTTAATACAAAAAAGAGTTTCAAACGTAATTACAGTGTAAAGTGGAATGTATAAAAGCAGGGCACTATTAGTATAAGTAATGCAAATAGATATGTGATATATAGCCATATTATGACCTATTTTGATATATTCTCGTGGATCCAAATGTTTGGTATTTATTATAAATTATTATCAGACCAGGCAATGGCTTCGCTACTAAGATTAAAATCTAAAAAAATCAGCCATGGCTAAATTTTATAAATTTTCTGAACTTCGCCAATTATAATAATTTTAAAAAGGAACTCTAAACTAAATTTCCCCCCTTTCAAAATATCACGTTGCTAAAATATAGTTATAGAAGAAGATATATAAAAATAAATTTTCTGAACTTCACCATTTGTAATTCTTTAGGTTTTGAAAAATTCACAAAATTTCGATACTTATATTTATTTCTGAACTTCAACATTTTGTTTTTTGATATTATAAAAGAATTATTAGAAATAACTTTGCTAGAAAAACATAAGTCATAACCAAACTAAGATGAAATTATTATTCAAATAAACCCCAAAATCCCCTTCTTAAATTACAGAGTTAGTGATGATGATGATGATTTAGTATTGTTTGTGAAATTCAATTTCCTCTCAAGTTATGCAGAGTAAATAAATAGTAACAATCATATCCAATAGACCAATTTAACAGTCCCTCCAAAGATTCAGTTCTTTTGGAGCTGGTAGTTTTGGGGGCTGTTAGAATGGGCTTTTGGATACAGTCACTTCCTTGGGGGTGGATGAAGAGCGGCCTATCACTGGGTATAGTGAGGTTTACCTTAGTATTATAAGATATAGCGTTCCCCCAAGGGTGGGTGACAGAAAAATTGATAGTAACAACCATACTATAAAGTAGAAATATATATATATATATATATATATATATATATATATATAATTTGATCTATGAATGCTTTTAATACGTTAAGCCTTGTGTATACTCTATCAAATCGTCCTATTTTCATGGCGGCGGGGGTAGGGGGCGGGGAGGATGGTTGTATTACTATCGAAAAAAGTCCCACTTCGTCAAGCAATAACCACCTCCATAGCCTTCTCGTGACTAAATTTCCCCCTAATTGCAACTTTCTGACCAACTAATAATTAAATTCCTATGAACATACCTCACATAAATTCTAGAAAGTAGCACCAACCTATTTTATGGACCAAAGAAAACCCGGTAAATAAATTTGTGGATCCTCGTAAAACCGAAATAATGATTGTGCAGAATGAAAAAAGTCTAAAGACTCAATGGCGCAAAACGTAGCCAAATCCAATGTGGACATGTCCGGGGTTGTTAAGAAGTTGGAAAGTTGCTATGGGAATAGTTTTACTCTAATCCCACCCAAAAGATCTACTAGTGATTATTAATATATGAATTTATATAATACTTTTTTTTAGTCTTTATGGAAATAAGTCTTGTAGGGTATTAAGACATGTTTTTCAGTTGTTTTTTTCATGTGAGACATCGAATAGAATGTTACTGAATTTAGATCCCTAATGAATGAAAGAACACTTTCCTTACCATACCTACCTAGTTATACATGAAAACCGGTATAGACGCAAGTGTACATACGAATACACTTCTACTCTCCCTCCTGGACTTTTTAAAATATGTAACCCAAACTTTCCTTTTTCACTAATGGAAACCAGTACACTGTCGAATGGCTTTCGAATGGGACATGATTAATATTATACACTCGTATATATATATATATATATATATATATATATATATATATATATATATATATATATATATATATATGTATGTGTGTGTGTGTGTGTGTGTGTGTATAGATTTTTTTTCTTCCTAATCTACATAATATGTCCTCGTGGTACAATATATAGTGATTACGAGGAAAAATTACTCGAAATCAATTAAAACCTTATCCAGTTACAGGTACCGATACCGGAAAAGAAGAGCTATAATAGAGCGAACTGGGACGAATATAAAGATGACCTTAGAAAATTCGCCCCATCAGATCTTAATGAAGTTAACCTGGAAAAAATAGATGAAGAAATTAAGCGTATGAAATCAACTTTTATTGAGACAGAAAACAAAAATATACCAAGAACGAGACACCACGCACTCCCGCATCCAAGATGACCCTCTTGGATGAGGGGGAAAAACAGACAAATATGCAGTGTTTACTAACAAATAGCGATACTCGGAAGAAGAAAAGAAGAGGGATTTCATAAAAGAATTTCAAGACATAATACGATAAAACTTCATCTATGAAATCGAACTGAAAAGGAAACCAAAAGAAAATAAATAGAATTAAAGGAAGAACTCCAAGAAGCAAAATAGTACTGCAAAATTAACAAGGGGGGAGGAGGATGAGAGTTGACAGAACCATCGAGCGTAAATTTAGACATCACTGGGAGTCGGTGCTTTCAATAATACCAGAAGAAAATGCAGACTTTAATCCATCATTAGAAGTGATGGTTCACGAAAATCAGGAAAAAAATCTCCCCAACGCCTGTCGTAGAACAACAAAAGGAAAAGGATCAGGAACCATATTCAATGCGTGCCTCAACAGCGGATACTTCCCAGACGACTACAAAATAACCAAAATGATTTTCATTCAAAAACCAGGCAAACCACCTGATCTCCTTGCCAGCTGAAGATCTATATCACCTCTGAATTTCCTCAAAAAAGTCTTAGTGAAAATCCTAAACAGAAGACATAGAATATATCACCTGAAAACAATATTTACAATGAATACCAGTTTGGATAGTACTTGGCATTATCATAGAAAAGATCGCCAAGGCCAAAGCAGAAAAAAATACATCGATTTGGTCCTCAGAGATGTAGAAAAAGCCTTTGACAAGTCTGGGTCAAAGGCGTGCAACCCAAGATCTTGAACCTCCAGATGAACAATAATCTGGAGATAATTCTCTGCAACTATCTAAAAGATAGAGGAGCATAAGTGGTAGTAAATGAATACAAAGTACCTGCATTCAAATTGGAAGCTGGAATATGATCGTTCATGCAAGGACAACGGCTATAGAGATTGAAAACATCGACTAATTCGAGATCAACTGTAAAATAAGAACAAACAGAATAAAATTCACCGCAGTTCAAATCTCGAGACGATAGGTAGCAGATATCAAAGTACAAGGGCAGCTTTACAGATTTTATCCGGAAGGCAAAGTAATAGGGCTAAAGTTAACCTTAAGAGGCCACATAAGCCATGTAGCCGAAAGAATAGATAGATCAACCCCTGGGCTAAAACTCAAATACTCAATAATAGACTTAAGTATCAGAATCAAAAGAAAAATATATCTAGCTCTAGGAGGGGAGGCGCTCATCTACCTCCACATCACTGTAAACACGATATCATAAGAAAGACAAAGGGACCTTCAGAAAGTTCAAAACAAAACCCTCTATATAATCACTGCGACCAGAAGAAACAATAGAAGGTCTCAGAGACTCCTACACAGAGGATAAGCTTGTACCGCTCGACATCTTCATCATAAACAGCAGAAAAATCTGGAGGAAAATCGACAACCATCGTTCTACTTTTGTAAATAAAAAACACACACCTTTACCAGAGTAAACACTCTTTTCAACTCCAGAAGAGATCAACAGGGAATTGTGGAAACTGCATTGTACACATAATGAAGAATGACATCAGATCAAGAAAACCAGCTCCTATGCATCTCAACCGAAAGTGATAACCCCTAACCAAACAGGACAAAAAATTACCTAGCAAGAATCCCAAGATAAGGTAGCCAAAAATGACTATCAGATATGACATACAAAGTGACTAGAATCTCCAAAGCGAATACAATCTAAGTGGAAAGAGTGAAATAAAAAAAGCAAGTGGAGGGGAGCATAAATTTACTTTGCTTAACTATAGCGAATTGAGAAAAAAGGGCACTACTATAGTGGAGTGAATAAACAAAGTGTTCAAATGAAATGAAAAAGTGCTTAAGTGGAAAGCTGGAAAACTATAAATACACATACACAACGGAGTAGAAATAAAACAATACATACACATAACGGCATGAATGCTACAAAATACACAAATATGAAAGAAAGAATAAACGGATACAGAGTTTAGTCGCTTCACCCTAACATTTTACAAAAGTTGCAATTACCTACCAGGAGAGCAAGAACTAAAGAATAGAAGAAAAAAGAATTAAAATAGGTAGTGGTTCGGATTTTACGTTAATCAGTTGGTCCAAGTATAATGGAATTATTCCATTCTATCCTTTTATCCCATGCTAAAAGAAGAGATTCTCCTGAGATCAACTTCTGCACCCTATTATACTTTCCTTTTCACCGTCTTCCACTTCCCTCTCCTTTTATTCTTCCTCCTTGGCCCCTGCTGCCGTTCCTTTTCCTTCCGGCCCACCAACATGGTGGGTCTTTGGGGAGGAAGGCTCTGGGTGACCGGGGGTTTTCCTCCCACCACTGCCCCTGACAAGGCGGAGGGGAGAGATTTGCGGGCGATTCATCTACGACCTCGACAGAAAAAAACGAGATTGGCCAAGACTCCACACCGAGAACAACTTCTGAGGAAGGACCTAATTTGAGTTCGAAAGCTTACGAAGAACAACAAAACTTTCACCTTATTTGCGCCTTTCTTTAATTCTCCACATAATATACCCTGACCTACAAGTTTTTCAATATATATATATATATATATATATATATATATATATATATATATATATATATATATATATATATATATATATATATATATATATATATATATATATATTGTAGATATTGGCTTGGTTCGCAGAAGCCTTAAACTCAGTAGGAAAATGAAGACCCACGAGTAAATGTGGACAAGGACATTTATTTCCTCTCAGACGTTTCGTTCCAAACATTGGAACATCTTCAGTGATTTTATTAGAGGAAAGTAAAGCTACTCAACTTAGGAACGTACATCAAAAAACAAAACAAACAGGAGTAATAAAAACCCTAAAAAATCACTGAAAAAAAAACAAGCTTAGGGTAAATCAGATAAAGCCAAAGAAGCGAGACTAAAGTTAAAATATGAAAAAGTATAAAATTGCAAAATTAAAATATTAAAAGAACCGAATACGTGAATGATATACACATTACCTTTACAGATAGTCGTTCCAGGACAAGAATGAAAAGGAGCATAAAAATGACTTGGTAGGTTGTAGGGGTATGGGATACGTAGGGAAAAGGAGGAATCAGACTCGTTGAGTGTTGGTTTTTTTTAATAAAGAGAGACTCGAGTATTTTTAATAAATTGACTGAAGGAGCCACAGAAAGAATTGAAAAATGTTCCAATGAAATGAGGTGGCCAGTATTTTCTGCGTGATTTCGTATACTGGAGAATTCTGGTATAGTTAAGGGTCTTTGAGTTCTATGGGATAATCCAAGATGTTTACTGACTCTCTGTTTAAGATGTTGGCTAGTCTGGCTGTCGTGGTATGACATTATATTATATCAATACCATATTATATCTATGGGGGAGGGACCAATAACTTAAAGGCGAACCGACAAAAGGGGCGGAACGCTACGAGTTTCGACGGGCGAAACAACTAGATAAGAGTGCAACGAGGTCAGGTATATTATGGGCAATGGCAAAGCTCAAGGTTATTTAAAGAGGCATGTGCAAAAATATAATTTTATTTACTTAAACATAATGAGAGAAATGATGGGCAAAAATTACATCAGATGAACGAAGGAGGGGGGGGGGGAAATTAACGCAAATGGTTTACTGGAGGGGAAGAGGGGTTGGCTTACAGAAGATTCCGAGTGAGACGTTAGGGTAAGGCTTCACGGATGTCTTCTGCACGTGAGACGAGGCCACTCGAAGCTTCTGAGCGGGATGTTAAAGTGATGACGGTTCTCCAAAAAAGAGGGGGGGCAGTAACGTCCGGTCCAGGGAAGAGTATTTCGGCCACCCGAAAACGAGGGGCGAACGAAGAGGGCTTCGACAGAAGTTGACGAGAGAAGTCGGAAAAAACACTCGGTAGCGATCGTTAAATGGAATTACCTCACTGGCTGGGGCTAATTCCAATGCACAAAAATAGTTCAGCTGTCACTTTGCTTTGTTGTTAGCCTCTGACTTGGAACTAGGGGAATTTTCTTGGGGTCCGGGCAAGACTTCTCAATTCTGTGTCTCCTCATGGGAGTCGAGCACTATTTATGTCCGAGGCTCTCCCGGGGGGGGGGGGGGGGGGAGGCGGGAAACAGCTCCACTCTCGAATGGCATCGTAGTGGATGCGGTTCGAGGCTACCGCTTGTAGAAGGGGGGGGGTAGGTTTACCAATTTAAGCCTAACCGAGCCTTCTACAGCGCATGGAAGTTCCGTTCTGAACAAGAGATTCCACGTGGAATTTCCTCACACAAAGGTTGGTCCTAATGGAAATCTCATAACCATTCCATCAATTTGTTTATATAATATATTGTTAAATACAAATGTCAAATCTTATACTGCTAGTTTTAAAGATTGCAAAAACCAAGATTTATTTAAACCATAAATTAGCGAGTTGGTATGGAAAAGCAGAGGAAGGGGGATGGCTTTTGTGGGGGTGTTAGGCCAAGTTATGACAAGTCAGGAGCGGCAGCCGCACGTTCCTGCCTCGTCTATTTAAGAAGCATTAGCTGATCGTAGATCGTCAGTCACAATTTTTTCAACAATGGAGAAGGTTGAGCACCGCGCAGTGATCCAATTTTTGACCAAGGAAGGCAAGAATGCAAAAGAGATCTATGAACGCATGGTTGCAGTGTACACCGACACCGCCCCTTCCCATGCAACCATTGCTCGCTGGAAAAGGAAGTTCCGCCATGGTCGTGAGTCCCTTTAAGATGACCCCCGTCCAGGACGCCCGTCAGACGTGACCAACGAGGAATATGTGGCCCGTGTGGAGAGGAAGATCCTCGAAAATCGACGCGTGAAGGTCGAAGAAATCGAGCGATAACTTGGAATATCACATGGAAGTGTTATCAACATCATCCACGACAATTTGGCCATGACCAAGGTCTCTGCCCGTTGGGTCTAGAAACCTCACACCCCATGATCGACTTAAACGTCGTCAAAGTCCACAAGGCCAGAGTTGCACAAGCTACCCTGCGCGAGTGCGGAGTCGAGGAGCTCAACCATCCCCCCCTACAGTCCAGATCTGGCCCCTAGCGACTACTTTTTATTCATCCAGCTCAAGGCTGCACTGCGTGGACGCCGGTTTAGGGACGATGAAGATGTCCAGCTCGCCATCCACGAGTGGATTGAACAGCAGTTCGGAGATTTCTGGTTGTCGGGAATTCGAAGCCTCAGGGACAAGTGGCGCAAGTGCATTGAAGTCCAGGGTTGTTATATTGAAAAATAATAAAACACTTTTCCTCATATCTCGTTTCCTTATATCCGAATTGCGAAACTTATTGACCGCCCTCGTATATCTCTATATATATATATATATATATATATATATATATATATATATATATATATATATATATATATATATATATATATATTATATATATATATATATATATATATATATATATATATTTATATATATATATATATATATATATATATATATATATATATATATATATATATAGAGAGAGAGAGAGAGAGAGAGAGAGAGAGATAAGTGAAGGAACTCAATAGCGAGTTATGGTATATGATAGTCAAACCACTGAATTTATTCACGAGACTAGTTTTAGTATGAAGTTTACCATACCCTCTTCAGTCGTATACCGGTCGCAACCTACCTGCCACGTGGTACCTGGAGGAGCGGCACGCCCTACCATCCCCACTGCTACTGACAGTCTCAAACTGGATCGATACTACTTGGGCTTTTATTCCTTCTAGACAATACTATTTTACACCACTTTCTTTACAATCCTCTTCTCCTCTTGGCTGACAGGGCTGATTTCGTAGGCTACTCGTCGACCAGCTCTAGTTGATTCATGTCTGGTCGTGGCTGGGAAGTGGTGGGAACTGGTTTACACGTTTGCTTTCTTCCCATACTCTTTTCCTACTCCCCCAATCTTTTCCTTATCAATTCTCTTACACAATCGCAAGGGGTTGTCAAGGTTAGCATGGACAACCTTACTACAGCTTACATCTTGAGGAATATGTGCTCTCCCAGCCCCAATACTCGCTGCTTGCCCTCCCGACCCCGATTCCTTGTGGTAGTCCCGCGGTTATATATTTTCCACACATTTTCACTTCCACTCCCTTCACCACTTTCTCTACATATTTCTCATTAGAAACTTAAATTCGAAATTTACTGAGTGCCTGAGGCCATGTTTCTCTGGAGCTGGAAAGTTTCCGAGCATCCTTAAAAATAGTTTCAGGATGGCTTTGAGCCACTTCTCTTGAGGCAAGTCATTGAAATTCTTGCCTTTCTTGGCTGCTGCCATTTTCTAATCAACAGAGATCGGCAACTTCGTTCTGCATAGAAGTCAGGGCCCAAGTCTTTGAACGAATGGCAGGCCACATCTACCGCTATAGTTAATAAATAGAGGCAATAATGATACATACTGAAATTTGACTTTCATTTATATATTCAAGCAATATTATCTCCACTTAACAAAAGTTAGTTTTAGACACTGGTATTAATCTATTCTCACTTCTCTGTTTATGTCTCACAGCAGGCAGTGTAACATTTGTACAGTGAAACAGATACAGGATGTCAACTAAATAGACATTAGTCAGTCGGTTTCTTAATTTACTCTTCTTGTATTTGATTTTGGAAAGAGTTGCTCGCGAACAATGACACCATTTTTCGTGTGATCAACCGAGTTGGTTAGCATACAAATCTTCCCGTCGCATTAAATTGTGATCTTAATATATCGCCGCACTGCATCTCAATAAGTTCAATTTAACCATTTTCTAGTGCAATGCAATGTGAGTGAATATTAGCGAAACAGGAAGAAAACTCAGTTTCAAGTCTCGTATCACAGTCACAAATATGTTGTCTGTCGATCGATGTGATGTCGCTTTGAGTTTAAGGAAATGAGCGTAGCATAATTATGTAAGCTGTTATTTCCACAGCATTAGTTTTGTCTCGAAGGCAGGTCGGATTGATATAATATTTCTAAGTCCTGCAATCAGGATGATTTATGTTTCCGGCCTGGATCCAGACCAGGGATCGTAGGTTGCCGACCTCTACAGTTTTCTTCGCAATTTGCTTCAACTACTTTGAAATTTGCAGAGAAGACTTTCCTCTACCTAATTCCGAACGATACGTCTTCTCCTCTTGGGAAAGTTCCCTTTTCCTGGTCATTTTCTCAGAATATACCTAGCGAATTCCAGGAAATCGACAATAATTTATGTAATACCTGAGATAAATAGATAGTGTTGTATCTACTAAATGGTGGTTATTAAATCCATGAACGTATCTAAAACTAAAAAAATCATAAGCCTTTCTGGAAATCATGAAAAGGTATCGATCGCATAATCTCAAGCCACACTTTCGAAGAACACGAGTTAAAAATGGCCTTCGTGGCCAAGTAGCTAAAAGGAAACTAATTTTTAGAAGGGAAATAGACCAAAGAGATTAAAATAATCGAGGTGAAATATATAGGAGGACATAGGGACTAAGAGAAGATACTATTAATGGTAAAGAACAATGAAAAACATCTATTTAGGGGTTACTTTTTAATTTTGGCTTTCCCCTTCCACCGTCTTAAACAATCCACCCTAAGGAACAATGAAAATCATCTTCATCATTTAGCCTTATTATTCATGGGTTACAAACGCTAACAGATGCTCAGCTTGGTCATTGTCCGACATTCTACATTCCACACGTTCTCTAAATTAGCGTCATGTGTAGTTTCTTTTTTAAAATCCTTGAGTTATATATAATACTTTCCTCTCCTTGTCACTTTTTTCAACTGCATCAGTTTTTAAATCTCCATACGAAAGCTCAATAGAAAAGGTGTTTCTAGTTGGGTTTCTTTTAAATAAAATACTTTATTTTAGCGGCTATTGAGCGTGAAAATCCATTACATAACTTACAACCACAAATGAGTGCAAAATGATAAATCTATGTGAAGTAAAAATCTGCAGAAGGTTCATAGACCAAGAAGTCTAAAGAGGAGACTACCTGGAGCACCTTGGACCGGAAGGACACGCAAGTATCCTAGTCTCCGTCACCTCCTCTTTTTCAGACCCCAAGAATCAGAAATTTACGTATCACCACTGGGTCTTGTCGCTAATCTCCCGTCGTTAATCAGAACCTGACTGATTACAAAAATTCCTTCCATACAGAAGATCACACCAACACAAAAAATATTTGCATTCCAATACAGTTGCAACCATATTCATTTAAAAGACAATTACACATATGCCAAATAATTCACAAATACTCCTAAAACATCAACCTCAATAGTAGTAATCACAAACAGAATAAAACAATAGTAAAAGCGATATCAACAAACAGACCTAAAACAATCCTAAAATCGATAATCACAAACAAAGTTAAAACAATCCTAAAACCGATAATCACAAACAGACTTAGGATATTAATCCTAAAAGCGGTATTCAGAAACAGACGTAAAACATTAATCCTAAAAGGGGTATTCACAACCATGACTAAAACAATCCTAAAAGTGGTATTCACAAAGGGCATAAACAATCCTAAAAGCGGTAATTACAGACAGATATTAAACGAGCCTAAAAGCGGTATTCATAAACAGACCTAAAACATTAAACATAAAAGCATTATTCCCCAACAGACCTAAAACATTAATCCTAAAAGTGGTATTCCGAACAGACCTAAAACATTAATCCTAAAAGTGGTATTCGCAAACACCTAAAACACTCAGAAAAGGGGTATTCACAATCACAAATAAAACAATCCTAAAAGTTGTATTTACAAAAAGACAAAAGAATCGTAAAAGTAGCATTCACAAGCAGGCCTAAAATATTAATTCGCAAACAGACCCAAAACAATCTTAAAAATGAGTATTTACAAACGGAACTAAAACAAACCTTAAAGTGGTATTACCAAACGGGCCTAGAACAATCTATAAAAGAGAATTCATAAACACCCTTAATACATTAATCCTAAAAGCGATATTAACGAACAGACCTAAAACAATCTTAAAAGCGTTTTCACGAACATACCTAAAACAATCCTAAAAGCTGTATTCGCGAACAGACCTAAAGTATTAATGCAAAAGTGGTATTCAGAGAGACCTAAAACAATCCTAAAAGCGGTATTCACAGACAGAACGATTCTAAACCGTTTTCAGAAACAGACCTAAAACATTAATCATAAACCGATATTCACAAACTGGCCTAAAACAATCCTAAAAGCGGTATTCACAAACAAACCATGACAATCCTAAAGCGGCATTAACAGACGGATCTACATAAAACATTATTCCTAAAAGCGGTATTCACAAACTTCCCCAAAACAATCCTAATATCGTATTCACAAAGAAACAAAAACAATCCTAAAAGCGGTATTGACAAACAGAACAAAAACAATCCTAAAGGGATATTCATAAATGAATCTAAATTCTAAAAGCAGCATTCACAAGCAGCCCCTAAAGCAATTCTAAAAGCGGCATTCACAAACTTCCCCAAAGTAATCCTGATAGCGTATTCACAAAGAAACAAAAACAATCCTAAAAGCGTTATTTACAAACAGACCAAAACAATCCTAAAGTGTATTCACAAATGAATCTAAATTCTAAAAGCAGCATTCACAAACAGCCCCTAAAGCAATTTTAAAAGCGGTATTCACAAACTTCCCACAAACAATCCTAATAGCGTATTCACAAAGAAACAAAAACAATCCTAAAAGCGGTATTCACAAACAGAACAAAAACAATCCTAAAGTGATATTCACAAATGAATCTAAATTCTAAAAGCAGCATTCACAAGTAGCCCCTAAAGCAATTCTAAAAGCGGCATTCACAAACTTGTCCTCTAACATAAATCTCAAAACTGATATTGAAAGATGTTTACAGCTGTATTCCCGCAAATCGGTATTCAAACCGGCATCAGCAAATGCCATTCTACCGTCCCAAATCTGACCTCGATCACCATCAGCCTCCAAAAAGGCTTCGGTCCGCCCCAACTCTCGGGCCTTGCGTGAAGTGGTCTCGGTGGGAGACACCGGAAAGTTAATGAACCAAAGAACGAGAGAAAGTTGTCTCGGGGCATCCCCCCCCCCCCCCATCCTCTACGGAGTGAAACCTATTCGAGAAACAGGACATTCGTTGTGGGTCATCTCAGTCATGCTGTTTTACGCTGCCATTGGGTATTGTTATGGATGGGGGGATTAAATAGATAGATAATTTTGTAGTAACAATGGTATTTAGAAATGAGTCTTTGTAATAACTAATGTATAATTAATGTTTATATGTTGAATAAGATCAATGTTTACGAATTTACGCTTACACTTTCTTTGTTTCCAAAGCAGCGATTCGCCACGGCAGTGGGTGAAGTGTTATGAAATTGTGTAGTTGAAGGGTTCTTTTACCAATTCATGGTGAAAGATCTAAAAAGATTAATTATGATGTTGGATTGGGGAACATGTTCAGTATGTGCAGGTGGTATCGGAGATGCGCGTGATCCAATGGAAGTAGTTGATTGGAAAGGTGCCGAAGAAATACACGGGTCTAGGAACACTAACTACAGCACAACCAGCCGTGGACACCATGCTCTAGGTACAGCAAGCGGGCTAACAACCTACTATATTTAAAAGAAAAAAATCACAAAGAATAGTCAGTTTGTTGCCCATCATCTGCATATCGACCGAATAAACTAGTAGAAGCGGGAGAGTGCACATGTCTCCTAGACTTTAAACTGTTCCGCTACACGTGTTGGTGAGTGTTATAAAGGCCTATTGTACGAGTATTTAGGAACACAATACAAAAACAATTCTTCTTCTTTTTCAAAAAAACAAAAGAAACCTAAAAGTATCATTCACAAGCAGGCCTAAAATATTAATCCTAAAAGTGGTATTCACAAACAGACCTAAAACAATCATAAAAGCGGTATTCACAAACAGACCAAAACAATCCTAAAGTGGTATTCACAAATAAATCTAAATTCTAAACGCAGCATTTAAAAACCGCCCCTAAAGCAATTCTAAAAGCGGTATTCACAAACTTACCCAAAGTAATCCTGATAGCGTATTCACAAAGAAACAAAAACAATCCTAAAAGCGTTATTTACAAATAGACCAAAACAATCCTAAAGTGTATTCACAAATGAATCTAAATTCTAAAAGCAGCATTCACAAACAGCCCCTAAAGCAATTTTAAAAGCGGTATTCACAAACTTCCCACAAACAATCCTAATAGCGTATTCACAAAGAAACAAAAACAATCCTAAAAGCGGTATTCACAAACAGAACAAAAGCAATCCTAAAGTGATATTCACAAATGAATCTAAATTCTAAAAGCAGCATTCACAAGCAGCCCCTAAAGCAATTCTAAAAGCGGCATTCACAAACTTGTCCTCTAACATAAATCTTAAAACTGATATTGAAAGATGTTTACAGCTGTATTCCCGCAAATCGGTATTCAAACCGGCATCAGCAAATGCCATTCTACCGTCTCAAATCTGACCTCGAGCACCATCAGCCTTTGATAGACATTTCCCTTATAAACATTTGACCGATAAACATTTGCTTGATGGACATTCTTCCCGATAGACGTTCGGCTGATAAAATTTTCCACATATACATTTGACCGATAGATATTTTACCTATTGGCCGAAAATAAAAAGGTGAGAATTTTTTTTTCTATCCTTGTTACGTGAACTACGTTTGTGTGTGTCCCTCCCTGTGGATTTTAAGATTCTGATCAAACTCCTCCTTCCTCCTCCCCCCCCACAAATATTCTTTGGGACATTGCTTACTAATGCGCCCCGCCCCTCCTAGTTTTCACCGTTCATCCTAGCCCCTTAATCCTATCTTGGTTGCATTGGCAACCGCACTTTCTCCGTTTATAACCCAAGGCTGGAATATCCTGCCTTTGCTTCCTTCAGGAGAGATATGACCCTCCCTCCTTGTCTTTGCTTCCTTCAGGAGAGATATGACTCTCCCTTCTTGCCTTTGCTTCCTTCAGGAGAGATATGACCCTCCCTCCTTGCCTTTGCTTCCTTCAACCGAGATATGACCGTCCCTTCTTGCCTTTGCTTCCTTCAGGAGAGATATGATCCTCCTTCCTTGCCTTTGCTTCCTCCAGGATAGATATGACCCTCCCTCCTTGCCTTTGCTTCCTTCAGAAGAGATATGACCCTCCCTCCTTGCCTTTGCTCCCTTCAGGAGAGAGATGATCCTCCCTCCTTGCCTTTGCTTTCTTCAGGTGAGATATGAGCCTCTCCCCTTGCCTTTGCTTCTTTCAGGAGAGATATGATCCTCCCTCCTTGCCTTTGCTTCCTTCAGGAGAGATATGACCCTCCCTCCTTGCCTTTGCTTCCTTCAGGAGGGATATGAATACTCTTTCCCCTTTCAAGAATGCCCTCCCCCTCCCCTCTGATATTTTTCTCTGTCCTTCTTTTCTCTATATAAGTTCTATTATATTGGGGGGGTTGGGAGGGCTTTTTTGTACGCCTGAGGAAGGCGGATTCTCTCTTAGGTGCTGGAGCATGCTTCTTCCTTTTGTTTCTCGTAGCTATTTGGGTTTCTGTTGGGTTTTTATTTCTTTTAGTGTTTTTTCTCTGGGGTTGTGGTCTTGTCAGTTTATTTTATAATAAAATAGCATGTTAGGCTAATTTAATTACCGTGGCTATGCCCCAGATGGCCATCGACAAATGGGCACTATAGGAAAAAAGAACTCTCCTCCTTTCTTTCAATCTCCTGAACTGGCGCTATGAGAGGTCTCTGTCCTGAAACGGGGTATGTAAAATAAATCAAATTATAAATAAAATATATATAAGGGTGAAGGAAATAATTCTTATTTATTCAATGTAATTCCCTTATAAAATAAGTATTTCAAGTATAATGTAATTGGATGGTGAAAGTAATGTAATTACAATCAAAAGGTGTATAAGTATTTAAAGATAAAGGGCATTGCTCATAAGTCAATTTAGGGATATTAGTCATATCTCACAATGACAAAGTTCAATCTTTTATTCATGAATTAGGAGGTACTTACTACCATTCCTACTGCTACCTACTCAATCTTCAACTCTGAGTCCGATTGCTTTTTTCCTAGTTTTGAAATGAGACGATAAAATGTATGTTGGTGGGGTACTCCCTTTCTTTGTTCACAGCCTCTTGCCATCCTTCAAGAAAATTTGTGCTCGTGGAGAACCTTGTGCATCTCACAGCTGAGTTGAAATTCTTGTTTTGCTGCCTGCCACATCGTACAACACTAATACCGCTTCAAAGTAGTATAGTTTATAGTTATCAATGTGATTTATCTTCGGTTAATAAATCAGCCTAGATAGCGTTTCGAAAACCATAACCCTAAATTTTGTTTGATCGCAGATGTCTGCCGTTAGCTTTAGGCCTAATGCGACAGCGAAATAAATTTTGGAATAATGACTTGGGCTTTAAGAAAGACAATTACACAAATATATAAATATATTTATAAAAATCAACGAATGTCCAGAGATAAGTAGGTTAAGTAAATATGGTGAATAATATGGTGAAACAATAAGGTGAATAATATATTATATCGTGTAGTAATGTAGTGAATAATATGAGTATCTTTGAGTAAATAATTTAGAGTATCTTTGAGTAGAGTAAATAATGTAGTATTTTAGAGTATATATAATGGACTGAATTGGGGGCTGCAATTAGAAGCAAATATAATTAGGACTTACTCTCGTATTGTCGTTTGCAAAGAATTGTGAGAGAAAATGGAATTAACTAAGTAAATGAATAATTGTAGAAGGAATGGTTACCGACCTTTATACGAAGAAAGCAGCGAGTGGAGTGGGCAGGATAGCGTGCTCTTTTGATCGAGCTGGGAACGTGTGTTTGTTTGTTTGTGTGTGAAATTTAAGAGATGTTGTTTGGAATAGTATACATTAATTGAATTGACAATAAAATAAATGAATTAATTCATTATTAAGTTTAACATAAATGATTTGATTAACAAAAGTTGAAGTAAAATAATTAAATGATTAAATTGACAAGTTAAAAGAAAATAATTGAATGATTAAATTAACAAAGTTAAAGGATTGCATGAATTATTTAAATGACAAAAGAATTGAATTTTATACATAATAAATGATGATATATACATATTTAAGTTTCCGTGGAGGTTTTTATTATAGGAATGCCCAGAGGCATTGCTATAGTAGCCAAGAAATTAAGATAAAACATCATTAGTTACATTCTCTAGTGCTGACACAAATTCTTTGAAGCTTTCAAAACATCACTAACTGGCATAAGGAATAAAGCTCGAAAATAATTAACCAGTGCATTTCTTAGATTATTTTACCATATATGTAAGCCAATGCCCGGCATTTTTCTCCAAAAACATTAACTAAAAGTTTTTCTTACAATGGCGGCCAACTTATCGCCAGATAGATGATCCATGGCGTCAGCTAAATATTTGGCGGTTAGATGTACAGTTAGCGTCACTCCCGCGTTAAACACTTTTCCTAGGAAACACATAGAATGTTCTTTCTGGTAAGGACGTGAAAGGAAGTTTGGTCAACTAGCAATTGGCCATATATCCACTCGGTTATGTATGCCCGATGACATCATATTTTTCTATATCTTGCCGCAAAGCGTATGCATCAATCCCAAAATGGTTATAGCTCGTTCGAACTAATTGTCCTTGGGAAATTCTGTTAAGACGGGTGTTCTAAGGACTAAATAAGTCAAAATAGTTTGCCATCATTGTATATCAGATAATAACCTTTTGATTTTAATAATTTCTATAATTTTAATATTTAATTCAGATGTGGGGGTTCTCCTCTCGATAATTATGTCTTATATATGGATCACAAATTTACTATACCATGATAGGAATATCCGTGTGTAACGTGGACACTGAAAAATATTTAGGAGCGCTCATCAATGATGACTAAAGAATGCGTGGTGCCGTGCAAAAAGCCCAACATTTAAAAAATAACTCTTCAAATGTTCAAATCTATCGTGTAGCCGCATTAAAAAAATACGGTTTAATTCTGATCTCCTTATCTGCGAAAAAATGTAGGAATGCTTGAAAGGTTGCAGCGCCACGTAACTAAGATGATTTCCCGATCAAAAAATCTTATGATGTTAGATTGAAGGTGATCAATTAGCTATCACTGGACTGATACAGGTTTTTAAGATATTATGGTTTTTTAAAAAGTAGCACAACCGATTGCCTCATTTAAACAATAGAGGACTCACTTTTGCTTATTTGAAAAATAGAAATCCAAGTTTATGTGCATATAAAAATTGAAGCTCTCAACAGGTGATTCGAAACCAAAAGTCTAAAAAGAAAAATATTTTTTTATAGGTCAGGTTTGGTTTATTTTTGTTATATGAGCCAGCATAGAGAGCAAATCAGATATATACAGTATCAACGCTACAAACATTAACTTAATTTAAACAAGGGAAGTTTCAACCAACCATGCGAATTTCTGAAGAGTCCACCAGGCCTGTCCATTTTAATGGGGTTATTTTCAAATAGATCATTCGAACAATAATGAGATTGATTTTTCCTATTTGAAAAATTACGGTTTCTGGGTCAATTGAGAAGGCTATGTTAAATCTGATTCTTTCTTTGAGATTAATAACTCAAGAAGAAAAAAAACAATGAATTCAACCTAAAAGAAAAGTGTTATAAAACTAGCATAGTTGAATAAAAAATCCCTAACTAGGTAATGGATCACTAGAATCGCTTACTTTTATATAAAAGCAGAGTGGGTGATTCGCAATGTTCTTTGTGATGGACGATTCTTCGGACATTCATACATTTGCTCTTATTGAGAATTACTGGTGAAACCATGATTTTAGTTAGGTCACAATTACTTTTAAGTGTGGCTCTTAAACCAATCCGCTATAAACAGGTTTGCAGAAGTCACAATTGGGATTTAAGTTGTTTTTAAAGGGGATGAATTGTATTTATTTAAGGAATCGAAAAGAACTCATGTAAACTTAAATTCTCTCATTCATCCCGCGCATGAATGGGTGAACTCGCTTGAGTATCTACTACTCATAGGCCACGTTCTAAGTATGCCTTTGACTTTGACGGTGGCATAATATGAAGCACTGGATGAGACTGGTTTTAGGATTAGCTCACAGTGGATATCAGTGTCAGAGGTTTTCCAGAATGGAATGTGGTTCCTACCTTTGGGAGAGGAATACACCCTACTCTTAAGGGCTCAGCCTTAACCACAGAGGGATGTGCAACCGTCTCTCTTCATGCTGGACGCACCTCTGGTTACCAAGCCCGTGAAGGGTTAGCACCCTGGACAGTGGTAATGAATTCGACTACTGCCCATTATCAAGCTCACTATGAATCCTCCCTCTACAGAATCCCTACCGGATTCATCCATCCATCACTATTCATCTCGGCAGTATTTGAGTGAGGGAACCAGAAGGTTATGAGCCGGAAACCACAGGGAATACCTTTGGCATATAACTAAACCACAAATATTTACAGGGAGAAACACATTGAAACATAAATCTTATAGAATTAGAAAAAAATAAAAGTCCATCTGAAGACTATTCTCGCCCAGAAGAACTCTCCCTAAGAACCACCAATGCAAAGTTCTTTTGGTGGAATTACAGATAGAATGTGGTCAAACTATTAGAGGTTTTCAAAGGATAGGTACTTTAAGTTAGACAATCATACATAGAAGGGCATTCAAGATATTGCAGCTGAATTTTTTCAGAGAAATTGATGCAGAGGTCATTCTTACATCAGTTCACGGTGTTGACACAAGTAACCATAACATGAAGCGATGTAATTATGATGTATTGGCTACAATTACTCAGCAGGAGGGCCCCTACAATTTTCATATGTAGACCTCAACGCTAGAAGCCCTAAAATAAGATATATGAAGAGCAACTGGATAGGGAGATGTGTTCAAACCTTGCTGGACAGAAACATTACCCAGTGCCTTGGTCCTGACTTTTCCGCATACACAACAGCAAGAGTGGCTAAGAAGCTAGTCATTTTTTTTGCTGTTCCTCACTTATCATTTAACTACTACAAAGAACCAAAAAAAAGTTCATGTACTGATCATATAGGGATCCTTTTTACCATTAAATGAACAGCGTAATGGAGACATCGAGATAACAACAAGGAGAACTACTAGGCGCGCTCCGCTCATTTCGCCAGAAGGCCAACGACACTCGGAGCTAACTAATTTAAACTATGATAAAGCTACCACCCTATTTCGCTAAGGGAATTTGTCGGTAATCTCTTTGAGAAAATAGTAAAAAATAAACTCGTTGCCCAACTGGAAGGCAACCTATTCAACTCCCAGTGATTTGCTTTAAAAAAAACCTAAGCAGGGAGCTGACAATCGACTTCATAGCAGATAATATTTTCCAAGCCAAAAGGAAAAGAAGTTACGTGGATAATGTATGCCGCGATGTATTAAAAGCCTTTGATAACGTGTGAAAAAGAGGGGTGTAACTTAAAATCCTTTAGTTGTGACTAAGTTAATACTTAGAAAGAACTCTCTGTGACTACGTCTTGGAAAGAACTGCGTACATTAAATTTACCGCTTTGATGGCCCTAAATTCGAATTGAGAGGAGTGATCACCAAGGCTGGTGCCTGCTGTGTACAACGCTTTACTCAGTGTACACAACAGACGACCCATCATCCAGTATCTTCACTTGTTTGAACATTCAATTCCCAGATGACGTAACTCAGATCATACAATGTCCATATAAAAAGGGGCATATGAAAGCTCGCATGACTGCTGCGAATATAGAGCGACTAAACACATACTAGGCTAACTATAAAATAAAAATAAACCTGGAAGTTCAAGCTAGTTATACTCATAAGGAACTTGTTAGCAGATGTGAGGGTAGGGATAAACGTTATACCTACGCTACAAAGTGCAAGATAGTTTAAATGAAGTTTAATTTAAAGAGGTATAGTGAACACGTCCCTCATAGAGTCGCAAGGGCTTCAACAGCAATAAGAACTCTGTATATATTCATGAGCCTCAGAAAAAAAAGAAGATAATATATATCGCTTTACTGATCTAGTGAGAGCCATGTTGTTGTACCACGCCTCTACACTTTTCTGTACCTCCAAAATACAAAGGAAGCTATTACAGAGATTGCAGAACAATTGTATTTACTTAATTACAGGTACACATAGAAGAGAAAGCAAGAAACAGGAAGATCTGCCAGGACAGTGGGCTGGAACTCCTGAATAAAGTCATAGAAGAAGAAGAAGAAGAAGAAGAAGCAAAGAAAGTAGTGGAAAAATTGGATAAAGAACTCCGAGTATTGTAAAATAACAACTAAGAAAGGAAAAGCCATGCAAAATTCCCTAGTTCCGTAAATTTACTTGAAATTGAAGTAGTTGTTCCATTCTTTGCGTAAACAAGTGCACTGCTCATCAACAGTTATTAACAATAATTAAACAACCGATCAATAATACCAACCTGGTGTAGACATTAACTCGAAATGTGATATAAATCCTAATCAAGACCTAATAAGAGATCGTGACAACAAAGTAGCTTGATACAACTCCAGGACAACTCGGTACTAGGACAATTTGGTAACGGATATCATGTGCCACTCACTCCCCTCCTCTCTCTCTCTCTCTCTCTTAAAATAAAATAGTTACTAGTTGCTCTCTTTCGTTAAAAATATTTGAAATATAATAGTCAATAGTTGATTGGTTCATTTGTTTTTGTTCAGTTATTATTGTTGCTTTAAATATTATGACACTGAACTTTTAAAAACTATTTGATAACTAGTTAAAATAAAATAGTCAATAGTTGATTAGTTTGAACGTGTATGCAACAATAAACGTTCAAAATATTCCTTATTCACAGGACAGAGCTGTCGAAACGATCATGAATTGGAAGCAGGCAACTTTATCTTATTCATTGCTGTGAACGGAGAGTTTAATGGTATATGAATTCAATCACTTTTTTTGCGACTAAATGTTCTCTGTAGTCATGGCTAAATGTTTTGAGATTAGTATATTTTTTTTATATAAGAAAATTAATTGAACTAATCAAGCTTTCCATTTTGTTTTAGTATTTTTGTCTCGTAATTTCCAAGGGAAATGTGCACAAATTTATAGCTCAAACCCATTTTATTAATAAATGCAGTAAAATGATGAGAGCAGTCCATATTTACAACGATACCCCTTGTTCTTCATGACTGTCTCAAATCGTTTTGGAATGCTGGAGACCCAATATTTGATGTTATCTTGCCTTATATTGCTCCATTTTTGTTTAATAACCACCTACAATTGCTAAACACACAAATTTAATTTGTTCAGGTTGGATGGAAAGCAGCATGTAAAGAGTCGTACAGGAGAAAGATTCAATTCTACATGCAAGCAAATAACGGTTGGATTTGTAAGTGGCAGCGTTATGGTGTGATACGTGTTTTCAAGCTCTGAAGTCTGTCCACTCTCCCGTTTATACATCAAATTAAACGCTGCGGTATTCAGGAATTTGTTTCAGAACAAATGGGATCCTCTCTCTCCGAACATCGGAAGTGCATGAGCCTACTTTCATGAGGAAAATGCTCCGTGCCACACAGCAAAGAAGGTAAAGTTGTTTTGGGATGCTGAAAATATCAACGTGATGAACTAGCCTGTGCATAACCCTTATTTAAACCCAAAAGACAACTTATGGAATATAATCAATGAGAAGGACAATTAGGACATGCATACATATATTAATGGTTTGTTCAACTGTTTATGCGATAATTATGTTTTTTGGTTATGGCTGCATTTATTCTTATCGTTCTCTACTTTTGGACTCATCCTTTCTTCAAATACACATTATTTTCCTCATAAAAATTTTCTCTGTTGGTCTAGGAAATAAGATCTGAGGCATAATTCGAGGCAAATTTTAACAATATCTTGGATCAATTTACATGGAAATTAAACGAGTAAGTAACAGGGGTTAGACAAACTATTGGAAACAGGGGATACTTCGAACCCGATATTTTTGTAGTTTGGAATTAAATAGAAAAAAAACAATCTAGAAATAAGGTGTAATTGATTGGAGCGACTTATGCCTTCGGTGGCAGTCGTGTTGTCTTTGGACTTAACCTGCAGGCGTCTTTGTAAAACATTAATTTGACCATTTAGCTCTTTTCTATACCTCATTTTTTTCAATTCTTTGTAGAAGACGCTTATAAACCTTTTTGTCATGACCTACTGATAAAGACCTCCTGGTAATGAGAGAATGCTGGCCTAAATAATTTACCATGACTAAAAACAAGAATATTCACCGAGAATGGGATTGTCCGACAAAGGGCCAAAGTCCTTAAACTTTCCACGAGGAGAAGTAGACAGCTGTAGACTCTTAGGTATTTCATCATATCCCTTGTCTGTATCAGAACCACACAAGTTGACGGCACCCCCCCTAAACCTAGGCGACCTCTGAATTTGCCCTAAGTGTATCAGAGCCCCTCAATGTACACTAATATGCTTAATCTTGCCACCTTTTGTATATATCATGTTTGTCACAGACTCTCCCATGTTTATATCAGTGCCTTTAAATCTCATTCACTGAAGCAAGGGTCTATGTGTATCAGAAACACTCAAATTAACATCATCCTGCCTTTTATATGCAAATTCATCCAAATTCTCTCTTCTTTATTTATTTCTCACTTTATATTCAGAGATTTGGGCTAGAAACTCGTAGCAGTGTCCCAGAATTTATTGTTATCGGAGGAACCAAAAAGCATTTTCAATTCTTTTTCAGGATGTTCATTCCCAATCCTCCTCAGTCATTTTCATATCTAGTGTTCATCCTTTTATTCTTTTTATGGCTGTTGTTCAATTCAGTATTTTTTGTCATTATTTTCGTGTATTCTCAATCATCCTAAAACATTTTCATCCTTTGTGTTTATTCTCAATCATCCTCAAACATTTTCTCTCTCATGACTGGTGTTCATCCTTAGTAATTTTTAATGAGTGGTGTTTTTCCTCAATCAATTTTCATACCTATTGATTATCCTCACTCATGCCTAATAGTTTTGCATGTTGGTGTTTATTCTCAAATATCTTTAATCATTTTTCACGAAGGTGTTTATCTTCATTCATCCTCAATAATTCTTCAGGACGTGTCTATCCTCAACCCTTTATCGTGACGGCTGTTTGTCATGAAAAATGTTTATCCTTATTCACTCACAATCATTTCGCATGAATGATAGTTGTTGTTCATAGTTCCCCGGGAGCAGATGGCGTCTCTGCTCCCTCCGACCGCTTGGGGAGATTAAGGGAGAAAGCCTTTGATCCTACAGCCTGCCCTGTAGGAGGCCCCGCCGACGTTACCACAATTAAGTGGGACCGCGCCTTCTGTGAGGCTAACCTGCTGGAACCAGGTTAGAGTGGAGGGAGGCTGTTGCATGCTGCAAGAATTTTATAGCACTCCCCTGTACTGGCGGTCCACGTTACAGTATTAAGTGGAAGTATTATTGCAACTTAACCTCAAGTGGATTACATCCAAGTTGGGTGGTCCCACTCCAGGATTGCATCCAGGTGGTGTCATATCCACTTGGGAATGGCTGACCACTCTTCATTCTCTTGTCCTACGGGGTGGCTAGAGTAGAAAACAGAGCATTGGCTGCTGGTCTACTTATTGCTCTTTGGCACACTCGCAAAACCATGATAACCAATAGATTATACCACTTAGAGTACAAGGTACCTGAGTACTGGGAAGGTACGCATTTCTCCTCAACGTGTCCCCATTCACCAACCAAAGCAGAGAAGGAGATGAAATAATGCTGACAAAACGCATACGAGGGAAGAGAGAGACTTGACCTAATGCACGAATAAACAAACATAAACAAAGGAACCACACAAAAGAACAAACAAAAGCAGGAAACATGAATTGCTCTCTCACCTCCTGAATTTTAATGAGGAGAAATCAGCTAAACGTTGATTATGGCGTCTTCGTTTGGTAGTCAGCGTGAATTGACTTTGGACAAAGGAGGAGATTGGCCATGAAGATCAACGTCATAGCGCGCCAGGCGGACACAGAAGAAGACACGGGTCATACAAATAGAGATTGACCGAGAATAAAACAGAATGGAGGGTCCTCGTTTGGGCCTCATAAACGGAAATAGGGAAAAAATGAAGGGAGTACTTTCTGCTATTGAAGCTTTGGTTTACAAATTTAAAGTGAAAACTGATTTTCTTTTTATTCAGCAGGGCGGGGGGGGGGGGGGAGGCTCTTCTCATATCGCCATATCTTCATTGTGTTTTTGGTCGTAAATCTGCCTTAAATCAAGTTCTTTTCCTTAGGTTGTTTCTTAGTTCGTTTTTCTTTACCTCATCGGTTTTTGCCTGCGTCTCTGTAGCTCTCAAGCCTCTATTTACTCTCTTCTCTCTTGCTTCTTTCTCTTCTCTCTCTTCTTTTGGTTCTTTTTCTTCTCTCTCTTCTCTTTTTTCTCACATTTTGCTTCTCTCTTTTCTCTCTCCTTCTCTTCTCCTTTCTCTCTCTTCTAATTCCTTTATCTCTTCTCTCTCTCTCTCTATTTTAACCCCTCTTACCTCTTTTATCTCTTCTTTCTCTCCTCCATCTTTTCTCTTTTTTTAAAGTCGGACTATTGCTTTCATATATATATATATATATATATATATATATATATATATATATATATATATATATATATATATATATATATATATATATATATATATATATATATATATATATACACTCTCATCTTTCTCCTGTATTTCTTATATAGTTTCCCTTTGGAAGCAATTGAATAAAGTCCGAAAGTATTTGAAAGTCGTCGTGTTTCCTCTTTCTGTGGGTTATTTTTTTATTCATTGCACCTGCAGTTTCGGGTGCTTGGGAAAACTCAGGTTAAATGATCAATTTAAAGAATGAGTTCAATCATTAAAAAAGGGGGAACTGTTATAAAGCTAATTAAAGAGGATGATTCGTATTGTCGACTAATTGGTTCCCACATCTTTGAACTGAGGAAGTCAGGAGAACTTGTTATTAAAAAAGTGTGAAATATAATTGCAGGGGGTAAATCAGAGATAAATGATAATAAGAAAATTTTACGAGAACCTAATCGAACACATCCGTAATCCTGCAGCGGAAAACTTAGTCTAACATAGAGAGAGAAATAGAGGAAGAGCAGAGATAGAGAGAGGTGACCCATCTTCTCCAGGTATTTCTTCTCTCGTGGCGTAGAGGAAATAGATAGAAAACAGAGGTAGGCATTTTTTTTATATAGCGAAAGAGACTAGACTAAGTCTTGAAAAGTGGCCGTTCAGGGACGCAAAACAATTGAGCAGCCATGTGCCCGCTCGATTGCTAGTCCAAAGGTACCCTCTTTAATTCGACCGTAAGGTCTGCTAGGGTACTTTCTTTCCTTGTAATTCCTTGTAATCTTCTCCTATCTCTCATCGAGAAGAGAAAACACCCCTGGGAGGCGCGTCGCTCTGAGTTTGTGGAGCTTAGATCCAGGATGACCACAGGTTTCACCTACTTAAACAAGGGGACCGACGAGAAGGCCTGAGGCAGATTCTGACGCCGACAGTAGCCCGTGGTTGAGGCTGTAGCCTCTGGTTGGATCCTTTTCCTCAGCACAGATATCTTTTCTGCTTTTCCATACCTGCAGAAGTGTGTAGGAGGAGTCTTCATCTGTACTAGGCGCTTCCTCAATTTGCATCTCAATGTTTGTCCCCAAGTAGTAGCTCCTCGATGTGGATAAGAATGTTTTGTAAAATATTCTTCTACCTTCTGTCAATCACCTTGAGTTGTTTACTTGGGCTAAGTACAGTTGTCACAATTAGTCGTGTCTCTCTTTACGCTGCCTTTCATTCAGAGCCACAATTTAATATGTTATTTGATGAGATTGAGGGTTTGGGATACACTTAGATATAAATAGAAGATATTGGACATTCGAAGATAAAATGAATTAAATTTAATGACAGTTTTGCGTTATTGCTTTATTTCAAGTAGTACTGACTAAACATTTTGACACGGTTTGGCTTCAAAACAGGGTTGTCAATTTTTCCTTTTTTCAAGTTAATTAACTTTATATTTATTTTTAATCATCGATATCACAAAAATATTCACATTAACATTTTGCTATTTTTTTTATTTTATCCTTATAATTGATTTTCAAACCCAACGTTTCGTTTTCTTTTTTTTTAGGAGCCCGGGCATTATTGGTGGTGGCAGACCTGCCACCACCAATAATGCCCGGTTGTCTAAACATATAGTTCCTGGACGACATAAGCCAATCGTCGTCACACCGTACAGGAACGTACGCTTTCAGGCAAGGACAACAGGTTTAGAAATCAGCAACATCAAAAACTACGAAAAAGATTGGAAGATAAGGACGAACAGGAGGAAATTTACAATAATCCCAATCTCCAGGAACAAATCAGCTGAAATTGTAGTAGAAGATCAGAACTACAGATATCATAGTGAGGGCAAAGTGCTAGGACTCAGAATAACAGAAAGAGGCTACAAACAACATATAACGGAGAGGAAGAACAAGGCGATTCCGATGCTTAACCTACTGTACAATCTAAGAAGGTTAGGTATGAAAAATAATAGAAAAATCTATCTTGCACTAGGAAGAGAGGTACTACTATACCCGCCAACCCCTATCAACGGTGAATCAAGGACGAAAAAAATTGGAACTCCAGAGAATACAAAATAAAGCTCTCTACCTAATCACTAACACAAGTAGGAGAGAGATGAGAAGAGTACAGGATCTACACCAATAAGCAGGATTAGAAACGCTCAATATCAACATCAGGAACAGAGCGGAGAAAATATGGAGGAAGATAGACGATCTACCTCCGATATTTGCAGAGTACACGAACACCAAAGCTGAAGTCCCCTTTAACACTCGATTTCCCAGCGGCAGACAACAGCTGGGAATCGAAGAGGTTCCCATGTTTACTTAAGTAGAAATTTAAAAAGAGAGAAGGAACAAGCATAACGATAAAGATATTTACTCGACTATATACAAACCCAACCAACGAAATAACCAACCAAGACACCAGATTGATACCCTAAGAAGACAACACAGATCAAAAGTGTAAACAAAAATAATGCGAACAAAATTAACTAAAATTGTAATAAGTGAACTATATTAAAAAGTTTAACAAAAATGATAGTGAAGTGAAAGTTAATAGTAAAACAGAAATATAACGAACATAGTAAACTAAAAGTGTAATAAGTGAACTATAGTATTAAAAGTTTAACAAAAATGATAGTGAAGTGGAAGTGAACAAAGTGAAACTAAAGTGAAAAAGTGATAACAACAAGAGAAAGTGAAACAAAGTTAGGAAAATAAAAACAAGTAACATAACAATACATAGACAAACCTCAGAGCTAAGGTAACCTAAAACGGCATGAATGCTTCAATAAACACATGAATGAAAGATGAAGAGAATAAGGGAACAGAGATTAGGTGGTCCTCCCGCTTATGTATGAGGAACATAGGTGCTAAAAGTGTGAGAAAGGAAGTAAGCATGATGAATGATGAGTGAATGCATGCCAATGGTTCTGAATCCACGTTAATCAGCAGGTCTCCTTGTCCCTCCAGCAAGGGTATTCCACCCTTTCCAACTTTAACTACCGAGGTTGCTCAATCTGCCTCCTCACCAATCTGTGCTCTTTTAACTCAAAACTTTCCGCCTCCCACTAAAAACCCTCTTCTAAAGCTTGTTCCGGACTTCCCATTGAGCACTTCACTACCAGTTCACTTGAACTAAGAGACAGAAGTATGCGCAGTTTCTCCAGGAGCGAGTCGACCGCGGGCCTCCTCCTCTTCTGTGCCTCCACCTCCCGATCGTGGAAGGGGAACAAAGGGGAGGAGTAACCGCGAGCCGTACCTTTTCTCCCCCTTAAAAAAAAATCCAAATTTTTGGACTTGGAAGAAATCTACAAGAAAAATTAAGCTCACCGAGAAGTTCACAGTCAGCAAAGGAGGAAAAGGCGAGGAGAAGTCACCTCAAGAAAACGCCATCGATTTTTTTCCTTTTCTCATGGGGACTTCAAGAATAAGATCTATTTTGTACGGAGCCACGTATAGCCGACCCATGATATATGTAGTACTGCATACTGGGAGTTTAACTTCCTATTTACGAAAGAGAAATACTGCAAAGCGGGAAGTTTATCTTCCTATTTCCCAGAGAGAAATACTACAAAGCGGGAAGTTTATCTTCCTATTTACGAAAGAGAAATACAAAAACGCGGGAAGTTTATCTTCCTATTTAGGAAAGAGAAATACTAAAAAACGGGAAGTTTGTCTTCCCATTTATAAGGTTCAATGTGTGAACCGTTTAAAATTTTCAAACAAATGTTTACTAGGTTCGACCCCCACAAGTACATACAAACTGAATAAAAATACATACAAATTTTTATAAATCTATACAGACCATTTTAAATAAAAAAACATATAAGAATACATGCAAACTATAAAATTACATATAAACCATCTATATAACTATATAAAACCTAAAAATACGTAGAAACCCGCTCAAATGCATATGTATATACCGTCGAAAAATACCAACACACTGTCTATAATTTCATACAGACTGTTTCTAAATGTATACAAACATTATGAAGTATATAAAATTTATGCAAACTATATAAAAGTGGTAAAAATAAACTATATCAGACACGTACTGACTGTAGAAAAATGCATACAAACCGCATAAAAATACCTATCGTATAAGGATACATACAAAGCATATAAAAACACACGTACCGAACCTATTAAATCGCGTAGAAAGTATAAAAATACATAAAACCGTATTATATTCTTAAGGAAAAGTTGCCTTAGAAATTACTCCCCCTTTTTTTTTATATTTCGAATGGGCGCTTCTTGCAAAAGCTCCTCGATGTCGCACGGAGGAATTTCTTCAGAGTTCAAATCACGTAGGAGGCGAGTTTCACTTTAGAGGAGTTTATCCATAATTTCTGGATATAAAATAAAGCGATTCACGTAGGAAAAACAAACCACCACGAGAAGTTAATGTTTATTTCTAATCTCTGAAACCCTTAAGGCTTTATTAAGGAAAAGACAGCCACAACTGCATATAAAGGGACGAGTAGCTTTCCCTTTGTTGGAATGCGGTGATTAGAGTATAGACTACATGTATGCTTAGGGATAACTGGAATTCATTGTCCTGGATACTCACACAAATGTACATGCATCTATGTGGATATCTTATATGTAGATATTGAGATACAAATAAAAGAAGAGTGTGGTAGAATTGCTCATAGTCTGGTCCAATAATTATTCTAATCCTTGATCTGGACACACCGCTTTTGTTTAAGTCGATGGTATTGAGACCCTATGACTCAATCTACGATCATTATATATATATATATATATATATATATATATATATATATATATATATATATATATATATATATATATATATGCTTTAATTCCTACTGAACGTGCGAAAGCTGGTTAGAGGTGGGTTGCGCCGCGGCCAGGATTCTCACTATAAAAGTCCCACTTGTTACTGGGGGGAGGTTTGTGATTGTTAAATTCTAAGAGTGCATAATACAGGTTGAATAAATTAGCCGAAGGGATTCTTAATTAAAGTCTTGCCACGGGTACGTCCAAAAGGAGGAGCCACAAATAAACACACGTACAAAAATAAACTTTACTTTACACCAAAATAATAATTAGTAGCAATAGTTAAACGGACATTTAGGAAAATAAGGATTAAATATTAAACCAGATTAGTCCGGGTTGACAGCAATTATAAATAATAATAAAAAAAGGAGGGGAGGATAACACTGACGTTAAGCGTCTAGATTTATAATGACTCAATGGGAGTATCAATCACTGTTAATTAAATAGGTAATTTAAGAATAAAGGGACACTGGGTTTACAGATTACCATTAATTGTGATGGATTGGAGAGACGACTACTCGGGTCCAGACGGGGTGCTTCGGGTGGCGTTAACACGAGTTCTCGGGGAGAAAGGGGATAAGACGATGGGTTCGGGGCTGCTGACTGCAGTTCCGGTTAGTTCAATCCTAACTGGATGTGACACTATCAAATAGTAACTTCCAGTAACTATTTGGATGTTCCTTTTTCTTTCTCAAGTTATGTTGAACAACAGAGCGTATTCTTCTAGTCACAGACTCTGCGGGGCAGGATTTGCCTCAGGAACACTTTGAGACAGCGACCAAGTTAACTCAGCGGCGCGTTGGCAGTCGATGCGTTACGGCAACGACTCTTGTTCAACGTGAGGGTTACGCGAGTAGGTTTGGAACACTTCTCCAGAGGGATGAACGGTGTTGTCATTTATACCAGGGACTGTGTGAAATCGAGAGAGAGATTCCATTTACGACAATTCGCTTATCGCAGCGCCTTCTGGACAATCTTCATGGTATCATAAAGAAAGCAAATAGAATTTAGGCTTTTCTGTGAGATAGGCCTTCTTTCGTCAGACTTCCTGTCGCCTGTTGGGGGAGTTTGCACGGATAATGACTTAGGTCAAGGGGAAGGTTGAGGAGGGCGGTAGAATGTCGGGGGAGGGTGATGGGGAGAGAGAGAGGAGACGAAGGTTAACTCAAACGACAAATTTCTTTCGTTCCCACGATTGTCTGGTGGCATGCGAGTATGTATGTTCCATACCCTCACATGCCTACCTATTTCGAGGAACATTATTCCGCCATGAAATAAGGAATAATGTGAAAGTTAACTTCACCGGGGGAATTTGTAATTATCTTCCTCGACTCGGTAATTTTATCAAAACCGTTAGGAATTTACCTTTGTATCTAATGGCTACAAAATACTACTACTACGTCATACACTTGCTCCAGAAGATATTCATACCCCGACCTAATGCCACACAATTTCGCTATAGTTATGAACCATTTATAACAGGGTAACGAAATTTGGAGGCATTGAAGAGGATGTATCAATAGACAGAAAGTTCAATAAGTTTGATTGAAAATAAAGGAGTAATAACACTTTTACGAAAATTCCCAACCAAAAAGTATTCGGAGGATATTATTTTCACATTTAGTCTAAATTATAATACATTTTTTTACTCAACCAAGTACTCTTTGTGACTTTGCATCAATAATTTAGACTACTCAAGAATAGTCTAGAAAGTTCTAACAACCCTTGTAAATGGTTATTAGATAAACAGTAACAGCATATATTAATTAGAGTAGCATGTTTGGTTTGCTGTTGTTTTTTTTACTATATAGCTCGCAATAGTGCTATGAAGAGGTTGAGACGTTGAGACTGTATAAGGCTTACCCCCTACTGGAATAGCTTTTTACTGCTACATCAAAAACTAGACATTTATTTTACAAGCAATCACCAGGGCGGAATGTAGTGAACTGTATTCCGACGTTAAATTGAGTATATTAGGAAATTAAAATCTAAGCTGAGTTATACGAAGAATTCTGAAGAACTAAATACCCTTAAACCTAGAGTGCAGTCAGTAATAAGAGAGTTTGAGAAATTGGGGACAAGTCTAAATCTCCCTCGTTCGGGTCAGCCTCGGAAAATTCTACTCTGTAAGGTTCAGAGGATCATAAGATCTATTACAAATAACCCAAGGATGACTAGAAGGGAAATGAACACGTCGATGTTAGTTTGAACAATCGTGGTATTCCTAGTCAATCCATGACGAATCGTGACGAATCGAGGTATTTATTCTTAGTCAATCCGTGACCAATCGTGGTATTCATAGTTAATCTGTGACCAATCGTGTTATTCATTTTTAATCAGTGACCATTCGTGGCATCCATTGTTAATCCGTTACTACGAATCGTGGCATTCATTGTTAATATGTGACGAATCGTGGTGTTCATTGTTAATCTGTGACCAATCGTGGCATCTATTGTTAAACCGTGACCGATAGTGATATTCATTGTTAATCTGTAACGAATCTTGGTTTTTATTGTTGATCTGTGAGCATTCGTGGTATCTATTGTTAACCGTGACTAATAGTGGTATTTATTGATAATCAGTGACGGATCGTGGTATCCATTGTTAACCCGTGACCAATGATGCTATTTATTGTTAATCCTTGACAATCGTGGTATTCATTGTTAATCTGTGACGAATCGTGGTATCTATTGTTAACCCGTGACCGATAGTGGTATTCATTATTAATTCGTAACCAATCGTGGTATCTATTGTCAATCCGTGACCAATCGTGCTATTAACAGTTAATCAGTGACCAATCACGGTATCCATTCTGAAACCCGTTGCCAATAGTGGTATTTATAGTTAATCCGTGACCATTCCTGCTATTCATTGTTAATCAGTGCATCAATCGTGGTATTTCTTGTTAATCCGTGACCAATCGTGCTATCCATTGTTAATCCAAACCAATAGTGCTATTCATAGTTAATCCGTGACTAATCGTAGTATTCATTGTTAAACCGTGACCAATCGTGGTATTCATTGTTAATTCGTGACGAATGGTGGTATTCATTCTGAATCCGTGACCAACTGTGGTATTCATAGTTAATGTGTGGTGATTCGTGGTATTTATTGTTGATCTGTGACCAATCGTGGTATTAATTGTTAATTCGTAACCAATTGTGGTATTCATAGTAAATATGTGGTGATTCGTGGTAGCTATTGTAAATCCGTGACTACTCGTGGTATTCTCTATCTGACTATTCGTGATGTTCAGTGTTAAGATATGAAGAGTAATAATTATTGTTGATATGTAACTATTCGTGTTGTCAATTGTTAAGCCATTGCAACCAGTAGTATTCATGGTTTATATGTGACTATCGTGTTGTTCAATGTTATACCATGACAACGAGTGGTATTCATTTCTGATCTGTGAATATTCGTGGTGACCAATGTTTAGCTATGACGATTGGTATTCACTTTTAATCTGTGAATATTAATAATCGTCAGTGTTAAGTCGCGACTAAATGTAATGGTATTCATTGTTAATATTTGGCTATTTGTGTTGTCCTCTGTTAATCCGTTACTCTTTGTGTCATCATTATATACCTCTTTTGAGCGAGTTTTGCCCGTTGCCATCGTTATTTGTATCATTTGATCAATCTCGTACTGAGTTTCTGTGTCAATGATTTCCCTCATTCATGTGTATTATCATTATTAGTAATCAGATCCAATTCTATAACTCGTAAAGGTGATATTACTTCAAAGAACGTGGTTGCATGGCTGTTATGATTTGGGGACCTGCCAAAAGGATGGACAATCAGACGCGTTGGTAACAATAAAGAAAAATGCAGCGCTCGGAAGATAGTGGATTTAAAACGGACGAGTCCATTTTTATTAAAGATAGGGCCGCATAACCTCACTGGATTTCATGTAAAAATGGGCGAAACAGAATGCACCAAAAGATTCAAATTAGCTTGGTTCACACATGGGTGACTTTTTGTGGCTCGTGGAGAATGATAGTAGTTTAAGTTATAGATTTTTTTCGAAATGTAAATGTTATTTTTGATTTTTTTTAAATAGCAAATTTATAGTTTTACAAATGATATGTTTGTGTAGAATAAAAATTAAACACGTTACACCTGTAAACTTTACAATATTCGTGACCCTGTGGCCCGAATTGATATGAAAAATGCGTTATGTGGCCTGCTATAACAAAACAGTTCTTCAGACCTGACCTAATCAATCCTATAACATAAATCTCATAGATTAAGAAGCGTGGGCATTACGATAAAAAAAAAATGTCTTTAAAAGCGAAAACTAACCACACGAATTGAAATCTTACATTTTCATGCCCATAAAGATGGTAAAAATTAGCCTAATTTATTTTCCGAGTTTTATGGAGCTCAAATTAACATTGGCCTACTGGCGACGCCTAATTAACTAAACCTTAATGGCTAAAAAATTGATTGCGACCGCTAAATTTCTAAATAAAAATGTTCCTCCCATATGTGGAATGTTTATTCCGTACTTTCCTCTGTGTCCGCGAGCGCAGATGTAAAAGGGATGGCGCTGACCAAATATTATTTCTGGAGGGAAAGAGACTATAAGGAGTTTGGAAAGTTTGTCAATTATCTTAATGGAATTAATTTATGTTTTCATTGGTGTTTCTTGAAGTATCTTTAAAATTTGTAGGTAAAATTAAGATAAAAAATAATAAAATTCTATGTACTTTTTAAGTTTATGAAATAATTAGTTTATGATAAAATATTCATATCAAAAAGCAATAAATTAGAGAGCATAAATTACTCAAATTGCAGAAAAACTTTCAGCGAGAGATAAATGTTTGTATATCTGAGATACTGTGCTCGTTGGTAGGTGAGGTGTCTGAAGATTTGGAAATAATCACTTCCTCCCTCTTTTCACTTCTCACTCACCCTCTCTCTACTCACACATATATATATATATATATATATATATATATATATATATATATATATATATATATATATATATATATATATATATATATATATATATATATATATATATATATATACGAGGGGGGGCAATAAGTTTAGCAATTCGGATATAAGGAAACGAGATATGCAGAAAAGCGTTTTACTATTTTTCAATATAACTACCCTCGACTTCAATGCACTTGCGCCACTTGTCCATGAGGCTTCAAATTCCCGACAACCAGAAATCTGCCGACTGCTGTTCAATCCACTCCTGGACGGCGAGCTGGACATCTTCATCGTCCCCAAACCGGCGTCCACGCAGTGCAGCCTTGAGCTGGCGGAATAAAAAGTAGTCGCTAGGGGCCAGATCTGGACTGTAAGGGGAAAGTTTGAGCTCTTCAAATCCGCACTCGCGCAGGACAGCTTGTGTAACTCTGGCCTTGTGGACTTTGACGACGTTGAAGTCGATCATGGGGCGTGAGGTTTCTAGGGACGCAACGGGCAGAGACCTTGGTCATGGCCAAATTGTCGTGGATGATGTTGATAACACTTCCATGTGATATTCCAAGTTCTCGCTCGATTTCTTCGACCTTCACCCGTCGATTTTCGAGGATCATCCTCTCCACATGGGCCACATTTTCCTCGTTGGTCACGTCTGACGGGCGTCCTGGACGGAGGTCATCTTCAAGGGACTCACGACCAAGGCGGAACTCCCTATTCCAGCAAGCAATGGTTGCATAGGAAAGAGCGATGTTGATGTATACTGCAACCAGGCATTCATGGATCTCTTTTGCATTCTTGCCTTCCTTGGTCAAAAATTGGATCACTGCGCGGTGCTCAACCTTCTCCATTGTTGAAAAAATTTTGACTTACGATCTGCGATCAGCTACTGCTTCTTAAATAGACGAGGCAAGAGCAGCGTGCAGCTGCAGATCCTGACTTGTCATAACTTGTCCTAACACCCCCACAAACAGCCATCCCCCTTTCTCTGCTTTGCCCTACCGATTCGCAAAACTTATTGACCGCCCCTCGTTTATATATATATATATATATAAATATATATATATATATATATATATATATATATATATATATATATATATATATATATATATATATCATTATCTTCATCATCATCACTAACTATAATTTAATAAGGGGATTTTGGGGGGTATTTAAATAATAATTTCATCTTAGTTTGGTTATGACTCATGTTTTTTGTATCAAAGTTATTTCTAATAATTCTTTTATAATATAAAAAAAAAATGGTGAAGTTCATAAAATAAATTTTTATATATCTTCTTCTATAACTATATTTTAGCAACGTGATATTTTGAAAGGGGGGAAATTTAGTTTAGAGTTCCTTTTTAAAATTATTATAATTGGCGAAGTTCAGAAAATTTATAAAAATTTAACCATGGCTGATTTTTTCTAGATTTTAAATTTTAATCTTAGTAGCGAAGCCATTGCCTAGTATATATATATATATATATATATATATATATATATATATATATATATATATATATATATATATATATATATATATATATATATATATATATATTAGTGTAGATGGGTAAATTACTTGTCATTTATTCATCTCCCTTTTAAATGAATGGGTTTGGTAAAAAACAAACTAAATTGCTGAGCTTTCGATCTTATTCGATCATCTTCGGAGCGTCTTGATATATTCTTTCCTCCTTTACCAATGAAATGTGGGTTCGAAATCAGACTGAATGAAAGAAGAAGATGGTATACACAATTTTAGAAGAAGATGGTGGGATAGTAGTAGATAAAAGTGGGTGAAATTCAAAGCGGGGAAAGATATTTTGCCCTAGTAGGAGGGCATCACTTTATGCTTTTCTTTAGATTTTTCCTTTTTGTCTTGTTTTTGATAAGTTGTTTTTATATGTTGTTTCTTTATGTGGTGTCAGCGTGTTATTCTTATTGTAAGTGTTTCATTTTTTGTGTACCTTTTGGGGGGTTAATTTCTTTTGAGCATTCAAGACTTTTATAACTTTTAGCTCAGCGATTCACCCTATGTTGTTTTAGTGCATTGTTATTTATGTTCTTTGTTTTGGTTTCAGTTGTACTACGTTAGTTTTTAGTATTCCTGTTATGTGTATAGTGATGTTATGTTTTCCTGAGAGCATATCTTAGTACTTGGGAACTGGCTACGACGGGAGATATTCTCCTGTAGTCGTGCAGGTATATTAAGTCTGCCACCGATTTCCTGTAGTTCCGGAATGACAACATTCGTAAAAGTTGACCAAACCTTTCTTCCCAATTTTTGGGTGAAGATGTTGATAGGGTCCAGTTTTTTTTCTCCTATGAAGCCCCCTTTGCCGTTGTTGGTCACGCCTTCTGGCTTTGTTAATTATTAGGTATGCAGAGTTTTGAACACGTTGGAGTTTTTTCATTGAGGTCTTGCTGGCTGCTTGAGTCACTAGATACTCGTAGATGAGCTTAGCCCGGACGTACAGCAGGTATATTTTCCTAATGTTGGCCGAGCCAAGTTCTCTAAACCAATATAGCTTGGAGATTTCTCTCTTTGCTAGGTTCCGCCTCTCCGTGTAGTGTCTCGAGTATCCGTGGTCGGAGATCTTTAGTCCCAGGAGAGTGCCTTCGGCGGAACAGCCGTGTCTCCTCCCATCGATGATGATGGGCTACGTCAACCTGCGGCTTTGTGGGACGATTTTGAACTTGTCCCTAGGAGCTTGAGAATAGGAGCAAGCGAGATTGTCGTTATTATCGGGATGTGGTCACTTGGTACCACAGGTTCGGGCTCATTGCTGATGTTAAAGGAGAAGTTAACGCTCGCTAACACTATGTCCGGTTAGGTTGCCAAACGATGTGTTAGGTAGGTCAAGAAATCCAGTCCTACTCTTTGGAGTCTGTCTCTTTCGAAAAGTAGTTCCAGATTTCTTCCCCTTTGGTCGGTGCGACCGTAACCAGACTCTCTGCATCTGACATTTTTCCGCGCTGGAAGATGTTAAAGAAGTTGGGAATCGGCACGTAGTTTCGGTCGGGCGGCTGATAGGCCGCCCCACGTGTAGAACAAACACTCGTGAACAACGGCTTCTCGAACAGCATGATTGACAAACAACTCCAATCATTTGGAAATAATCGCTTCAAGGATACGGATACAACGAAAAGTAATCAGGGCGCAGTAAACAACATCAAATTGTACTACAGAAATCAGATGTCCACGGCCTATAAAATCGATGAAAAAACATCAAGTAGATTATTAACCGTAACATCAAGGTTAAGAATCAAATGGATATGATTCAACTTATTATTTACTATAAAACAACAAAAGCCAACAATCTCCATAGGAAAAACAACAGCTGCCAAAACTCCTCGAATCTCAAGTTAACCAACATAGTGTATGAGTTCACCTGCCCCAATAAAGTCAGCAAGTTTTATAATAACTCTAAATATATTGGCATGACAACTACCACACTTTCGAGACGTTTAACGATGCATATGGAAAGCGGAGGACCTAAAAATCATATGGAGAGCGCGCATAACATCAACCTAACGAGAGATATTCTAGTTGACAATACCGTAATTAAAAGGAAAGCGGGAAATAAAGCTAGGCTGAACATCTTAAAAGCCATTTTAATAAACGAATAAAAGCCGGCCATCAATAGTCAAGCTTTAAGCTGGAATCGAAAATTGAAGTTGTTTTAAAATTCCACTCACCGAATTGGCTCGTTTCCTCTAACGTTATGATCAATCAGCAGGAATAAATACCCCCTAAAAACCATTTTCCTTCATTCAGTCTGATTCCGACTCCACATTGCTGGTAAAGAAGGAAAGAATATATCAAGACGCTCCGAAGATGATCGAATAAGATCGAAAGCTCAGCAATTTAGTTTGGTTTTTAACAAAGTGATCTACCATCTACAAGATGGAATTAAAAAGACAGTTAGAAGAATAGAAAGTTGCCAAAGGAAACGCTTAAATCAACTTTTCGGCGGTTGCTGCTATTTATTTTATCTAACCTTAATTCTCCCCCACCCCAGCCCGTAGTTCGGAAGCCAAGGTCGAATTTTATGATGGAAAAAGTGACAAGGAATCCTGAGTAACATAGCCTTAAACAAAAAAAAAAATCTTGTTCGGTATAATTAGAGTCACGAGACTAACGCTCCGAAGTAGTTCATAAACAAACTAACTATCAAATTAATGTATCAAGCATGCCCCTTATTACCAGATGTCCCATTACTTGTCTCTAAATCTAGCAGAAAAAATAGGGCCTAGTAAATATCAAAGGGTTGAGCAAGAATCTGATGAGGAAATAGTAAAAGTACTTAATGATCATTTTGTTTCAGTATTTACAGAAGAGAATCCAGATAGATTAATTGATGATAATTCTAGGTCATGGGTATAGTGTTGAATATCATTAATGTAGATAGGGAAATCATTACTTAAAAAAGGTGTATAAAGTATTTCAGGAGCTATTGAGAGGATATATATTAGATCATTAAGTTTGGGGGAATAGCTATTGATTGGAAAATAGCGAATGTAGTCCCAAATAACTTTAGACCTGTAAGCTTAATGTCCATAGTTTGTAACATTTTTGAGAAGGTAAATAGTTAAGTAGAGTATTTCTGAGCATCTAGAAAGAAGTAGTAAATTTAATAAACGATGCTCACCTTGGGTTTAGAAGTGGTAGATCATGTTTAACAAACATACTGGATTTATGGATTATGTAACTAAACAATTAGATAATGAAAATAATATTGATGAAATTTACTTAGATTTTAACAAAGATTTTGATAAGGTCCCATAAAAGAGACTAGTTCACAAATTGAAGATGCATTGGATATGGGGGAAAGGTTTGAATTGGAGAGCTGAATGGCTCAAAGACAGGAAACAGAGACTGGTACTGAATGGGGTGAGGTCACAAGGAGGCATTATCAGTGGTGTACCTCAGTGATCAGTTCTAGGACCATTATTGTTCCTAGTTTATATAAATGATCTTGTGGAGAGTGTAAATCGTAAAGTGTCAATTTTTGATGATGACACAAAATTGGCAGCTGTAATCAAGGAAGTTAGAGCTAACTTTAAAATGCAGAGTGACTTAAATAAGTTATTAAGTTGGACACAATAGTGACAGATGAATTTTACTAATAGAGAATTTAGTTATGAAATGGATGGGCATTATCAGAAGGTAGTAGAGGAGAAGAAGGACTTAGTAGTAGTAGTAGATGGGTTACTGGGTTTTCTAAGCATTGTATTGAGGTAAAAAGTAAAACAAATAGAGTTAGGCTTTAATAAGAGGAATGCTAGTGTAGGAGAATAGCATAATGAACCCACATTTCCCCACCTCCCTTCCGGGTGGGCCGGTTATCAAACTTTCCACTTCTGGCCCGATATCGGATGGTCTCCCGCCGGAAGAACCCGCCGACCATTTTAGCTAACCACCGCGTTCCTTCCTCGACTGGTTATCGATAGATGGGAGCCCATCTTGGCTTCCGGTGGTTCCCGGAAGTTTTCAAAGGACGAAATGGAGGAGATAATCAAGCCTATCTCACCCGAAGAAGGGCGCTTGATATCAAATCTACTTCCAGAGCCATGTGAACCTCTCCCGAGCTTCGAGTATATAAGATGAATTCTTTTACCCCTTAGTAGTAGAGCTTTCACAGCATCTGGCGGTGCAGGAATTGCCATCTATCTCGGTATAGTGGTAAATCATCGAAGCACCAAGTCTTCAGAGAGGAGATCGGTCCCAGTTAGGGAGGCTCCTTACCCCGTTGGTCTGCAAGTTAGTGCGGACCCAGGCTCGTACTCGCGTTTTCAGAGCCGAAGCTACAAACGGCCTCACTCTGGTTCCCTAAGCGAAAAAACTACATATCGGCTTTTCTCTGTGACCCTACGCGTCGATAGGTCACTTCGCCCCTCCCCCTTCACCCAAGATTCATTCGAGTTTACGAGCGTGGGGCCATCTTTAACAATAAGCTCCCGTCACCGCCTTCTTCCAGCAAAATTGTGACGGAATTGTGGGATCAGGTCAGTCCCTCGAGAATCTGCCTCATCGTCTCCACCCCTTATCTCACCACCTTCACTCACCACCGCCACCCAAACATCAGGGTCCAATGTAACCCTTCCCTTTCACATTCCCCAACTTCACCGCGAAGCTTACCAACATTACAAGTGTATAAGGATTTACATAGTGAATAGTTATTTACAAACAAAGTGAGATATCCGAGATTCACTTATTAATTTATCTCTCAAAGCACCTTATTTGTATATATATATATATATATATATATATATATATATATATATATATATATATATATATATATACATATTTTCTTGTTTAGTGTTCATTAAAACTTTATTTTCATATTGTTGTGTATCTAACTTCCTTTGGATCGCTTGCTGGCAAAGTTCATTCCAATCCCTCCGTAGCCAACCTCTAAGCACTCTGAGTCAATAAACACATTCAGGGCACGGGCCGAACGAACTATAAGGAGTAGTACGACTCCTCCTCCGCATTCGGGATAATAGGATATATATAGATATTTATATATATATATATATATATATATATATATATATATATATATATATATATATATATATATATATATATATATATATATATATATATATATATTGAAAATCACATGACGCGTGATTTTTTATAGATGTATTTTTAAAGGCCCAAGGAAATGAAAATTGGTGACACAACCCGGAAAAACACTTAGGAGAATATCACGTGAACCAATCAAAGCTTAAGAAGAAAAATGGGAGAAGTAGAGAACGGAAAGATAAGACAAACTATTTTAACCGTTATATTAAAATAAATAGAGGAGTTGGATTTGAACCTGTATCATTAAGCACTCATCGCTTATATGACCAAGACGCTGATCACCAGAGCTACCATCCTCAGCGATCAGCGCCTTGGTCATATAAGCGATGAGCGCTTAATGATACAGGTTCAAATCCAACTTCTTTATTTATTTTCATATAACGGTTAAAATAGTTTGTCCTATCTTTCCGTCCTCTACGTCTCCCATTTTTCTTCTTAAGCCTTGATTGGTTCACGTGATATTCTCCTAAGTGTTTTTCCGGGTTTTGTCACCAATTTTCATTTCCTTTATCCTTTAAATATATATATATATATATTTATATATATATATATATATATATATATATATATATATATATATATATATATATATATATATATATATATATATTCCTCGACAGTTAGTTACAAAAGTTAAGGAAACTATTCCTAAATTATCTAACTCATATATCAGGCCATATATAGAGTACTGTATACAAGCATGGTCCTCACACATTAGACTTGATATCAACCTGCTAGAGTCAGTGTAAATGAAAGCAACAAAGTTGATACCTTTCCTGAAGTACCTTGACTATGGAGATAGGTGTAAGGGGCTAAATGTTCTCATTTGAAATATTGTGTGTGAGGGAGAAAATGATTCAGTTTTTAGCAAGTTCATTAAGTTGGATAGTAGTAATAGTACTAGAGGCTACCACTTTAAAATGAACAAAAAACAACAAACAAACAGAGATTTAGGTTGTATGTGAGAAATTATTTTTTTACTAACGCACTGGTAGATTACTGGAATGGTTTAACACATGAGACAATAAGAACTCAAAATTTAAATGTTTTCAAGCAAGTCTACATGAGTATTTGTGGAAGGTAGATTATCATGGTCTTTAAGTTGTATCGAAGGAAGATTACATATTGCAATATCAATTTATGTATATGTTATAATATTGGTATGTGAATTACGTGATTTAGACTTTCGACGAGCCATGATGGTGATTCCTTTTTAAGCAGTAACTGCACGATTTAACTTTCGACGAGCCATGATAGATTCCTTTTTAAGCAGTAGCTTCATGATTTAACATTCGACGAGTCATGATGGTGATTGCTTTTTAAGCAGTAGCCGGCATGATTTAACTTTCGATGAACCATGGTGGTGATTCATTTTTAAGCAGCTCAGACACATTCTTGTAGATGCTCTTTATGGGAGTGTGTGTTTGACTCGGATGACCTCTGATAAGCCTTTGTGTCATTGGTCATTCGATGAATTGTGTGATTTTATGTTATGGTAAATAAAAGTTTTGCGTGCTTCTCTTAAACTATGGTTCTCTTTATTTTAATCAAGCTTAAAAGGGACGAGTAATTTCTTTGACTGTCTTAGTACTTTACCTATAAACATTCACGTCTTTATAAATAATACTAAATTATTATTAGCATTAGTAGAAGTAGTTGTAGTTGTAAATAGTAGCGGCTGTTCGTCTAGTAGAAAAAAAACTAGTACTGATTCATTATTTATCATTTAATTTAATTTAATGTCACGAAAACCTAAGTATACGATGTTTTCCTTTCGATAATATAATTAGTAACATCTGAGGATGACATAAAAAAGGCAATGGCTGCTTGCTATTTTATCTTATAAGCGTTAATGAAAATATATTAAATATAAAAGGCGTTTTACACTTTAGAAATCATTCAGAATTTTTTCATTAATATTCTTTTTATACCGTCATGAGAAAATCTTTAATTTGTTTCCTTTAATAACAAAGAAATCAGTTTTATTTAATAAATATATTCAATAATCAAATTTTCCATCGCTAAAATAATATGCAGATTTTTATCTTCATCAGAAAATATTTAGATTTTTTCCGCCAAAATGAGAAATTGTTTCATATTTTTCCTAAAATAAAAAAATATATTCTGACCATTTCCATTAATGATAAAATTTACGGACTTTTCCTTTATAGGGAAATGTTTGAAGCTTCTTTTTTCCTTTAGCAAAATTCATTAGCATCAAAAAGAGACAATGAAACCTTTCAGCTAGATTCCATTTTGCCACGCTACAACTAGATCACGTGAGAACACACCAAAATAAGTGTGATGGTGGAAAAAAAGACAGAAATTTATTATATATTCATTATTCCGTAGCAAATATTAGATACGGCACAAAAATATGAATATACATAAGTAAACAATTTCGAACAAAGAAACTAGCACGAAATAAATGTTCGTGTTTACTTTGCGTGACTATATTTACTTTTTTCATTTGTACTTTTCTCTTTTGTACTGCCAACCCGTCAAAGCTTAAAAGAAAGTACTATGTGTGTGTTAATAAACACACTTTCGTTTTCACAAAATCATTAATCACAGTTTGAGGACTGAATGTAAAGACGAGAGAAGGAAAGGTTTGTTTCCTTAAAATATTTATTTACAAGACGATTTCTCCTAACATACATCTTTCCCCGGGTAGTGTAGATGTGAGGGTATATGTGTATACTCACATCCTTCCCGGATAATGTACGTGGGGATTGTGTTAGAAAACGATGTTTTTATCTTAAAATCCTATTTCGGAAGAGAAATATTAACAATAATCAACAGAAAATGTCACAAAAATGTAATCGATTTAGTTATAAGATGGGATTTTTGTAAAGGTCGACCTAGCACAAAAACGTGACCTGATCAGAGGAATTAAATGGATGTCATTTTCGGATTCAGCGATGCAAAATTGTCCTAAGTCAGTTGAATCCAATGTAATCTTAAACATCTTTAAATGCCATGAGACGGCCCAAGTTGCGATCGTTCGTTTGAAGGTGGCGTCCAAGGGATCTTGTTTCTAAGGTTAATATTAATTATTCTTTTTATGTAATTATGAAAATGTAAATAATAAATACCATCAAAATGTTTCACTTTCCTACAAATGTAAACCGACTCTCATAAATTGGTAGTTTTGGTAGCTCAAATCAGCGGCGCGAACATCAGTTTACCTTATTTTGCCTCGATATGATCTTTGTCACGGAGAATACATTTTGATTAGGAAAGGAAGATCGTTTAATCGAAGAGGGCATTTTGATAGAATTAAACGATAGTGCGAAACAAAGGGAAAAGGAACGAAGGAAGGAAGAAAGAATCATTTTCCGTCAAATTTAAAATGCAATAGCAACGAGCCTGTTTCACGCAGCAAGTTTCTAAAAAGAGATCGGTAAAGAAAGTGGTGAAGTTGGGGGGCAGTGTGAGAATGTGTAGAATATATATATAGACGCAGAGCCACCTCCAGGGTTTGGGGCGGCAAGAACAAACATCAAGTGTTCGGGTCGGAAGGACCCCGAGACGCGTTTGTAGGTGCATAAACAGAGAAATAAATTATCTTTCTTTTTTTACGTAACTGCAAGAGGGTTTCGGGCCTTTCCGGCCCCAACACTGGATGTTTGAACTTCTTCCCCGACTACCCAACCCATAGACATTAAAAACCATCACCACAACCGAAACCAAGAGGAAAGAGTGACCCCAACCAGTCTTGACCCCGACCAAGGATGAATCGTCAAAAACTGGTTGGCGATTATCCTGCGATATTAGCTGCCGGATAAGCATATACCATACCATTCAAAAATAAAGAACAAAATACCAAAATCTTAATTTTCTTGAAAATATTCTCCTAATTTACTCGGAAATTGCACACTATTGTTTGATAGTTGCATCTGAAAGTTTCGTTTCAGAGAAAAGAAAATTAAAAACGATATGATAAAAGTAATGTGTATTTGGAGAAATGGGATGTCCAGAACTAGAGAACGAAAACTATGTATCAATATTGCATGTACAATATGTAAATTTGTGCAATGGTAGACGTGCAAAATGTTGTCGATTTGCGGCAATGTTGTACATGTAAATATATTGTCAGTTTGCCGATTATGGTGGATAAAGAAAAAATAATCAATTGTAGTCTCTCTTCGAATGTGTCCTTATCAAAGAATCTTTGATTCAGAATCCTATTGTCTAAAGGCTAATAGGTGTCAATCCGAATGAGACATGACAGGTGAATATGGCCGATGAGGCAATAGCTCAAACCTAGACTATTCGGTGTCTATCTGACACTACATGTGCGACGTGTCTTGCATTGCCTTGTAGAAACGCAGATCATTTTCGGTTGATCATTGCTGGATGCTTTCGGATATATTCACCTTGAACTTGCCTCAGTTGTGCAGGGTATACTTCACCTTATTTTTGTCTATAAACAATCAGAATCTCAAAGAATGATTCTTTGATAAAGGCGCACTCGAAGAGAAACCCGTTTATTGCTTCAAAGTCCAAAGAGTTCGATTCAAGAGGCATAGATGAACTTTCATTATGATTGGGGGGGGAGGGAGAGATCTTTGAAATGAATAGACAATTTTTGTAGAATATATTATATCGTTTAAACCCAAACGAACTTTCCTGGACACTTGATAGTATCTTGCCAATTTGCGGCGATGCTGCCCATGCAGGCTTGCATCAATTTCTAGCAATGCTGAACACGCGATATGTTGTTAATTTGTGGCAATGTTTCATTTATAATATTTCATGTTGAGAAATGTTGCAATGCAATATTTTTTTAATCTTGTGTAATATGTTGCTGATCGTATCAATGTAACATAAAAAATATATCTAGCAGTAACTTGGTCAAAAAAAATTCCATTTATGTTGACCAGTGCTTGGTGTTGTTTTGGTCAATTTTGCGTTGAAGCTTGGGCCCTCTTCTGTTATAATTCTGTGTTTAGTACTGGACTTGGTTAGATTCGCGAGCCGCCTTTAAACGCCTACTCTCAGCGCCGACCATTGAGCGCAACGACAATAGAGAGCAAAGAGCCGCGAAGAAATTAAGCGAACACTTTCAAGTACATAAAATTTAGCTTCGATTAGGTTAAATTTTCATTTTGTATTTGAGGTTACGAGAACAACACCGCGCAAACAGTCTAGCATTGATTTTGATGAATCTCGATCCATATATTTACATATTATCATCAAGAAATTAGTCTCTTTTTTAAGAACAGTAATATCATTATTAATATACAAGAAAAAACATTTATTCACTAGTTTTCATCATAATTGACAATGCTCTCCTATTGTTTAACTAAAGTTTTGATGAAGTATATGACTTGAAATCCGGGACCATCTCCTTCATATGAGTAAACATTGCTATTTAAGTGGTTGTAATGACTTAGATAAATGGTAACCAGATGGTGTAAGGTCCGATCAATATGGATGATGAGGAAGAACTCCCCAACCTAACACAATATTTTGTTGTTGGTTCAAACGTGTCACGTCTGGACGTGCATTGTCATGACAGAGGAAGACAACCCCTCCGTTGATCAGTTAAGGATGATTTTGGTCAAGAGCCTCATCTGAAATGTTGCAATCGTTGGACATGTTGTAGGTTTGCAGTAACTGTTTTTTTATGGGTGACCAACTGATTGATGAGTGACTAGTTTCACATCCCCATCAAATGCCTCGTGTAAGAGTAGGAATGTGTTTTTGTTTTGCTTTTCTTCTTCCGTAAAAATTCTGATACCAGTAATGACTCACGTGCATTTCGAGCTATTAGAGATGAAGCAATTTTTACACGTTGTAAACGTTGTCATAGAGATTCTATATGGCAGCCGAACACCTTTTTTTGTGGAATTATCCAAGGTATTAATAGCTTTGGAAAAGGTTTAGTCTACAGCTTAAAAAAGTCACATTTATTACTAGAGCTTAATAAAGTCATAGGGATTATTCATATATTTTTCTTTAAATAGCTTACAGCAGATTTAAATAACTTAACTCAAAGAGACTTTGCTTTGACATTTAAAACGACATTAATTTCGCAGTATGCTTCAGATCATTATCGTGTTGAAAAGTCTAAGTTTATCTACAGAAACGAACAGATTTCTTCTAAAATGTTTCTGTAGATTGCCAAAATCATGGTCTCATCTATGATGTGGATATTGCCGCTGACCTTAGATGAGAAAGTTTTTACTCGTTTAAAATATGTAGTGCACATGTAACTCATCATTAAACAAACTTGTGGATGACGCCGGCCTCCGCTTTTCCACACGACTTACACACACGCACATCGCATTCCTGAGCGACCAGGGAGACTTCTCTCTGTCACTAAGAAAGAAAGAAGACAACATCATATGTGTTTCGTTAGATAAGAACCACTCTATCTCCTTTCTGTTTCGGCTGGAAGCAACTTGCCCTGCAAACGCAATCCCTTGCCAAACTGGGGACACGCCAGACTATCCCAATTTGATGAGAATAAAACCAGTCTTTTGAGATGCCAGACACGCTAAAAAGAGAAGAAGGAAACGCTTGCCTCACGAGACGCCATCCTTCTCTCCTGGAATCCCATTACAGGTCACTGTCGTTGCTAACGACTACTCATTTCTCACCTACGGGCAACATTCCTCGAAGCCTACTCCTCCAATTGGAAGGAAATTACTCACACATTTTTCTTATAACTTCACCGAACTCAGAGGACATTTAATTTACTCCGCGCGTTATCACTAACTTTAACATACGATGAAGAAACATAGTTATCACTTCCTCAATTATACTGTTTTTACAGGGCCAAAAGTGAAGCGATATAATCAGTGTAATAGCAGTAAATTAATTATTATTATTAATTTATTTTGAAGTGATTAATTCAATCCTTTATGCGTTACCATTTCTAGCAAGTAGTACAGAAAGTAATGACATTTTATTAAGGTGCAAGGTTTAAAATATACAAGCAGGTAAATAATAAATTCAGTTTTGATCAAAGTAGGTTCCATGTTATTTAATGGACATCTGCCAACGTACTTCAATGTCATTTATGCCTTTAATGTAGAAGTTTTTACGCATCGTATCAAGAAAGTAATGGCGTTTTCCTTTCAATGTCATATACATATATGATAAACGTTTAAGGTAACATGAATAAAAAGGAATTTCGCATAATTTAACTTTATGAATTCAAACCTGGAAAAAAAGCTACTGAAAGGATCGGTTCCGCTTCGTACTGTACAGCGTTAGTTTCAGAGGTTTCGAAGAGAAAATAAGAATCTTACATATATTCAACATCTAGAGGGGACTCGATCCTTTGAAGATGACCGAAAGAGAAGCATTCGAGGCAGACCCTCGTACATCAGTAAGTTAGTTCGCAAGAACAATGGGAGCAAACACCTCATGCATTTCGACACACTTGTTTACAATTCAGCCCTGGGGCAGAGGGTTTCCAGTGGTCAACCTTTACATCAAGATTCAAGACAATATATATATATATATATATATATATATATATATATATATATATATATATATATATATATATATATATATGTATAAATAAATATATATATATATATATATATATATATATATATATATATATATATATATATATATATATGGAAAAATATCCAAGACAAATTGGTGCGGTTAAGGTAATGGCATAATTAGACAACTGCTCTGCGACATAAAGGCGTGTCTTTGAAATCAGCTTTTTGGGGCTGATGTATGGGTCATACCTAAGTGTTGTCTTCCAGTTCAAGGAGGATAGGATCACCTGCTGGACCTGAAGCAGAGCAGTTGTCTAATTATGCCATTACCTTAACCGCATATATATATATATATATATATATATATATATATATATATATATATATATATATATATATATATATATATATAAATTGAAATTAATGAAAACACGGGTGAAAAAAGTATTTTTATAGTACAAGAGAGAAGTACTATTAGCTGTAATGGTGCAAAGAAGCTTCTAGAGAGTTTCAATAATATGTACAGCAGTCAACAAGAGCTCAGGAAAGATTCGAATCCCATTCAGCAGTCGAAGTTTCAGCAGCAAAGCCGTTATCATGAGGAAGAATAAAGAACTCTCCAATGACCAGAAAATGGCGATCCTGAAGCTCCACATTGATGGGTTGAGCTACCGGAAGATATCCGAGCAGCTGAAAATACCTTTGGGCAACATTGTCTCTCTCATTCTGAAGTGGAAAAAGGTGGGAACCATCGAAAGCCTTCAACGTTCAGGTGCTCCTCGGAAGATTTATCCCCAAACTTCTCTTGCAATACTTAGGAAGGTAGAGCTGCCCCTATGACGCCCCGTAATGAAATTTAAGATGCACCACTGGCGTCAGGAAAGTCGGCCACAAAGCAAAACATCAGTAATAAACTGAACCGGCATGATTTTAAGTCTCGCAGGCCAAGGAAGACGCCTCTGCTGCTGAAGTGACACAGAGCTGCAATGTTATAGTTTGCACGAGAGCATTTGGAGAAACCTGCTGAGTTCTGGGATAATGTCCTGTGGTCAGACGAGACAAAACTAAAATTATATGGCCGTAACGATGGCCGTCCTATCTTGAGGAAAGACGGCAGTGCCTACGACACTAAGAACACCATCGCTACCGTGAAGTTTCGGGGAGGTAGCAACATGGTGTTGGCATGTTTCTCATCTAAGGGTAGCGGCAATATCCACATCATAGATGGGACCATGATTTCGGCAATCTACAGAAACATTTTAGAAGAAATCTGTTCGTTTCTGTAGAGAAGCTTAGACTTAGGATCTTTCGACAAAATAATGTTCCGAAGAATACTGCGAGACTACTCGCAAATGGCTCCGTGAATACAATGTAAACGTTCTAGAGTGGCCTAATTGGAACCCAATAGAGAACTTGTGGCGAACATTTAAGAGCAAAATTTATTTGAGGGTTCCCAAGAACATCAAAGAATTGAAGGCAATTTGCAAAGAAGAATTGGCCGAAATACCAAAGGATTATTGCAGTGCACTAGTGAAGAACTACAGGAAACGATTGATGGCGTTGAAAGCCAACAATGGCTCCACAACTTAGTATTAATCACCAAATATCGATTTGTACGAATACATTTTTCACATCTGTTTTATTTAATTTCAATTTTACCGAATATCAATTGTTTCATGCCTTTTTGTGCATAGAATTTTTAACTTTACTTTAATATTGTGTAAATTTCATGAAGTTTGATGATCTGGAAGTTTTATTTTTAATGGTGTACAAATATATATATAGAGTGTGAGTCAAAATTATGTTAACACTTCTATAAGTTTTATGATTTATTTTTATTAATATGATTAATGATTTATTTATATTTATTTTACAGATTTACATTACCCATGGCTGACAGACTAACAATGGAGCACAGAAGGGTGGTTGCAAGTTGATGGAAGTTTTTGGATCGGCAACAACAGTGCGTCTAAAGTTTGCTGAACAATTTCCAAATCGCAGCCATATTTTCTGGGGTACTAAAAATCCACGTGTCATTCGAGAGCATGAACGGACCTCCCCAAAGGTAAATGTGCGGTGTGCCGTGACCACTACTGGTGTGATTGGCCCATATTTCTTTACAACTTTAACGGTGACTGCAGATAGCTACCTACAAATGCTGCAAAGGTTTGCCATTGATAACACACCCTTACATATCAGACGAGCATGGTATTTCCAACATGATGGTGCACCACCTCATTTTAGCCGCACTGTTCGCACTTATCTTGATCAAACTTTCCCAAATCATTGGATAGGTTGCGGCGGACCGTTGGCATGGCCACCATACTCCCCTGATCTCACACCCTGTGACTTCTGGTTATGGGCTATGATAAAGGATCGCGTGTATAGCAAAAGCGTTAGTAACATCGAAGAATTCAAGGGCAGAATAAAAGGTGTAATATCAAATATTCCCCGTGAAATGTGCGTCAAGGCAATAAATTGTACTGTTGATCGCTGGTTTGTGTGCATCAATTGTGCTGGTGGACAGGTGGAGACTGTTCAGTAAACTCTGAATAAATAATTCCTTTCATTCTAGAGTTAAAATTTGAATAAAATAAGACTTATTGAAGTGTTAACATAATTTTGATTCACCCTGTATATATATATATATATATATATATATATATATATATATATATATATATATATATATATATATATATATATATATATGCCAAAAATCACACAGGAAAATGAGAGGCGGATTCCAAGTGCTTTCGATCTTGTTCAGTTCATTCTAAGAGACAACAGAGTGGTGCCCCGCCCATGTACAGCCTCTGTAAAGTAATTCGTTATTCCTTGAGAATGAACAAGTTCGAAAGTACTTGGAATCCTTTTTCATTTTCCTGTGGTATTTTTTTGCATGCTCTACTAATGCACTACTTTGTGAGAGTTTATATATATATATATATATATATATATATATATATATATATATATATATATATATATATATATATATATATATATATATATATTCATCGTAACAAGCTTTGTTAAAGGCGACTGCTAATTTTGCGTTTATGATTCTTTTTTTCACATCTTTCAATTTGTCTTATATTTGCCTCTATGTCTGGATTGAGTCCATGTATAAGTTCTCCAAAGTTCTTAATAGCATAATTTCGAAATTATAGCGAGGGAATAGAAGATTCCTTAGGTGAGAAACACTTTATTTATCTGACGCGTTTCGTTACAACTCGTAACATCTTCAGAGATACAAGAAAATACAAGAGAAAATTATTATAAGAATTGTTTTATATATCATGGTTAGACGGTAAACTTACAGTCGAACATAGAAGTCACTCAGGTAGGGTGCACTGGCAAACTTCTTGACAGGGAAATGTCAAGAGCACAGGTAGAAGATTAAATTTGCCGTCGTATCCAGATAGATAAATGACCTGGATACCTGAGATTAGTTTTCCCGTGCGTTTCTATTCCGATTCTTGTTGCTAGGTAGTATTCCATTTGAATTGAATTGAATATTGATTTTTGGTTGTTTTTCTTGTATGTGAATACGAGGGGCTGTCAATAAGTTATATTTTTCAATATAACTACCCTCGACTTCAATGCACTTGCGCCACTTGTCCCTGAGGCTTCGAATTCCCGACTGCTGTTCAATCCACTCCTGGACGGCGAGCTGGACATCTTCATCGTCCCCAAACCAGCATCCACGCAGTGCAGCCTTAAACTGGCGGAATAAAAAATAGTTGCTAGGGGCCAGATCTGGACTATAGGGGAGATGGTTGAGCTCCTCGAATCCGCACTCGCGCAGTGCAACTTATGCAACTCTGGCCTTGTGGACAGGGGCATTGTCGTGGAGTAGCAGGACACTGCGTGTCAACTTTCCGCGCCGCTTCTGACGGATGCACTTCTTCAACCCAGCCAGTTCCTCGGCGTAATATTGGCCTGTGATGGTCCTTCCACTAGGCGCATAGTCCACCATCAACACTCCCTCAGAATCCCAGAAGATGGTGGCCATGATCTTCTTAGCTGAGGGTTGGGTCCGAAACTTGATGGGGGTCGAAGAGCCACTGTGCTCCCAGGCCATGCTTTCGAGCTTGGTCTCGGGATCCCAGTGATGGACCCACATTTCATCACCTGTCACTATGCGTGACTCGAATACCGCCGAGTCTTGGTTGTACAGAAGCAGCAGCTCGTCCGAACTTCGACGACGTTGAAGTCGATCATGGGGCGTGAGGTTTCGTGAGATTTCTAGGGACCCAACGGGCAGAGACCTTGGTCATGGTCAAATTGTCGTGGATGATGTTGATAACACTTCCATGTGATATTCCAAGTTCTCGCTCGATTTATTCTACCTTCACCCTTCTATTTTCGAGGATCCTCCTCTCCACACGGGCCACATTGTCCTCGTTGGTTACGTCTGACGGGAGTCCTGGACGGGGGTCATCTTCAAGGGACTCACGACCATGGCAGAACTCTTTATTCCAGCGAGCAATGGTTGCATAGGAAGGGGTGGTGTCGGTGTACACTGCAACCATGCGTTCATGGATCTCTTTTGCATTCTTGCCTTCCTTGGTCAAAAATTGGATCACTGCGCGGTGCTCAACCTTCTCCATTGTTGAAAAATTTTTGACTGATGATCTGCGATCAGCTACTGCTTCTTAAATAGACGAGGCAGGAGCGTGCGGCTGTAGGTTCTGACTTGTCATAACCTGTCCTAACACCCCCACAAACAGCCATTCCCCTTCCTCTGTTTTTTTTTTGGGGGGGGACGCCATTCGTCAGGTGGTAGGTCATTCTTCGTGATAATTTTGTTTCAGTCATACGAATATATGAGTGGGGGAGGAGCTTGCAGTCTCCTAGGTTGCATTTATACTCATATATTACATGGGTTCAGGTTTCGGCCTCACGGAAACAATCCAAGAGGACTTTGCTAGATGGTACAAAGATATTCGTGAAATCCAGAAGTACCATAACAGAGAACAATGGCCTCCATCAGCACTACAAATGGGTCATAACATTAGACATCATCATTTCGGTGTAGTAGTCGGACTTGACGTCAGGTTTCGTCAGGTCAAAGATACATGGCACCGGCAAAATCGCTGGGCACTTTATTTCTAGGACTGAACGTATGCCGTAGCAAATGGTTGCTCTTTGAAAGTTAGGGATCCAAGAAGATCGCGCAATAGCTGGTTGGATCTTTGTGGCTGAGAGTGGGTTTGTAAGTTGACTTCTGTCCTGCGGTGAAAGTGTGATGAGGGTGGTGTAGAGATGAGGCGGCTCAGGAAAGTTGTGTGATCTTCCGGTGTCTAGCGCCCGCAGTTGCCTACCTGTTGCTTCCACGCATTTTCACCCACCCTAACTTCACCACATTTTACGCGAACGTCTCTTTGAAGGACTTCGTTACATATGCCCTCGTTGGTTTTGTTATATTTTTAAGAAACTAATCTTACGTAGCTTTTGAGAGATATCCCGATTTGAATGATACGCGCTCTCTCGGTCCCGAACGCCTCAAGTAGTCTCCTCTTTTCCAGGCCATACTCCCTTCACATACCCTAATTTCACCATTTTCTTTAGGGACCTCACAAATTATTTTATGAATATGCCATCGTTAGTTTTCCGTTCTTATTAAATAACCGCGGTTTTCATTAGCTACGATAAGGTCCATAATTAAACGAATCAAACCTATTATAATTTTTCTTATTATATTGCCAATTATAATACAATATTAAAAGTAAATATATTAATTTAGTAAAATCAGTAGATATAGACGATACTGTAATATATCATTGTCCGTCAAGAATATTTCCAAGAATATTTCCGCCAGGAATATTTCCACCAAGAATATTTCCGTCAAGAATATTTTCAACGAGAATATTTCTATCTGGATTATTTCTGTAAAAAATCTCACATCAAGAATACGCCAAGAATATTTTCCATCAAGAATATTTCTATCTGAATACTTGCGTTAAGAATATTTCGATCAACAATATTCCCGATGAGAATATTTCCAACGAAAATATCTCCACAAGGAATAACTCAGACAAGAATATTTCCCCGTGATTGTTGAAGAATACGAATCCATCCATTCAAATGGATGTATTCTCCTGAAAGTCCTTCATGCGCATAATGGATTTCCTTTGTTTCACAAGATTCTTCATTTGTTCCTCCAGAAAATCCTTTTCTTTATTTATTTTTTCTTCTTTCTGAGAAAGACGGATGAAAAATAATGATATAAATAATTATTTATTTTTATTTAGTCCAAAAAGTAGTAGAACCAAAGGGGCATCTCCACTACTATGAAAAAAAGGTTAATCAAAGAAAGTGATGAATGAATGGAAGTGAGATTAGGTGGAAGAGACTTAACCTAGGAAGGAGGTTACTGCGGGAGCCTGTGAAGGAGGAGTATCTCTCCTCGGCTTGCTCCCGTGCAACAAACACAAGGAGAGAGCTAGGGGGATAGAAATCAAGAGGGGGAGGTAATTCCCCAGTACCCCCTGCGGGGTTAAGAAAGTACAAGTATGAGACCTTCCTGGTTGTGACAAGAATAAAGAGAAACATGCAAGGGTACTAAACATGGAAACCAAGAACTTTTTATCTCCATCTGGAAGATTGCGTATCTTTTTGGTCCCAAGAGACACAGGATAAAAGGGAAGGGCTTATCTCAGTTAATTTGGAGACTTGATCATCTTTAATATGTGTCTTTATATTGATCTTATAAGTGACGAACAAGGTGGAATTGAGTGGGTAGGGGAGGGGGGGGGGGATCAAGCGTATGCACTGAGACAGGGAGGGGGGGGGGGTATAACGGTATGCGGGGTTCATGGATCTGGTGAAAGGATGTAGTTGTATAGATAGAGAAGCATTATGGAAGGTTATATGGATTTATGGAGTGAGTGGTACAGTATTGGATGGTGTAAAGAGTAAGACGTGCGTTACAGTGAAAAATAAATGGAGTGGGTGGTTTGGCATATGTGTAGGGTGGAAGACAAGATTGTGTGATGTTGCCATGGCTGTTAAATACCTTTATGGATGGAGTAATCAGAGAAGTACGCATTGTAATGTAATGAAGGGCTGTGAGATTTATGGGAATTGGTGAAGGGTGGGTTAGAACTATATTGGTGTACCCTGTTAACCTTGTGTTAGTGGCTGAGAGTGAGAGTGATTTGGAAATGGTGATTTAAGTTTTTGACAGGGTGTGTGGGGTCGAACATCGGGTGGAGTGCGATACCTGATTCCGTGGTGTCTCACCTAAACATTAGTGTATGGGAGTTAGACTATGGTATGGAAGGAAAGATCTCGAGTGAGAGCAGTGTAAATGGATAACTTGAGAGGGAGGATGGATGTGTCAAAGGTGGCTAGAGTGAGGAATAAATGAGAAAAAGGTGTTTATGATATTGAGAAGGGAGTAAGTGAGAAGAGAGAGCTGAGGTGTATAAGAAGAGAATATACAAGAGTGACAGGGTGTGCGAGGAGATGGAGCACACGGAGGGCCAGGCGGACATATACGTTAAAGTCCCCATTTGGAGAAAGCGAGCCACATGAGTAGAGGCGTGGGAACGTTAGCCAGCTGACTAACAGTCAAACGGCCTACCCTTTTGATCTCCCCGTCACATAGGTAGTCGGGAGCGAGCTGCTGTGCCAAGGTGACCACTAAAGGCCATTACGCAGCTATCAAAAGATCCGATTACCTACGAGGCCCAGAAGCCTGCGGTTAAAGCGCCCCAAAAAGCGGTACGAGATAAAAAAAGAACACCAAGGATTGTGACGGTTGTCGGTGCCTCTAATTAAGAATCGGACCTGGGCTCCGCGGTGCCACTCTCCCCTCACCCCTCGCACTTCCCTCAGCGGACTCGCCCCTTCTCCCTTAGATGATGCGGTCGCCAGGCTATAAATAAACCCCATAAGGAAAGAAAAGAGATTATTATTAGGTGAGAGACGATAGAGAACCAGATCGAGGAGATCGGTCCTTCACCCAGTTTCGAAATAACTTAGAAAACGTCGCGTTTTCATATTGGTGCCATACCGAAGTATCCTTCACAGGCTTAGTAAGATGCCTGGCTGGATTACCATTCCTAGTGACAAAACAGGAATTTTGCAAGTAAGAGAAAGGATTATTATTAGTCTACGAGAGACGATAGAGGACTAGATCAAGGTGGTCAGTGCCTCACCCAATTCAGAGAGATCGACTTCTACAACCTAGAAATTCGTTGCCTTTTCTCATCGGTGCCATACCGAGCTATCCTTTACAGATTTAGAACAAGTCTGACTGGATCACCATTCCTAGTGCCAAACAGGAATTTCGGGAGCAAGAGAAAAGCAAACCCGCTCACCCTCGAGTGACTCTCACAGCGCAATCTCCGTAAGAGTGAGAGGAGAAGAACTAATCCCCAACGAAGTCCATTTTTCAAGTACATTCAAAATCACCTCGTATACCCCAAAATCCAATTGGGCAAACCCTCGAAGAAGCCTAGGATACAAAAAGGCTTCAAGAGCTACCCAGAAGAGCACTCCTTGAGGCAGAGAGTACAACTCCTCCCTCCGCTTTTTAACGTAGAACCGAAGAATTTGACATCGTGTCCCCTAGCCCCTTCCCATCTAGTGGAAAAACTACAATCGGTCGCTGCAGCCCAACGAAACGGGATAAAGGCAATATAGCGACATCCGTCAACCCCTGATCATTTTAAGTTCATGTAAGTCAGAATAACTAGTTATATTTGTATTGATTTAGTAGAAGTTTAATACTGTACTCAAATTAACTAAAGTAGAGACAATTTTTAGTGAACCCCGTCATATTTACAGTTAGAAGAGTGAAACTTAAATTGGAGTTTAATGCTAATCTAAAAGGGTCACCATAAAATAATTAATTGGCAATTGGTTTGTTTACTTGGAGCCTATTTCGAGTTGGGCATGGTTAGCATCTGAAATAGGCCCAGTTTCAAGCATTGTCATCCTCGTTAAACTTATTATGTGATTGTAAATATTTTATTTTGGTTGTTAATTGATAAATTTGAAAGATATACATATTTTTTGATAAATTAATGGTGTTTCCTTGGATCCTTGTGTTTGATAGGCTCTTGCTTAAAACAACAGGATTAAACGCTGCGGCACTCTCAATAATGCAGGAGTTAAAGTCCACTTAGCCAATATAGAAGTATCGTTGTCCTTCATAAGTAATAGGGACCGACTGGCGCGGTAAAGTCATTGAACATATAAATTATCTGACCGAAAAGAATAATAAAACAACAACTACAATTATACGACAATATGCATAAAGGGGATTTGTGAGGGTAGCGTATAGGGGCCTTCTGCTCGAAGATGAACCCTAACGGAACGAAATGCTACCGCACATACACCCCATCGCCTTCGCCGTGGACAAAATAGTGGGTATCCTTGTATTTAGTAGTGCATACAGGGAGGGGCTATAAATTTAGTGCGTTGATAATCGCTGACCCAATTTTGTGGGAGAGAGCGGTTAATGATGATGATGATTTAATCTGGCGAAAAACATAAGATCACTTTAACATCCACCCTTTACAGATCAGTTTACCTTCCCCCCCCCCCCACCAAAGTTAAAGACGATAACAAAATAATAATAAATTTAATGATATAAAATCAAAGATTAGGTTAGGTTAGATTTTCGCAATAAACAAAAACTTATTAAACCACACATTTTAATATCTTGCTCCCTATAATTAATCGCATGCGAGTCTAGTCGCGAGCGACATAACATCATAACTATTCGGCCGATTCTAACGAAATTCAAAACCATTATGATGCTTTACATTCTATTTCGAATTATATAATTGCCGAAGTCCTCCCAAGGTTAGCCCGGGAAATATTTTGTTTGGGCAATAACATCATAACTTTTCGGCCGATACTCTGCTAGGCAAGCCTACAATAGGCAAGCCATGTTATTATTGGCTAGGCTATACTATGCTAGGCTATGCTAGGATATAATCTACAAGGGTAAGATATTGTCATATGGTCGTAGAATAGGGTCAAGTTAACCCTTACTGCGTTTCTCAGCCGAGGTCAATGACGGCTATGTGCGTGGGGGACTTATATTACAAGCAGAGTGCAAATTAACTGAATGTAGGTTGGACAAATAGACGACTATCTTGGAGGCTCCGTGACAATAGGAAAACGGGTACAAAAATAAATTTATTAATATGGATACAAAAATAACTTTACTAATATGGGTACAAAAATAACTTTACTAATGTGAAAATTAATATTATTTTACAAGGTTAAAAGGAGTTTTAAAACAGGTTATATACACATTAGACGTACACGAGTCTCAGTGGCTAAAAGGGAGGAGACTTACTTGGCGGGGACGGGCGCCGTACAAACAAACGAACAATAGTGACCGAGCGTCGCTGGAAGAATGACCTTGAGCGTATACGAAGCCGATAATGGAGGCTTTCACAGGAGGGGGAGGGAGATAGCACTTGCACAGAAGAGTTTAGCGTTGCAGTTACCTCAGAGATTTGGTCCGAGGGAGTAATCCTTGCCTTGGTGCAAAGTTCAAATAATACTCTCTTGAGAATGACTATTACGGGATGAACCTAGATCTTGCTTCCGAGTTAGAACACGAATCGAGACTGGGCGCGTTGCGTTCGAGGAGAGTATAGAACGAGTACGGGGCAGACTCACGCAAATTAATCGAGAGTACCCGGAGCTTGAGGGGTTATGCGAGAATTGTGAAGAGTCCAACGGGAGGCGAATAACTGGCACCGATGGGGGTGGGCATAGGATACTGAGGGGGCGGGCAAACGGCGGATACTGCCTTCCAACTCTGGTGCCGGAAGATTTATAGTTGGGTCGAATTGGGTTCCCCCCCTCCCCCTCCTTCTGAAGGGGGGGGGCTCGAGGGTCCGACGCTTTGGCAGGCGAGAGTAGTCTCGCCCTTTTAGCACGATCGCGAGAAGGTTCCTAATTCGGTGGGGCGAAACTTTGTCCGAACCAGATGAGACCTTTTTGGCTCTCAAACTTGTCGCGGCTTTCAGCGATGTCAGGCTTTCAGGCCACCACAGGGTGTCATGATTTTGCACTTCTATTAGCGCAGACAAAAAGGGTCGGCCAGGAGTCTGTTGTCTCTCTCCATTGAAGGCGCGGCGGCACGCATCCTTCTCTCTCTCTCTCTCTCTCTCTCTCTCTCTCTCTCTCTCTCTCTCTCTCTCTCTCTCTCTCTCTCTCTCTCTCATGGTGGACAAAGTGACGTCGTATTTACAGTCAAACCTGCTACTGAGGAGTTCCCAGCACGGCTTCCGAAGGCAACGGTCATGCCTGACGAACCTTGTAAAATTCTTCCACTTTATTTTCAGTGAGCACGATCGGGACAAGGCGGTGGATGTGGTCTACCTAGACTTTCAGAAAGCCTTTGATAAGGTACCACACCGCCGCCTTCTCCGGAAAGTGCGAGCGCTTGGCATAGACGGAAAGGTAGCCGACTGGATCGAGAACTGGCTAAGTGGCAGACGGCAACGGGTGGTGGTGAATGGACAGTTTTCTGAGTGGGTGCCCGTTACTAGCGGGGTGCCTCAAGGTTCGGTCCTGGGACCACTACTATTCATCATCTACGTCAATGACATGGACGGTGACATGGTTGCGAAGATTTCCAAATTTGCCGACGATACCAAGCTTGGTATGAACGTTGCAAAGGATGGAAATACTGCCCGCCTGCAGGAAGATCTTGGGAAGATTGGGGAGTGGTCGGACACGTGGCAAATGCCTTTTAACGTGGGCAAATGCAAAGTGATGCATATCGGCCACAGAAACCCCCAATCTCATTATATCCTTAAGGGCACTGCTCTTGAATCGAGTGACACTGAGAAGGACTTGGGTGTAACAATCACTAGTGACCTCAAGTTCTCGAAACAGTGCATTGAGGCGGAGAAAAAGGCCCAAAGGATGCTAGGCTATATTAAGCGCCAGTTTGGTTATCGGAACTAGGAGATTGTACTGTGCCTGTACAACTCACTTGTCCGACCGCACCTGGAGTATGCCGTACAATTTTGGAGTCCTTCATTGCGAAAGGACATCGCAAGATTGCAACGCGTACAAGCCAGGGCAACCAAGCTGATTCCCTCTATCCGACATAAAAGTTATGAGGATAGACTAAGGGAATTAGATCTGTTCTCGCTAGAAACCCGTAGACTGCGTGGTCAGCTCATCGAAGTTTTCAAAATACTTCGAGGGTTCGACAATGTTGACTACCGGGATATTTTCACACTGAGTGAGAACAGAACGCGCAATCACGGCTTCAAACTTGAACTGAAGCGTTACAACTGCAATCTGTGTGGAAATTTTGTCACCTACAGTATCTGCGGTAAGTGGAACGCACTTCCAGTGAAAGTTGGCAACAGTGAATCTGTTGCCTAGTTCAAGTCAAGACTAGACAAGGTCTTGAAAAGTGGCCGTTTAGGGACGCAAAACAATTGAGCAGCCTTGTGCCCGCTCGATTGCAAGTCCAATGGTACCCTCTTTGAATGGACCGTAAGGTCTCCTAGGGTACCTTCTTTCCTTGTTGTTGTTACTCTCTCTCTCTCTCTCTCTCTCTCGAGGTGACGCCCCCTTGTAGCGGGAAGAGAGCTTGTGTGGACCTTTGACTTTTCGAGCTATGTCGGCGGGGGTACCTCTTCTGCGTTTTCCTAGCAGGGCTTCCCTTGTCGATTTGGTCGGAAACGAGGTTCCAGACTAAGTGCGTCATTCTTTTCTTTTTTCTACTCTATCCTTCTTTTTTTTTTACTTTTATCCTATTTCCCACTTAGACAAAAAGAAAAACAAAACAAAAAAAGGCCTACTCCTATCCTGTTACTCTTTCCCTTTTTTCCCTCTATCTACATATAAGGACCTGGTAGCTACCTCACGCGTCAGAAGAGAGGCTTTGGAACCTCTATAAACAACGCCAATCGACGCTCACTTGTTGCGAGAGACTAGGACTAGAGGTGTCCTAGGCGTTGGGATACGATGAATGGGATGAGGGTAGTGCCCCGTTAACCCCTTCCCTGGCGCATAATTATTGACCGTTCCCAGTGCCCGTTGACGGGTGCTTCTGGTGGCATTGGTCCGAGGTGACGGCCCTTTGTTCCCATGTTGGTTGCCAGGCCAATAAAAAGCCTTGGGTCGAGTTCCTTGGTGTGGTGGGATATCCATTGAACGCTACTCCGAGATCCTGGCCGTTGTGAAGGGAACTAGTAGGAGTTTAGTAAGGGGCGTGCTTCGTTTTTGTTCACCTGGTGACAAATCGATGGCCCATTCGGGGACCGTCTGTGCTGCTTGGTTGGGAGCCACGGCACGCTGAGGCTTGACGACTCGGTCGAAGAACAGCAGCACATGGAGCGTGCCTTCTGGAAGACTCCGAAACGACTCCGATCAATAGGCGGGAGCGACTCACGCAGGGAGAACTCACCAACCCCTTTTTATATATTGATTGGTCACAAGCTTAAGAAATAGAGTGTTCAAAATGGCAGGCAAGAAAGGTCCAGCAGCGCTAAAATTCACGTGTGCCACATGTAAGAAGGACAAGTGGTGCGTTGACTTCCCGGAAGGCTGCTATGCGAAATGCCACCCAGGCAGTGTATGCACCACTTGCATTTTAAATAAGGAAGTGGAGGAAGTAGTCGCCTACTACAGGGAAAGAACTACAGACCTCGAACAGAAAATCGAGAGGCTCAAGGAGGAGCACTCCCACCATATCCGCAGGCTCGAAAAGAAGTTAAACGAGCTCTCGAGTCCTGTGGCAAACACCACCTCTGCAGAGAGCCCGGGCCCGAATGTGGCAGAGACGCCAAAAGGAAAAAAGAAAAAAAGACGAAAAAGGGAAAGAAGAAAGAGGAAGAGAGAGAAATAGAAGAAGAAAAGGTAGAAGAATTTAATGAAAAGGATGACAAGGGGGAAAAGATGATAGAGAAGAAGAAGAAGAATAAGAGGAAGAAGAAAAAATAAAAGCCTGAAAAGACCATGACGGGGAAGAGAGAGGAATCGGAGAGCTTGCCTCCGAAAATAAAGAATCCGAGATCAGCAGGCAAATGTGCCAGGGTCATCCTTGTGGGTGATTCCCAGGCACGGAACCTGCAGCCCCTGCTAGCGGCCCGCCTTCGCAAAAGCGTTAAGGTAAGCTGCTTGCCAGGATGTGGTAACCACCACATCAGAGTAGAGGCTGAGAAATCACAGATTTCTGAGAGCTCAGTCGTTGCTCTTTTGGTCAGTGGAAACGACCTCAACTGAGAGGAGGTAGGGTAGGCCATACAGATAAAATCCTCCATACGGTCATGGGTGCCGTGGACGACTGTGGACTGAAAACCCGCAAGCGCGTGGTAGTCGACATGCTCCCGAGGAGAGGTCTAACACGGACCGCTCACTCGATAAATGTCTCTTTAAACCGGCGCCTGGCAGATTTGTGTACGGCAAAGTGGGGCTTTTTTGTGGAACCGTACCGCACCTTTTATGGTAGAAATGATCTCTACCAAAGGGATGGGGTACATCTTTCCTTTAAAGGAAAGGCTTTTCTGTCGAACATGATCCAGGATGTCGTAGAGAGGACCGAAAGGAGTATCCGGCCCAGAGTGAGGGCGGACGTACGCCAGTACGCCCGTGTCACTCCAGGAACGACCTTCTCAGAGGTCGCAAAAAGGGGTGCCTCGCCAACAAACAAGCCGGGAAACGGAAGAGCATAGCAAGTCCTACAGTCGGGGACTCCCTGAAAGTTCTTCTGTTCAATGCGAGGTGAATCAGGAACAAGTTTCCTGAGCTCCGTGGCCTCGTAGCGATGGAAGAACCCGAAATGGTAGTCATAACAGAATCGTAGATAAAAACCTCAAACCGAGACTTTGAAGGCGAATTCACGGTTCCTAGCTACCAACTCTTCCACAAAGATAGGTCAGACAGAGAGGGTGGCGGTTTTATGTTGTAGTTCAAGGATACAATCAAATCTACGAACTCCAACATTATATCCGATCACGAGCTCCTAGGCGTTGACCTAGAGATAGGTCCTGTCAGATACAGGACCCTGCTGCTTTACAGACCCCCTTCCCAACCCGTTGAGAAGGACAGGGAACTGTACCAGCTGCTGGGTGAGCTTGTTCAAGGCAGAGTGTGCATCGTTATGGGCGACTTTAACAGACAAGTTGACTGGGAAACCAGAGCAGCCTGTGGCGAGAGCGCGCTACTCCTGGAGTTCGCCAACAACGAGTTCCTCACTCAATGGGTCAGAGAACCGACGAGAGGAGACAATATCCTCGACTTGGTCTTCACCTCTGAGGATGATATCGTTGAGGATGTCTCTATAGGCGAAGAGCTTGGTGGCAGTGATCACCAGCTAGTTAGATTTACCGTCAAGATGGACTTCACCGAAGGAGAAATAAAGAAAAAGATCGCTGACCTAAAGACGAATAAGTCCCCTGGACCGGACGGGTTTATACTCAAGGTGTTGAAGGAAGTGTGCGATGAAGTATCACGACATCTGTGCGCTATCTTTAACATGTCAATCCGGACCGGATGCGTTCCTAGAGACTGGCATGAGGCGGAGGTGACTCCGATCTTCAAGAAAGGAGACCGCAGCCATCCGTCAAACTACCGACGTATCAGTCTGACTTCGATAGTCGGTAAACTCATGGAAAGCATGATGGTGGACAAAATGACGTCGTATTTAGAGTCAAACCTGCTACTGAGGAGTTCCCAGCACGGCTTCCGAAGTCAACGGTCATGCCTGACGAACTTTGTGGAATTCTTCCACTTCGTTTTCAGTGAGCACGATCGGGACAAGGCGGTGGATGTGGTTTACTTAGACTTTCAGAAAGCCTTTGATAAGGTACCACACCGCCGCCTTCTCCGGAAAGTGCGAGCGCTGGGCATAGACGGAAAAGTAGCCGGCTGGATCGAGAACTGGCTAAGTTGCAGACGGCAACGGGTGGTGGTAAATGGACAGGCTTCTGAGTGGGTGCCCGTTACTAGCGGGGTGCCTCAAGGTTCGGTCCTGGGACCACTACTATTCATCATCTACATCAACGACATGGACGGTGACATGGTTGCCAAGATTTCCAAATTTGCCGACGATACCAAGCTTGGTATGAACGTTGCAAAGGATGGAAATACTGCCCGCCTGCAGTAAGATCTTGGGAAGATTGAGGAGTGGTTGGACACGTGGCAAATGCCTTTTAACGTGAACAAATGCAAAGTAATGCATATCGGCCACAGAAACCCCCAATCTCATTATATCCTTAAGGGCACTGCTCTTGAATCGAGTGACACTGAGAAGGACTTGAGGGTTACTATCACTAGCGACCTCAAGTTCTCGAAACAGTGCATTGAGGCAGAGAAGAAAGCCCAAAGGATATGAGGCTACATAAAGCGCCAGTTTGGATACCGTAACAAGGAGATAGTACGTGGGTCTGTACACTCCCTCGTTCGGCCGCACCTGGAGTATGCCGTACAATTTTGGAGTCCATCGTTTCGAAAGGACATCGCAAGGTTGGAACGCGTACAAGCTAGGGCAACCAAACTGATTCCCTCTATCCGACATAAAAGTTATGAGGATAGCCTAGGGTCATTAGATCTGTTCTCGCTGGAAACCCGTAGACTGCGTGGTCAGCTCATCGAAGTTTTCAAAATACTTCGAGGGTTCGACAATGTTGACTACTGGCATATTTTCACTGAGTGAGAACAGAACGCGCAATCACGGCTTCAAACTTGAACTGAAGCGTTACAACGGCAATATGTGTGGAAATTTTGTCACCTACAGTATCTGCGGTAAGTGGAACGCACTTCCGGTGTAAGTTGTCAACAGTGAATCTGTTGACCAGTTCAAGTCAAGACTAGACAAAGTCTTGAAAAGTAGGCCGTTTAGGGACGCAAAACCATTGAGCAGTCATGTGCCTGCTCGATTGATTGATAGTCCAAAGGTACCCTCTTTGAATGCACCGTAAGGTCTCCTATGGTACTTACTCTTCTTGTTACTCCTTGTTACTCTCTCTCGCTCTCTCGCGCTCTCTCTCTCTCTCTCTCTCTCTCTCTCTCTCTCTCGCTCTCTCTCTCTCTCTAGGATAGCATATAGTATGTTAGGCTAGACAATAATAAGCTATTCTTGACTAGGGTATGATAGGATAATATAGGCTATACTTGTCTAGGATAGTTAATGCTAGGGTAGGTTATACTATTTTAAACTAGGCTAAGCTATACTAGGTTATGCAGGGCATGAAATGCTATACTAGGCTAGGCAACGCTATGGTACGCTAGGTTGGGCTATGATATACTAAGCTATACTACACTAGGCTAGGCTTCGCTCTACCAGGCTAGGATAAGCGAGGCTTTGCTAGGCTAGGCTATGTTATGCATGGCTTGATCTAATAGTCTAGTCTAGGCTAGGCAATACTATGATATACTATACTATACTAACTAGGCTAGGGTAGGGTAGGGTAAGGTATGCTATGATATACTACAATAGGTTATGCTAGTCTAGGCTAAAATATGCTAACTAGGCTAAAATAAGATAGAATATACTAGGTTAGGCTCCAGTGAACTAGGGTAAGCTAGGCTTTACTAAGATAGGCTATACTAGACTAGGGTAAGCTAAGCTAGACTAGACTAAGTTTTAAGATACAATTACAGGCTGCGCTAAGTTAGGATAGGTTATACTCTGCTAGGCAGGCTTGGCTAAATTATACTATGCCTGGCTAGGCTATACTTTGATAAGCTTAGCTAGGCTAGGATGCACTGCAATATGACGAGGTATACTATACTCAGCTAGGCTGAGTTATACTACACTAGGCTTAGTTAAGCTAGCTTAGGCTATATATGCAAGTCTATACTAGGCTAGGCTAGGGTATACTAGGCTACTCTAGGGTATACTATGCCATTCTATGCTATGATATACTAGGCTGGGCTATACAAGGGTATGCTATGCTATGCAAAATATGCTGGACTATACTACGCTAGACTAGGCTAGATTATAGTGTACCATGCTAAGCTAGCATACACTAGGGTAGGCTAGGCTAGACTATGGTTGGGTGTGCTATGCCAAGATATACCATGCTAGAATAGGATAGGATATACAATGCTAAGCTAGGCTATACTATGCTAGACTAGTTTATATTATGCTAGCCTAGGTTATATTATGCTAACCCTTATATTGTTTTACATTCCCTTTCAAATAATATAATTGCCAAAGTCCTCCCAAGGTTAGCCAGGTAATTAGGTTTTTTTGTGTGGGGGGGGGGGCAATAACATTATAATTATTCGGCCGATTCTAACGAAATTTTAAACCCTTAAGATGTTTATATTCTCTTTCGAATGATATAATTGCCAAGGTCTTCCCAAGATTCCTTCTGGAATTATTGAAAGTCGTAAGGACATAAATCAGAATAAGTGAGGGCACGTGACTTTTTGGTCAGCAGACCTTGTTTCACAACTTAACACCGCTTTAATCAGGAGGGTGTTGAAATAATTCCCTCAAATACATATAAAGACGAAAATGCAATTTTATAATTTATTATTCTTTATCTGTCAAATGCCGCCCCACGGCACCTCCATAAAACTTTCGTCTACTCTCCCGACAAAGGAGGTCGGAGGTGTTCGTGTTTTGAATAGGGTTAGCGATTTAGTTCCGTTAATTTTTAATTAAATATTCATGTTGTAGCATAAATTTAACATAAATATGAAACTAAATATTTTCGTTTTATAATATAGTCACTTTTCTTTACGGTTAGAGTTTTATAAATTATTTAATTTTCTTTCGAGTCCATCTATACTGCACACAATCCTAGAATATTTCGTGTTGAGGAGTGGTTTAGTGGTAAACGTCTTTGAATGGGAAATCACTATGGTAGGGGTAGTTTTTCTCTCACAAAGCAAAACTATAGGCAGTAATTTTGTAAGTTGAGATCTGCAAATGCATTGAAGATAGGGAAATGGAAGGGTTTAAAATGCAATAAGCAGGAATTTGGAAGACTTTCGCCTATCTTTGAGTCGCTTAATTGACAGGGTTCAGATTGTTTAGAGAGTTAATAACAATATTTTACTCAAGTTCTGGCAACCTTTGCCAAAATAATATTTCGAAATTACCATTTTTTCTTTAGGAAATGTGGCATAGGTGTTTATAATCCATTTTTTATTGAGAGGTGACAAAATTTGCCTCCCAAATTGTAATATCTCGCATGTTACTTATAAGTCGCAGGTGACTCAACCCTCCAATCGCAATGAGCTAGAAAAGCTTAATCACGACGACTCTAATAAGATAAAAGAGCCAAAGTCTCTTTAGCTATTGCGATGATGACGACTACGAGTTACTCCTATCTCCGTAAGAAACGAAATTGTGCATAAAACAAAATGGTAGAAAAGAATAGAACAACGAACAGAAGAGTAAAAGACAACAAAAAATAAAAGCAATAAAATCTGCTGACGAAAGAGTCGCGAACCCTCACTTATTCTGATTTATGTCCTTACGACTTTCAATAATTCCAGGAGAAACCTTGGCAGGACCTTAGCAATTCTATCATTCGTAAGAGAATGTAAACACCTTGAGGGTTTCAAATTTAGTTAGAATCAGCTGAATAGGTATAATGCTATTGCCCAATAAAACTAATTGCCTGGCTAATCTTAAGAGGACTTTGGCAATTATATTATTTGAAAGGGAATGTAAAACAATATAAGAGTTTCAAAATTCGTTAGAATCAGCCGAATAGTTATGATGTTATTGTTAAAAAAACTAATTCCCGGGCTAATCTTAAGAGGACCTTACCAATTATGTAATTCTAAAGAGAATGTAAAATAACATGAGGGTTTCAAATTTCGTTAGAATCGGCCAAATAGTTATGATGTTATTGCGCCCCCCCCCAAAAAAAAATTCTGGCTAACCTTGGTAGGACTTTGGCAATTATATCATTCGAAATATAATGTAAAACAACTTAAGAGTTTGGAATTTCGTTAGAATGCTCCGAATAGTTATGATGTTATTGCCAAAAGAAAATAATCCTTTAGTTAACCTTGGGAGGACTTTGGCAATCATATCATTCGAAAGGGAATGAAAAACAACATAAAGGATTTCAAATTTGGTTAGAATCTGCGGAATAGTTATGATGTTATTTCCAAAACAATATAATGCCCGGGCTAACCTTTGGAGGATTTTGGCAATTGTATCTTTCGAAAGAGAATGTAAAACCACATAAGGGTTTCAAATTTCGTTAGAATCGGCATAATTGTTAGAATATTATTTTTTAGAAAAGCCTAAAAGTCACAACTTTCTAATAGCTTATTAAGAAGCAGAACTGAATTATATTAACATATATATATTTTTAATTAAAATGGCGTGACTTAACTTTTTGTCACACCTCATTTATGAAATTGGGAAGGTGAAAAAATAGTTAAACCCTAAATTCCATAGTCCAGAATAGTATAACATAGCATATTATAGCATAATATAGCATAGTATAACATAGCATATTATTGCATAGTGGTTCTTATCATATTATAGTATAGCATATTATAGCATACCATAGCATAACATAGTATAACATAGCATAGCAAAATAATATATAGTATAGTATATGTAGTATAGTATCTCCTAGCATAGTATAGCCAAGCATAGCATATCCTATTATAGCCTAGTATTGTCTAGAATAATATAACATTTTATAGCACAGCCTGGTATAGTCGCGAATAGTAGCCTGGGAAAACCTAGCTTACCGTAGGATAGCCTGCCATAGTATTACATCACCTAGCATAGTATAGACTAGCCTACATTGCCTAATATAGTAAATCCTGCCTAGCCTAGCCTAGCATAGTATATCATAGAATAGTATAACAGAGTATATTATGTCATAGCATAGCCTACCATAGTATAGCCTTGTCTAGCATTGGGTAGCCTAGTCTAAACTAGCTTAGTATAACCAAACTAGCCTAGGATTCCCTATAAGAGTAGAACTTATCATACCATAGTCTACCATAGCTAGCTAGTATAGCCTAGCCTTACATAATACAGTTTAGCCTGCCATAGTATGACTTAGCCTAGACTAATATAGTCTACCCTAGCAGAGAATGTATGGCCTATCCTACCCTAGAAACCATAGTAAGGCCTAGTCTAACATAGCCTAGTACAGCCTAGCATATCTAGGATAGTAAAGCCTACCATATAATAGCTTATCATAGTATAGCTTAGCCTAGAATAGTATAATATAGCATATCCTAACCTATTATAGTTTAGAATAGTTTAACATTGTATAGCCTAGGCTAGCCTATCCTTGCAAAGCCTAGCATAGTATAGACTATCTACCATAGCCTACCTTACCCTAATCTAGCTTAGCATAGTATAACTTAGGCTAGCATAGTATACCCTAGTCGGTAAATATGTAGACGAGCGGCCCGGCCGATAAGATGTACTATTTCGTCCGTGTTCCAAAATGTTTCACGTTTTGGGAGTACATTTATAGGGGACGGCTTGTGGGAGGGGGGGGGGGGGGTAAACACAATGCGTGGACCGCACTACGATGATCCTGAGTTTCATTAAATTGTGGGGGGGGGGGTCTGGGGGGCACAGCCCCCACTATATAATCCTAATTTTTATAATGTTCTGACCTTTACATAGGTAAATGCTTTAACTACATCATGTCAGCGCCTTTAATCGTTTTGCGAATTATAATAGGTGTTGGGGGTGGGGTATGACGTCCGACGACTCAAACGCGCATGAATATTCAGAAACGGGTGAACGATAATATTTACACAAAATATTTTTTTTCCGGCCGGGCCGCTCGTCTACATGTTTACCAACTAGTCTAGCATAGTATAGCCTAGCTTAGCATAGTATATCCTATCCTTTTCTAGCATGGTATATCTTGGCATAGCACACCAAACCATAGTCTAGCCTAGCCTACCCTAGCGTATGCTAGCTTAGCATGGTGCACTATAATCTAGCCTAGTCTAGGGTATACTATAATAGCATAGTTTACCCTAGCGTAGACTAGTATACCCTAGCCGAGCCTAGTATAGACTTGTATATATAGCCTATAATAGTATATATAGCCTAACCTAGCTTGACTAATCCTAGTATAGCTTAGTATAGTATATCTCAGCCTATCACAGTGTATCCTAGCCTAGCTAAGCTTATCAAAGTATAGCCTAACCAGACATAGTATAATTTAGCCTAGCCTGCCTAGCAGAGTATAAGCTAGCCTAACTTAGCGCAGCCTACAATTGTATATTAAAACTTAGTCTAGTCTAGCCTAGCTTCGCTTACCCTAGTCTAGTATAGTCTATCTTAGTAAAGCCTAACTTAGCCTAGTTTACTTGAGTCTAGCCTAGTATATTCCATCATATTCTTAGCCTAGTTAGCATATTCTAGCCTAGACTAGCATAGCCTAGTATAGTATATCATAGCCTACTTTACCCTACCCTACCCTAGCCTAGTTAGTATAGTATAGTATATCATAGTATGGCCTAGCCTAGACCAGATTATTAGATCATAGCCTAGGCTTGTATAGCATGCATAACATAGCCTAGCCTAGCCTAGCAAAGCCTCGCTTATCCTAACTTGGTATAGCGAAGCCTAGCCAGGTGTAGTATAGCTTAGTATATCATAGCCTAACCTAACATACCATAGCGTTGTCTAGTCTAGTATAGCCTTTCATGCCCTGCATAGCCTAGCCTAGCATAGTATAACTTAGCCTAGCATTAACTATCTTACACAAGTATAGCCTATATTATCCTATCATACCTTAGTCAAGCATAGCTTATTATTGTCTAGCCTAACATACTATATGCTATCCTAGCATGTCATATTTTATCCTAAATTAGCATAGTATACCCTAGCCTATAATAGCCTAGCATAATAGTATAGCCTATTCTAGGCTTGACTAGCAGAGTATCGGCTGAAAGGTTATGATGTTATGGCCAAAACAAATTAATTCCTGAGCAACCTTATCTAGGCTTTAACAATTATATCATTCGAATGAGAATGTAAAACAACATAATGGTTTTGAATTTTGTTAGAATCGGCCGAATAGTTATGATGTTATTGCTAAAACAAAATAATTCCCGAGCTAACCTTGGGAGGAATTTGGCAATTATAGAATTCGAAAGAGAATGTAAAACAACATAAGGGTTTCAGATTTCGTTAGAATCGGCCCGATAGTTACAAATATATTCCATAAACAAAAGAATAGGAAAACGGAGACCGACCGACCGACTACCGACATAGTAAGATATAGCCTAGACACGCACGGGACTAAAAATGAAAAGCATAAATATTGAAAAGAACTAGCATCATTATACTTATGTATAACTAAATGATAAATATATTTAAATAAGTAAATGATAATTAAGAGTTAATAAGAAAATGAAAAAAAATAACAAGTAATAATAATTGTAAGCAACTAATTATCAGTAAGTAAATAATAATAAATCTTAATTTCGTACGGCGATGTGAACAATTTTGGACATTTCAATGACGTCATTTGAATCTTCCGAGTTGCCAACTCGCACTTTTATTCTATTTACATCGTGAGAATTTTTAATAATGCTCTAACGCTAGCGCCCAACTAAAGACAGTGTTCGGGCTGTAGAGATTTAAGAAACAAGTTCGTACATCGATAACAAACATAACACTGGTCTGCGTCAAAAATGTACCTTAGTTTTTCTATAGTGTTTCTTAATAAAATTGACCTCCTAAATCCGAATCTGTCATCCGTTTTTCTCTATCACCTCCAGTTTTTGCGATACAAGGGGTGATAATAATTTTATAGTTTATACATCTCCTATATTACATCAAATTTCAATAGTTTTTGCACTGCTCTATTCGCAGTAAATTTTGTGTACATTTTAAGTAATTATGCAAATAAGTTTATATTTTGCAGGTTAAAAATTGCTTAGCATTATAATAATAATAATAATAATAGTGGTTGAGTTAAAAATGAACAGAAAATGTAAGAATAGCTCCGACAGATTTTGCTATGTTTGCGGCAAAGTGACTTTTCCCGAGCAGCAAAGTACAATCCCTCCTGTAATTAAATCTTTGTATCATGCATATTTTGGAGTAAGGCTAAGAGATCAAGATAAAAGTTTTGCACCACATATCTGCTGCAAGGGATGCTACATAAGTTTAAGACGCTGGAGTCAGGGCGAACAGAAGTCCCTCTCTTTTGGTGTCCCCATGGTGTGGAGAGATGGCAAGGACCACACTAGGACTGCTATTTTTGCATGACAAATCTTAAAGGTGAACATTGTATCAAGTATTTAAGCTTTCTGTATTATACTGGCTCCTGAAAATGTCATTATTATGCAAAAACTTAGTATAAAATTAAAAACTAACATAGTTCACTTCAGCATGAACATATCCTTTACTAAACATTTATGTACTATCTGCAACTCCAAATCAATTCCTTTATGTAATATGCAATTATATTTTCCACAGGTATAAATAAGAAGAATAAACATAGTGTGGCATATCCGGATGTTCCTTCTGCCATCAAACCCCTGCCCCATGGCCCAGGAATTCCTATACCTTCTCCCCCTGAACATATAGAGGTACATGAAGAGATTAATATGGAAGTTGACCAAGATTATGACACATCTGAGTCTTATCAGGTTTCCACACATGATATGGTCGCAAGACCATTCACTCAAGTTCAGTTAAATGACCTGACCAGGGATCTGGGGGTTTCAAAGGTGAATACATAACTTCTTGGCTCTCGACTTCGTCAAAGTAATCTTCTCGCTTAAGAAACAACATTTAGGGGGGTACAGAAATAGAGAACAAGAGTTTCGAAGCTATTTTTTACAGCATTCTTCCAGCTCTTTAGTATACTGCGCCAATATTAAAGGACTTGTTGAGGCCCTTGGAATTTCCTACAACCCATTAGAATGGAGACTGTTCATAGATTCCTCCAGTAGAAGTTTAAAAGCTGTGTTACTGAATATTGGTAACAAGATAGCTTCCGTTCCTATAGACCATTCAATCCAACTTACTGAAAGTTATGAAAATATGAAAAAATTGCTGGATGCAATAAATTACTCTAGCTATAAGTGGAGGATATGTGGTGACTTAAAGGTAAGATCATTTTACACTTGCCATTTCTAAGCTTTTTGATATTGACATTTTCATTTTTAATTGTTAATACTTGTATACACCTTTTGGTCAACTTACATTTTACAAGAATGCAAATCTGGAAATCATGAGTCATTTTTGAGTTATATTTTTTGTTGAAGTGTGTCCCTATAGGTTAATGCATCCTATTGGGTTAATGGGGAACTTATCCTAATTGAGAAGGTATACAACACAACTCAATAAACTCAAAATAAGATGTACATATATCCAATTAGTTCCAATACGATGATTTAATGCATCGGCATACAGGATTTTTCAGTACATATTCATATTCTTATTGTTTTAAGAAATATTACTTTGAATTTGTTTTTAGAAATATTACACTGAATTTACATACCATGCTAAATTTTTTTCAGGTAGTGTCTCTTACGCTTGGGACGCAAACAGGCTACACGAAGCATCCCTGTTTCCTATGTTTATGGAACAGTCGTGCAGATAGTATGCACTATGAGAAGAAGGTTTGGCCTCCACGAGAAGCATTTAGAATTAGATCAAACAATGTGATAGCTGAACCTTTAGTGCCTCCTCAAAAAATACTCCTCCCTCCACTGCATATAAAGCTTGGCATAATGAAAAATTATGTCAAAAGCCTTAATAAAGTAGGCCAAGCTTTTAAATTTCTTCTTCAAAAATTTCCACAAATCAGTGACGCTAAGCTCCATGGGAGAATTTTTGATGGACTTCAAAACAAGAACTTGATCAGCAATTTGATGCATCAATGAAGGACATAGAAAAAGATGCCTGGAAAGCTTTCAAAGCTCTAGTTAACAATTTTCTAAGCAATAAAAGAAGCCTAGAAGAATATGTTGCCCTGGTCAATCAGCTCTTAACAAGTCTCAAACATTTGGGAGCTCGAATGTCTATAAAGATACATTTTTTACAGTCCCATCTGGATTATTTTCCCGACAACTGCGGGGATTACAGTAAAGAACAGGGGCAAAGATTCTACCAGGACATAAAAACAATGGAATCCAGGTACCAGTGTAAATGGAACGGAAACATGCTTGCTGACTACTGTTGGTGTTTGAAGCGTGATGCACCAGGTGACAGGCAAAAACGAAAATCGTCAAGGGCGTCTGTTCTTCGAAATTATAATTATTTTCTTTATTATGTTGCATTCTTTTATTTTTTGTTTATTAAAAGAATTATAGTTTACATGCGTGTATTCCTGTTTATATGATATAACAGTAGTAATCCATTATTAGATAGAGAAAGTTTTTGTTTTTTTTAAATTCAGAAAAAAATGAGGTAATCTCAATGAAAATGGTGTATGCTGTACTGAGAAAATCTGACCTGATTGAACAAATATACATTCATTTTTGAGCTCAGGAGGTTGGATTCATTAAGAAACCACAAAGAAATCCTGGGGAACATAATTTTTTTTTCAAACGCAGGCCTGTGTAATCTTTCCAGAACACAAACGAGTCATGCGAGATAGGGAGGGGGGGGGGGGGGTAATATGGATATGAATATGTACGGACCTCGTGAAGTTTTCGCTTCAGAATCGCAAAATCCGAAGTTAGGACCTCATTAACAGACGCCAAAAACAATTCTCCGTTTTGTTCAAGCGAAGGATCTCCCTAAAACACATGAATGTTAGATCCGTTTTAGTCGATTGCAGAAGAAGAATTATAGTTCCTGTCTTTTCAGTCATTTATAGTTCCATTTTAGTCTATCTGACCTTAAATTGAACTAACCTAACCTACATCCAACCTAACCTACCTTAAATCGAGCCGAACCTAACCCTCAATCGAACAACCTAACCTAACCTAAACCTAAAAAGAAAACCAACCTTAAACTTGACCTAACCTTAAAAAAACCCTGCCTTAAACCGATCCTAAAGTAACCTAATAAACCTTATCTAATAGTAAATTTAACTTAACCTAAGGGTAAAATCTCTAAATCGAATCTAACTTTAAACTTGATCTAACCTGACCTTAGCCTTGAACTAACATAACTAACCATATTTTACTTCAACTGTAATTGACCAAAACTTTGTCACAGTTGAACCAATCAATGACTTCAAAATCTACCCTACCTCTCACCAAATCTACCTTTCACAGGGTGGTCTGAAAATCTTGCCAGCCCCTGTAAATTTTGTTTTAATTTTCTATTTCAGATGACCGAGTCTTGTCACCCACTGTTAATATTGTTTTAATTTTGTGCACGAAAATGATAGTGTTCATAGACACCTTCTCGATGTGTGACAGTGAAAGTGAATACACTAAAACCAGTACATGTGTTTGATATTATTATATTGTTCTTATCACTTTTCAGCAGGGGATGATAAGACTTTTGGACCACCTTGTACATTCTAACTCTACTAATAACCATATCGATTCTCATACCAACGATAACTTTGACTCAACCATTGAGCGGATCATCAGTACTCCTGAAGACTTACCTGAATCCTTTAGAGAACCTTCTATTACAGTTGGACATCTAAATTAGCCCGACGACTGTCCAAGAACTTACAACTAAACCTTGTAAAGGACCAACTGATAAAGCAGAATCTGTTGATCCATGGAATGAAAACTAAACCTACCCTTAACCTATCATAACCTTGACACAACCTAACTTAAACAACACAACACAACCTTGAACATAACCTAACAAATCCTATGCTTAACCTGACCAGTGGTTTTCAACCGGGGTGTCGCGAGAGCTAACTAAGGGTGCAGCGGGAGCGACCAAGAAATCATTTTTAAAATGGCTAAATGAGACAAAAATATGTATTTAAAACATTTCTAAAAAATCTAACGACACTTGAAAGTAGTTTGAAACTACCTTCTTTGCATTGTTCAAAATAAAAGCAATTAAAAAAGAATGACGAAATGAGAGTTGCCTTGTCAACTCCACGTCCCAATATTACAGAATTATGTTATAATCATCAAGCTCAAATTTCCCATTAAACTTTTAAACGTAATATTTATGAATTTTCAAGTTTTTATGTCTTTTGATTATATTAGGTTAAATGTCAATGGTGGCTAATTTTGAAGTGTTTTCCACATGATTATGTATTTATACGTAAGTTATTTTATATTGAGGTACCGCGGCTGCTTCTAGAGAGCAATTAGGGTTTCACTATAATAAAAAGGTTGAAAACCACTGACCTAGACCTATCTTAAACCTAAGATTAACCCAGAGTTAACGTAACCTAAACTAACCTCTTCCATTTTCCTTCTGGTGATCAAGGAGCAACAATGCGTCCGCCTAAGTTGCGCCAAATCGATCGGATTTTCGGATGTCGCCTTTACCATGGAAATCAATTTTCGAAATTCTACCCCTTTCATTCCCACTTCTTTGATGCAGAGTTCTAAAATTTAAAGTAAAATTATCATTATTATCAATGAGAGTTTTATTTCCAATTATCAATAGAGCAAAAACAACACTAGCTACCAGATTTTTTTTTACAAAATCATGGTAAATGTGCTAGAGTTAAGAAGGGTGAAAGTGTATGGAAGCAGCATAGGCCGATGAGCTACAAGAAGGGGATCCGTAGGACACCTTGTTCTAGGAGCGGTTGCAACTTTTCCAACCTACTAGTTCCGCAAACAAGTGTTACGGAGGGCCAAAATAAAGAAGGAATAACCCTGTTTTACCCCGAAGTGACATATTTTGGTGTTATTTTTTAAACTAAATCAGAAAAACGAGAAAACGAATTCATCCTTGCCAATTTCGCGGTTGATTTCCTGGCGCTTAACTCTTCTTGTGTTGACATTCAACGCCCGTGAAGATCTCTCCTTTGTTTTAATTCGTCTGATCACATTCTTCAAGATCTCTTTCATCTCTAGAAAGAGACTCATGAGACCGCCTGAAGTTCTCTCTGCTTCTTCATGAACCTCCTGACTGACCGAACAGTTCTTCAGTTCTTCTGAGAGCCTTGACATATTCACTTGAATCGAATTCAGTTTTTCGTTCCATCGATCAACAGATTCTGCTTCATCAGTTGGTCCTGTACAAGGTTTAGTTGTCAGTTCTTGGACAGTCGTCCGTGAACTTAGGTGTCCAACTGTAATAGAAGGTTCTGTAAAGGATTCAGTTAAGTCTTCAGGGGTAGTTGAATAATGATCAACTGCTGATTCACTCAAGATTTCAGTAAAAGTTATCGTTGGTATGAGACTCTGTATGGTTATTGTTTCATTAGTAGTAGTAGAATGTAGAAAGGTAGCTTCTGTGAGAGGTAGGATATATTTTGAAGTCAGTGATTTAACCGTCGTGAAGTTTTGTTCAATGTCAGTCGAAGTGAAATTTGGTTCAGTCAACAGTTCAATATAATTTGTTTCACTGGTTGGTTGAGGCGAAGTTGTATCATAGACAGTTAAATGTTGTTCGGTAGATAATCCACTCGCCAATTTAGTCGAAGTAAAGTTAACACTTTTATATTTTTCAGGCAATCGCTCACTAGAAGAAAAGTAGAATATTGAGGAGGGCTCAGTTTTCGCTTCAATAAGAGTTGAATACTGTTCGGTTCCTGATTTAGTTGATGTTTCAACTGCAAGCCAGCCCGAAGAAGTCAGCGGTGATGATTCAGTCAATACTGTTGTTGGTATTATGTCCAGTTCAGTTGACGCAGGCGAGACTTCAACTGCTAAAGTAGATGCTTCATCAAGATTAGGATAAGGTTTCGTAGACGCTTCAGTAAACATTTCGGTAAGAAGGGGGAAAGTTTCAGTAAATTGTTCCATAAATACAGTTGATATTTCAATCGCGTTAACAGTAGTTTCTCCGGCTAAAGTTGGCATTTCTCCAGCCTCCGTTAGATTGGACAAAGTTCGATTCTCGCGGGGAGTTATTGTTGTGAAGGTTTCTTTTGGTTCCTTTACTAACCATTCTCTGACCATATTCTTAGACAGAGATTGATATCTTTTTACTTTATCAAACACTTGTTTTATCCTTTCTGGATTATCTTTTCCCAGCGTTTCCTCTTTTGGGATAGATTCTAACCCTTTATTAAGCTCCGTTCCCAAGATTAAAAGGAAATTGTAGAGTTTTCTGATGTCTCGTTGAGGGACCGAAGTATAGAGAATGGGGCTCAAATCCCGCCGTAGTAAGTTTCCAAAGGACTGCGCTAAGGGAGTTTTTCTTCTTCCCCAGGCTGATTTGGTCAGTTCTGAAAAATATTTTAAAAGGAAAAGATATATTTATTTAAAGAGGAACCAAAGGGGGATTTTTGATACAACCTTTTTGAAAAGGGAGCTCGTAAAAAAATCCCGTGTAGTTGGAGTAGGCAAAAGAGGAGATTACTGGGCATTAGGGACTTTGATGATATGTAACTCTCTCCAACGATCATTCCGGGGGGTAAAACAGCTCTACTTACTCAAAAACGAAACGAGAAAATTAAACCACAAGAAAGTGAATGGATGAAGTGGCAGAGCCCAAAACCGTCGCTCCTTTAGAAGCACAAATCAACACCCCATTTTCACCATGGATGAGACCAGAAATTATCCCATTGAATCGCATGATCCCAGATAAGTCCACATTCAAATGATCCCAATCCGCCAAAACAATGTTGTTCGCACTTGCCATCATCGTCGTTGTTCTGATCCCCCAGGACTCGCCAGCGACTACTCGTTACCACCTATTTGGAAGAGAAATCATACAATTTAGTTACCACCATGTTGATCCCAATTATTTTAAGGGATTTCGTTTCCTATTACGCCAAAATTGTCAATTATTCTGCTCGCACACTTGAACTGAAGAGTTCTTATCTTATCACGCACAAATATACGTGGATATATATATATATATATATATATATATATATATATATATATATATATATATATATATATATGTGTGTGTGTGTGTGTGTGTGTGTGCTTTGTAATTGTAAGTACATGCACGAACACAATGTGTATAATGGCCTCTCCCAGATCTTCACAAGGAAGTGTCAGGTTTAGGATAGCTTGGGTAATCATGCTGTAGCTGACATCTGAAGTATTACTTTCCTTAATGCATCAACACAGGGAGGTCGATCGCATCTTTATCTTCCACACATGTTTATTTCTTTCATTTTATTTACCGATCTCTCTTTGCAAACATTCTGGCAGATGCCATCGTTGGTTTTCGCATTTTAGCTTTAGGTAAGCAACAAAGAAACAACAGGAGAAGACCCTCGTGGAGACAACAGCTACAAGAGAAGGGAATCCTTCCGCCCAACGCTTTAATCACACAAAAAGTCCCAGCGTCAGATCACCACCCAGTACATCCACTCCTACAAACCGGTCAAACATATAGTCCGGAACCTCGCAAATACTCCACTTTCACTCCCCCCCCCCCACAAATATTTCTTGTAACAGATACTTAAAATACTGGCGCTAAATGGTAATTTGAGACGAAATCGACACAAGCATCTAAAGAATTTCATCTTTACCTAAAGGGTTTCATTTTCAAATAAAGGATTTCATTTTCACCTAAAAGAGTTCATCTTCACCTAAAGGACATCAACTTCACATAATAGGTTTCATCTTCACATAAAGGATTTTATCTTCACCTAAAAGATTTCATATTCACCTAAAGAATTTCTTTTGCACATAAACGATTCATCGTTACCTAAAGGATTTCATCTTCACCTTATAGGTTTCATCTTCACTTATATGAAGTTGAAATCTTTTAGGTGAAGATTTAATCCTTTATGTGAAGATCAACTGAATCATCATATGTATAAGGGATTTCATCTTTACATAATGGGTATAGCCTCACATGAATAATTTCAACTTCACATAATGGATTTCATCTTCACATAAAGAATTTCATCTTCACACAAAAACTTTCATCTTCAGCTAAAGAATTTCATCAGCACCGAAAAGATTTCATCCCCACCTAAAGGCTTTCATCTTCTTCTAAAGAATTTAATTCTCACATAAAAGATATGATCATCTTCAGATAAAGGATTTCATCATTAAATAAAGATTTCAACTTCATCCATAGGCTTTCACCTTCACATTATAGGTTTCATATTTACATAAAGAATGTCTTCTTCACCTAAAAAAAATTATCTTTATATAAGGGATTTCATTTTTTAATAATGGGTTAACTTCACATAAGGGATTTCAACTTTGCATAAAGGATTTCATCTTCGCATAAAGTTTTTCATTTTCACATAAATGATTTCATCTTCACCTAAATAATTTTATCTGCACCTAAAGCATTTCTTTTTGGCTGGCTAAAGGATTTTATCTTCACCTAAATAATTCCATCGGCACCTAAATAATGTCATCGTGACCTAAAAGATTTCATCTTCACATAAAGGATTTCATAATAGGTTTCATCTTCTCATAAAAGATTTCATCTTGACATAAAGGATTTTATCTTCATCTAACACATTTCATCTTCATATAAGGGATATCATCTTCACATAAGGATTTCAACTTCGCATAAGTGATTTCATATTCACATAAAGAATTTCATCTTCACAAAAAGGAATTCATCTTCACACAAAAAAATTCATCTTCATATAAAGGATTTCATTTTCACCGAAAGAATTTCATCAGAACCGAAAAGATTTCATCCGCGCCTAAAGGATTTCATCTTATTCTGAAGAATTTCATCTGCACCAAAAGAATTTAATTCTTACCTAAAGTATTTAATCATCTCCAGATAAAAGATTTCATCTTCAACTTAAAGATTTTATCTTCACCTAAGGAATTTTACGTTCACATAATAGGTTTCATCTTCACATAAAGCATTTCATCTTTACATAATGGATTAAATTCATATAAGGGATTACGACTTCACATAAAGGATTTCAGCTTCACATAAAGTTTTTCATCTTCACATTAAGGATTTCATCTTTACCTAAATAAATTTATCTGCACCTAAAGCATTTAATTCAATGCTAAACGATTTCATCTTCACCTAATTAATTCCATTGGCACCACAGGAATTTCACCCTCATCTAAAGGATTTCATCTTTCCCTAAAAGATTTCATCTTCACCTAAAGGATTTCCCCTTCTCATAATAGGTTTAATTTTCATATAACGGATTTTCTTCACCTAACACTTTTCATCTGCATATAATGGGTTTATCTCCACATAATAGATTTCAACTTCACATAAAGGATTTCATCTTCACATGAAGGATTTCTTCTTCACCTAAATGATTTCACCTTTACATATTATGATTCATCTTCACATAAAGGATTTCATCTTCTCCTAAAGAATTTTATCTTCACCTAAAAATTTATCTTCGTATAAGGAATTTCATTTTCACATAATTGGTTTTTCTTCATATAAATGATTTCAAGATCACATAAAGGATATTATTTTCACATAAAGTTTTTCATGTTCACATAAAGGATTCCATCTTTATATTAGGGATTTCATCTTTACCTTAAGAATTTCTTCAGCACCTAAAAGATTTCATCCGCACCTAATGGATTTTATCATCTTCACCTAAAAATTATATCTGCCCCTAAAGGATTTCATCATCTTCGCCTAAAGAATTACATCTGCACCTAACATAATAGGCTTCAACTTCACATAAAGGATTTCAACTTCACATAAAGGATCTTATCTTCACATAAAGTTTTTCATCTTCACATAAAGAATTGCTTCTTCCCATATTGATTTTTAGATAATGTATTTCCGCTTAATATAATAGATTCCATCTTCACAATGAAACAAATTCACATCACAAAAATTCCCCAAAATACGTTCATATTTGACAAGATGGAATAGAAAGGAAAGAGGTGGAAGCCAATTCACGTACTAGCATAGATACTCGGCTTTGTCTGGGATAAAAAGTACTTGCGCGAATAAATACAGATGTAGGTTGTTTGAATTTCTTATATTGTGGCTACAAAAATATCTTTACTTGCTGATTATTATTAATGTTTGTGGGGTGAAGACAGATTGAGGAGAGTTGTGCACTCTCCCTATCATATAATATAATTATAATGAGTAAACGTTTCACACGCGCGCCTAGCCGTTTACGCGCACCCGTGAATGTCTGTTAGTTATGAGTGAACAACGTTGTGGCCGCAGGAACTGATCGTGCCTCTTATAGATACAGATTTTAAACCATAGCATTTCCCTCACCTCCACCTCTCTTCCACCACACGGCCCAATATAAATCCAGAAGCTCTGGACACCTTTTGCCAAAATAGATCACACCTCGCCCAACCTCTCATTGAGATCGCCTTCTAACGCAATGAAACGATACCCTCGTCGTGGGAAACTTCAACACCAAGACAGTCAATAAGCTCGATTCCGACGAACTTGATACAGAACGGAAGACATAACTCACTATTTATCCTGAATGAACCGGCCTTCCAAGTCCATCAGCAAACCCTTTAACTCCTACACCAAATAGGCCCTACCAGAACAACCTTTGCTAACGAAAGGTGGAAACCAAAACAATTTTAAGACTCTCCTAATTTATCCACCAACCAAATCCAAAGCGTGATAGGAATTTATCTTGATACTTTTATACCCACGTCAAATCCACTAAATTACACCAGCAACACCTACAGCTATATATCAAATGACGTCACAATTCTCACACAACGCAAAAATTAGAAATATGGAGCCTGGATTCGACATCTTAACATCATAGTTGAACTTGGTCACATGAGCAGAATCTGTTTCCCCCCCCCCCCCCCCGCCTCCTCCGCGCCATCTCACGCTTATACTTTCATCGCCTTGTTGTTTACCAAAGGAACACACCTATGAACCTTACTCCCTTTCATCTGTAACCGCCTTTGTATAATAATTCACTACGTAAAACAAATTTTGTTCCTGGCTTATGTGTTGTTCCCTAATTGCGTTTAAAAAGTATTTAAAATATGGCTTTTATTCGTTTCAAACTTTGCTTTTTTTTTATTTGAGTAAAGATATTTGGAAATTTAGCTAATTCCAAAGGGAAAATGAGTGAATTTGCATATTTTCACTCGCTTCAGATCAGAAAAAAACATGAAGGAAAATTAAAATGCATTAAGGAACATTTGGACCGATCCTTGTGTGTTTTAGACGAACTCATAGTTTTAACTAAATTCGTATTTCCCTTTCTTAATCAAAGTTCTATTTTTATAACAATTCATTTTCTTTGCCCTTTTTCGTTCATTCTAAATAGACTAAATTGCAGGGTTTACTTTACTCATAGCTGGACCCTACAAAAAAATTCACCAATGGTAGTCTGGGTCACTCTAGACAGGAAACTAAGAATTCACAAAACACAAAATAAATAAAACATACTAAAATATTAATATATTCAAGGCACTCACAAAAATCCTATGAGCTTATTACTGATACCTACAAAGAGTATGTACATCCTCCAGGTGCCCATGGCATGAATACCTAATTTTGCGCGCACACAACTTCATAGACTACAAAAGCATGAAATAGATACTAAGCTTCGCCCTGGATATACCCGAATGAATCCCACACTCCGAGAGACAGTCACTTCCTGTAAAACAAAAAAATGACTTCATTCGAACGGTGTTTCTAATCACCACGCGAAACCCGTGACACTCTGTACATCCAAGACCAGTATCATCATCCGCTAAACATGACACTGCACGGAGGTACTCCCTCCGAACCCAAACTGCCATCATTAAACAAGCCCAGAAATCCCAGGGCATACCTTACCGAGGTACTGGAGAGTATCCCCTCCCTCCAAATCAAAACTCTCATGCACAAAACAAAAACACCCAGAATACATATCGGACCATCCAATATCTCTGGCGTAACCCTCTCATAAATACCATTCACTAGACACTGAGCCAGAAGAAACATTCCTCCCACGTTATCGAGACTCCAATGCGGTAACCATCCAAAAACTAATACCATTCCAGACAAACCCAAACAGCTCCACAGGCTCACTAGGAATCAGACACACAACACATATTGACATTATGTACCAAACTTGCGCATGATGGACGTAATCGACCGGAGGAATTCATCCAGGATATTGACCTGGATGAAAGATGCTAGGTCATGGGTTGAAACCAGAAAAACAAGCTTTTTTATTGCAAAATTTGCAGTACCTTACATTTATTGTCCCTCCTAGTTCACCTGTCGGTAATACTCCAGAAAGCGCGCTCGGTTGCTTTCGACCAGTTGTACAATATTGATTCGTCCACTTTCACAATATGTTTCGGAAAATGCCCACCTTCGATTTGTGTGGCTACTTTGTTATAAATATCTCCTAATTATAATGTTATAACGAAACAAAGATTGGCAGCCATGTTGAAGCCACATTGTTAATTGGAATCGCATCATATTGTATTATATGTCATTTTGAAGTGATTTTTTCTGAAATAAAATATGGTATGGACATTTCATATTCAATATTAAAAATATATATATAATTGATTTAAATAGTATTCGTGGGCGAGGCTCAGAGGTCTCAAGTCAAGAAACAAGGCATAAAAACAATGAACATTAGAGCGCCTAACGACATCTGCCAATCTCCTTTGATTCCGAATCTAATGCTAGGCTTTCGAATTAGGAATACTACTAATTTATTTAAAAATAGCGAGAGGTGGGAGTGCAACTCTCTACAATAAGAGGGTATGTGGACGAAGCCCCCCATTATATATATAATACAATATTATGCGTTTTCAATTAACAATGTGGTTTCTAACATGGCTGGCAAACTTTTTTTCGTCATAACATCATAATTTGAATTTGCCCGCCTTAATTAGTTCTTTGATATACACTATAAAGTATTTGTGTATTTAAAAAAAAAAGAGATATTTATAACAGTGTCCCCACAATAAAGGAAAAATATTGGGAAAAATGACCGAGCGCCCTTTCTGGAGTATTACCCACCTTTCAATCTCTGCCTCCACTGTTCTCTTATTAAAAGAAAATACTTGCCTTGGTCACTTTAGCCTTGTTTCTTTCACTTTTGTTCTTCGTACCTATTTATCTTTTCGTGAATCTATTTTACTCTCCATTCTTTCTATCACACCTACTGAATGAAAATGCATTGCTGGTTGTATCCAGTTTCTTTCTTCAGGCTAAATAATAAGTATTTAAAACTTCTAATACCGGATTGTATAGAAAGGTTTGTCCGATATATATATATATATATATATATATATATATATATATATATATATATATATATATATATATATATATATATATACTTATCCAATAAAGCCAACCAACATCATTTTTCATGGGTAGAAAGTCCATGTCTTACGCATAGCCTTAAGTAAATCAACCAAATTTCCGTAACCATGGAAACCTCATAATTACATATTTGAGTATATTCGACGGACAAATCTTTGTATATAATCCTGTAACACGGGTGATAAATAGAAGAAAACTACCGTAGTATGCTTTCGAGATTAGTTTCCCAATAATAAATTATTCTTGATGATACTAAGCTAGTTACCTCCCCACCCACCCCTAAATGTCTACAGAAATTTTAAACAAGACTTACCAGATACAGACAAACAATAACGAATATTTTAATCATTTTTTTAACCTGTTCTCTACCGACTGAAACACGTCAATTATGCCATGAAAATATTCAATTAGTGGCAATTAAAGGAAACATTTATTAATATCTACTTCATTCAATCTTTTCGAATTAAACTTTCGTAACTAAAACAAAGATTTAAAAAACAAAAACAAAGTAATTTATTAATATAATTTCCACTTTACTAAAGAAATTTTTATTTTTTAAATTTCACTTTTAGGAATTGGTTGTAATTTGCGTCCAAAAGATCAATTGTGAATTCCGAAAAACGTGCACAAAATATGCAACATCGATCACTTGAACGTTTTATGAGATCCTAAGTCTCTTGAACCACTAATGTTTTGCTATTTAGACGAACCAAGAAAAACCCCCTCACATTTAAACTATTTTAAAATTCTGTATCAGCAAGGCTTTTTGGAAGTTTCAAAACATTCATTCCTCTTACTTCTTTTCCACATTCAAACATGCAGTTAAAATATTTGTTAAACTTAAGTTCTTTTTGCTCAAGAATTGGCAAATATTTATTTTAAAAGTCCAAATATTTGGTGACATCTCGTTTCCATATTTCTATAAACACTCAATGACTCATCCACAGTTGGTTGCGAAAGAAGAGGGAAACCTTGCTGCAGCAGACATCTGCAGACGTGTCCTTTCCGCCCCAACGCCAGCAATACGTGCCCCATTCCGGCACCAACGGTTGAAGTTACGTGGCCTCCAGCAGTTACGTGTCCCCCAGACCCCAACGCTCGCAATCACCTGCCTTCCCCGCCCTAACTCCATCATTTACTTGCCCCCACCCCCGCCCAAAACGATCGCAGATACGGGCTCTCCTGAACCCAAGTCCAGCAACTACGTCCCCTCAGGCCCCAATGCTTTCAATCAATTACCCTCTAGAACCAAACGCCCAAAGTTACGTGCCCTCCCTTCCCCAATACTTGTTGTTTTAAATAAAAAAAAGTTTGAGAGATTCGGGGTTAACTAAAGGGCAAACGGATGGTACGTGAGGGGCTGCGCTTTGAGACACCCTGCTGGGAGGGAAAGGGGGCAATCACTAACTGGACGAGCTGCTACAGAGCATTGCGCCTCATCTTTATGGAGGGGCAATTTGGTGAGGGAAAAGTGATGGATGGATCTTTACTCGGTGAAACATGAAGGGTTGGGTGTTTTGTTAGCGGTGTTGATGCACGCCGCCAGCACTTTGCGGAAATTCGGTTATATTTGTAGTTGGAGTATCTGTAGAAACAAATAAGGAAGATTTCAAACTACAGAGATCCTGTATTTCTATAACAGAAATTTCACAGTCCTTAAAATATTTGAAAGGGAAAAGAATTTTTTTTCTTAGAAGCGTAGAGTTGTTCTTGCTTTTACCTTATTTATATTATCAGAATTGTGGGGTTTGTTTAATTATTTAATATTATAGGAATTTTTATGTTAGTTTATTGAGGGAAAAGTTCAACGAAGGCTAGGGAGTACATAACTAGTTAAATTGAAAATTTCGTAAAGACATTCATTTTATAAGGCTGGTTAGTTAGTTGGATTTTGTTCATTATGGGATCCTAGGAGAATTTCTGTCCCCCTACAAGCTTACCAAAGTTCGTACTTTTGAGTATTAGTGCTCTTGGTAACGAACTTATGTTATATTTTATCTTGGCAATGTGTTATATACGATGTATTGTATACAAGTCTAATTCTCAGAGTTTTTCTTTCAGCAAGACAAGGTGGCACTGTTTGAAAATGAAAAAATCTAAATGCTGGATTGGAGGAAGTATTATTTCGCTAAAAGAGTCGTTGGGATTTGGAATGCTTCGCCTGTAGTTATTGTATATGAGAAAGAGTTTATATAAAGAACCTGATTTTTTTTAGGTTTATATGTAAGGTGTTATTAATACGTGCATGTTTTGAGTCTTGTATTAAAAACAAAATATGACGAGCCTATTAGTTGATGCAGAATTATAGGTACCATATTGGTGGCTTTATCGGTTTTGCCTATGTCCATCTTTTTATTGATGTTAATGAAAGATTATTTTCTTCATTCAATAAAAATACATTGCAAAAGAGGAAATGAATAAGACTTTCTTCCCTGAAATGTTCCGTAAAGATTTTCAGATAATTCCAAACGCTTTCACATCAATAAACGCATAATTCCACCTTTCCTCTGCTTTGCAATCTCGTGCTCAAACTATACAGATGATTCGTTATATCAGAGAAGAAAACTAAGCATAACACCCAGTCGAGATCTGCAAATGCTTCTTAACATTTTGCTTCTTCAGTATGAAATATTCAAATCTCAATGCGAAACGCAAAATAAAATTCTGATAACTCTTCTTGCGCTCAACCACCTCACTTCATTATGATATAGTACATCGCCTCTAAGATGTCATTTTTAGCATGGATAACTTTGCTACAGCTAATTTGAGGATTATGTACCATCCGTTCCTGAATGCCTACAGGAGGATCGGCTGTTATATATCTTTAATACTTTTTTATTCTGACAGGTTTCACTACTTTCTTTACAGCTCTCTCCCTACAAACTTTGCGTGATACGCCCTAGTTGAAATTTCGCTTCAAATTCGAGGGGGAAAAACCTACCATATTCTATATCTACTTCAGATAAAAATGTCAGCAGCTGACGATGATTCAAACCATGCACAATTTGATGGAGAATAATGCAGTGAAACTTCTGAGAAACTGTGCAATTATCATTTAAAAGGGGAGTGATGTTTGGGGGCAACCTTGCATTACTTCCAGTTTTTTGCTCCGTCTATGATTGTGCGTTTGAGTTTGTTCCAACTTATGTATTTATTCTGTCAAATACTTCTAAAAATAAATTTTCTGCTGTTGTAGTATCTTTCATACCTCGGATAAAAATCGCAAGTTTTGTCGTATCAGAAATATCATGACTTTCATCCCAAGAAAAGAAACTATCGATAATTGCGTCCTTCCTCAGAGAAAAAAGATTACACAAATCTCCCAAATCCCTATGACTGCTGAAGCAGATAAAAGTGACAACTTTCTGGCTTCCCTAACGGTTGTTATTCTCTTATAAATACTTTATTAGCGAATGGCCTTCCTTTCAACGTGCCTACATAGCTTCCCCGCACACTTGATTCTATTTCACTTTTCGATGTAGTAATATATGATTTGATAGTAGAAGAATCTAAAAAGTAGAGCGAAATAGTGTGTGTGTGTGGTGTGTGTATGTGTGTGGGGGGGAAGGGGGGTTTCCCCGGTGATGAGGGCATCACTTTCCTTCTTGTTTAGCTTTCCTTGGTATTTTTATATCTGCAAGACAGTTGGCTTGATTGCTTCTATGTACACTGAAGTTGTTTACTTTTTCTTTCATCTTTTTCCAAGCTTTCAAGGCTTTGTTTACCATTATATTTGGCTAACTTTTTCTCCTTTTCCTACACTATTTAATTTTCTTTTATTATCTATTTCTTTTTTCTGTTTCTTTCCTTTCCTTTGTTTTGAGATCTTTGTTCTTTTGTTGTTTATTTGCAAATTCTTTCCATTTGGTTTTGATTTTAAAATTTTCTTGTAAATATTTTGTTTGAGCGCAAATCTTCATGATTGAAAAAAATCATTCTTCACAATGTCTTTGAACTTTAAATGTCTTCAAAGTCTTTATAGTTTCGTAATATATGACATAGCATTATCAAATAAATAAGTAATTATTCATCCAACTTTCATTACAGACGCTCTGCCTTTTTTATTTTTCCCTTTTTCGGATTAGTTGCCATTAAATTTAATTGCTGCAAAAATTGTTATGACATCCACGAATATGTATGCAAATGAGTCTAACAGAAACTAGAAGAAATTATGTTCTTTTATCATAACGTTTCCAAGCGGCATCGGCTTTATTTCAATACGGTCTGCTTCTAAGAAGTGTAGAGTGGCATCGGATGTTGGAAGGTAAACCAAATGAAAAGACGTATAGCGACCAGGGACTTATTTGATGTTTCTCTAACTTCTCGTAACTGTTGTTTGTTTTTTATTAGTAGAGGATTATGACGACCGATTGAGGCTAGTTACTGACCCCCACTCTGCCAGACGGGTTGATGTGAGGGGCCAGTAGGATGAAAGAGTAGATATAAGATTGTAGGGAAAGGTCTAAAGCGATGCCGAGTAGGCTCTTGATTTAGTGCAAGGGGGATTCACGACTGTTTTACGAGGGTTCGAGTACTTCTCAGGAAGGGATCAGTGAGTGTTAAGGGAGGGTTCGATGGGTGGGTATTCATGAATGGCTTAAGGGGTGTTCAGGAAAGGCATTCCACTTGGGCCGCTGACTGCCTCACATTTTCACCAAAACAGTGCCTTAGTCCGGGCGTTGGCTCATTGGGTGGAACGGGATTACACAATGGGGTTTCATATAAGAATCCTTGGTAGCACAGGGAGAGTAAACATTACAATGTGCACCGACCAACAAATGTTCTCTGTCAAACTAATGGCTTTGTCTCGTTAAGGTTCAATGGGTGTCACGGGATTGGGTAATAGTGTAGGTGTATGAAGAAGAGCGATGAAAAAATGAAGAACGAACGTAGTGTGTGACGAGTTACGAACACCTTCTCCACGTTCTTGGGACCAGGACAGGCCAGAGGCATAAGCGAACTAAGCGGTCGCTTAGGGCCCCCACGCCACCAGGGGACCCCACGAGCGCTTGAAATGTCAAGATTAAAACATTTTTTAATAAAAGCAAAACAATGAATATTAATAATTGTCACACACGTAATAGTTTGCATTTTTTTCTGACGAGGGCTATGACGTAATATCATAGGACCTTCGTCCGATTAATTGAGGCTAACACGTCATCCTAAAAATTCTAGAATTTTCGTTCGCTTTGATCGGCCAGTTCCCTCCTAGTTATTTAATTGAAGGTACTCGTAAATATGTAGATTAGCGACTCGAACGATGGGACGTACTATTTCGTCCGTGTTCCAAAATGATTCATGTTTTTGGAGTACATTTAAGGGACGGCTCGTGTGTGGGTAAACACAACGGGGAGACCACACTACGATGATCCTGAGTTTCATTAAATTGGGGGGGGGTCTGGAGGGCACAGCCCCCCAGTATATAATCCTAATTGTTTATAGACTAATGGCCTAACGTTTACAGAGGTGAATGATTTAATCAAATCATCCATTACTAGCACTCTCCTGCAAGTCTCACGGGATATACTGAAGGACCGAATTCGCTTGCGCACAGAGCGTTTTGGACTCTGCTGAACTGACTCTCACTCTCTCCTCCAGCTCAGCTGTATACTTCCTGGGGCGTCCTGAATGGCTTGGACGGTTGTCATTGGCTGCATTGAAGTTCTCCACTGTCCCATAGTTCTCGAAGTGGTCCACAAAGTCCTGAATTCTGCTCGGGGAGGGGGGAAGAGTTTTTTTACATTCTAACTGATGCACGAAAGTGTCCTGTACTTTCTTGAACGAGCCTGTCTTGTAGTAATGTTTGACGCAGTATATTCTTTGCTGCAGCTCCCACTGAGATCTAGTTGTGTTCACATGCGTTGCTTCTGTCATACCCTGCAAAGTAAGGGTGAATAGTGAATGAATGAATGAATGAAGGATATATCACAAAAAGTGTGTGCAGGCCCGTTTTTTGTGGGGTAACCCTGTACATGTTGGGCCAATCCGGAAGAGAGTAATGTGTATTATGAGAAACTATAATACGTGTTATGGGATAGTTCCTGGATATTAACATTATGCGTAGGCACTCATTAGGAGGTAGGAGAGGGTTCTAAGTGAGTTACGGGATTAGGGGGCCGCTCACTGGGTAGTACAGGAAAGATAGATATTTATTACGGAAGTGCTCATTCAGTGGTGTGGTAGGGCTTATTTGGTATCAGTGTCCAGATTGAGCTTGCAAGAGCGAGGCTATGTTACTGACGTGAGGACTCAATTTGTGTCACAGTCTTAACCAAACAGGGCAGAGCGGTGCTAGTTAATTGTTGAGAGGGCCCCAATGAAGCAGGTCAGAAGAGTTTGAAGGGTGTTACAGTAGAGTGGGTCATACTTTGAGGCAACCATATATTTTCATTAAATCCTTTAATGAGGGATGCTTAAATGATAGATTTTCCGGGGTAGAATTTGAAAAAGAACTTTATTTTGTTATACAATTTCTTACCTACATCAATTTCCATTTAAATAAAAGTAAATCCCTTTCGTCACGAGTTTATGTAACCTATTTTTATTTAATCCAAGTACGCACAAACACAAAGTAACCTCAAATTTACATGTTTATTGAGTGAAAAAAGTGTATGCAAAGCTCCACTTATAGCTGCATGGATTACTTTGGGTCATATTCAAAAGTGTGCTTTGACTTATCCCTGGACATCAGACGTCTACTTGTCTCTTGTGCCCTGATTCCTCCATCCCTCTTTTCATATGAGAAATACTTAGAAGAAGCCTCAGTCACTATTCTTACAACCCTCGCAATGCTCTTTGTGTGACAAGGCCAGTCAGGTACTTTCATAGGAGAGCCAATGAAGTTTTTCAATTCAGAAGTACTTAAAGAGCAAGTGATCAATTGATCAGATCTACAATCCTGGTAGCATCACAAATGATGTATGATGTCCTTCTAAGCCTTACAAAGTAGTCTCCCAGTTGAGTATTTGGGTCCCCTTCTCCCCTGATGGTCTGGATTCTTTTCACCTCTTCAGTTCTCTCCACCTGATCTTCAGAGCATAGGAGGGTTTGGAGGATGGCTTCACTGTATGCATACCAAGCTGGTCTCTTAACAGTTGGCAAAACAATATCCAACACCTCCTTCCTCTGATACTTAAGGCAGTGAAGTTGATAAAGAATGCGCCTAGGTCCCTCGGTCCAAGAGTGCTTAATCTTAACTCAACAATCAGTCGTAGATTATTAAAGGCTTTTCCTTTGAGTTCATGCTTTGATACCCACAGCCGAAGAAGTCTGTTAGCTGTGGTCAGCCAGCGACTGGGGTTTACTGGTCCTATTTCCAATAGAGAAAGCCCTGTAGGAAGCACTTCATCTCTGATTGCCGATATAATTCTATAGCCGTAGTGTTAATCAGTGGAAAGATCTTGCACCACTTCCTGAGGTATCTTAGTAAGAGGAGGACCTAAAGATATTTGAATGAAATTTGGGTTGATATCCAAGTCTGTAACAGAGTCAAGGAGCTTTCCTATTGGTCCGGATTATCTGTTCTCAGATAGTGTTGGGCCATCCAGGTTGATAATTAGATGAGGAAGAGGGAGTTCCCCAGTTTGCAGGTTACAATCCCCCTAAACAAGCTTTCTGCCCAGAAGGAGCTCCATTTTTCGCATTACCCCAGCATTTACACCTGTGTTTACATTTGTAGAGTCTCCTCCAATGACCATTAAGCTTTTATCCAAACCCCTTTACCTCAGCCATCAAAACATAGCCTTAGCGATCTTCTCTGCGTGTGATTCTTCTTTTATAGCCTTTTCTGGGACAAAGTAGAAGAGGTAATTGCTCCCAGGCTCACTGCTGACAGTGTAATGCTCATCTTTTGTTTTTGCTGGAAACAATTTTTCACTTCCCTCTGCCTCCATCATAAAATTTGTCACATCAATTCGCCCATCAAAGAGAACACAAGAAATTACCCCATCCTTCCTTAAGTTTTCCTCATTCATGTTCAATAACTGTCATTAGCTTTTCGTGTGCTCTCTTAACTTTATCCTTATCAATTAATTTACTTATATTAAAGCTGCTGTTGCTATAGCTGTAGTTGGTCTCAATCCGACACCATACCTTATACTAGCAAAAGCAATATTTGGAATTTCATCATATTTTTTCTATTCCTGGTGAAAGATTCCGGCTCTTGGACAGCTTCAAAAGTTACTTCATCACCCAGACTGTTGTCACCATCATAATTTTCTGCCTCCAGATCTTCACCTTCTGCTAAAAAATGCTCGATTTCTTTTCTTGCTGCTTTTACTGCTAAAACAGCGCTTTCCTCCTTACTTTTTCTCTTTCTTTCTTCTATACTTTCTTTTTCTTTCCTTTCTGAAGCTCTTAATTGCCAATTATGCTCTGGAATATCAGGACCTACAATTTGAAAGGTATCTTTACTTCCATACTTCTCCTTTTGTCCCTTAATAAAGGCCAGTTCCTTAGTAGGTATTTTTTTTATCTTTACTACAACAGCAGTTAATGCGGGCTTCAGTCTCACAACCATTACAACCTACTTCCCTACAACTGGAAATTTTACATTTGCATGTCAATATATCAAATAACTTATCTAGTTTTGCAATGAACCTCTCTTTTACCTCAATTTTTCCTTTACCAATGGAAACCTTTACTGACTCCTTCCACACCTCCTTAAGCTTTGATATTATTGTGGCCTTTTGATTTACAACAGGTGGTTTGAAGAGAGCATTAGCTATGGTCCACTGATTAATCAAGCTCTGATACATGTCTTATACCAGCTTGTCCACTTCATAATTTCTCTGGTCACCTTCACTTTGCTCTCTCAGGTAGATGCCATACCTCAAAATATTTCATATTGTTGTTAGCTCAGACACCATCAGCTCTTTTCCAGTCCCCCCAAAATTAGCCAGATAAGAACTTGATTTAAACCTTGTCTTGATTTTCACCATTATCACACTAATCGCAGGTATATCTGCAAATTAAAAGATGGCACTTAGATTAAGAAATCATTTCTACCAAATAATTGTCATTCTAAAATGATCCACAGCCTTTACTAGCATTCAAATAAAATGTAAATGCTCTATAAACAGTTTACCAGTTAAAATAGTTACCAGAACTGGCAACACTACTATAATATTGCCTATCACTGAGTAATGAGTATTGGCTACTTGCAATTTTGGAGTTAGACCAAACTAAATTAAGGGTCATTTTTAACAGGTTTCCTACTTCTCGCGTCTCTCTAATAAATTTTTACATTTTTTTAGACAAACATCTTTCAGCCTACATGAATGTATTGATGATAGAAAAAGGTAAATTTGATCTTTTATAGGTAACTAAAATAATAGTAAAACATAGTACATAAATGACGCAGAACTAACAACATTTCAACTTCAAATTGATGTAGGTTAGATCAATCAGAATTTAACTTTTCTGCCAAAAGTTTGTCCTTTTCACCAATATTCATCATTTGAATACCCCTCATCACCAGTTTCATAAAATTCTAGCGTATGACCCGCCCTAATGTTACAGGAGAATTCAATGGGTGTTGTTGTATAGCTCAGAGGGTTTACGTGACGACTCAAAGTGTGCTTAAGGAGGGCTCAATGGGTGATCAGCGAGGTATTGATAGATGGCCAGGGAGAAATCTAAAGAGGAAAGAAAGGCAATATCAGTAGAGAGAGTGGAGGAGGCAAAAAGGGGGGGGGGCATAATAAGAGTCATCATGGTCACAGGCTCGTCTATACCTCCCCTCACAGTCAAGAAGATAAAATCTCTGCAGCCAGCTCAACAAGGATTACGGATAAAGAGAGGGAGTTGAACACATATTTACAACATGCTCGACATAAGTAGGCCTGAGACATGAACTAGGAATCTAGGAGTGATTGATCGATGGAAGAAGCCTTCCAATCCCTGTAGTACGTCGAAGCTTCCACAATAAGTGCAAATTATGCCTCTATCCCCTCCACAAGAAGAGATTTACCTTCGTTGACCATTAGAAAATAGTAGATTTGTGCAACCTCAATCCATAGCACCAAAAATTGCCTTTTATGCCCTATTTGGCAATCTTCCTCTACGCACACTTTCATTTCACCTAACTTAATTGCTCTTTAACTTCTTTCTGGTTACCCGATCCAAGAGCCCATAAGGGGTGCGGCGATTTGATATCCTGGCCACCGTGCTGACGGGACTCGGCACCCCGTCCGACCCCAGCTTAGCCTCTTCTTCTTTCAGACAGCCGGTATTTCTCCCCTACTTCGTCGCTTTTCATACAACCTCTCCCACAACTTTCTCTGCTCAGCCTCTTATTTCACAGGGTAGATGCTGACCTTCGCAGCCAACCGTCCTAGATCGGGGCTGAGGGGCGAGGGGAAAATGTTCCTTAACCCCTGAGCTCCGGTTCGGGATGGGTTTTTTTAACAACCTGCTTCATCCCCACCCATACCTTCCTCACATCCCTTTTCCTTTCCTCTCCACACTTTATCAATTTTACGCCGTGTCTAAGGTGGAGCCTCCATGCCGATGGACTGCCAGGACACCAGGCGGGAGGGGCGGTCCTGAATGGCGGCACCTGGCTCTGCTGGGCCTGTACGCACCCCTTGCAGTGCGGGCTACTGGGAGGGGTGATGAGCTATTGCTTCCCGTAGAAAATTTAGGGTCACCATGCCCAATGATGAGAAAAATAAAAATCTACACTTAATTTCCCGTTCTACATCGACGGAGCCGCTCTCAGGCAGCTCCAAAGAAAAAATAGAGGTCCCCCTCCGCTGTGATTACGCAGGGAACCCTCCATATTTCTCTAACCAGAGAGATGGCTTACTCCTCTCCTTGGCCTACGTGTGTAGGGGACTCCCCCTCACCCCCTTCTCTGGAGGTGCTTTCTGGCACCTCGTTGCTTCCAGCGGCAGACTCCCCTTTTCTTTCCGAGGAGACTGCCAAGAAAGCCGGCAGGCAGCCCATTGCCGACCGCTCCAATCCGCTCCCCATGGAAGCAGCTCGGTAGAGCAAACCCACTTAGGTGAAAGAGGAAAGCAAGGACCCTTCGGTCGCTTCCCTCAAAAGACCTGCTGGCAAGAACTCGAATCCGCCCCTATGCAAGGTCCTCCTCAAACGGCTAGGGTTTCCGAGGTAGTACAAGAAGGGGAGGGATATCCTCCGACCAGTGCCCCTACGACTGCCAGGAGCTTCTCCACTTCGGAGAAGGACCTGGCTAAGGCCCGTTCATTTGGCCTGGGGACTCCTGCCGGTGGAGGGGAGAAGCGGGTTAATTCCCTGCTCTCCTCTCCTAAAAAGAAAAAAATAAGAAAAAGACTAAAAAGACTTGGGGCTCCTTTCTATGAGTGGGGGCTGCGGAGAAGAATGGGTCTGCTGCCACTTTGGTAAGTGACCAAGCCAAGATCGGCATATCCGGCCCCTCTACCCACCCGGGTGCAAAGCCCCCGACTAAGACTAAAAGTGGTCAGGGCGGAGCCTCGATAACATCGGGGACCCTGATTTAGAGGTTACCTGGCGTTTTTGAGCCCGATAGCTTCAAACACTTCATCGTCATTTCCTACACTCATGGCACCATGTTGGCCAAGGGTAATATGATCCATCAGAGGAGAGAATTAGCTAGTGTAATTGGTAGAGTGCCGAAGGTGACCCGTTTCTCGGACGGAAGCCTTCTGGCGAATGCTGCGAATCGCTCCAAGGTGGCCAAGATAAGTGCTCTTCGGACACTTCATGGCACCTCGGTGAGTGTGAGGCCGCACTCTAACATGAACTTCAGGAAAGGGGTAGTTTATGAGAGGGAACTCGTTGACTATTCCATAGAGGAGATCATCTTAGAGCTGGCCGACCATAGGGCGGTCAAGGTCAAACGTGTGATGAGAAAACAGGGAGGGACCTCGAAACCCACCCCTAAACTCTTCGTCACGTTTGACTGTGACAAGCTCCCTGAGTCGGTGCGTGCTGGTTGGTGCCACTACCGCGTAAAGGCAATCGTGCCACTGCTGCGGCGGTGCTATTACTCTCACGGCTTCGACCATATGAATCGTTCTTGTAGACGTGCAAAGTCGGGGTCACCCGAAGTCTGTGTAAATTGCTCCAAGGCCGCACACGATAAGTCTAAATCGTGTTTGGCCAAGTGTGTCAGATGCGGAGAGCACCCCGCTTCTTCGAAGCAATGTGGTACATATCTCCTTGAGAAAGAAATCCTGGCCGTTCAGGCCCCGGATCGACTCTCATTCCGCGAGGCTAAGGACTTAGTCTTGGCGCGCCCAAGTCTGCCTGGGACGTTTTATGCCTTAATAGTTAGAAAGGCACCCTCTGCTCCTGGCCCATCCAGGCCAACGAGCACGGTTGTTTCCGAGCCCATTCGGAGCACTTCTGCGGGTTCTACTCAACCCGGGCGCTCCTCTGGTTAAGCTGGCAGGAAAAAGGGCTCAGACCCAGCCCTGGCTAAAACCAGGGCTCCCTCCTCTTTCCCCAGTGTGACCGTTTCCCGTAAGGCGAAACGGCTACGCGCCTCCACAGTCGTTAGACTCACAGGAGGCAACACCCCTGAAGTTGGTCGCCAGGCCATCTTCCGGGGTTCCTAAAGCTGTTTCCCGAAAGGAGGACAGCAAGAAAGGAGCTTCGGCTCCTTCGCCCAACCCTAGTGGTGGGCTAAGTGGCTCGGAGACGGTGGTTCCTTGAAAAGATGGCCCCCCGCCTCGGAAGCCGCAACGCCCGCCTAAGGTTTCGGTTTCGAGGCGGAGAGCAGAAAAGACTCACACGGCGAGCCGAACCTCCCCCAATAAGTCCTCGAAGGCGACAGCGCTTTGTCCGGCCAACAGCACACGAAGTTCTGCCTCCGGGAAGCGTACGGCCATTCTCGTGAGGGTCTTCTGTTCGAAGAGGGCCCCCGCGTCTCCACCGAGCTAAGCCTGGAGGGCATATTCCTTCAATGGAATTGCCGTGGTCCCTGGGCCAACTTGGAGGAGATACTCGCCCTACCGGGGTATAAGGGTCTTGCGACCCCACCACCGCGAGATGGCTGGACGGGGGGATGCGCGGTTTACACCCGGCATGATGTCTCCGTTCTTCCTTAGACTTTAGATACCTCCTTTCAGGCAGTGGCTGTGCAGCTTCAACTGGATAGGAGGTATACTATCATTTCTGCGTACATTCCACCGTCAGCTGACTTCGACGCGGGGGACTTCCGCGGCGTCGTGGCACGGTTGCCGAGGCCCTTTCTCTTTCTTGGAGATCTGAACGGCGTCTTCTCTGGAAGGATTACTCAATAAATCACAGGAGACAAGTCCTTGCCGATCTGATCGAAGAGCTTGAGATAGGTGTCCTAAATGTGGATGAGTTTACGCATCATTTTCTTGTCTTGATCTATCTTTGCGCTCTTCGGATGCACAACCTGATTTTGATTGGGGGGTGGTCGATGACATCCATGGTAGTGATCACTTTCCCATTTAAATATCATTTTCTGGTGCTTGGCGCGGGCGCGGTGGCCTGCATTCGAGGAGTTTAGGTCGGTAGATTAGGCCGTAGAGTTCTCTTCGGGAACCTCATCGCCGTGGGACTGACTACTATTCCTAGGACGTCTGGCCGTTTTGCACGCCGACCACTCCCATGGTGGTCGGCCGAGTGTGAGATGGCCCTCAAACAGAAGCGTTATGCCTACATGCGCTATAAGCGCCCCCGAACGATTTCACTGTCGCTGAATTTCGTTGGGCTAGGGCAAGGTTCCGGTATATTTCGAAGCACGCCCGCCGCTCTTCTTGACGGGCATACGTGTCTTCACTTAACGGAAAGACCCCTTTAGCAGAGGTGTGGAAGCGAGTCCAAAGGATTCGGGGCAATTCTCGCAGGACCCTCCTCCCGTTCTCCCGGAGAATGGACCGCAATATCGGACCCCGCGTCCGTGCAGAATCCTTCGTGACCACTTTTTCCGCATTCTCTAGCCGGGAGGCTGCTCCGCCAGCATTCATTGCACGTCGTGATCACGCGGAAGGCCGCCGGTTAAGCTTTACCTCCAGAGGCAGAGAACCCTTCAACGACAGGTTTACTGTGAGTGAGTTGCGCTCCGCTCCTGCTTCGTGCGCAGTCACCGCCCATGGTCCGGACGATGTCCCGTACGCCATGCTTCGACACCTGGGTGAGAGAGGCATGGCCATTATGTTAGATTTGTTCAACTGGATCTGGGTGTAGGGTCTCCTCGCAGATTTCTGGCGAATCGCTACTGTGCTCGCCTTTCACAAACCAGGGAGACATCACTCTAGTCCGGCCGGTTTCCGCCCAATCTCTCTAACCTCTTGCGTGTGCAAGTTGATGGAGAAATTGGTAAATGTTAGATCAGCCTTTTTCCTGGACAGCGGAGGTCATCTGTCTTCTGCACAGTGTAGCTTCCGCAAGTTCCACTCCACGTCGGATGCTCTGCTCCGACTGGAAAATTCCGTCTGCGAGGCCTTTCTTCTTAAACAGCACTACCCCACGAATTAATCTCGATCTGGAGAAGGTCTATGATACCGCATGGCGATACGGTGTCATGGAGACTCTCCACACGATGGGGACGAGAGACGCCTCCCAATCTTTATATCTGAATTTTTTGCGAGATCGTCGATTCCGCGTTCGGATGGGGAAAGCCCTCTCCGGTCCAATGGAGCAGGAAGAGGGTGTCCCGCAGAGAATTGTCCTCAGTGTCACACTCTTTGCCCTGAGCATCAACGGCATCACCTCGGTGCTGCCGGAAGATGTTCTCGCTACGCTCTACGTGGATGACCTTTCGATCTTCTTTGGCGCAGCCCAGATGCCAACTCTGGAGGTTCGACTCCAACAGGAATTTAACCGCGTCTCTCGCTATGCTGAAGTGTACAGAGTGATTTTCCTTGGCCAATAATAAGGTGGTGCAATTCTGCCGCCATCTACGGCTCCACCCTGACCCAGATTTGTTTCTTAATGGGGTGCGCCTGGAAGTTGTTGAATCGCACCGTTTCCTTGGTCTTGTATTCGACCGACGCCTCACCTGGGAGGCTCATATTCGCAACCTTAGGGTCTCTTATACCCGCGCTATGGATATTCTCGGATCCATGCCGTTTAGCGCTTGAGGCGCTGATAGGGCTACTGCCCTACTTTTTCATGGATACTTTATTCGTTCAAAGCTCGACTACGGATGCGAGTTTTATGCCTCCACAGCCTAGCGTTTATTGCGGAAGGTGGACTCGATCCACCACATCGGCCTTCGCCTTGTGACCGGTGCCTTCCGCACTTCCTCTATTGAGAGCCTGTTGGTCGATGCTTGGGAGATGCCACTCGCTCTGCGCCGCGTGCAGTGCATCACTCGCAGGTACACGCGAGCCCGGCGCCTCCCTCAGTCGCCAACAGCTCTCACTGCACGCCGCCGAGAGATGCCAGTCATACCCTAAGCCCTTCAGCTTTAGGGCCAGGAGACTCCGAGAGCTAGGTATAGCTCTCGAGCCAGTGGCGCCCCTGGTTCTGCCCAGGACGCCACCCTGGAGGGTACCACATTTGGCTAATTTGTCGCTGCGTCTGTCTTCACGGCCGAACTGGTGGCAATACACCACTCGTTGCGGGAGATCACGCTACGTGCCCGATTCGGAGACCAGATTGTGATCTATAGCGACTCACAAAGCGCCCCGAGTGCTCTCGGGGCATTATAATCTCCGCATCACTTGGTTCGCGATATCCGTGACCCCACGGTTTTGGCGAGCCGGGCGGATGTCCAGATTATCTTCGGCTGGGTTCCTGGACATTTAGGAATTGCGGGGAATGAGCGCGCTGATGAGAGCGCCAAAGAGTCCACGAGGACTCTGTGACCGTACCAGCGTTTCGCTCTTCCTCGCACCGACTGCATGGCAGGAATACGGGCAGCTCTTCGGACTGCTTGGCAAAGAAGATGGGAGACGGTCGAAGGGAACTTAAAGTTGCGTGCCATTGCGCCGCGACTGTTCCCATGGACCTATTCCCCAATGCCGCGACGGCTTCCGGTCGCTTTGTGTCGTCTCCGAATCGGACACGCTCGTGTGACGCATCACTATTTGATGGAACGCTCTGCCTGCACCGTATTGCGACGACTGCATCGTCCCCCAGACTGTTCGGCACATTCTTGTCGAATGTCCCAGTCTAGGTGATCTTCGCGCACGTTGCCTGTCCCGGTACCGGGATGGGTGGGGGCGCTACCGCCTGTCCCTTGTACTTGGGACGAGTGCATGCACATTGACTGATGGACTTACCGACTTTTGGGTGGAGGCCGGCCTTCTCCCTATTATTTAAGCAAGTTTTTTTGTTTTGTTTTGTTTTTATCCCTAATAGGTCGCACGCTCCTGCGCCCGGGGCCCTTCCCCGATGCAGGAGCTTGCTTACTGCTCGCTTCCTTTTCCCATTTTTTTGGGGGGGCGTTGTTTTTTATCTTTTTTAATTTTATTTAAAGTAGCCTAGTACTAGGCCAGTTTTTAATAAGGCGACTAACGCCTAAGTAGGCAGTCGCCAGATGAGCTCTTTAAAAAAAATAAATAAAAAAAATAACCATCCAAGACACTTTTTTCAACGTAGTATTTCTGATATTTTTTTTTTAAATGGAGGTGTGGGAACCTAGGAGTCGTACATATGTAAGTTCTAAACTCAGATGTAGATGGAATTAGCTGTTTGGGGGTAAATTTATACTTTGGGCTGGAATTTTATATGTCGATTTTCACGTGTAGACACGTAGTGTGGGCAACAGACAATTTAAATGATACGGCCCCAAAACACCTGTCTCACCTAACTAACCCTCTTTCAAACTAGGCTCCTCCTAAGTGGTACTCTGCATAAACTGCTACACTTGGTACTTCGAGGAATGGCACATCTTTCCGGATCAGATCCCAATAGGGGACTTCTGATTAACTGGGTTAACTTAAACTCTTTGACAGGGCCGAAGAAACCTGATGCATTTCCCTTTCACTTCTCTGCACCCCTTTTTTCTAAGAGTACCCCTTCTTTATTTCCCCTATCTAGGTTTAAGGGGCTGGCCAGCTACATCATGTGGCCTTACTGCTTATGGTTCCTAGGCTAGTTAAAAGTCTTGGGCTTTATATAAGATATTCAGATCATGAGCGCTTGTTGATGATTAGTACTACTCAGCTCTGCTTCTGGTGCTCAGTTGGGAGCTGCGGCCTTTGGGTAACGAATATCCACTGGGCAATTCCTGGTCGGGTTTTTCCTTTACCACTTCTGGAGTCGCTCTTGGGCAGCCACACCACTAGGGTGGTTGTGCTCTCCTCTCTGTGTTTTTTTCATTGGCCCCTCCACTTTTCTCTTAGCGGAGCGGGGTTGTGGGGAGATCCTCTCTATTTCTACGGGAGAGAGGATTTCTCTCTTCCTCCAAACTCGTTCGATACGACTACCCCATTGCACCAGCCAGCGACGCCCCTCCGCTTCCGTTTCCCAGGGACTTGCCAGAAGCAGTATGACAAGGACGCCCGATCCACGTGGGAACACCCAGGGCCAATCTTTCTACTGCCACCGAAAGCATAAGTCGTCGTAATTAAAAATAATGGCCTACTACTAAGCTACTTTAAAGCAAATATGAGCCACGAACTTGTCTAGAGCACAATGGACAAGCGGCAGCAGGCCCGCTTATCTCGGTACTGGGACAGGTGACATGTGCGAAGATACTCCAGACTGGGACACTGAACAAGAATGAGTCGAACAGTCTGGTGGACAACGCAGTTGTCGCAGGGGAGCGCTCCACCAAATGTGCGTTTCGCGAGTCTGCCCAATTCGAAAACGATAGAAAGAAACCTAAAGTAGCCGAGGCATTGAAGATGTGAATGGTAGATCCACCACAGCAGAGTGAGAGAGAGCGAAACGCTGGTCTTGTGACACAGTCCACACTAACAGTGTAAGGGAAGGCGAAACACTGACCTTGTCGCTCGGTCGTCACGGACTCACTGTGGCCCTTATCGGTGCGCTCATTCCCCTAAATCTCTAAATGTTCAGGAACCCATTAGAGGATTATCTGAACATCCGGACGACTCGTGACAACTGTGACGCTAAAGGTCTGGGGATTATCAGTAGTGGTTAGCTATTATGTAGAATTATATCTGACTGCAATTGAATGTTCAAGATGCCCTCACTGGTTATCCACTTATGGGATTGCCTAACGATAACTGACCGATTCCTTAGCTGAGGTGATGAAATTAGAAAAATGGCGGGTTTATTCTTGGTCTTATGGTCGGCCTCTGCTTCTGGCAAGTGACGGCGAGTTCCTATTGGTTTGTCGTATCTTGCTTTCGGTATTGATTGCTTTAATGTCCTCGTGACAACTGTGACGCTAAAGGTCTGGGGATTATCAGTAGTGGTTGGCTATTATGTAGAATTATATCTGACTGCAATTGAATGTTCAAGATGCCCTCACTGGTTATCCACTTATGGGATTGACTAACGATAACTGACCGATTCCTTAGCTGAGGTGATGAAATTAGAAAAATGGCGGGTTTATTCTTGGTCTTATGGTCGGCCTCTGCTTCTGGCAAGTGAAATCGCCGAGTTCCTATTGGTTTGTCGTATCTTGCTTTCGGTATTGATTGCTTTAATGTCCTTGTGACTGCCCCTTGATATTAATGTTGGTCTCAATCTTGTTAGTGACTATTCTGATGTTTTTTACAAGTCCTTTTTATCTTATTAAAAGATTAGAGGCGGGCCTCCGTTTCTCCAATCCAAGAGCTGGGTAGAGCCTATTTGGCTGGAGGGTATGTGCGTAATCTAGTGTAGACGCGTGTAAACCATCAGACAAATATCTGGTCGGGCCGACATTTATTTTTTGTATAAACAGCTGTTTCAATTCTCTCCCTCATCACAGCGCGGGCAAAACAGTCAGCTCGCACCCGTTTTCTAATGTGTGACTGTTTGTGTGTTTACCGTGGAAGCACAGCAGTTTTGCATAATTTACAAGTATACAGTTCGCTTTGTATTAATGCATTAATTATTAACTAGCGGTTTTGCATTATTTACAAGTATACAGTTTGCTTTGCATTAATAAATTAATATTATTAACAAATGGTATAGTATTTAGTTTGGGTGTTCATTTCAAGATTTCATAGGGCCAATGGGGTGCTCAATTTGTGAGGTTCCTTGTTTCTCTATTTCACCTTGTAATTGAGCACTACAAGGACTCTCTCGAGCAAAACGGAGTTTTATAAATGTTATTCTTTAACTCTAATACACTCCTTTAGAAATAATAATTTTGTAACTTAAATAATTGTTACGATAACTTACACAGCTTAAATATTGCTTTTAATATTTTTTTCTAATTTAAAGGCGTCTTTTGGACCTTCTAGGTAATTTCTATAGGCGTAAAATATGGTGTACTATTCGGTCTACAGGCGAAAGTCCATTAATCTTACATAGGAATCTGTACAAAAATATTGACGCGTGCGAACAATATTTCCTCCTTTTATTATCAGTGTGTTGTGGCAATGGAATGCAAATGTACATTTAATAATTTGGAGATCAACCTGCTTTTCATACAAGGCACCTGGTCTTTTAAAAATAAAAGAATGACGGATCTTTGGCAAATGATACCCGTCTCCTTGATTGCGTATAAACTTTTGTCTCTTTATTACTCTTTCCGGTGCCTGGAGAAGTTTTCCCTCCATTATCATTGCCGTTAAAGTTCCTTGTTCCATCTCCTTCCTCACGGTTCGAAGTAGCAAAGTTCTTTCTCCCATGTCTTGCGTGAGTCCTTGAATGTTCCTAATCGTTCAGCCCAATATCATTATAAGAGGGTAGGAGTTTCGCCGGCTTCAACCTGTGCACTGAAACAGTATCTCGGTTGTCCTTAGAGAATTCCAGCTTGTAAACTTTGTCGTCGCGCTCGACCAACACGAAAGGGCCAGCATATGGCGCTTTTAGCCGCTTGCGAACTCGATCGACTCGGACCCACACATGCGTCACCTCGCGAAGAGCTTCGGGTACGAAAGGTTTGGACATAGAGTGCAGGTGTCCTTCGGATGTCTCTGTGAAATCAACTTGTGACATGGTGATGGCCAATTCCTTAATGAATTTTGAGTCAGCTTTTAACGAGGATGAAGAAACCAATCGCTTTGGATAAAGCAGTGTAGTCCCTGTAACTGCTATGAAATGAGAAAAACCTGATTCATTATGTAGGAAGCGAATACCCAAAAGGACTATCAGAAGTGCCATTAGCTATCCCTGTCGACGAGCCATTATTGAACTTTTCATGGTTTTGTGTGCTCTTTTCGCCATCTCGTTCGTGGTTGAGAGGTACGCTGTGGTAAGGAGACGATGGAAACCAACGAGAGCTGATAATTATTTGAACAACTCTGGCTCGAATTGGGCTCCTCTGTCGGTTACTACGTATAATGGGGCTCCAAATCTGGAAATCCATCCGTCTAAGAAGGCCAAAGCAACCGTTACAGAACTTATGTCCGGATCGGTAATGCCTCGATCCATCTTGTAGCCCGGTCAATGCATGATAGGAGATACCGGTTATGCGACGGGTAGGATTGCCTAGACAACATGCATGCTGTTAGTGGTCCGACGATGTCAATGTGCACGGTCTCGAATCTTGGTGAGGTGATATTAATGGGCAAGAGTGAGGATTTTGAGTGGCGATCGATCTTGGGGGACTGACATGAGAGGCACTCCCGTGCCCAGGAGCGAATGTGCCTATTCATATTAGGCCCAAAATATCTTGACTTAATTAGACGGAGGGATGCCTTAATTCCAAGGTGAGACATATTGTGCATTTTGTGCTCATTCTTACTGTTTTTGACCAGCTAAATTCAAATCTGAAAACGGTTCAGCTCTACATGCTCTAGTTTTCATGCAATTTTAAGTTTTTCATTCCAGCCGTTTGTGGTCAAATTACTTACTTACACGTTTATGTTATCAACCGAGATATTAAAATAGTTTTGTTTTTCTTTCATATCTTATCATAGCTACAAAGAGACGTCAATGTGTGAACAAGCCGGACGCTTTCTGTCAAATTCGTAGATGCTTCACGCTTATTCGTCAAAGGCGTAATATAACATCATTTGTAAGGCGTGCTTATAAAGCGTTTTTTGGACTTACTCTTGGCGACCAAGACGATTTGTATGGACCTCAAAATAGTTAATTTCCTCCAAGGTCAACAAAGAGGATTTACAAAGTATCCCTGGTATCTTTGCATATGGGACAGACAAGCTCGAGAAAAATACTGGAACCAGAAGGAGTGGCCCATATGTGAGACTCTGTAAGCAGGTATGTCAAATATTATCAACAATCCAATTGTTAGTTAAGAAAATATAATTTTTCCTCCGCTCCATATCAAGCTGGGTTTGATGAAGCATTTTGTCAAGGTGTTGAATACTGATGGTGAATGCTTCCAACACATACATTCCGTCCTTCCTGGTTTGTCCTTTGAGAAGATCAAGACAGGTGTTTTTGATGCACCACAGATTCGTGCACTTGTACGTGATCAAGAATTTGCCAGAAAGATGAACGACAAGGAAAGGAAGTGCATGGCTTTCATTTGTAGCGGTGATGGCAAACTTTCTCGGTAATAAGAAGGCTGACAACTATGAAACTTTCGTAGCTAAGACGTTGTCAGCTTTTAGCGATTTGGATGTAACATGAGTGTCAAACTCCATTACCTGTAGAGTCATCTTGATAGATTCCCTGAGAACCTCGGAGCAGTAAGCGACGAGCGAGGCGAGTGGTTCCATCAGGACCTCAAGACCATGGAAGAGCGTTACCGAGGGAGATGGGATAAACATATGATGGCAGATTACTCCTAGAGCATTAAACTAGAATGCCCTGAGACGGTCCACAAACGCAAGAGCAACAAGCGTAAATTCATATCTGAGTAGATTGCAAATGAACCTTGCCTTCTCATACTAACAAATGTCTTATCTACCAATCAGTTTTAAATAAACTATAACCATTGTTTATTTGGGAAAGTGTTTCAAATCGTGATCTTGATTAGATTTATACTATCTTTCATTTTATTTTTTACCTAGCTATATTAAATAGTTTTATAACATATTTCATCACATATTTTTCATGAAAGACTGCGACGTCAATGTGATGATGACGAAATTTTGAGATTTTCAAATACCTTGATTGTAAAAAAGGTTGAGCATTGAGGGAAAAACTAACTTCAGATCTGAAAACAGCGCAATACAACAAAAACTTTGTTGACCAGTGTTATCCTCCTGCATGCCAGAGGGATGAACGGTCGTGTGTATCTAGATGTTATTTCACACCATAGTTGAATTTCTTCGGGAAAAGGTAATGATTTTAATCGCAACTGTAGTTTTTTTCTGTTTCTTCACTATTTCCCTGTGCTGCCTGCCGCCAGAGCGCAGAGTTCAAATGAGTCATTTGGAGCGAATTGACGTTTCGTGATAGGCAGTCAGCAACGACGTTGTCTTGGCCACGTACGTATGTGATGTCGCTGATGTACTCCAATATCGCCGCCCAGTTGCGTTGTTGCCTGTCCGTCTTGGCACACAATAGTGAAGAGAAAACCGACACCAGCGGCTTGTGGTCCGTGCACAAAGTAACATGGCGACCCTCAATCATGTGCCTGAAGTGGATCGCAGCAAGATACGCCGCCAGGAGTTCTCTATCATATGTATGTGGAGTATGCTTGATATATGTTGTTAATTTGCTTGATAAAAAGGCCACTATTTGCAAAGCTCCATTCACTATCCTGTGAAGAGCAGTACCTACCGCGTATTGGGAGTTGTCCGTCACCAGTTGATACGGTGAGTCGTTAGGCAGCGGGTGACAGAGCTTGACCGAGTTAATTAGAGCTACTTTATTGTTATTAAATGCTTCTCGCGCAGCATCATTCCACACGAGTTGACGAGCCTTGGGTTGAAGTCGTGCGAGCTCAGTCAGCGGAGCTGCAATCGCAGCAAAGTTTGGAATCATTCTCCTATAGTAGCCTATCATGTCCAAGTATCGACGTAGTTCCTTATAGTCTGTTGGTAATGGCATATCCTCAATTTCCCTTCTGGTGGGCAAATTCCTGTAGACGAAATATGATGTCACAGAAAGTCAATTTTTTTTCTCTCGCGAACTCGCACTTCTCCAAGATTTTGAACACTTGGTCTAAATGATCCAAATGGTCGTCCAAATTGTTTGAAAATACCAGGATGTCGTCTATGTATACAAAAACGAACTCTATTCCTCGAAACAAGTTATCCATGTGACCCTGGAAAGTGCAACTAGCACTCTGAGGCCAAAGGGTAATTTTAAACAGGTACTCCTATAACCCGAACAGAGTTACCACCGAGTTCATCGGGATCTGATGGTAAGCACGAACCAAAGCTAATCGTGAGAAAATTGTCTTCCCATCTAGGTTATTTGCTATACGCTGTATCATTGGTAGGGAGATATCTGTCTGGCTTCGTGATTGCACTAAGTGCGCGAAAATCTCTGACCACTCTGTAGTCGCCTAGCGTCTTCTTCGGAACCATTTGAAGAGGTGAAGTCCAAGGGGCTCTTAACGGGCGCACGACTCTCTCCTTCATTAGTGCTTCAAACGTTGCTCTGGCAACTTGTAATTTTTCCATTGAAAGATGCCATGGTCGTGCAAAGGTTGGTGGTCGCCTGTATATATCGTACGCTGCACCATTGTAGATAGAAGAGAGTAAGAAAAGGTGCAAAGAAAAAATATTAGTGTAGGCGAGTTGCGAACAACTTCCCGCGGCGCTGGACCACTGTTAGCCAACGGCGAATCGACTTGGCTATCCTGAGTCTCAAAAAAACCTCATTCAAGTGAAGCTTTTAAGCCTCTCGCCTGCAATTCTAGTACGCTACAGATGCACTGCCGGTCTCGTTGTGTATGCCACGGAGTTAGACAGTGGAGGGGCGGGATTAGTAGCCGCGGATCTGTCTAAGGCTTCATATTTCTCTAATACAGCCTTGTAACTGGGCGGTAGATGCTGAAAGTCATTAATAATTAGTGCTAATGCAGGTTCCCCGGACCGTTTTACTTTGGAAATGAGCCTTGTTTGATTATCGATAAGGACGCTGCGCGCACAATCCACCAAGAGATTAAAGTGCCTCAGAAAGTCAACCCCTAATAATGGTGATGTGGTATCCGCGACCACAAATAACCACTAAATGACCGGCGTAAGCTAGGAATTAATATATCCGCGTGTATTTCATAGTGCACTTTTATTTTACCACCATTAGCCTTCGTAATGCTCACACTGGAACTACGCATCTCACATTTTCGCACCAAATTAACCGGAATTATGGATACACTTGGTCCCGTATCAATTAGAAATTCGCACTTTACATTATCTAATTTCGCGGCAACAGTGAATACTGACGGCATGCCGTGTTAGTTTTCGAAAGGGACTGGCGTAGATAGCATGGAGGAGGGTTGCATTTGCACGTTTTCGACCGTCATCGGCCATTTGCACCAAGAATTGCAGAAATTCACATTTTCTCAATAATAAAAATGGGATTGACATACTACAGGTCTTTGGTTCGTGCGAAAAGGTCGCAACCCTATTGGTATAATATTCGCACTATTATAGACGTTTCTAATCGACACAAAGTTAGAATAATTGCCATCGGAGTACGCACCCATAGAAAATGAACACGTATTGATTGAATACTGTAGCTGGTTGGCCAGATTGTCACTTCTGTCATTCACACGTTCACATTGTCACCTTTGTGTACAGCAAGGCATTGTGTTTTGTAAAATGGCATTAATTCATCCGAAAGTTTCCCTAACTGGGCAAGGGTTAATTCCTTCTCGGTGGCGATGATGGGCGCGATATTTGACTGCAGGGACTGAATAAACTTGTGCCTTACGAGTTGTTCTTCTCCAACTCCTACTTGTAGAGCTGTTCTCCGTAGTTCCTCCAGATTGACTGAGGGTCGACTAATGAGCGGAGATGATGATATGAGCTTTTCGAATAGCTCCGGTTTGGTCCTCTCGAACAACCCAATTACCTCGGCCCTTAGAAGCTGGTAGTTCTGTGTAGATGCGACTGTAGCTGGAAGCCGGTCGACAGTATCGGGAGGCAGTGCCACCAGGAGGTGAAAAATCTTTCCTTAAGATATGAAATTAGGCCTCCACTATTTTGATTCAACCTGATACCACTGTTTCATTAAAGATGGGGGGAGGGTATAGATATAAGGCCATCGTGGTATGAACCTAAATAGATACTTCACAACAAACCTATAACTATAATTTTTTGAGGAGAGTTATTAAATCGTAAAAAGGCTCGAGCGGCTAAGCTTATGGCGAAGTTAGGCTTAAGAGTTGGACACGAAGTCGTTAAGGAATAGATGAAATACAACGAGGATAGAACAAAATATATATTATTATAGATTAACAAGAATGGAACATATTTGAAATTATACTGGTTGAATTTGAATTTAATTATACAAAATAAACATGAGTTTAATACTGAATTTTGGTTGTGACTAAACTTGGTGTAAGGTAGATAGGTAAAGGTAAGTAGGTAACAAGGTAATGGTAAATAGGTAACAATGAACTTTGATGAACTGTGAATTGGGATCTGCAATGAGAGAAGTAACCAGAATTAGGACTTACTCTCGTATGTCAGTTTGCAGAGAGTAATTGTGAGAGGACGAGGAATTAAACTAAGTATGATTTGTTTGGAGTTAAATGATTAAATGGAGAAGGAATGATTAGTGACCTTATGCTTAGAATGACGAGAGACGATTGATGAATATTTGTGTTCGATGTGGTTGAGCTGAAAGCGTGTTAGTTTGTGTGTTTGAATAAAGTAAATGTTGCCGAAAAAAATGTATCTTAGCTATGATTTTTTGGATGGCAATTATATATGTATTACAAAAGATATATTTATTAATTATTTATACATAACTAAATTCATATTTTACATAAGATTCAATAGAAATTGTAGAAATTAAATGGGAAAATAAATGGATAATTTTACATTGAATTTAAAAAGGAAAGTATGATAATATTTATGCACAAGGTACCTAACATTAACATGATATTATGTAATGGTAATATTTAAATTCATTCAATAGAATATTGATACATATAATATTTTATAGGGGGCTTGATCGTTATGGCGTTTTGGACTTCCGTTGCTCCTTGTTCTGCTCGTTATGGTCCGACGAGTTCATAATTTCGGTTACCTCTTGTCCGGTTGAATAGGTTCACCAGTTTATACTTCAGGGGGTTATCAGTTATGGTTAGTTATGCCGTCAAATTATATCTGACTGCAATTGAGTGTTCGAGATTCCCTCACTGGTTATCCACTTATGGGCTGGCCTAACGTTAACCGGCCTATTCTTTAGCGGAGGTAAGGAAATTTAAAAAATGCCCGGTTTGTAGTTTTATTCTTGGTCTTATGATCAGCTTCTGCTTCTGGCAAGTGCATTCGCTGAGTTCCTATTGGTTTGTCGTATGCTCACGGCCTTTATCCGGTTTTTGGTGTTGACTCACTTAATGTCCTTGTGACTTTCCCCTTGATATTAATGTTGGTATCAATCTTGTTGGTGACTATTCTGATGTGTGTCTTTTACAAGCCCTTTTATCCTATTGAAAGATTGGGGGCGTTCCTCCGTTTCTCCAGTCGGAGAGTTGGGTGGAGACTATTTGGTTAGAGGGTAGGAAAACCACAGGGTTCAAAGATTCCAATGTCGAGGTGCTTTGTAAGTCGCTAAAGATCACAATCCGGTCTACAAACCGTGTACAACGTGTTATTTGCCGTATCAAACGTATATTCCAACCAACTCGGTCGTGAGGACGAACGCAGCACCTGACTGCAGACAGATGGGATACGGCGTGGAAGCCGATACCCTCCTGGGACTTGAAGCCATCCGTATAGGCTATCACAGATCCAGCGTGACACGAATTGTACTTCGAAAAGGTCAGACGAAATACCCCCGGCGCTTTGTAAGCTTTGAGTGCAGAGGCGTGAGGACAAATATTCAAAGGATCCGTTCTAGGCAAAATTACAAGCACCAGCAGCCAGAGACTACATCGAGCTCTCGAATGTGCTTCCTAGCCCTAAAGTCTAAAAGCTTCGGGTATTACTGGTGTCTCTCGGTGGAATACGCACCGTCTAAATCGGCCAGGGATGCAGTGAGAGTCGTTAGCGACTCAAGGGAGAAGCCGGGCCAGCGTATACGAGTGCATAACACAGTGTGCATTGAATAGAACAAGTGGCATCTCTTTGTAATCGACAAGTAGGCCCTCAGGCAGTTAATAGGATGTATGTTTTCATTTCAGTATATAAACTACCGTTGGCTTACCTCAATGCACCGGACTTTCGCCGCGTTGTGGCATTTTGCAGAATCCCTTTCTCCTATCCGCAGATTTGAACGGTAAGCATCCCATCTGGAGGACTAACCGATCAATCCCAATGGTCAGGACCTTGCCGACTTAATCGAAGAGCTAGGATCGGTATCCTAAATGTAAATGAATTTACTCATGATTGTCCTAGAACAGCTTCATTTTCTCATATATCTCTATCTCTGGGCTCTTCGGACGTACACACTGATTTTGGGTGGGAGATGGTGGATGCCCTTCATGTTAGTGATCACTCCACCTAAATCTATTTTTCTGGTTTAATGTTGTCCAAGAAACCGGGTCGGTGGTGCTTGGAGCTGGCCTGTGTTTCAAGAAATTAATGCTTTATCTGTCCCAATCGATGAGTTTAGGGATGAGGCCGTTGTTCTCTAGCAACCTCCTCACTCTCGGCCTAACACACAATCGTATGTCAGCAATTTTGCACGACTTCCACTTCCGTGGTGGTCAGCAGTGTGAGTGGCCCTTAAGGAAGCAGTAGGCGTCACGCCAACTGTTTCACAGTCAGTGAATTTCGTCGAGCAAAGGGTTAGTTCTGTGATTTTTTAAACACGCCTGACTTTTGAAGAGTTGTGGAAGCGCGTCAAAAGGATTCGAACAAAGTTCTTACAGGGCTAACCTACAGTCGACCAGGACTAGAACGCAAGCTCGGATCCCGCTTCTGTGATAGAATCCTTCGCGTTAACTCTTTGAAGGCGGCAGACGAGGCTTTAAATACAGCCTGAGAAACATTCAACGGCCTGTTTACTCTGAGATGCGTTCTGCTCATGCTAAGTACGCGGATATCACCAATGGTCTAGATGAACGATTACCCCTCTACCTTGCTTCGACATGACCTTTCTGTTAGCTTTGTTTCATAGGAAATGGATGGAAGGTAAGGCCTCTAAATTCCTGGCGAATGGTTATCGTGATTGATTTATAACCCTATCCCAGCTGACTTCCCTACAATGTCTAACTTGTGTGAAAGTTGGAGAAATTCGTTTTTAGATTAGCTTATTCCCTCAACAGCAGATGTCACCTGTCCCCTGCACAAAACGGATTTCGCACGTTCCACTCCACGTTGGACGTTCTGATTCGACAGGAAAATGCCATCTGAGATCCCTCGTGGGCAACGCTTCGCCACGGTGTTTTACCTTATGGTATCATTGAAACCCTCTACACTATATTGGAAGCCTACCAATCCGTGTCAGAGTTCTTGTTCGATCGTGGCTGGGGCTCTCTATAGAAGGTGTCACGGAGTGTCCTCAATACGACTTTCTTTGCCTTGAGCAACAACATTATTACTTCGATGCTTCCGGAAGATGTCGCTATGCTCCACGTAGACAACTTTTCCATTTCTTTTGGCGTGGTGCAGATACACACTCTGGAGCGTCGACTCCAACATGCTCTGAACCCCATCTCTGGCTATGCCGAAATGCACGGGTTTGTTTTCTTTGGACAAGATGATTGGTAGTCGTCCTCTTTTTCTCATTCCACGGCTTCACGTATACCCGGAATTGTTCCTGAATGTGGCGTACTTATTTATTTATTTTAAGGATTTATAGCCCTTTTTGCCCTATAGGCTCATCTGGCTTAAGTTTGTATTAAAAACAAGAAATAAAAAAACGAACTGCCAGCAAAAAAGATAGTAAAAAAATGTGGACATAAATATTATCAGTTCAATTTAAAGATTAAAAACAAAATAAAGTGGCACTAACATGCGATTAGGTAAAGTCTTACGTGTAAAATACGGATGTATAAGGTTCGGAAAAAACTAAGGCAAGTAAAATATTTTCAAAATGTAGGGCAGTCAGGAAGTAACTAAGGTATTGAATTTTGGAAGAAAGGGCAGCATCTTGCAAGAATCGTACTAAGTTGAGTATAACATGGAGGGAATCTCCGTGAATATAAGCAAAGGTGGGGGTGGGATCGAAGTATTTCTTTCGATGGGCATTTTTTTTTTTTTATTTTAGGAGCTCATCTTGAAATTGCCTACTTGGGTATAAGTCGCCGTACTAAAACTCAGCCTATTACTAGGCTATATTAAAATGAAATAACAATATGCAAATACCAAATAACAGCGATACAAATTACAAAGGCTAAAAAATAAAATAAAAAACAAAGCGTGCGCCCCTGAATCGGGGGTAGGCCCGCCTCCCCCGGGGCAGGAACATGCGACCCACAAAAAACAGTCAAATAAAGTGTGTAAAGTCCACAAGTCAGTGTCCACGAACCCGTCCCGAGTACAAGGAACAAGAGGTAGCGACCCCGCTCGTCCCGATACTGGGGCAGATAACGCGTCCGAAGATCACCGAGACTGGGACATTCAACAAGAATGTGCTAAACGATCTGGGGACAACACAGTTTTAACGATAAGGCGTAAGCAAGCGCTCCACTAAATGGAGGTGCGTCCCAAGAGTGTGTCCAATTCGGAGACGACAGAAAGACACTGAAGCGTCGCGGCATTGGAGGGTAGGTCCATGGGAACAGTCGCGGTGTAATGGCACGCAACTTTAAGTTCCCCTTGTACCTCTCACTCCTTCTTTGACAAGCAGCCTGGAGAGCTGCCCGTATTCCTGCCATGTAATCGGTGTGAGGAAGAGCGAAAGGCTGGTCTGGTCGCTCAGTCCTCGAGGACTCTTTGGCACCCTTATTCACCACAATTCCTACATGTACAGGAATTGTACCAAAGAATGCAGAGATTCCAATGCTCCGAGAGCACTCAGGGAGTAGGTGAGTCGCTATAAATCACACTCCGGTCTCCAAACCAGTCACGTAGCGTTATCTCCCATACCGAGCGGTGTATTACAACCAGCTTGGCCATGAAGACAGACGCACGCCTGGCAGAGTCCCGCTGACTTCAAACAGAGGGGATACGGCGTGGAAAATGACCTAATCTTGAGACTTGGAGCCATCCGTATACACTGGCACGGTTCCAGGGTGACGGGAGGTGTGCTCAAAAAAGGCTGAACGCAATACTCACCGCGCGTAGAAACTGTGGGTGCAGAGGCGTGGAGTCAAATAATCAAAGGTTGTACCCCCCAGGATGGCGCCCTGGGCAAAACCAGGGGCGCCACCGGCCCGAGTACTATCCCTAGCTCTCAAAGGAGTTTCGTTGGCCTAAAGCCAAAGGGCTTAGGGTGTGACTTGCGTCTCTCAGCGGCATAGGCACCGTCGAGATCAGCTGCGGATGCAGTGAAAGCTGTTGGCGACTGAGAGAGGCGCCGGGCTCGCGCGTACAGGCGAGTGATGCACTGCACACGGCTCAGAGCGAGTGGCATCTCCCCAGCATCGACCAACAGGCTCTCAATGGGGAAGTGCGGAAGGCACCGGTCGCAAGGCGAAGGCCGGTGTGGTGGATCGACTCCACCTTTCGTAATACACGCTCAGCTGCGGATGCATAAAACTCGCATCCGTAATCGAGCTTCAAACGAACAAAGGATCGATAAATAAGTAAGGCAGTAGCGCACTCAGCGCCCCAGGCGCTGAACGTCACGAAGCGAAGAATACCGATCGCGCGGGTACACAGACCATAAGGCTGCGAATATAAGTATCTCAGGGGAGTTGTCGTTTAAATACAAGACCAAGGAAACGGCGCGAGTTCACCACTTCCAGGCGCACACCATTGAAAAAAAATTCTGGCTTAGAATGAGGCTGTGGATGGCGGCAGAAATGCACTACCTTAGTCTTGGCAAAAGAAAACCGAAGCCTGTGCGCTTCGGCATAGCGAGAGACGTGGTTCAATTTCTGTGGGAGTCGACGCTCCAGAGTTGGAACCTTGACCACGCCAAATGATATCGAAAGGACGTCCACGTAGAGCGTAACATCTTCCGGCAGCACCAAGGTGATGCCGTTGATGTTCAGGGCAAAGAGTGTGATACTGATGACAATTCCCTGCAGGACACCCTCTTCCTGTTCCATTAGGCCGGAGAGGCCCCCCCCCACCCACCCGTACGCGGATTGACGATCTCACAAAAATTCAGATATAAACATTGGGAGGCGTCCCCTTGTCCCCATCGTGTGTGTCCCTATGATATCGTAAAGCCCTGCGATATCACAGGCCTTCTCCAGATCAAAAAACACCGTGACTGTGCTATAAACTTGTCTACGACATTAGGCATTTCTAGTCGGAACAGAGCATCCGACGTGGAGTGGAACTTGCGGAAGCTGCAGTGTGCAGAAGGCAGATGGAAACTGCTGTTCAGAAAAATAGCTAATCTAACATTTACTAATTGCTCCATCAACTTGCACACGGAAGAGGTTCTAGAGATTGAGCGGAAACGGGCCGGGGTAGAGTGATCTCTCCCCGGCTTGCGAAAATCGAGCACAGTAACGATTCGCCAGGAATCTGGGAGGATACCCTCTACCCAGATCCTGTTGAATAAATCTAACAGAGGCCATGCCTCGCTCACCCATGTGTCAAATAATGGCGTATGGGAACGGAACTCACTCAAAGTAAACCTGTCGTTGAAGGATTTTTCGCATCTGAGGTTAAAGTCCAGTCGGCGGCATTCCATGACGCGCATTGAATGCTGGCGGAGCAGCATTCCGGCTAGAGAATGAGGAGAAAGCGGTCGCAAAGGATTCCGCTACGGACGCGAGATCCGAGATGGCGGACCCATTTTCCTGGAGAACGGGACAGGCGTCCTGCGAGAACTTTACCCGAATCCTTTTGACTCGTTTCCACAACTATGCTAGAGGGGTCTTTCCCGTTAAGTGAATACACGAATGCCTGCCAAGAAGAGCGGCAGCCGTGCTTCGAAGTATACCGGAACTTAGCCCTACAAAGCTTGACGAAATCACTGAGAGTGAAGTCGGTCGGGTGGCGGTATAGCGCAGGTAAGCATAACGATTCTGTTTTAGGGCAGTCTGACACTCAGGTCACCACCACGGGAGCCGTCGGCGTGCAAAACGGCCAGAAGTTCAGGGAATAGAAGTTTGGCCCACGGCGATTAGGTTGCCGGGGAATAACATAACGGCCTCATCTACCGACCTAAACTCCTCAAATGAGACAGAGAAATCAGTATTTGAATACGCAGATGATTACTACCATGGAGGTCATCCACCACCCCCCACCAAAAATCGAGCTGTGCATCCGGAGAGCACAAAGATAGATCGAGGCAGGAAAATGAAGCGGTTCTTGGGCAGTGATACGTAAACTCATCCATACTTAGGACACCCATCACCAGCTCTTCGATCAGGTCGGCAAGGACTTATCCCTAGTATTAATCGAGCATCTCTAGAGGGGGTCTACCGTTCAGATCTTCGGCAAAGAGAAAGGGCTTCGGCCACTGTGCCACGACGTGGCGGAAGTACCCCGCGTCGAAGTCAGGTCACGGTGGAATGTACGAGGAAATAACACTATACCTCCTATACAAAAGGAGGTATCTAATGCAAAGAGAAGAACGGATACATCATGCCGGGTGTAAATAGCGCATCCTCTTTCCCGGCCCCAATCCCGTGGTGGTGGGGTCACAAAACTCTTATGCTCCGGGAGGGTGGGCAGGGGGCCCGCGCCTAACATGGTTTCCTACAAAAAGATAGCTAACGGGGAACGGGAGGAGACGAGCCTCCGCAGCCCCTCCCAGATGTCCCGTAGTTGCGGCAATTCCATTGAAGGAATATGCCCTCCAGGCCTAGCTCGGAGGAGATGTATGGGCTCTCTTCGAAGAGAAGACCATCACGGGAATGGCCGTACGCTTTCCGGAGACATAATTCCGGGCGCTGATGGCTGAAAAATGCGCTGTCGCCTTCTAGGACTTATAGCAATGCCTCTGGGCATTCCTATAATAAGAACTTCCTGGGAAACTTAAATATATATATCATCATTTATTATGTATAAAATTCAATTCTTTTGTCATTTAAATAATTCATTATGCATTACTTTAACTTGTCAATTTAATCATTTAATTATTTTACTTTAACTGTTAATTTAATCATTTTACTTAACTTTGTCAATTTAAATTTTCAAATTAATTTACTTCAACTTTTGTAAATTAAATCATTTATGTTAAACTTAACAATTAATTAATTCCTTTACTTTCTTGTCAATTCAATTAACGTATACTGTTCCAAACAACATCTCTTAAAATTCACACACAAACAAACAAACACGTTTCCAGCTCGATCAAAAGAGCACGCGATCCGGCCCACTCCACTCTCTGCTCTCTTCGTATAAAGGTAAGTAACCATTCCTTCTACAATTATTCATTTACCTCCAAACAAATCATACTGAGTTAATTCCACTCTCACATTCTTTGCAAACGACAATACGAGAGTAAGTCCTCATTATATTTGCTTCTCATTGCAGCCCCCAATTCACAGTCCATTATAGATACTTTAAAATACTCTAAATTAATACACTATATTACTTACAACTCAATATTATTTACTATATCAAAGATACTCTATTATATTCTATATTACTATATTATTATTTACTCTATTATTCACTCTATATTGTTTCACCACATTTACTTAACCTACTTATCTCTGCACATTCGTTGATTTTTATGAATATATTTATATTTGTGTAATTGTCTTTCTTAAAGCCCAAGTCATTATTCCAAAATTTACTTCGCTGTCGCATTAGGCCTAAAGCTAACGGCAGACATCTTCGATCAAACAAAATTTATGGTTATGGTTTTCGAAATGCTATCTAGGCTGATTTATTAACCGAAGACTGATCGGAGGGAGGTTGGGCTCGCCATGCGAGTCTTTTCCTCCCTCCGCATCGAAACCTTAGGCAGGCGGGGCTCCCTCAGTTGATGGTTCCAAGGTCTCCAAGCCACCCAGCCTACCACAGGGTGTGGGCGAAGAAGCCGAATCTCCTTTAGAACTGTCCTCCTTTCGGGGGGGGGGAGGCGCACCTTTAGAAACCTCGGAAGATGATCTGACCTCCAACTTCAGGAGTGTTGTCTCCCGTGATTCTAACGACTCGGTGGAAGCCCGCGGCCGTTTCGCTTTACAAAAAACGGTCACGTTGGGGAAAGGAAGGGGAACCCTGGTTTTAGCCGGGGTGGGTGTGAACGCGTTTATGCCGCCAGCTTACCAGGGAAGTGCCCGGGGTTGGTAGAACCAGCAGAAGGACACCGAATAGGCGCGGAAACGACCGTCGTGATCGTAGGCCTGGAGGGGGGAAGGAGCAGAGGGTGTCTTTCTTAACATTAAGGCATTAGACGTCCCAACCAGAGCCGTACGCACCAAGACCAAGTCATTATCCCCCCGAAGTGAGAGACGATTCTGAGCCTGAAGGCCAGGATTTCCTTCTCAATGAGATACGCACCACATTGATTCGAGGCATTCGCCAGAAGGCTACCGTCCGAGAAACGGGTCACCTTTGGCTCTCTACCAATCACGCTAACTAAAGCTCTCCTATGATGGACCATTTTTTGCTTATCCAATATGTTGCCACCAGTGGAGCTAATAACGAGGAAGCGTTTGGAACCAGTTGGCTCGAAAACGCCTGGTAACTTCTGAATCAGGGGATCCGACGTAATCGAGGCTCCTCTCTGAGCACTTTTGGTCTTAGTCTGTGACTCCCCACCCGGAGAAGCACCGTGACCGGAAGTGCCGATCTTGGCTTAGTCGCATACCAAACCTGAGCTGCCCCGTCCATTCTCGTGGCTCCTGCGGCGGAAGAGGAGCCCCGAGTCATTTTCGTATTTTTTCTATTTTTTTTAGTTTTAGGAGAGGAGGGCGGATAATGAACCTGTTTCTACCCTCCACCGGCAAATGGACCTCCCTCAGCAAGATCCTTACCTGAAATGGACAAGGTCTTAGCTCTCACAGGAGCACCAGCCGGGGGAGGAGATCCCTTTTCTCCTTTTGAGGCCTCGGAGATCCGAGTCGTCTGAGGAGGAGCTTGCATAGGGGCAGACACGGGTTCTGTGCTTGGCACCGAACCCGGGTTCGACCCCATGGAAGATCTTACCGTCCGGGGAAGGGTCACCTCAGGGACCATGTCCATATCATGGGGCCTCCATGTGACCATCCACCCCAAGGATATCACGGGTCCCTTTCGAGGTATCTTTTGTCGTATTCTGGGCCGGCGAACCGGCATCCGTCGGGAATGAGAGGGGCACACGCACTGTGACACTTCGTAATCTCGATATGCGCGCCAGCAGGATTTTGGCGGGCACGGGCCGATGGGCCCAGTCATCCGTCGCTTCCCTAAGGAGGTTGACCCTATCGAGCCGCTCCCGGTCAACTATGGACCGACTGGCTGCTTTCTTTGCAGTCCCATTGGAAAGCAAAGGGGAAACTCGCTTGAAAACGCAAGTTGCCCAAGGGTGACTCCACAGAAAGGGGTGAGGGGGACTCCCCTGCATCCGTATGCAAAGGAGAGGAGTAAACCTTCTTTCGGTCAGAGAGGTTTATAGGGTCCCCTGTAAAAGCACAGGATTGGAAGAGGGTCCATTTTTTCGGTGAAGCTGCCCGAGGGCAGCTCCGACAATGGTCAAAGCGAAGGCAGAGAGGGAGTATTATTATTTTTTTTAATTCATAATTGGGCATGGTGAAACTTTTGGTAGCACGGGACGCAAACGCTTATCACCCCACGCAGTAGCCTGCTCTGCGAGTGCTAAACACGGGGCCAACAGAACAGGCTGCTGCTATTTGAAGCCAATCCTACCGCCTAGTGACCTGGCAGCCCATCGGCATGGCGGCTCCACCTTAGGCGAGGCGTAAAATGGATAGAGAGTGAAAGGAGAAAGAAAGGGGATGTGAGGAAGGTGTGACTGGGGATTTAGCAGGTTGTTAAAAACCTACCACCCTAAACTTCCGCTCAAGGGTGAGGGGAGCGTTGTCCCCTCCTCCTTCAGCCCCGATTCGGGATGGTTTGGTTAGAGGAAGCTGGTCGGCCTCTACCCTGTGAAATTAGAGGCCGACCAGAGAAAGTTGTGGGAGGTTGTATGGAAAGTGAGGAAGCAGGGTGTCGGAAAGAAGAAGAGGCTAATTTGGGGCCGGACTGGGCGCTGATTCCCGTCAGCACAACGGCCAGGAAAGCAAATCGCCGTGCCCCTTACTGGGTTTTCGATGTGTAGAATATCGTGGGGAGGTGAGTAAGATGTGTTGCACTGAGATATCAGAATGACACGTCTGACAAGATGGTGGTTCTTTGCTAGCTATAAATTGTCCGTGGGTGAGGCCACAGTGGCCGATTCCCAGGCGGTACAGCATAACTTCATGCCGACTGCTGAGGGAGTAGGATGATAGCCAGGGGGAAGCATTTTTCTTAAGTTGGCGTAAGTGATGGTGTCTATATAAGTTCCAATATCGCTCCCATTCTTCTCTAACCAGTTTACGGATGAGAAGGATGTAGTCTCGGTGGAAGATGTGCGATTCAGGTATGGAGGGCAACCTTCTTAGCTTCTAGGCTGTTTCATTTCCCTGGATGTTTGAGTGTCCGGGCAGCCAGCAGAACGATATGGAGTAAGAGGGTTCAGTGAAGATGTTTATGGTTTCTAGTATCTCTTTGGCTACAGGGTGGCGAGGGATCAATCGCTGAAATGAAGTCAGCGCGCTCATAGAGTCTGAAAATATGGTATATTGCCCTGGAGAATGGATACTGAGGGCGTGTAGGGCTATTTTGGTGGCTGCGAGTTATGCTGGGAGGACAAATAATGTAAGGTGTAGGGTGGACCGTAAGGAGTGAGTGGGAACGACTGCGGCACTTCCAGTCCCTGCATCAGTTTTTGAACCGCCGTTTGTATTTGATCCTTGGGACCTCTCTTGAAAGGTTCGCAAAACTGAGCACTCTTGCGAGTCCGCGAGGGTAGCGTAAGTGCTCTTTCCAGAGCAACATAAAGGTGTCTAAGCTTGAGTTTTTCTAAAAGTTGTGCTATACGTAGGTTGTATGAATAGAAGGTACGAGGGAAAATCTCTGGTGGAGGGGTCGTAGAGCAGAGAATTCAAGCGAGTTTAGAGCGCATGCGAACGGATTTGATGTAGACACGGAGGCAATATTCATTACGGCGAGATGAGAGGAGGAGGAATCATGTTTCAGCATAGAGGGAGATCACAGAGGAAGACTTAAATGCTCCTGTGGTGGAAGCCTTTGTGATGTAGTAAGTTCAATTTGTTTAGCATGCTTTTGAAAGCTGAACAATACAGGTGGCAGCCGTAATCAAGCTTTGACATGAAAAGTGACATGTGGATCTCGAGGAGGGGGCGGCGGTCAGTTCTCCAGTATAGCTTTGATAAAGAGGCCATAAGAGCAAGTACGGGGGCAAATCTTCTCATAAGGTCTTCAATATGATATCTCCATGTCATATGATGGTCGAATATAAGACCTAGAAATTTAGCATGGGTGGCAAATTTGACCGACGATCCAGAAATATTGAGGTTTATCTTAGGAATCGTTTTACGTCGGGTAAAAATAAGGGCCGTTGTTTTAGGGAGGGAAATGGTCAATCCGGTCGATGAGCATGATCCACTATTGAGTCGACGGCTCGCTGGAGCAGGGTAGTGGCCATTGCCGCGGACGAGCTCGTCACCCAGGTGGCAATATCGTCTACATAAAGGGAGCAGCGCACAGGCGGTAATATATGTTTTGAGAAAGAATTGATCGCAATTATAAAAAAAGAGTAGTGCTAAGCACGCTTCCTTGGGAGACACCCTTATATTGTACGAGCTTCGAAGAGCGACACAGAAGGAACGGTCTTTCAAGAAGTTGCGTATAAGAAATGCCAAAGGTCCACGAACATTTCATGTCGTATAGCTGTTGTAGAATCAAGCGCCGCCAGACCGTATCACATGCCTTTTCTAAGTCGAAGAAAATTGCGGCGACGAAGTTTCTTCTAGATAAAGTAAGGCTAATTTCAGAGTCAAGGAGAGCAAGAGGATCCAGTGTGGAGCGATTTGGGCGAAACTCAAATTGAGACGGACAGAAAAGTTCCCGTTCTTCAAGATACCACATGCGCTGGAGCAACTTCCATAGGTACGAGGTAAGGGCAATTGGCCGATAATTTGTTGGATTTGAAGGGTCTTTTCCTGGATAATGCTGTGGCGTCATTCTTGGGGAAAAGTTCAGGAGGAAAATACCATTAAAATTGTTAAGGGGCACTGTAGAGCATCTAGATGGGCGTGTTGGATGAGTATGTATGATATTAAGTCATCTGAAGAAGGGGAGTTCTTGAAGAGGAAAAATCACCAGTTTGTGGGTTGAAATGAAGCGGTCACCAGTTATGGGGGTGACCAATTTATAGTCAAGGTGAATTAAATGAATGATCTCCAATGATAAATTGTCCGACTCCAAAGATGAATTATCTCCAATGTATCTATTTTGGCTGGGATTACCGAAGGTTTAGGGTAATCGAGGTAAAGAAGGTCGTTGCAAAAAATCTATTATATTCTAATATTTTCCTATAACGGGGTAAGCAGCACGTCACGAAGTTACTTTGCGGGCGACTAGCAGTCTATATTTATGCAAATGTTGAATACTATATCGTCAGCCTAGATAGCGTATATGATACAATATTCTCCACGCATAAATTTTGATTGATTGAAGGGATTTTGAATTATGAACAATGTAAGCCAAAGGAAACACTTCTCACGTGGGGTGGAAAATAAATGCAACGAGTTTTTAAAGAAAATAATAATAATAATAATAATATATATATATATATATATATCTTTATATATTAGAGATTAACAAAATAGATTATAATAAGTTGAATTACGTTAAATTAGGCAGGGTTGAACTTGATTTTAAAATAACCCCGCGAGACGAGATGAAGTGTGACGTATAAATTTTGTAAATAGATATTGAATGTGGAAATGATTTTGATGTAGCGAATGTAATCGTTTTGCTCTAGCGACTATAATTAGTTAATTGGGGCTGTAATGAAAGTGTGAATGGGAATTAGGATCTCTCTCTAGTATGGGGTAATTTTAGAGAATTAGTGAAGAGGGAAGTTTTTAACTGACCTTAATATGACGGCGACGAGAATACAAGTGAGAGTCATTTCGCGTTATTTCACATTAGGTGAAATGCGTGTGTTTGTATGTAGTGAAATTCTAAGAGATGTTGTTTGTATCTGTGCGTTAAATGAAATCAGTTTCTTGACACAGAATGATTGAATTATTTAAAGTTACATAAAATAAATGAATGATTGAATGCCAAAAGTTATGCCTAAATTAATTGAATGATTGAAATGACAAAAGTTAAGTAAAATAAATGCATGAATTATTAAGTTATACGTAAATTACATGAATTATTTAATTGACAAAAGTTAAGTAAAATAAATTAATGATTTGAATTTTATACATATATATATGTTTCTCAGGAGGATTTTATTATAGGAATGCCCAGATGACTGCTATAATATATACTCAATGCGAAGGATTAAATTCTGGAGCGACAAGACTTGGAGAAATTTTAAAAGAGTTCCTTAAACGCTAATACAGGTATGACAATTATAATGTTAACTCTCTATTCCTCGCCTATATAGTTTCATTTTCAGCGAGGCGTGGCCTAGATTCAACTTCGGGATTCGTCGGGGCTCATTAGTTCCACCCCCTAAGGGAGGAGTTTTGCATGGCTGTGTATCACAATTTGCTTACATCTCCAGCTAATTTATGACCCGATTTTACAGAAGTGTTATAATTTCCTTTGATTGGACTTTGTGTTTACTCAAGTGTTCCGTAGACTTCCGTCTTCTGATAATTTTAGGCTGAAATGTTTGTTTATTCTGTTCCTCTTGTTGACTTGGGTATCTTGATTCTTCAACCCTTTTTGTATTTCCCGCATTAGGATTTAATTATACCACAGCGCGTCCATTTTGTGTTTTCTTGCTGGGCCTATTGAATCGTGCAACTTAGTGACAGTAGCCTACGTATTACATAACACGCTCCCTACATTCTTACACGATAAGAGTGCCTCCTTGAGTTCTTTTATCAAGAAGGATTCGTTGTAGCACAGTCGCTACGTCTAGTACATGTCATTTGCTGTTGTTTATGACATCCTACCAGTACTGGTTACAGGCATCAAAGTCTTCAGTTAAAAGGAATGGTTTCAGGATTTGGTAGACAAGTTCATTAAGGGAGGCAAAGGTGATTGGCTTGGAGGGTGGGAGATAGATTGAGCAACGTTAATAGCGTAGACCAGTGAAGGTGAACAGCGAGGGCGTTAAGGTTAGTGTGGTGGGGGAAAATGATATATCTATGTGCACTAGGTGGTTACCATAAAATTCGGGTTGTAAATGGCTGACCTACGAGTAGCCTGCTTGGAATGCGCTATAGCACCGTTGCCCTGGTCTTGTTTATGAGACACCTCACCTGCGAGGCCCATATTCGCCTCTTTTGAGCCCGCACCATATACACAGCGTTCTGTGACGTTCGTCAGTTGCTGCTGATAGGGCTACCGCCTAATTTCTTTCCAAGCTATATTACGGATGAGTTGTACGTCGGTTTGGCGACCGGCGCTTTCCACACATGAATAGTCTCCTTGTCGATAGTGGAGATGCTGGGCTACCTGCGCCGTGGAGGGCATTATGCGCTTAAATGCATTAGCCCATACTCTCCCTCAGTCGGCAACGGTTCACAATTCAACTGCGTCTAATTTGGACGGTGCCTATGCCGCTCACCATACCCAGGGCCTTTCGGGTTTGGTGCAAGGCAACTCCTTGCAGAGCTTGATGTAGTTCTCGCGACGGAGGCACACAAGGTTTTGCCCAGAATGACACATTGGATGGTACTTTGTCTGAAAATATTTCAGCATGCCTCTGCTCCAAAAAACTTCTAAAATGCCGAGTATTATATTCCTACGTTTGGAGTAGACGTCCCGTTGGAATTGTGCCAGTGAACATGTCTAGAAATCCGTAGTCGTCGTTCACGCCTTCCCTTTGTTTGAAGCCGGCGGGGATCTACCAGGCACAACTGGATGCAGCAATACACTGCTCGGTCGGGGAAGGTCATGTGTGGTGACTGTTAGGAGACGGGATTGTGATAGAGATTCATAAAGAACCCTCGATGTATTGTGATCTCCGCATCCCCTAGTTCACAGTATCCATGACGCCCCGAGCAATGCGAGACCGTTTTCTGATGGGATCCTGGACATATATGGATTGCGAGAATTGAGCGGGCTAAAAAGTCTGCAAGGACTGGAAGACCGGACTAGCGTTTTGCTGTTCATCCCCTTGACTAAGCAGAAAGGATCAAGTTAGCCCTTCGGGTTGCATGGCAAACATGTAAAAGGGACGACAGGAACTTACAACCGCGTGCTATTGAGCGGCTACTTTATCCGTGAAATTACCACCCAATGCCTTCAGGTCGTTTTTCTATCACCTCCAAATCGGACACTGGCAGGAAGCAGCGGCTTCTAATACAGCGTTGTTTCCCAGACTGCCAGCACATTCTTGTGGAATGTCCAAGTCTCGGGGGATCTTTGCGTACGTTTGAGCGGGGTCGTTACTGATTGCTCCTTGTCCTCGGAACAGCTTTGTGCACACATAGTTGTAGACAGGCCTCCATTGTAGATTTTTTGTGGTTTGAGCATGCATGCTGTGCCTCCTGAGAAATGTCTTTGTAGTTTTTCCTTTTGTTTTTTGCGAGTTTAAAATTAAAATAGCATAAGTTACCATATAATATCGACAACAATGCCTCAGCAGTCAGTCCCAAAAGTGCAAAAAAAATCAAATATCAAACCACTGTAAAAATGGACAAATCACTCCACTGCAAACGAGTATGAAACATCACATCAGTAGACAACTATCTGCATGAACGCGTCAATGTAATTGACTATATTAAATTAAATGGGAGCTAGGATCAGGGACCTTCCTAAACTCCCCCTAATAGAGTGGCTACAAATAACAGTTTGGTCATAACTTTCAATCCAATGCTTCAAATAGGACTCCATACACACCTATCGTACTCTACCCTTCCCGTTTGCTCATGTGACCTCTCTTCCTCGCATACACACTTCTACAAAGTTAAGCTTGGAGAATGAAACACGTACGTAAAAATGTTTTATATTAGACATTAAAGATTTTCTCTTTTTAGAAGGTTTCTTATTCCTGGGGCTGTGGTTTGCAAGGCTCTGCGGGACAACCTCATTTGCCCCGATGTGGGATCGCGCCCTAAATACTTAACCTTAATTTCATTGCCAACCTCCAAGTTCAGGGCACTCGGATGCTTCACCTGCCGAAGAGAACAAGGGGTAGGGCGGGTGATCAGTCAAAACACTGTAGACACGTTGGTCACCGTTCATTCCTTCCTCTTTCATACACAATACAACATAACCATCGGATTCCCAATTCCAACAGGTCCCTCAAAGAAATCAACCATTGTCAAAAACGAGTCACGAAGGCAAGGGTCGATGCGGTCAACCAAAATTAAAACACCTCAACACACATTCACAGCATGGCCGACACCGATAACAAAATCTACACAGCCTTGTAAGGTTAGCGTAGTCTCTAGGGGCCGGGCTCTGGAAAATATCATATCCAAGTTCAACTTAGTATATCCAAAGAATTACGTGGTCTTATCTGTGTATGGAGACGGAGGCTAAGACAAACGCCATGATGTGAGTTGAGCGTCGTAAACGACGAAAAAGCGAAAGTGCCCATACATGAAATAGACGGAGGAGCCCGTCTGGAGAGCTGCCATCGCGTATAAAAATCCCACAAACTTGAGTTGTGGAATTCGCTGGCGTCATGTTAGAGAGAAAAAAATCGCTAATGTTGTAGTGAAAATTAGTGGTAGAACAGCCCCGCAGCTTAAAAGAGGAGACTACTAAAGGGCACACGGATTCAGGTGTCAGGATTCTTTAAGATATGTTCCTGCGGCTTTTCTGTTTTCCCGCATAGAGACTGAAGGGGAGGAAGAATCCCCAGAGTATCTTTCAGCCCGTCTCGTAAAAGGCACTAAACTCGGATAAAGGCCAGTGCCATGGGATGCCGCGCACCTGAAATTGTTCCTGCGCGCGCATACGAAATCACGGGCAAAGGGGTCGTGGGACCCGTTGTGTATAGCAAAAGGGGTTAGTGGCAGTGATGCGCGCCGATACCAACCGATTGCAGTCAAAAGGAAGACTAGGTCAGGCGAGTCTTCTATCCCTAATCCAGTCATGGGATTATTATACAGGGTGACAATTCTCAATCTAACGCCTCCGTGCATTTCAGATGAGTATGATTACATTTAGTCTCCTACGACGCGCAACTGGGGTTACAGGCGAGCTCCCAAGTGGTTTCACCAGTAACCACTCTTGAGAGAAGTTAAGCCACATCGAGTATGGTTAGTGGCTGGAAGAAATCCCGATTCGGATCGAGTTTGCGATGGCTGTCATGTAGCAACCAGGAATTTAGATCCCACAAACTTATTCCTCACTGAGAAAGAAAATCAATATTAATTTCATCTATCTAGCAAGTCAATCCCTTCAGCGACGGAGTCGGTCATTGTGCCTTCCAGCCAAGTCAATACGCTCTCTAGCTACAGTCAATCTACCCTTCAGCCACCGAGTTATTCACCTTTCGGACATCCAACTGGGAATTGTGGAGGAGGGCGGGCATCATGCCCTCAAAGAGCGTGATCATGACGCCTTGCGGTCGGATCTCTACGATTTTCCCGTTGTAGATCGCCCCGAATTCGAGGTCGGGCTCGCCTCGGATGCATTCTTCAATGAGGTCCAGAGCTTCGTCCATTGCCTCTTGATTGGTAGCGAAAATCGAAATTTTGCCTTCGTCTTCCCATGTCACCTGACACAAATACATTTATGACTCTCATATTTTTGTATTAAAAAAAAATGGTTACAACAGAACCTAATAACGCCTCACCCCTAAATCCTTCGTCACCTTCTTCACAGCCCTCAAACTAGAATACAACACTGGGTAAGAACCCCCCCCCCCCTTTCCCTCCAAACAGAACACCGTTTTCGGTGTCAAACTGGATACAAGAAAAAGATGAAGTGGTAGGTGGTTTTACCCTACTCCCCATTCATTTAGGATGCCTTTTTTCTGTGGGTATTTATAATTTAATGTAGGATCTAAACCACGGGTATCGACAGGTTATGGAAGTCGCCGATGCGGCCCCACGAGCTGGGGTTCCATCTGGCGACTAAATACACCCGAGTGGCTTATCTTTGCCGTCATTGGAAGCGGTGTTCCCATTCAGCTAAGCCGTGAACCACAGGATACAGAAGTGAATTTCCGACAACACACAAGAAAATCAACAAAGCCAACACAAAAAATGAACACTGGCCGAGTATTATCTGGAACCACATTTCACTCATCCAAAGAATCAATCATTCACACACAATCGATAATGAACACACGCCGAGTACTCAATCATTCACACGCATACACAAGCAGTACATACATCCCTCACTTACGCCACTACGACACCCAATCTCTCATCCACCCACTACAAAAAGCATTCGGCCCCGCCCCGGGATGCATTCGCAGGATCACACTTAAACATACTCCAAGGAATCACATCATTACCCACAAAGCAATCCCTCCAATTTCAGTGCTTTTCCACCTTATATCAACCAAGGAAAAAACATCCCTCCCTGATCGAAAATGAGCCATTCCGGCAAGGCTCCGGTGTGGTCATCATCCAAAACTAAACATACAAATAACACTCTAGCCTGACTGATACCGCCTCTAGAAATCCCGCTCGTCCCGGTGCCGAGACAGGTAACGTGACAGAAGATCGCCCAGACTGAGACATTAAACAAGAATGTGCCGAACAGTGTGGGGGAGAACGCAGTCATCACAATAAGGCGCAGGCGAGCCGTCCATTAAATGGCAGTGTGTCCAATTCGGAGACGACAGAAAGCAACCTGAAGCTGTCGCGGCATTGAAGGGTAGGTCCATGGGAAAAGTCGCGGTGCAATGGCACGTAACTAAGTTCCCCTCAACCGTCTCCCAATTTCTTTGCCTAGCCGCCCGTATTCCTGCCATGACATCCGTGTTAGGATGAGCGAAACGCTGGTCTGGTCGCCCAGTCCTCGTGGCCTCTTTGTCGCCCTCATCGGTGCGCTCATTCCTCGCAATTCCTACATGTCCAGGAACCCAGCAGAAGATAATCTCGACATCCGCCCGGCTCAAGAGTACTGTGAGTCGCTATAAATCACAATCCGGTCTCCGAACAGGGTACGTGGCATTATCTCCCGTACGGAGCTGTGTATTGCAACCGGCTCGGCTGTGAAGACAGAGGCAGCGCCTGGCAGAGCCCCGCTGACTTCAAACAGAGGGAATACGGTGTGGAAACCGACCGATGCACTGAACACTGGCACCATTACAGCATGACACGAAGTGTGCTCCAAAAAGGCCGAACGCTATACCCCCGGCGCTGTGGAAGCTTTGGGAGGAGAGGCGTGGCGACAAATAGTTAGAGATTGTGCTCGCCAGCGCAGAACCAGGGGCGCCACCGGCCCGAGAGCTATATCTAGGTATCGAAGGCGTTTCCTAGCCCTAAACCCAAAGGGCGTAGGGTATGACTGGCGTCTCTCGGCGGCATAGGCACCGTCGAGATCACCTGCAGATGCAGTGAGAGCTGTTAGAGACTGAGGGAGGCGGCGGGATCGTGCAAACAGGCGAATTATGCGCTATGCACGGCGCAGAGCGAGTGGCATCTCCCCAGCATCGACAAGTAGGCTCTTAATGGGGAAAATGGGGAAGGCACCAGTCGCAAGGCGAAGGCCGATGTGGTGGATCGAGTCCACCTTCCGCAATACACGCACGCTACGGCGGATCCATATAAATCACATCGGTAGACGAGCTTCGAACAGATAAAAAAGTAAGGAAGTAGCGCTATCAGCGCTAAACGTCACGGAAGAATGTCTAAGGGTCGCAAAACTTATACCCCGGGAGGGTGGGCAGGGGGCACCGGCCCAGCATGGTCTCTGCAAAAAGATAGCTAATGGGGAACGGGAGGAGACGAGCCTATGCAGTTCCACCCATTTGTCCCGGAGTCTGCGGCAATTCTATTGAAGGAATATGTCCACCAGGCTTAGCTTGGATGAGATGCGTGGGCCCTCTTCGAAGAGAAGACTCTCACAGGAATGGAGGTACGCTTCCCAGAGGTAAAACTCCGGGGCATGTTGGACGGATAATGGGCTGAAGGCGCTGTCGCCTTCGAGATCTTATCGGGGGAGGTTGGGCTCGCCATGCGAGACTTTTCCTCCTCCCCCCTCGAAACCTTTGGGGAGCGGGGTGGATATGGATGCGGTGGTACCTCATTTGGAGGATCCACCGTCTCCGAACCACCCAGCCGAAACTCGCTTAGTGCTGTCCTCCTTTCGGGGGAAGGCTTTAGCAACCCCGGAAGATGGCCTCACGAGTCTAACGACTCGGTGGAGGAACGCGGCCGTTTCACCTTACGGAAAATGATCTCGCTGGGGAAAGGGAGGGAAGCGCTCTGGGTGGGTAGAACACACAAAAGTGTTCCGAATGGCCACGGAAACGAGCGAGCTCGTAGGCCTGGAGGGGCTTAGCTTGGATGAGATGCGTGGGCCCTCTTCGAAGAGAAGACTCTCACAGGAATGGAGGTACGCTTCCCAGAGGTAAAACTCCGGGGCATGTTGGACGGATAATGGGCTGAAGGCGCTGTCGCCTTCGAGATCTTATCGGGGGAGGTTGGGCTCGCCATGCGAGACTTTTCCTCCTCCCCCCTCGAAACCTTTGGGGAGCGGGGTGGATATGGATGCGGTGGTACCTCATTTGGAGGATCCACCGTCTCCGAACCACCCAGCCGAAACTCGCTTAGTGCTGTCCTCCTTTCGGGGGAAGGCTTTAGCAACCCCGGAAGATGGCCTCACGAGTCTAACGACTCGGTGGAGGAACGCGGCCGTTTCACCTTACGGAAAATGATCTCGCTGGGGAAAGGGAGGGAAGCGCTCTGGGTGGGTAGAACACACAAAAGTGTTCCGAATGGCCACGGAAACGAGCGAGCTCGTAGGCCTAGAGGGGCCAGGAGCAGAGGGTGTCTTTCTTAACATTGAGGCATAGGACGTCCCAGGAAGCACCGGGCGCGCCAGGAACAAGTCCTTAGCCCGCGAAATGAGAGACGATCCTGGGCCTGAACGGCCAGGATTTCTTTCTCAAGGAGGTATGCACCACATTGCTTCGAAGAAGCGGGGTGCGGTTCTCCGCAATTGACACACTTGGCCACACTCGATTTGGACTTATCGTATGCAGCCTTGGAGCAACTTGCACAGACTTAGGGTAACCCCGACTTTGCGCGTCTACAGGAGCGATAGAGTATGGCCTAGGTGATGCCGTTGATGCTCAGGGCAAAGAGTGTGACACTGAGGACACTTCCCTGCGGGACACCCTCTTCGTGCTCCTTTGGGCCGGAGAGGGCTCCCCCCACCCGTACGCGGAATCGACGATCTCGCAAAAATTCAGATATAAACATTGGGAGGCGCCCCTTCGCCCCCATCGTGTGGAGTCTCCATGATACCGTATCGCCATGCGGTATCATAGGCCTTCTCCAGATCAAAAAACACCGTTGCGTAGTGCTGACTACGAAGGAAAGCCTCGCAGACGGCATTTTCCAATCGGAGCAGAGCATCCGACGTGGAGTGGAACTTACGGAAGCCGCACTGTGAAGAAGACAGATGGCCTCCGCTGTCCAGGAAATAGGCTAATCTAACATTTACCAATTTCTCCATCAACTTGCACACGCAAAAGGTTGGAGTGATCTCTCCCCGGCTTGCGAAAGGCTAGCACAGTAGCGATTCGCCAGGAGTCTGGGAGAAGACCTTCCCCCCAGATCCTGTTGAACAAATCTAACAGAAAGGCCATGCCTCGCTCACCCAGGTGTCGAAGCATGGCGTACGGAAAATCGTCCGGACCATGGGCGGTGTCCGCGAACGAAGCGAGAGCGGAACGCGACTCACTCACAGTAAACTTGTCGTTGAAGGGTTCAGCCGGCGGCCTTCCGCGACATGACGACGTGCATTGAATGCTGGCGGAGCAGCATCACGGCTAGAGAATGCGGCAAAAGCGGTCGCTAAGGATTCCGCCACGGACGCGGGGTCCGAGATTGTGGTCCCATTCTCCTGGAGAACGGGAGGGATGTCCTGCGAGAACTTGCCCCGAATCCTTTTAACTCGCTTCCATACCTCAGCTAAAGGGGTCTTCCCGTTAAGTGAAGACACGTATGCCCGCCAAGAAGAGCGGCGGGCGTGCTTCGAAATATACCGGAACCTAGCCCTAGCCCGACGAATTTCAGCGATAGTGAAATCGCTCGGGGGGCGCTTATAGCGCATGTAGGCATAACGCTTCTGTTTGAGGGCCGTCTCACACTCAGCCGACCACCATGGGAGTGGTCGGCGTGCAAAACGGCCAGACGTCCTAGGAATAGTCAGCAGGCCCACGGCGATGAGGTTGTCGGAAAAGAACTCAACGGCCTCATCTACCGACCTAAACTCCTCGACTGAGATAGAGAATTCAGTCATTTCCTGAAATGCAGGCCACCGCGCCCGCGCCAAGCACCACCGAGGTGGTCTCTCAGGCGGCAGTTGCCCTGAATATGATATTTGAATGGGAAAGTGATCACTACCATGGAGGTCATCGACCACCCCCCTATCAAAATCAGGCTGTGCATCCGAAGAGCAAAAAGATAGGTCGAGGCAAGAAAATGAAGCGGTTCTCGGACAATGAGGCGTAAACTCATCCACGTTTAAAACACCCATCTCAAGCTCTTCGATCAGATCGGCAAGGACTTTTCCCCTGGGATTTATGGAGTAATCTCCCCATAGAGGATGCCTGCCGTTCAGATCTCCAAGCAAGAGATAGGGCCTCGGCAACCGTGCCACTACGCGGCGGAAGTCCCCCGCGTACGGTGGAATGTACGCAGAAATCAGAGTATACCTCCTATCCAGGTGCAGCTGCACAGCCACTGCCTGAAAGGAGTTATCTAAAGAAAGGAAGAACGGAGACATCATGCCGGGTGTAAACCGCGCATCCCCCAGCCCGGCCATCCCGCGGTGGTGGAGTCGCAAGACCCTTATACCCCGGAAGGGCGGGCAGGGGGCACGCGCCTAGCATGGTCTCCTGCAAAACGATAGCTAACGGGGAACGGGATGAGACGAGCCTCCGCAACTCCTCCCAGTTGGCCCGGAGTCCACGGCAATTCCATTGAAGGAATATGCCCTCCAGGCCTAGCTCGGAGGAGACGCGGGGGCCCTCCTCGAACTGAAGACCCTCACGGGAATGGCCGTACGCTTCCCGGGGGAAGAACCCCGGGCGCTGTCGCCTTCGAGGACTTATTGGGGGAGGTTGGGCTCGCCATGCGAGTCTTTTCCTCCCTCCGCCTCGAAACCTTAGGCGGGCGTTGCGGCTTTGGAGGCGGGGGGCCCTCTTTTCGAGGAACCACCGTCTCCGAGCCACTCGCTCCACCACCTCGGGGCATGGGCGAAGGGGCCGAAGCTCCTTTGTTGCTCTCCTTCTTTCGGGGAACAGCTTTAGGAACCCCGGAAGATGGCCTAGCGACCATCTTCAGGGGTGTTGCCTCCTGTGAGTCTGACTCGGTGTAGGCGTGTGATCGTTTCGCCTTACGGAAAACGGTCACACTGGGGAAAGAGGAGGGAGCCCTGGTTTTAGCCGGGGCTGGGTGTGAACCCTTTTTGCCGCCAGCTTTACCAGGAGAGCGCCCGGGTTGAGTAGAGCCCGCATAAGGGCTCCGAATGGGCGCGGAAACAACCGTGCTAGTTGGCCTGGATGGGCCAGGAGCAGCGGGTGCCTTTCTAACTATTGAGGCATATGACGTCCCAGGCAGAGCCGGGCGCGCCAGGACCAAGTCCTTAGCCTCGCGGAATGAGAGTCGATCCTGGGCCTGACGGCCAGGATTTCTTTCTCAAAGAAATATGCACCACATTGCTTCGAAGAAGCGGGATGCGGCTCTCCGCAATTGACACACTTGGCCACACACGATTTGGACTTATCGTGTGCGACCTTGGAGCAATTTACACAGACTTCGGGTGACCCCGACTTTGCACGTCTACATGAGCGATTCGTATGGCCGAAGCGGTGACAGTAATAGCACCGCCGCGGCAGTGGCACGAATGCCTTCACGCGGTAGCGGTACCAACCGGCACGCACCGACTCAGGGAGCTTGTCACAGTCGAACGTGACGAAGAGTGTAGGGGTGGGTCTCGAGGCCCCTCCCTGTTTTCTCATCACACGTTCGACCTTGACCGCTCCACGGTCAGCCAGCTTTAGGGTGATGTCCTCAATGGAGTAGTCAACGAGTTCCCTCGCATAAACTACTCCTTTCACAAAGTTCATGGTAGAGTGCGGCGTCACACTCACCGGGGTGCCATGAAGTGTCCGAAGAGCACTTATCTTGGCCGCCTCGAGGGATTCGCCGCATTCGCCAGAAGGCTCCCGTCCGAGAAACGGGTCACCTTCGGCTCTCTACCAATTGCACTAGCTAATCCTCTCCTCTGATGGATCATGTTGCCCTTAGACAACATGGTACCATCAGTGGAGCGAATAACGAAGAAGCGTTTGAAGCCAGCGGGCTCGAAAACGCCAGGTAACCTCTGAATCAGGGGCCCTGATGTCATCGAGGCTCCGCCCTGTGCACTTTTCGTCTTTGTCATAGTCAGGAGCTCCGTACCCGGGGGAGCAGAGGGGCCGGATGTGCCGGTCTTGGTCTGGTCGCTTGCCAAAGTGGCAGCAGACCCATCCGTCCCCCCCCCCCCACAGCCGCCGCGGATGGAGAGGAGCCCCGAGTCTTCTTAGTCTTTCTTGTCTATATCTTCTTTTTAGGAGAGGAGGGCGTGGAATGAACCCGCTTCTCTACTCCGCCGACAGAAGCCCCTAGGCCAGATGGACCGGCCTCAGCCAGGTCCTTCTCCGAAATGTAATGTAAAAGGTCCTGGTTGTCGCAGGGGCACCGGTCAGAGGAGATCCCTACCCTCCTTGTGCTGCCTCAGAGGCCCCAGCTGTTTGAGGAGGACCTTGCATAGGGGCGGATTCAGGTTCGGTGCTTGGCACCGAGCCCGGATTCCCCCCCATGGAAGGCCCTACCCTCTGAGGCTGGGTTTCCTCAAGGACCATGTCTATCACAGGAGGGGCCTCCAGTTGGCAATTCTATCCCAGGACATCGCAGGTCCCCTTGGCAGCTTCACCAGTCTTTTGTGGGGAGGCACAGGCCTTGATCCCGGCAAGGTTTAAGATTCTTGCCAGCAGGTCTTTTGAGGGAAGCGACTGAAGGGGCCTGGCTTTCCTCTTCCCCCTAAGGGGGTTTGCCCTACCGAGCCGCTTGCACGAGGGGCGGTCGGCAATGGGCTGCCTGCTGGCTTTCTTGGGAGTCCCCTTAGAAAGCAAAGGAGGGACTGCCGCTGGAGATAGGGAGGTGCCCGAAAGCACCTCCAGAGAAGGGGGTAAGGGGGAGTACCCTACACCCGTAGGCGTAGGAGAGGAGTAAGCCTGCTCTCCGGTTAAAGAGGTATGGAGGGTCCCCTGCGCAAGCACAGGGGGGGGGGGGACCTCCATCTTTTCTGTGGAGCTGCACGAGGGCGGCTCCGTTGCTTTAGGGGGAATTATGGGGAGATGTATTTGTTTTGCATCATTGGGCATGGTGACCCTCTTTGTTTTACGGGACGCAATCGCTCACCACTTCTCGCAGTAGCCCGCACTGCAAGAGGTGCTTACAGGCCTGCTGGCAGAGCCAGGCGCCGCCATTCGGGACCACCCCTCCCACCTGATGGCCTGGCAGTCCATCGGCATGGCGGCTCCACCTTAGACACGGCGTAAAATATATAGATTGTGAAGAGGAGAGGAAAAGGAATATGAGGAAGGTATGGGTGGGGATGAAGCAGGTTAAAAACCAGCCACCCCAGACCGGACCTCAGGGGTTAGGGATCATTGTCCCCCACCCCTTCAGCCCCGATGCGGGACGGTTGGCTGAGAAGAAGGTCAGCATCTACCCTGTGAAATTAGAGGCTGACCAGAGAAAGTTGTGGGAGAGGTTGTATGAAAAGCGAGGAAACAAGTGTTTTGAAGGAAGAAGAAGAGGCTAAGCTGGGGTCGGACGGGGTGCTGAGTCCCGTCAGCACGGCGGCCAAGATGGCAAATCGCCGCGGCCCTTACGGGGAGCTTATGGTAAAGTGCGGCCTCACACTCACAGGCGTGCCATCTAGTGTCCGAAGTACACGAATCATGGCCGCCTCGGAGGAATTTAACGCATTCGCCCAAAGGCTCCCGTCCGAGAAACGGGCCACCCTTCGGTTCTCTACCAATCACGCTAGCTAGAGCTCTCCTCTGATGGATCATGTTGCCCTTAGCCAACATGCTGCTATCAGTGGAGCGAATAACAAGGAAGCGTTTGAAGCCAGGTACCCTCTGAATGAGGGTACCCGAAGTAATTGAGACTCCGCTCTGCGCAGTTCTTGTCTTCATCTCGGACTCTGCACCCGGGGTAGGACGTGCCGATCTTTGCTTGGTTGCTTAGCGAAAAAGCAACAGACCAGTCCGTGCCCACGGCTCCCGCGGGGGGAGAGGATCCCAGTCTTTTTCTTGTTCTTTATCTTTTTAGGAGAAGGGGGCGAGGAATGAATCCATTTCTCTCCTCCGTCGGCACGATCGCCTAGGCCAGATGGGCCGGCCTCGGCAATATCCCTTCTCTGAAATGGAGGTCTTTCTTGCCTGTCATAGGAGCACCAGCCAGGGAAGGAGATCCCTCCTCTCCTTGTGAAGCCTCGGGGACCCGAGGCGTCTGAGGAGGAGCTTGCATAGGGGCGGACACGAGTTCTGTGATTGGCACCGAGCCCGGGTTCGACCCCAGCCAAGATCCTACCATCTGGGGCGGGGTCACTTCAGGGACCATGTCCATCTCAGGGGTGGGGGGGCGCTCCATGCCCCCCCCCCCCTTCGAGAGATCACAGATCCCATTCGAGGTTACTTTTTCACCTAATGAAGGCGAACCGGGATCCGTCGAGGAATAGAGGGGGGCACGTACAATGACCCCCTGTAATCTCTTAGCGCACAGGTGCAGGATGTTAGGGGGGAAGGATCGACGCGCTCCAACTTGGAGCGGTCAATTTTAATTTTCAGCCGACTGCGTGCTTTCTTGGCAGTCCCTTGTGAAAGAAAAGAAGGGACTGCCACTGGAAAGAGGGAGGAACCCAAGGGCGCCCCGGGAGAAGGGGATGAAGGGAAGTCCCCTACACCCGTAGTCTTGGGAGAGGACTAAGCCTCCTCTCCGGTAGAAGAAATTTGGAGGGTCCCCTGACAAAACACAGGGAGGGGGGGGACCTCCATTTCTTCAGTGGAGCTGCCTGAAGGGGGCTCCGGTGATGGTAGAGGGAGAGTATTAGTTTGTTTGTTTTTCTATTTAAATCATCATTGGGCATGGTGACACTGTAATTGTCACGAGACGCAAACGCTTATCACCCCACTAGGAGCCCGCTCTGCGAGGGGTGAACACAGGGCTGGAAGAACAAGCTGCCGCCATTTGAGGCCACTTCCTCCACCTAGTGACCTGGCAGCCTATCAACATGGCGGCTCCACTTTGGGCAGGGCGTAAAATTGATAGACAGAGAAAGTAAAAAGTGTATGTGAGGAAGGTGTGAGCGGTTTAAAGCAAGTTGTTAAAAACCCACCACCCTAGGCCGGAGCTCAGGGGTGAAGGAACATTATCTCCTCCTCCCTCAGCCCCGATCCGGGATAGTTGGGTGAGAGGAAGCTGGTCGGCCTCTACCCTGTGAAGTTAGAGGCCGACCAGAGAAAGTTGTGGGAGAAGTTGTCAGAAAGGAGAAGAGGCTAAGCTGGGGCCGGACAGGGCACTGAGTCCCGTCAACACGGCGGCCAGGAAGGCAAATCGCCGCGCCCCTTACGGGGGGGGGTTCAGAGATGGCGTGCACCGATTTATGTATGTGTTGTCTCTGCTGTGGTGAGCGGGTAGGGAGGCGAGAATGAGGAAAAAATGTGGAGGATGTGCACTTCTGGTTCCTGGTTGGTGGTGGGTTTGTTCTGAAGCTATGACATGGGTGGGGAGGATAGTCTGATCTTGAATAGAATAGGCAGGGGGGAAAGGAGAGTTTAGGTGTGTGTCATTAGGGAGTACTTTTGTTTCTGGGTGGTTATTTATTGGAGTGGATTGTGTGGATCCAGTGATTATGCAGAGGGGTTTGTTTTGTGTGAGATGGAGTGTGTCTGCGATGGAGAGCTGGCTTAGATGCCAGGCTGGGAAAGTGCAGTTAAGTGTAGAACGGATGAATTGCTTGTATAGCATAATGAGGTTTTTATCTCTTGTCCAAAGTTGGAGCGAATAAGTGAATGCAATGCATTTTTTTGGTGTTTTGTTGCAGGTTTCGGTCCTATGTTGGCCAAGTATTGTGGAGGCTTGGTTGAGTGAGATACAGATATTAAGTCTGATGGTTGGGCGCCTGTGCGATTTTTTTTTTAGGGAATTTTGAGGTGAGACTTTTTGTTTGTGTATAGACATTGCTTGAGTCTTAGAAGCTATGTTTGCATGTTTCTAGTGGCTTTGTTATGTTGTTGTGTTGTGAGGTGATGGTTAAGTCGTTGGTGTAAGATTCAATGGCAATGTAGGGGTCGTGGGAGGGAGGGAGGGAGGTCTTGCATGAATAATTTGAAAAGAGCGGGGAAAAGAATTGTCCTTTGGGGGGACAACCATTGTAAAGGCATGTATTTTGAAAAGGTGAGGTTTTGAGTGACTCCAGTTTGTCTGTCAGAGAGAAACAACTTTTTGTTGTTTTGGGTGTATGTTGAAGATTTTCTGGGTTATGATATGACTTGGAACCGTATCTAAAGCTTTGTTGATATCGATGTAGACTAAAATTGTTCTTTATTTCGGAAAGGGGTGGGATTTTGATCGAAACTGCTTAGAATGTGTCAGTTTGGTGAGGAGGGTGGTTGTGGTTGTCTGAAGCCAAGTTGGATGGGAGCCAGTGAAACGTGAGGTTTGATGCGTTCTACAATTTTTTAGTGTTTTGGATATTGTGGATAGAAGCGAGATAGGGGGATAAGATGATGGTTGGTTGGGAAGAGGGGGGTCTAAGTATGAAGACAATGAGTGCTTTTTCCGATTGTTGGAATTTGGTTGAATAATTTGGTGAGTTAGGAGCGCATTAGGACCAAGGTGCCTTAAGTGTATGTTCGATATCACGTCTAGGTCAATCATATTCACATTCCGGTCATTTTACATACCCACATTATACAAGTCAAAGTATTCTCGCCATCTACTTTTAACCTACTCATTGCTCACAAGCACCCTCCCATTCTTATCCTTGATGTCCACAACTATTCTCTTGCTTTCTCACCTTTCTTACATCCAGAATAACTTAATGTTCTCATCCGGATCTTCAATCGTTTTGTCCAAATACATCCAACACAGGAAGCTCCCAAAACAATAGGTCCAAATCATCAACTATGCGCCGTTCCACTGTGTAAGAAACTGCCTCCTCACGTCAGAAACGGGTCGCCCTGGCAAAGCTCCAATCCCCCCCCCAACTAAGCATAAACACCGCAGCGACCTGACTCACGCTGGGACGTGCAACCGCTGAGACAAGGACACTGATTAAGACTTGTACCACATGTTCAAAATCTAGAGATACAGAAGTCCATTCAGTTGTTGGCGTAGTTGGGCGAGGCCGCTGGCCCATGGAAAGGCCCACGCCAGGGAGAACTTAAAAAAACCAAACAGCCAAAACGAGTTTTAACTACCAAACATTTCAAACCTGGACTCCGCACTCCTCCTGAATTCTGCGCAGTTTCATACCACCGGGCCCCCGCAGTACTCCTCTTCGGGGAGCGGGTATCTCCTTTGTGACGATGACTGGCAAATTATCTTTATTTGATCGGGGCTTCGAGAGCGTCTCGTTCATGATAGCCAGGATCGACTTCTTAGCCACGATTCCTTGATCAATGGCCTCCATAATGATCTTGGACGAGACACCCGGCACCTTGATATCGGCCTGAAGAGCCGTGATACCATCCTTGGTTCCTGCCAGTTTGAAGTCCATATCACCCATATAGTCCTCGATTCCCTAAAGATAAAGGGTATGACAATTTCACCATGTGCATCATAAGAGCACAATTAAGTGTCGATGACCTCACAATAACACCCAAGCACAGCAAAGAGAAACGTGACACCATATATCGCCGACAGTTTCCTAGAAGAGGTGCGCCTTCCCATCTGGAAAGATTTTTTTTTTTTTTATAGAGCCACACTAGCAACTACCTACTTGGGCATAAGTCGCCGAAAAAAACGACAGCCTAGAACTAGGCTACTTTTAAAAAAAAAATATATGAAAACATAACGATATAAATTGGAAAACTTAACAATCAGGAAGCAGTCTCCGGCAGCGGGGGGAGGTCCCCCTCACCCCGATGCAGGAGAGTGCAACCTACAAAACAACAATATCAAACGAAAAACAAAAAGAACCTTAAATAAAGGGGAGAAAGCCGGCCTCCCCCCACAAGTCAATGTGCACGAACTCGTCCCGAGCACAAGGGACAGGCGGTAGCGACCCCGCCCATCCCGGTACCGGGACAAGTATCGTGCGCGAAGATCACCCAGACTGGGACATTCGACAAGAATGTGCCGAACAGTCTGGGGGACGACGCAGTCGTTGCAATAGGGCGCAGGCGAGCGCTCCATCAAATAGCGATGGGTCACACGAGTGTGCCCGATTCGGAGACGACAGAAAGCAACCTGAAGCCGCCGCGGCATTGGGGGATAGGTCCATGGGAACAGTCGCGGCGCAATGGCACGCAACTTTAAGTTCCCTTCGACCGTCCCCCGTAAGGGGCGCGGCGATTTGCCATCCTGGCCGCCGTGCTGACGGGATCCAGCGCTCCGTCCGGCCCCAGCTTAGCCTCTCTTCCTTCATTCAGATAGCCGGATTTCGCCCCTACCTCGTCGCTTTTCATACAACCTCTCCCACAACTTTCTCTGGTCAGCCTCTAATTTCACAGGGTAGATGCTGACCTTCTTCTCAAGCCAACCACCCCGGATCGGGGCTGAGGGGGGAGGGGACATTGTTCCCTAACCCCTGAGCTCCGGTTCGGGATGGAGGTTTGTTAACAACCTGCTTCATCCCTTTCCCTCTCCTCTTCACATTGTATCAATTTTACGCCGTGTCCAAGGTGGAGCCGCCATGCCGATGGACTGCCAGGCCACCAGGCGGGAGGGGTGGTCCCGAATGGCGGCGCCTGGCTCTGCCAGGCCTGTAAGCACCTCTTGCAGTGCGGGCTACTGCGAGAAGTGGTGAGCGATTGCGTCCCGTAAAACAAAGAGGGTCACCATGCCCAATGATGCAAAACAAATACATCTCCCCTTAATTCCCCCTAAAACAACGGAGCCGCCCTCGTGCAGCTCCACAGAAAAGATGGAGGTCCCCCCCCTGTGCTTGCGCAGGGGACCCTCCATACCTCTTTAACCGGAGAGCAGGCTTACTCCTCTCCTACGCCTACGGGTGTAGGGGACTCCCCCTCACCCCCTTCTCTGGAGGTGCTTTCGGGCACCTCCCTATCTCCAGCAGCAGTCCCTCCTTTGCTTTCTAAGGGGACTCCCAAGAAAGCCAGCAGGCAGCCCATTGCCGACCGCCCCTCGTGCAAGCGGCTCGGTAGGGCAAACCCCCTTAGGGAGAAAGAGGGAAGCCAGGCCCCTTCAGTCGCTTCCCTCAAAAGACCTGCTGGCAAGAATCTTAAACCTTGCCGGGGTCAAGGCAAGTGCCTCCCCACAAAAGACTGGTGAAGCTGCCAAGGGGACCTGCGATGTCCTGGGAGAGAATGGCCAACTGGAGGCCCCTCCTGTGATAGACATGGTCCTTGAGGAAACCCAGCCTCAGAGGGTAGGGCCTTCCATGCGGGGAAATCCGGGCTCGGCGCCAAGCACCGAACCTGAATCCGCCCCTATGCAAGGTCCTCCTCAAACAGCTGGGGCCTCTGAGGCAGCACAAGGAGGGGAGGGATCTCCTCTGACCGGTGCCCCTAGGACAACCAGGACCTTTTCCATTTCGGAGAAGGACCTGGCTGAGGCCGGTCCATCTGGCCTAGGGGCTTCTGTCGGCGGAGGAGAGAAGCGGGTTCATTCCCCGCCCTCCTCTCCTAAAAAGAAGAAAAAGACAAGAAAGACTAAGAAGACTCGGGGCTCCTCTCCATCCGCGGCGGCTGTGGGGGGAAGACGGATGGGTCTGCTGCTACTTTGGTAGGCGACCAGGCCAAGACCGGCACATCCGGCCCCTCTGCCCCCCCCGGGTACGGAGCTCCTGACTATGACAAAGACGAAAAGTGCACAGGGCGGAGCCTCGATGACATCAGGGCCCCTGATTCAGAGGTTACCTGGCGTTTTCGAGCCCGCTGGCTTCAAACGCTTCCTCGTTATTCGCTCCACTGATGGTACCATGTTGTCCAAGGGCAACATGATCCATCAGAGGAGAGGATTAGCTAGTGCAATTGGTAGAGAGCCGAAGGTGACCCGTTTCTCGGACGGGAGCCTTCTTGCGAATCCCGCCGAGGCGGCCAAGATAAGTGCTCTTCGGACACTTCATGGCACCCCGGTGAGTGTGACGCCGCACTCTACCATGAACTTTGTGAAAGTAGTAGTTTATGCGAGGGAACTCGTTGACTACTCCATTGAGGACATCACCCTAGAGCTGGCAGACCATGAGGCGGTCAAGGTCGAACGTGTGATGAGAAAACAGGGAGGGGCCTCGAGACCCACCCCTACACTCTTCGTCACGTTCGACTGTGACAAGCTCCCTGAGTCGGTGCGTGCCGGTTGGTACCGCTACCGCGTGAAGGCATTCATGCCACTGCCGCGGCGGTGCTATTACTGTCACCGCTTCGGCCATACGAATCGCTCATGTAGACGTGCAAAGTCGGGGTCACCCGAAGTCTGTGTAAATTGCTCCAAGGTCGCACACGATAAGTCCAAATCGTGTGTGGCCAAGTGTGTCAATTGCGGAGAGCCGCACCCCGCTTCTTCGAAGCAATGTGGTGCATATTTCTTTGAGAAAGAAATCCTGGCCGTCAGGCCCAGGATCGACTCTCATTCCGCGAGGCTAAGGACTTGGTCCTGGCGCGCCCGGCTCTGCCTGGGACGTCATATGCCTCAATAGTTAGAAAGGCACCCGCTGCTCCTGGCCCATCAAGGCCAACTAGCACGGTTGTTTCCGCGCCCATTCGGAGCCCTTATGCGGGCTCTACTCAACCCGGGCGCTCTCCTGGTAAAGCTAGCCGCAAAAAGGGTTCACACCCAGCCCCGGCTAAAACCAGGGCTCCCTCCTCTTTCCCCAGTGTGACCGTTTTCCGTAAGGCGAAACGATCACACGCCTCCACCGAGTCAGACTCACAGGAGGCAACACCCCTGAAGATGGTCGCTAGGCCATCTTCCGGGGTTCCTAAAGCTGTTCCCCGAAAGAAGGAGAGCAACAAAGGAGCTTCGGCCCCTTCGCCCATGCCCCGAGGAGGAGCGAGTGGCTCGGAGACGGTGGTTCCTCGAAAAGAGGGCCCCCCGCCTCCAAAGCCGCAACGCCCGCCTAAGGTTTCGAGGCGGAGGGAGGAAAAGACTCGCATGGCGAGCCCAACCTCCCCCAATAAGTCCTCGAAGGCGACAGCGCCTTCAGCGCATTGTCCGGCCAACAGCGCCCGGGGTTCTGCCCCGGGAAGCGTACGGCCATTCCCGTGAGGGTCTTCAGTTCGAGGAGGGCCCCCGCGTCTCCTCCGAGCTAGGCCTGGAGGGCATATTCCTTCAATCGAATTGCCGTGGACTCCGGGCCAACTGGGAGGAGTTGCGGAGGCTCGTCTCATCCCGTTCCCCGTTAGCTATCGTTTTGCAGGAGACCATGCTAGGCGCGTGCCCCCTGCCCGCCCTTCGGGGTATAAGGGTCTTGCGACCCCACCACCGCGGGATGGCCGGGCTAGGATATGCGCGGTTTACACCCGGCATGATGTCTCCGTTCTTCCTTTCTCTTTAGATACCTCCTTTCAGGCAGTGGCTGTGCAGCTGCACCTGGATAGGAGGTATACTCTGATTTCTGCGTACATTTCACCGTCAGCTGACTTCCGCCGCGTAGTGGCACGGTTGCCGAGGCCCTATCTCTTGCTTGGAGATCTGAACGGCAGGCATCCTCTATGGGGAGATTACTCCATAAATCCCAGGGGAAAAGTCCTTGCCGATCTGATCGAAGAGCTTGAGATGGGTGTCCTAAACGTGGATGAGTTTACGCATCACTGTCCGAGAACCGCTTCATTTTCTTGCCTCGACCTATCTTTGCGCTCTTCGGATGCACAGCCTGATTTTGATTGCGAGGTGGTCGATGACCTCCATGGTAGTGATCACTTTCCCATTCAAATATCATTTTCAGGGCAACTGCCGCCTGAGAGACCACCTCGGTGGTGCTTGGCGCGGGCGCGGTGGCCTGCATTTCAGGAAATGACTGAATTCTCTATCTCAGTCGAGGGGTTTAGGTCGGTAGATGAGGCCGTTGAGTTCTTCTCCGGCAACCTCATCGCCGTGGGCCTGACTACTATTCCTAGGACGTCTGGCCGTTTTGCACGCCGACCACTCCCATGGTGGTCGGCTGAGTGTGAGACGCCCCTCAAACAGAAGCGTTATGCCTACATGCGCTATAAGCGCCGCCCGAGCGATTTCACTGTCGCTGAATTTCGTCGGGCTAGGGCTAGATTCCGGTATATTTCGAAGCACGCCCGCCGCTCTTCTTGGCGGGCATACGTGTCTTCACTTAACGGGAAGACCCCTTTAGCTGAGGTATGGAAGCGAGTTAAAAGGATTCGGGGCAAGTTCTCGCAGGACCCCCCTCCCGTTCTCCAGGAGAATGGGACCGCAATCTCGGACCCCGCGTCCGTGGCGGAATCCTTAGCGACCGCTTTTTCCGCATTCTCTAGCCGTGATGCTGCTCCGTGCAGGGGGCACGCGCTTAGAAGGTCTCGTGCAAAAAGATAGCTAACAGGGAACGGGAAGAGACGAGCCTCCGCAGCTCCTCCCAGTTGGCCCGGAGTCCACGGCAATTCCATTGAAGGAATATGCCCTCCAGGCCTAGCTCGGAGGAGACGCGGGGGCCCTCCTCGAACTGAAGACCCTCACGGGAATGGCCGTACGCTTCCCGGGGCAGAACCCCGGGCGCTGTTGGCCGGACAAAGCGCTGAAGGCGCTGTCGCCTTCGAGGACTTATTGGGGGAGGTTGGGGTCGCCATGCGAGTCTTTTCCTCCCTCCGCCTCGAAACCTTAGGCGGGCGTTGCGGCTTCGGAGGCGGGGGACCCTCTTTTCGAGGAACCACCGTCTCCGAGCCACTCGCTACACCTCGGAGCGTGGGCGAAGGAGCCGAAGATTCTTTGTTGCTGTCCTCCTTTCGGGGGACAGCTTTAGGAACACCGGAAGATGGCCTAGCGACCATCTTCAGGGGTGTTGCCTCCTGTGAGTCTAACGGGTCACCTTCGGCTCTCTACCAATTGCACTAGCTAATCTTCTCCTCTGATGGATCATGTTGCCCTTGGACAACATGGTGCCATCAGTGGAGCGAATAACGAGGAAGCGTTTGAAGCCAGCGGGCTCGAAAACGCCAGGTAACCTCTGAATGAGGGGCCCCGATATCATCGAGGCTCCTCCCTGTGCACTTTTGTTCTTAGTCAGGGGCTCCGCAACCGGGGGGCAGAGGGGGGGGGGGCGGATGTGTCGATCTTGGCTTGGTCACTTTCCAGAGTGGCAGCAGACCCATCCGTCCCCGCAACCCCCGCGGATGGAGAGGAGCCCCGAGTCTTTTTTGTCTTTTTCTTTTTTGGAGAGAAGGGCGGGGAATGAACCCGCTTCTCACCTCCGCCGGAAGAAGCCCCCAGGCCAGATGAACCGGCCTCAGCCAGGTCATTCTCCGAAATTAGGAAGGTTCTGATAGTCGTGGGGGCACCGGTCGGAGGAGATCCCTCCCCTCCTTGTACTGCTTCGGAAGCCACAGCCGTTTGAGGACCTTGCATATGGGCGGATTCGGGTTCGGTGCTTGGCGCCGAGCCCGGATTCCCCCTCATGGAAGGCCCTACCGTCTGAGGCTGGGTTTCCTCAAGGACCATGTCTATCTCAGGGGGGGCCTCCAGTTGGCCATCCCCCCCCCCAAGACATCGCAGGTCCCGTTGGCAGTATCGTCACTAGTCTTCTGTGGGGAGGCATGGGCCTTGACCCCGGCAAGGTTCAATATTCTTGCCAGCAGGTCTTTTGAGGGAAGCGACCGAAGGGGCCTGGCTTCCCTCTCCCCCCTAAGGGGGTTTGCCCTACCGAGCCGCTTCGATGTGGAGCGGCTGGCTAAGGGCTGCCTGCTGGCTTTCTTGGCAGTCCCCTTGGAAAGCAAAGGAGGAACTGCCGCTGGAATTAGGGAGGTGACCGAAAGCACCTCCAGAGAAGGGGGTGAGGGGGAGTCCCCTACACCCGTAGCCATACGAGAGGAGTAAGCCTCCTCTCCGGTTAAAGAAGTATGGAGGGTCCCCTGCGCAAGCACAAGGGGAAGGACCTCCATTTTCTCGGTGGAGCTGCCCGAGGGCGGCTCCGTCGATGTTATAGGGAAAGTTGGGGGTTGGGTTTTTTTTTAATACTCATCATTGGGCATGGTGACCATCTTTTTTACACGGGATGCAATCGCGCACACCTCTCGCAGTAGCCCGCACTGCGAGAGGTGCTTACAAGCCCGGCAGAGCCAGGCGCCGCCATTTGGGACCACCCCTCCCGCCTGGTGGCCTGGCAGTCCATCGGCATGGCGGCTCCACCTTAGACACGGCGTAAAACAGATAGATTTTGAAGACGAGAGGAAAAGGGATGTTAGGAAGGTATGGGTCGGGATGAAGCAGGTTGTTAAAAACCAACCACCCCAGACCGGAGCTCAGGGGTTAGGGAACATTGGCCCCTCCCCCCTCAGCCCCGATCCAGGACGGTTGGCGAGAAGAAGGTCAGCATCTACCCTGTGAAATTAGAGGCTGACCAGAGAAAGTTGTGGGAGAGGTTGTATGAAAAGAGAGGAAAGAAGTGTTTTGAAGGAAGGAAGAGAGGCTAAGCTGGGGCCGGACGGGGTGCTGAGTCCCGTCAGCACGGCGGCCAGGATGGCAAATCGCCGCGCCCCTTACGGGGCCATCTGGAAAGACTACGAGGAAGTCCGAGAAGGCTTTCAAAGTCCCACCCACACCCTGGATGGCAAAGACAGGTAACCATTCCCTCACCTCGTACGGGTAGGAGTCGGTACCTGGAAGGTCCGTTGCCGGTTATCTGGGCCCACAGTCTCTGCACCTACCCCTGCCTCTCCGCACCACGGAGCGTGATGACTCAACCACCGGGCTCAAAACATATCTCTGCACAGAATGCCACATAAATATCACCCTCGGCCACAACCTTGGTCCAATGCAACACATGCACAAACTGGACACATCTCGCTAAACCACACAAACAAATACACAACTACCCCCTCCCTGCCACAAACCCCTACCTATCTGCGTACGTACACACTAAGCGCCCTATACATAAAAATATACAGTTCTTACAAAACAAGACAATGTAAACTATTAACTAACCAAAATTTCCACCTTGCCCTTATACAAAAACACTCCTCGCTCAAGACACTCACTCGAAACATTAGGAACTGCACTACTCACACAACACTGTCCAAGGCTTTATAAGATTACTTGAGAAAGACTACTCCACAAACACGCCACTTGATTAACGATGCTCTCCGCATAGAACTCATTTCCATGCATATAAACCTAAGGAATTACTCCTATAAGATAATAAACATACCTACATCCACCTTAAGAAGGTGTCAACAAAATTACATTCTTCACCTAGAAACCCCTACAAAGACACCTACTCTCCAATGAGGTGAAGCACTCTTAACAATCAAAATACAGCGACTAATGCCCGCGCTGTAAAGTCTGCAGCTGCCACCCGCGTAATCACGCTTGCCTGCTCGCTCGTTCGTAAGTAGGCAGTCGCCAGATGAGTTCTTAAAAAAAAAAATCTTAACACTCAATAAACATACTAAAGCACAAGAATAGAGCCACTCGAACACCCATATCAGCACAACCAACAACACATCACGGTACCCCCATTCTATAAATGTGCATGTGTGAATTTTCAGTGCCTATCTAGCGACTGCTACCAAGGGCAGAAGTCACGGCAACAACAGATTTATCCTATTACTTGGTTACATTAAAAAGAAACAAAATAACAAAAAACAAACAAAACAAACATTAAACAGAAAAAAAGGCCAAACTAAAGAACAAAAAAAACAAGCAAACGACCAACACCAAAGCGAGTCAAATAAAATGGAGGGGGGCCAGCATCCTCCAGAAGTCAAATTGTTCACAAGACTATGTACACAAACCCGTCTCGAGAACAAGGGAGAAGCGGTAGCGACCTTAATCGTCTTGGTACCAGGACAAGTAACGTGCGTGAAGATAACCCACACTGGGACATTTAGGAGCATTTAACAACAATGTGCCCAACAGTCTGGGGGATTCAACGCACCGTCGCAAGGAGGCGCAGGGGAGCCTCCATCAAATGGCGGTGCGTCCCACGAGTGTCTCCCACCTTCTGTCCAGGCAGCCCAGAGGGCTGAGCTGATTCTTGCCATGCAGTCAGTGTGAGGTATGGTCGCCCAGTCCTCGTGGTCTCTTTGGCGTCCTCGTTCTCCGCAATTCCCACCTGTCCAGGAACCCAGCAGAAAATAACCTAGATATCCGTCCGGCTCGCCGTAACCGTGGCCTCACGAAAACCATGAACCAGATATTGAGAAGATTCCAATGTCAGAGGCGCTTAGTGAGTCGCTATAGATCGTAATACCATCACCGAACTGGGCACGATGCGATATCTCCCTTACCAAGGGCATATTACAACAAGCTCGGCCGTGAAGACCGACGCAGCGCCTGGCACAGCCCTGCTGACTTCATACAGAGGGGATACGGCGTGGAAGCCGAGCCCATCCTGGAACTTGGAGCCATCCGTGTACACTGGCACGGATCCAGCATGACAAGAAGTGTGCTCAAAAATAGTCGAAAAATATCCCTGTGTTGTGGAAATTGGGCACAGAGGGGTGGCGAAAAATAGTCAAAGGTGGGAGCCTCTAGGGTGGCAGAGGCGACACCGAACAGAGGAGTTTTCTAACACTGACAAAAGGGCTTAGGGTATGGCTGGCGTCTTTCGGCGGCATAGGCATCGTCGAGATCGGCCACGGATCCATAAGAGCCGTTAGCAACTGATGGAGGCGACGGACTGGCACGTACAAGCGCAAAATACACTGTGCGTGGCGCAGAGCAAGTGGTAACTCCCCAGCATCAAGTAGGCCCTCAATAGGGGACTCCACCTGCCGCAATACACGCTCGACTGCGGATGCATAAAACTCGCATCTGTAGTCAAGCATCGAACAAACAAAAGATCGGTTGATAAGTAAGACAGTAGCTCTATGAGTACCCCAAATGTTGAAAGTCACAAAACGAAGAATGTCAATTGCGCGGATAAAAAAAAAGAGCCTAAGGCTGCGGAGGAGTCGGTAAAAAAAAGAGAGGCCAAGGAAACAGTGCGAATCCAGCACTTCCCGGCGAAGGTCGTTTTGGAACAAGTCCGGATCGGGGTGGAACCTTGGATGGCGACAGAAGTGCCTCACCTTAGTCTTGGCCAAGGAAAACCGAAACCTGTGAGCTTCGGCATAGCGAGACGCGATTCAATGCCTGTTGGAGTCTACGCTCCAAAGTTGGCATCTGAGCCAACGTAGAGCGTATCATGAACATCTTCCGGCAGCCTCGAGGCGATGCCGTTGATGCTCAGGGCAAAGAGTGGAACACTGAGGTAACTTCCCTGCTGGCCCCACTCTTTCTGCTCCATTGGGCCGGAGAGGGCTCACCCCACCCGTACGCGCAATCGGCGATCTCGCAAAAATTCAGATATAAAGATTGGGAAGCATCCTCTCGCCCCCATCGTGTTGAGTCTCCATGATACCGTATCGCCATGCGGTATCATAGGCCTTTTCCAGATCGAAAAACACCGTGGCGTAGTGCTGTCTACGAAGGAAGGCCTCGCAGATGGCATTTTCCAGTCGGAGCAGAGCATCCGACATGTAGTGGAACTTGCAAAAGCAGTTGTGTGCGTAAGACAGATGGCCTCCGCTGTCACGAATTTTTTTTCTCCAATTACAGACGCAGGAGGTTAGAGAGCTACAAGGAGCTACAAGGAAAATAAGTACCCTAGAAGACCTTACGGTCCATACAACGAGGGTACTTTTGGCGCAAACTTCCAAGGTGTCCGTTGGCAACCTCGAAGATCACTCGCGAGGATCTTAACGGCGATTTCGCAAGACTTTATCTAGTCTTAACTTGAACTGGTCAACAGATTCACTGTTGACAACTTCCGTCGAAAGTGCATTCCAACTACCGCAGATACTGTAAGTGAAGAATTTCTCACACAGATCACGGTGGTATCGCTTCAGTTCAAGTTTAAAGCCGTGATTTCTTGTTCTCCCCTCGCTGAGCTGGAAAATATCCCTGTAGTCAAGTCTGTCGAAGCCTCGAAGTATTTTAAATATTTCGATAAGCTGACCACGTAGTCTCCAAGTCTCCAGCGAGAACATATCTAATTCCCTTAATCTATCTTCATAACTTTTATGTCTGATAGAGGGAATCAGTTTGGTTGCCCTGGCTTACACGCGTTCCAATCTCGCGATGTCTTTTCGGAATGAAGGACTCCAAAATTGTACGGCATAATCCAGGTGCGGTCGGACGAGGGAGTTGTACAGACACAGTACTAGTACTATCTCCTTGTTCCGATATTCAAACTGTCGCTTTATATACCCTAACATCCTTTGGGCTTTCTTCTCCACCTCAATACAGTTTCAAGAACTTGAGGTCACTCGTGATAGTTACACCCAAGTCCTTCTCAATGTCGGTGGATTCAAGAGCAGTGCCCTTAAGGATATAGGGTGATCGAGGATTTCAGTGGCCGATATGCATCACTTTGCATTTGTTTATGTTGAAAGGCATTTGCCACGTATCAGACCACTCGCCAATCTTCCGAAGATCTTCCTGCAGACTTGCAGTATTTCCATCCTTTGCAACGTTCATACAAAGCTTGGTATCGTCGGCAAATTTGGAAATCTTTGCAACCATGTCACCGTCCATGTCGTTGACGTAGATGATGAATAGTAGTGGTCCCAGGACAGAACCTTGAGGCAACCCGCTAGTAACGGGCACCCACTCAGAAGCCTGTCTATTAACCACCACCCGTTGCCGTCTGCCACTTAGCCAGTTCTCTATCCAACCGGCTACTTTTCCGTCTATGCCCAGCGCTCGCACTTTCCGGAGAAGGCGGCGGTGTGGTACCTTATCAAAGGCTTTCTGAAAGTCTAGGTAGACCACATCCACCGCCTTGTCCCGATCGTGCTCACTGAACACGAAGTGGAAGAATTCCACAAGGTTCGTCAGGCATTGACCGTTGCCTTCGGAAAGCGGCAGAGGAAGAATGATCTCTCCCCGCTTTTCGAAAAGCGAGCACAATGACGTCATACACAACCTCCCATCAGACTATAATACCAACATCACCCCTTTGAACACAAACCACATCAATCACACTCACAAGCAATCATACACCATGTACAACAAAGCAATGTGGCCTAACTTCATTCAACAGATAGAAGAGAAACTCAATTAATTCAACATTTAAGACTTCCCAATCATAGACGCACTTCAATCAAGCCATAACAAAAGCAAGCAAAGCACACATTACGCAAGGTTGCAAAACCATTTACAAACCAAGCAACAGTCCAGAAATCGCCAAACTCATAAAACAGAGAAACCTACTCAAGCAAAAAAGGACACCCACTGGTGAAACCAACCATATAGCAAATCAAGGAACTATACATCGAAGGCATGAGCAGCAAAATCAATACAACAAAACCACGGAAAATAATCAAATCACTACTCTAAAACTACATGGACCCACACTCTCCCAAACCACGAAGCATTCTTAACAAACAAGATCACTTCCCCAAAGCAACCCTACAACATTTTAAAGAAAATATTTAAAAATCAGTGATACACAGAATCTATAGTAAGAACAACCCCTCCCGTCTTCCAACCAGCAGAGACTACCGATATCATCAAAACCCTAAAACATTCAACTAATTCTAGTTCCAAAACCAAATCCTACAATCAGGAGAAATGAAAACCTTGTCCCCATACTTGACAACCCTCCCCCCACCAAAAAAACGAGCATCATCCTACCACTCTATTTCCCTTCTATCAACAATATTCAAAACACTCCTAAAACCCACCACACCTCACATCTCAGTAGCGCAAACCCTATTCACAAACCTGACATCACATCCTAGACGGCTTCAACTATAACCTCTCCCCCAAGAACAACTAGTTACCATCGACATCAACAAAGCTTTCGACATGGTCTCAGCTACAACTTTGGACAACAGAAATGTGCTATACAAGCAATTCTTCCATTCCATACTTATCCACTTCCCTAGCATGACATACAACCCTAGCTCCCTCTATCGCAGACACACCCCAACTCACACAAAACATAGCGGCCGCCGTCCTTCAACGGGTGGCAAACGCTAAGGTGCTGGTTGAACCGACTTAGCATACTTTGGCAAGACCCTCTCCGGTCGCATGGGTGCCACTGGGACTTGAGGGGTCAAAGATAGAGACAGATGTGGGCATCATGATGTTAAAAACAACCACCATCACAAAACGGGGCAGAGAGAAGGGGTAACTGTATCCTGCGGGTCCCGACCGAGAATGAGTGGATACTGCAAAATTAGCCGACGAAGATAGGTGAGAAGTGGTTTGTCAGGATGATGTCTAGAAGAAAAAAAGCCTGGATAGTCGCAATCTACACTGAGCCTGCCAATTCACCCCCTTCAATTTTAAAGCGAACACAAACGAGGACATTTATCCCACAAAGTTACCAAGGAGAGATCTGTAAAGCAAGTGATTTAAGATGAAGTGAAAATGTGAAATATATCGCCGCATATTCTCCAGCGGGCATTGGGGCTGGAAGGGCACGCAACTCTTCAAATTTCAGCTGCAACATGCTTTCCACCCGCTTGCACATGAGACTAGCGGGTATACTGGAGGTGGGAAGGAGTGTGCTCCTCTCGTTGGGAGGTGTGATGATAGTGTGAACGAGTGTTTGAGAGAGAAAAGGCTCAATGAGGATTAATTATGTATGATTCGTGGCGTTGATGCACGCCGATTCCACTTTGTGGGAAAGAGGTTGAGGAAAATGAATCATCGGCAAAACAGTTCAAATAATGGCGCCGATATCATCGGGACACTGACCAGAATATCGGTGAGGAGTTTGTAGTCTTGGACTTCTCCGTTTTGGTCCGTCCTCGTTATCAGCCCGATGGCGACGCCGGCCGCGTGCGACCGCACATCCACCCCGGCGTCCATCAAGGCCAGACTGCCGCCGCAAACTGTTGCCATCGACGAAGAACCTCGAAATGACACCGAGACGAGAAGTCAATAATCGCATCCCACCCCAACCTCGAATTTTAAAGCGAAATAGCAACGAGGGCTTTGTCGGCTCTCCTTCCACCATTAGATTGCCATAACCGCTGCTGATCTCAACATAGCCCCCTGCCATTTCTCCTACTGCCTCAGCGCCCATGCCCCTTTTCTCTCCGCCTCAAATGGCCGATGTAACGAGGGTTTTCTGATACAATTTTGAACGCGAAGGAAGAGATGAGCATGCGAGAGACAAATTTGGTCGAGCAGTGCAGAGAAAAATCACCACCTTGCTATTCTCTCCTACATCGCCCTTTTACGCCCATTAGGATCACGACCGCTGTATTCTAGCAGAAACCCCAAACAAGGCCAAACTTGTTGATGCTTCTTGCTAAGCTGTCTGCCCTTCTGATACCAGTCTCTTCCCCACTCTCTCAGTCTGGTATACCTTTTGCCTCTATCTCAAGCAGAATAATTCCATCCTCCAACTGAACTTCTTTCACCCGTTTTTCCAGAATTAACTCTCTTTCTTCAAAAAAGACCTGTTCTCCAAAAAAATCTTTCCCATCAGTTCATCCTTGTTCTTCTCCCTTACCACACTGATATTTTTAACACTTACCTCTTATTGGGAATAGTACCAAATGACTTCAACTACGCTGCTGTTAACCCTATCATAAAGAAACCAAATCTGAACATGAATGATACCGCAAGCTACTGTCCAATCTCAACTCCAATACCTCCCAAAAGTAGTTGAAAAGCTCGTGTCAGTTCGGATCTACTACATCACCTGACCTCGGACAAAGCTGAAGAGAGCTTTCAGTCTGGTTTCAAGGCAGGGCACAGCACTGAATCAGCTCTCATACATGTTATTTCACTGCTTCCGTGAATTTATAGGCGTCCCTGGAACTACTCTTAAATGTTTCCACTCCAATCTTTTATCTTGTAGTCAATCTAGTCATATTGGTAATGATATATCTCGGTAGGCGGAAGTGAATTTTGGTATTCCACAAGGATCAGTTCTTTGCCCTCTTCTGTTTCGCATCATATCATCTTCCTCTTGGTATTCTTATGCATCTCCTTGGCCTATTATTTCCTTTCTATCCCCATTACACGCAAATCTCTCTCTTTTTCTCCAGCCTTGCTTTCTGAGAATATTAGAAACCTATTTTCCGCTTTTAACATCATACTGAATGCAGTGAGCCATATCCTGCAGATATGGTTCACTGCCAAACCATCACTCCCTATTTTAATTCTGGTGCCTCTCATGATTATTTTTCAACACAAATTGCTAACATTTGCAAATCATCTCTCATTCATCGTAATCTCAGCCGAATCCGTTCCCACTTTGACCACAGCAGCTTAAGGCTGTCATCCACACTTCAGTCACCTTCTGCCTTGAATACTGCAACTCCCTTCTTGCTAGTTCAGGAGGGGCTTCCACGCTTCGATCTCTCCAAATTTTTCCAAACTTTGTATTCATTAGCATCTACTGAGGACGTTTCTGTCATCCAATTCCCTGTAGAATCACCTCCTACATGACCCTATACAGCCTCCCCAGAAACCTACGAGTATGCTCTGCTAATTCTTCCTCATTGTGGTCTGTGGCGCATGGATGATAGTGCTTTCTCGATATTTTTGCTTCTAGTGTGTGGACTGATGTGTCATGCTGCCATATGCTCCCTCCCCACCACCCCCAACACACACCTTGGGTCCTTCAAGCATTTCTAGAAGACCCACCTCTTCTCTCTACGTTCCTCTTTAGCTGATATACGAGCGTTCTGTGAAGTCCCATGGTCTTGAAGAGGGCCACACAAAAAATCCTTATCCCGGTAATCGTGATTCACACCCTCACCATTGCTCATTTAATGCAGAGACGCAGTCGCATTTAGCAGCCTAATCCGACCCGCAACTGACAACATAGTAGTGGCGCTCGAGGCAGGGAGGTATTAATATTAAATATATAACAACCTTGTCATACGAGTCAAGGGCCACTTACCATTGGACTCCAGCACGGTGGAGGTCAGGAGGACGCAGAAAGGGTTGTCCTTAGGCAGGAGGGGCCTCAAGCCCTTGGCAGCGAGGGCGCCGTGGCCGATCTCCCGGCGGGAGGTTGGTCCTCCGCGAGAGAGCTCGTTGTTAGCGAACGACGGGAAGGAGTAATGGAGGAGGAAGTTGCGGTCACTCAGGCCTCTGCCGGGGCAACCGCGGTCATTATTTTTTTTAAGAGCTATTCTGGCGACTGCGCACTTGGGCATTAGTCGCCCTATTCAACATTGCCTAATATTAGGGATCTTTAAAAGAGGATGCTAAAAAAAAAACAAATAAAAAAACCATCAATAAAAATAAAACAAAGAAAAAAGGCATAAGCAGGAAGCAAGGTCCGGCGTCGGGAAGAAGTCCGCCTACCCCCGGCGCAGTAACGTGCGACCTACTAAAATAATAAAAAAAAACGCAACTAGTTAAATAAAGGGGAGAAGGCCGTCCTCCCCCCCCCCTCAAAGTTTATAAGTCCACCAGTCAATGTGCACGAACTCGTGCGAGAGTACAAGGGACAGGCGGTAGCGACCCCGCCCATCCCGGTACAGGGACAGGTAACGCAAGGAGATCACACAGACTAGAACATTCAACAAGAATGTGGCGAACAGTCTGGCGAGCGCTCCATCAAATAGCGGTGCGTCCCGCGAGTCTGTCCAATTCCAAGACGACAGAAAGCAACATGAAGCCTTCGCAGAATTGGGGGATAGGTCCATGGCAACAGTCGCGGCGCAATGGCACGCAACTTTAAGTTCCCTTCGACCGTCTCCCATCTTCTTTGCCAAGCAGTCCGAAGAGCTGCCCGTATTCCTGCCATGTAGTCGGTGTGAGGAAGAGCGAAACGCTGGTCCAGTCGCAGAGTCCTCGTGGACTCTTTGGCGCCCTCATTCCCCGCAATTCCTACATGTCCAGGAACCCAGCAGAAGATAATCTCGACATCTGCCCGGCTCGCCAAAACCGTGGCGTCACGGATATCGCGAACCAGGAGATGCGGAGATTCCAATGCCCCGAGAGAAATCAGAGCGCTTTATGATACGCTATAGATCACAGTCCGGTCTCCAAACCGGGCATGTCGCGTAATCATCTGGACCGAGTGGTGTATTGACACCAGCTCGGCAGTGAAGACAGACGCAGCACCTGACAGAGCCCCGCTATCTTCAAACAGAGGGGATACGGCGTGGAAGCCGACCTCCTCTTGAGACTTGGAGCCATCCGTATACACTGGCACGGTTCCAAAAAGGTCTAACGCAATACTCCCGGGGCTGTAGAAGCATTGGGAGCAGAGGCATGGCGACAAATAGCCAAAAGTGGTACCCTCCAGGGTGGCGTCCTGGGCAGAACCAGGGGCGCCACCGGCCAGAGAGCTATACCTAGGTCTCGAAAGAGTTTCCTAGCCTTTGAGCTTAGGGTATGGCCTGGTGTCTCTCGGCAGCATAGGCACCTTGAAATCAGCTGTGGATGCAGTGAGAGCTGTTGGCGAATGAGGGAGGCGCCGGGCTCGCGCGTACAGGCGAATAATGCACTGTGCACGGCGTAGAGCGAGTAGCATCTCCCCAGCATCGACTAGTAGGCTCTCAATGGGGGAAGTGCGGAAGGCACCGGTCGCCAAGGGAAGTCGGTGTGGTGGATCGAGTCCACCTTACGCAATACACGCTGAGCTGCGGATGCATAAATCTCGCATCCGTAGTCGAGCTTCGAACGAACAAAGGATCGATAAAAATGTAAGGCAGTAGGCCTATCAGCGCACCAAGCGCTGAACGTCACGGAACGGAGAATATCCATGGCGCGGGTACAATAGACCCTAAGGCTGCGAATATGCGCCTCCCAGGTGAGGCGTCGGTCGAATACAAGACCAAGGACACGGTGCGATTCAACCAATTGCAGGCGTATCCCATTAAGAAAATGTCTGGGTCAGGGTGAAGCCGTGGATGGCGGCAAAAGTGCACCAAATTAGTCTTGGCCAAGGAAAAACGAAATCTGTGCGCTTTGGCATAGCGAGAGACGCGGTTCAATGCCTGTTGGAGTCGACGCTCTAGAATTGGCATTTTGGCAGCGCTAAAAGAGATCGAAAGGTCGTGTCCACGTAGAGCGTAGCGAGAACACCTTCCGGCAGTACCGAGGCGGTACCGTTGATGCTCAGGGCAGAGTGTGACACTGAGGACAGTGCCCTGCGGAACACCCTTTTCCTGCTCCATTGCGCCGAGAGGGCTCCCCCACCCGTACGCGGAATCGACGATCCCGCAAAAATTCAGAAATAAAGATTGGGGGGCGTTCACTCGCCCCCATCGTGTGGAGTCTCCATGATACCGTATCGCCATGCGGTATCATAGGCCTTGTCCAAATCGGAAAAACACCGTGGCGTAGTGCTGTCTACGAAGGAAGGCCTCGCAGAAGGCATTTTCCAGTCGGAGCAGAGCATCCGACGTGGAGTGGAACTTGCGGAAGCCGCACTGTGCAGAAGACAGATGGCCTCCGCTGTCCAGAAAAAAAGCTAATCTAACATTTATCAATTTCTCCATCAACTTGCACACGCAAGAGGTTAGAGAGATTGGGCGGAAACCGGCTAGAGTAGAGTGATCTCTCCTCTGTTTGCGAAAGGCAAGCGCAGTAGCGATTCGCCAGGAATCCGGGAGGAGACCTTCCACCCAGATCCTGTTAAATAAATCTAAGAGAAAGGCCATGCCTCGCTCACCCAGGTGTCGAAGCATGGCGTACGGGACATCGTCCGGACTATAGGCGGTGTCCGCGGACGAAGCAAGAGCGGAACGCGATTCACTCGGAGTAAACCTGTTGTTGAAGGGTTCTCCGCCTCTGGAGGTAAAGTACAGCCGGCGGCCTTCCGCGACATCACGACGTGCATTGAATGCTGGCGGAGCAGCATCCCGGCTAGAGAATGCGTAGAAAGCGGTAGCAAAGAATTCCACCACGGACGCGGAGTCCGAGATTGCGGTCCCATTCTCCTGGAGAAGGGGAGGGGGGTCATGCGAGAACTTGCCCCGAATCCTTTTGACTCGCTTCCACACCTCTGAGAGAGGGGTCTTCTCGTTAAGTGAAGACACGTATCCAGCAAAGAAGAGCGGCGGGCGTGCTTCGAAATATACCGGAACCTAGCCCTAGCCCGACGAAATTCAGCCACAGTGAAATCGTTCAGACGGCGGTTATAGCGCATGTAGGCATAGCGCTTCTGTTTGAGGGCCGTCTCACACTCGGCTGACCACCACGGAAGTGGTCGGCGTGCAAAACGGCCAAACCTTCTAGGAATAGTAGCTAGGCCCGCGGCGATGATGTTGCCGGAGAACTCAACGGACTCATCTACCAACCTAAACTCCTCGACTGAGATAGAGAATTCAGTCATTTCCTGAAATGCAGACCACCGCGCCCGTGCCAAGCACCAACGGGGCGGCCTCTCAGGCGGCAGCGGCCCAGAAAATGATATTTGAATGGGAGAGTAATTACGGAGAGCACAGAGATAGATCGAGGAGGAAAAATGAAGAGGTTCTCGGGCAGTGATGCGTAAACTCATCCACATTTAGGACACCCATCTCCAGCTCGTCGATCATTTTGGCAACGACTTTACGCCGGGGATTGATAAGAGTAATCTCCCCCAGAGGGGGTGTCTACCGTTTAGGACGCGGGGGCCCTCTTCGAAGAGAAAACCCTCACGGAAATGGCCGTACGCTTCCCGGATGCAAAACCCATAGCGCTGTTAGCCCCACAATGCGCTGTCGCCTTCGAGGACTTTTTTTGGAGAAGTTGGGCTCGCCATGCGAGTCTTTGCCTGCCTCAAACTCGAAACCTTAGGCGAGCGTTGCGGCTTCGGAGGCGAGCGTCCCTCTTCTCGAGGATCCACTGTCTCCGAGCCACCCAGCCCACCACTGGGCGTGGGCGAATGAGCCGAAGCTCCTTTGTTGCTGTCCTCTTTTCGGGAGGCAGCTTTAGGAACCCCGGAAGATGGCCTGGCGATCAACTTCACGGGTGTTGCCTCCTGTGAGTCTAATGACTCGGTGCAGGCGCGTGGCCGTTTCGCCTTACAGGAAACGGTCACGATGGGGGATGGGGGAAAGGGGGGGGGGAAGCCCTAGTTTTAGCCGGGGCTGGGTGTGTACCCTTTGTGCCGCCAGCTTTACTAGGGAAGCGCCTGGGGTGGGTAGAACCCACAGAAGGGTTCCGAATGGGCGCGGAAAGGACCGTACTCGTAGGCCTGGAGCATAGGACTTCCCAGGTAGCACCGGGCACGCCAGGACCAAGTCCTTATCCTCGCGAAATGAGAGACGATCCTGAGCCTGAACGGCCAGGATTTCTTTCTCAAGGAGATACGCACCACATTGCTTTGAAGAAGCGGGGTGCGGCTCTCCCCAATTGACACACTTGGAACAACTTACACAGGTTTCGGGTAACCCCGACTTTGAACGTCGACAGGAGCGATTAGTATGGCCGAAGCGGTGGCAGTAATAGCACCTCCACGGCAGAGTCACGAATGCCTTCACGCGGTAACCGGCAAGCACCGACTCAGGGAGCTTATCACAGTCGAACGTGACGAAGAGTGTAGGGGTAGGTTGTCTCAACGACCATGTCTATCTCGGGGAGGGCCTCCAGTTGGCCATCCCCGCCAGGACATCACAGGTCCCACAGCGGTGTCACAAGTCGAGGCTGGGGAGGCACAGGCCTTGACCCCCGCTAGGTTTAATATTCTAGTCAGCGGGACTTTTGAGGAAAGCGACCGATGAGGCCTAGCTTCCCTCTCTCCCCTAAAGGTGTTTGCCCTACCGACCTGCTTCAATGGGGAGCGGCCGGCTATGGGCTGCCTGCTGGAAAGAGGGAGGTGCCCGAAGGGACCTCCAGTCAAGGCGGTGAGGGGAAGTCCCCTACACCCGTAGGCGAAGGAGAGGAGTAAGCCTTTTCTCCGGTTAGAGAGATTTGGAGGGTACCTTGCGAGAGCAATGGGGAGGGGAAGTTCCATTTTTTCTGTGGAGCTATCCGAGGGCGGCTCCGACGATGAAAGAGGGAAAATTGAGGGGAGATTTTTGATTTTACCATCATTGGGCATGGTGACCATATTTTTTTTACGGGAAGCAAACGCTAATCACCCCTCGCAGTGGCCCGCTCTGCCAGGGGTTCGTATGGGGCTGGAAGAGCCAGGTGCCTCCATTCATGGCCACCCTTCCCACCTGGTGACCTGGCAGCCCTTCGGCATAGTGACTCCACCTTAGGCACGGCGTAATAAAATAGATAATGAAGTGAGAAGGAAAAGGGATGTAAGGAAGGTATCGGTGGGGATGAAGCAGGTTGTCAAAAACCCATCATCCCAAACCGGAGATCAGGGAACATTTTCCCCTCCCCCATCATCCCCGATCCGGGATAGTTGGCTGAGAAAAAGGTCAGCATCTACCCTGAGAAAATAGAAGCCGACCAGAGAAAGTTGTGAGAGAGGTTGTAGGGGTGAAATACAGGCTGTCTGAAAGAAGGAGAAGAGGCTAAGCTGTGGCCGGACGGGGCGCTGAGTCCCGTCAGCCCGGCGGCCAGGAAGGCAAATCGTCGCGCCCCTTAAGGGGGGAACCGAGGTCAAAGCCTACTTAAAACTGGAGGACACTAACGAGGGAAAAGTCGCTAGATGAATCCCTCGTTGATACTTAAAGACCATCAATCATTGAAATTTAAAAGAGACTAACAAGGGCATTATTACTTAGAAATAAGAAGCGAAAACCAACGAGGGACTCTTTTTGGACAGAGCCACGAGTAGAGGGGAGGACCCCTAAGGCTGTGGTCTCGTGAACTGGATCTATTGGCGGGAAAAACCAACGAGGCAATCTCTGTCCCAGAAAGTTTGTAAAGCAAGTGAAAATGTGTGGAAGCCAACCACAGATACCCCTGCAGGCTTTGGGAGCCGGACTGACCCTTGAGGGGACCAACAAGAGCACCTCTTCTTATAAAAGATCAAGTGTGGGTTTATGATTATGAAGACGTATGAAACAGAGGTGCGCAACTCTCCCTCGTTGTGACGAAGACAGTTATCCTTACGGGAGTTAGAATCAAGGTTCCGAAGGTGGGGGCGGATAAGTTAATTGCCTCTCCCGTCCCCTTTCACTCCATTGACCAAATTAAATCCACATAAAGATCAGAATGACAATAGCTGGCAGGCCCGTGGACATTAGTGGCTGGTTCTCATCAGAAGAGAAGGTACTGAAAGTGAGAGTGCCCTGTTTTACCAACAGCCAGATAACTTTATGGCCCAAGGGAGAGTCACCCATTCCGCGTTAGAGGTGTGTGTATATATGACACTCCCTTCTGTAGTTTTCAGGTTGGAACAGCAATGCGTTGTGTGTGTGAAGAGGAAGAGACAGCGGCATTATAATTGGCTGTGTGGATTAGGTGCATGGATAGCTAGCTGTCTGCAGGTAATCTTCAGGCTGGACGCACCGCCAGATTGGCGGCCTTTCCCTACGAGTGCCGAAATTTACGGAATCAGAAACGTCCAAAAAGGCATCACTTCCACCGCCTTGGGGTGAAGTTTAATCTGAAGGATTGCTTGCCGTCCCGGCCCCAATACCTGGAGGAGGATCTGTGGGTATCTTCCTCACATCTATCTTCACAGATCCATCCTTAAAAACTTTCTGCGGGGAGATACCCTCGTTGGCTTTTGCTACGAGGAAAAGGAACAAGTGAGGTATATGAACCCACTGTTCGAATCCCACGTTAAACTGCAGGTACCCACTCATATAGGCACCATACAGTGCAATTCGGGGGTAAACCATGTAAACGAAATACGTCCATCGATATCCTAGGAAATGGTCATAATCCAACGAGATTAATTTCAACCAATGGATATATTTTTTTTATAAATGGGCTTAATGCCCTCTTTCACCCGTAGTCCGGGATCAAAATGCTACACCCTGAGCCCAAAATGATGATGTCCAGAGGGCCTCACAGCTCTCTCCAATAATACGCCCCCCCCCCTTTCGTCATGAGAAGGGGGTGGTGGCAAGGACTCACCCGGTGACCTCGAGCAAGGGATCGACCCTGAGGGCTTTGTCGGGGGAGTCATAGGCGACGGTGCACTGGACTTGCGTCTGACCCCGCTGGAAGATGGAGGAGCCGTGGAGCGGTTCGAAGAGGTTGACGGCGCAGTTGATCGGTCGCAGGTCCTGAGGCGCCCGTCCATCGCACCTGGCCCAAAACGAGCAGAGTTCCGATTAACAGGAGGAGAGTTTTAATTAACGGGATGAGAGCTTGGATTAACCGTTGGAGATATCCAACTAATGGGAGGAAAGTTTTGATTAATGGGATTATCTTTAATTAACAGGAGAGTTTGGATTGATGGTTGTAGAGCTCCAATTAACGGAAAAAGGGCTTTAATTAGTGGGAGAATGGGTTCAATTAACGGAATAAAAGCTTCAATTAATGAGTAAAGCTGCAGTGCAACCACCTGAAAGGAGGGTATTTATAGCGAGTTGAAAATAGACACCATGCTGGATGTAAATCACACATCCTCCCCTCTCCGCCAACACACTTTTGGGCGGGCCCCTGAGAAAGCAAAGGGGAAGTTCAAAGGCAACTCCTCACAACAAAGTAAGAGGGAAATCGCCAAACCAGTGGCAATTGGAGTGGGGGGAAGCATCCTCTCCGCAGGAACATTCTTGGAGGGGGCCCCTGAGAGAGCAGAGGGAGAGGCGACCTTAAAAGAAGTGGAGTTGGGCGAGGGCGGCTCCGAAGATGGGAAAGGATAAACCCCTTTAGGGTACAAAGGTCGGGCGAGCACTTGGAAATAGGGATAGAGTCAGCAGGTTTTGGGGCCAAAATCATGTTTCCAATACACTTATACCGATGCCCAGAACGCCTCAAGTCCGGCTCTCTTTCGACCTGAGGGCGTTGACCTAGCTGGTCAGGTCCTTAAACCTAAGCAAAGGGTTCAGGGGATAGTCATAGAAAAAAAGGGAATGCTGAGACGGAGCAAGGAGGAAGTGCACCAACTTCCCCAGGCCCCATCAGAGTTACGGGGCTTTCTTAATTCACACTGGATCCGGGAGAGAGTAGCTCCTCCACGCACTAAGTGCAAGGTAGAGAAAATGTTGAGGAAATAGATGTAGAAGGAAAAAATAAAGTAATACTGAAGGGGGAGCGAGGAGGAAGGGTACAAATAGCTTCCCAAGGCCCCTTCAGAGAGCTCCCATCAACCCAGTGACAACAAGGCTTCCGTAATTTGCACTCAGGTTGGGAAGATGTGTAGCTGCTCCAGGTGCCAAGTGTAACAGGCTACACATGGTCCCCCCTCCACCCCCTGTAAGGTTGTATGTAAAATACAACCAAGGCATTACATAGGTTTATCAAGATATGTTCAATTAATTTAATAACACCACCAATACATCCAGCATTTACTGGTGTGACATCGCATACTAATCCTTTTAATGTTTCTTGACTACATGAATCTGATTAGACTAAAAATATGATAATTTGTTCAACCATAAAACAAGAGGTTCCTTTATCAGGAGTTAAATGGTCCAGGTACAGAACTCTCGGTTCTTTAATTACACTGTACAACAAATTTCAATGTTAAGAAAAAAACAGATTTCATGTGCATTTTATTATGAAGTTGAGTGTGCTGAATTCTAATTTGATACAAACATTTCCCAGCGCGCAACATTTTCTTGTAAATTGCCGATTTAATAATTATGCAATTGATACCAAATTCCATGATACCATAAATGTATTTCATTCCCAAAGTCAGATTAAATGTGTCCATTCTAATTAATTCATGAATATATAATGAATCAGCATGTTTGTTAGCATTATATAATGTATTAACCTACATTTTAGTATTTACTTCTTCGTTTAGAAGACGTCTCAGGTGTATCACTCTTCAGGTTCCAGCAGAAGTCAGCCAGCATAGCATGGCTCTATTTTTCAATTGATGCCATATTTTGATGGAACCTGTCTCCATATTCATCACACATCCCCTGCATTCTCTGGGAAGAGAGAGAGATGAAAGTGCATCTTCAATGACATATTGAATCCGATATCTTGGAGTACTGATTAGGCTCTCCACTATACTCTTTTGTTGCTGGGTCCCTTGGTGCTTTCCCAGAAGTCCTTTGTATACATCTTTGAATGCATGCCAGGCCACTTGCTCAGTTTGATCCATTGTCGCCTCAAAGTCCTCATTAGCTATAAGTTGACGAATCTAAGGGCCTACGAATATGCCTTCTTTAATCTTGGCATCACTTATTTTAGGGAAGATCGCTTTGAGGCAATGGAAACATGGCTTATTAAGGTGCAGTGCTTTGGTAAATTGCTTCATTAGGCCTAGTTTTATATGCAGTGGTGGCAAAATGATTTCCTCTTTAACTAGTGGCTCATGAATTACATAATGGCATCCAAGCATCATAGTTTCCCAAGGTGACCATTCTTTTTCTTCTTCTGAACGTTTTACGTCACTATGTTCCTCCTCGTAGGGTTGGACACTTGATAGCTGATCTCCACCTCTCACGATTATAAACTAACTCTTCGCTAACACCGAGGTTTTTCACATCCTCCTTAACACAATCCCTTCCTTGGCCTACCTCTAGGTGCTCTAGCATTTACCACCATCTCTCTCACCTTTACTATAGGATCATCAGGCTCTGCTTTCATCACATGAGCATACCACATCAGTCTAGATTTAATATATTTCAGACCACACCTATTCCTCACTTCCTCATTTGTAATTTCATCCTGCTACTTGACTCCAGCCATATATCTCATCATTCTTTTATCACTACTCGCTCAAGATTTTCTCCATTCTTTCCGTGAGGATCCATGTTTGATCCATACTGATCTTACACATGCTTCATGTCTTGGATCTAACTTTCAGTGGTAGGCCCTTGTTCACCAATAAACTTCCAATTTCGTTCCATTTAGACCAAGCAATTGCAACTCTACCTCTAACACCACTCTCAACTCCAGCTTCGCAATTCAGAATCTCTCCCAAATAGCAGAAATATTCCACTTCCTCCAACCTACCACTCTCCACCGCCTCAACGCACTTTGTGACACCAAAACTGCTGCACCCCACTACTCTTCTCAACCTTGAAGTGACCATTCTGAACATACATAATGTTATGATCTGGCCCTACTGTCCCACTTGCAAAGGAAGCACATAAATTTTGTGTATCCAATTTGTTGTCCATTAAGTAGGACTACTACTTTCAAGTCCGCACAAATTAGCCACTCATGCTCCTTGTAACTTATGTGGTCTAGAATAAAGGCAAGGTTCTCATGTTTCTTAAAATGACTGAGCGAGAAACTGGAACTGAAGGCATGGTGATCCCAAAGTGAAACAGAACCACTTTTATGCTGTAAAGGGATGCATCTATGAATAACCTCCCCTCATTTGGTTCAATGGCATTGAATAGGCCTCTGATATAATTAAAATAAGCAAAGTTGTTTTCAAAACTGAAGAACTGCTGTAGATCTGCAGAACGCTTCCTAAATACTGTAATTCAAGCATTTTATCCAACAGGCTCCATTGTTGCAGACGTGAGTCCATGAATTCTCTCTGTTGCTAGTAAGTGTTAGTTCACAAACTAGATCATTGAGTTCCAGTTGGGTGATGAGGTGTGGTTTCTTGTCAGATTCAAGCTGTGCCGCATATGGTGTAGCTTGAGATTCTGAATCGTCTGAGTTGCTTGTGTCATCGCTTGGTTGTTCAGAGGGCGGCTGTGGTACAGGAATAGCACTTGAATGTCAAACTGGGCATATAGCAGACTGAAGAACTGAATACATAGAATTCTTGCCTTTTCTGTTCCGGCCTGCAGTGAAATAAAATAAAATCAAACTAAAAGTGGATATTACTGGCTGTGATCACTTGCAGAAAAAATGGAAGCACAACATAGTATGTATTTTGATCTTTTTAATTAATACATCTCTTGAAAATATATTAAAGACCAGGAAAGAAAACACATTGAATACCCACCTTCAATATCTGTTAAGCAGTAGTAGTAATCCATTGAATGGTCCTTTGGCTCCCTCCAGACCACTAGTACATCAAACATGAGGCCAGGCCCTTTGCCTTTCACCCAGGCAGAAAGGGAACTTGTACACCTACACAACATATGTGAGGTATCCATTTTACATACAAAGTACAGCTCATAAAGTTTCTCCACATGTTTAGTCAACTGTCTCTTGTATTGTCTTAATGTAACTGATTCACATATATAACAAACTGTCTGGGGAATTTTTGCATTATCTAGGTATTATAGCTCTGTGTCCTGTAAAGAAAAAACACTAGTATGTGAAAAATAATATATAAACTAACGGCAAAAAAAAATTAAATAAAAAAGTAAAAATAGGAAGCATTTATAGTAAGTTACAAAATTATCAAGCATTACGTAAGAGTTAACACGGATTTGTACCCATATAACTAAAAAAATATTGAGTATACTTTCATAAATTTCATAGGTTAGGTTGAAATATACCTTAGGAACACCCTATTAAAATTAGCAAAATACCTTTATAACTTTAGAGTTGTCAGTTTCAGCCGAATCCTGTTTGCATTCAATTCCTATGGAATTATCAATGTATTTAACGTAAGTAAGATGATAATTTACGAGAAACTGGATGGTTGCAGAAAGAGATGGATGTTATATTCATGATTTATGTAAAAAATACCCCTAGAAAAGGTTATTCTCATTTCCTTTTTTGCATTGTTATACAGTGTTATCATATAATATTCTTCATAATCCATTACTTTCCTTGTTTTTGTTTCCTCACTTCTTCCATCAAATCCAATGCATTTAAATTGTACATTTTAGATTTCATTTTTATAATATTTTTGCCAATTCAATTTTTTTCCCTTTCAACTTTTTTTTTCTAACATATTAAGATTCTTCTAAAAACCCATGGTATTTAAAGCTACATTTACTTTAGGTGCAGCATTTCTATTGCTTACTCGGTATCTGTCCTCTGTAATACTGTTTTCATAAGTCAATCTATTCTGGTGATTTACCCTCATGATTTTCTGTTTACCCTCGTTCTGCAATTCTTTTTCAATCAGAATTTTGCCTATCAATGGACCCTAACTGGTTTGTTTTGGTCCTTTGTCTGAGAAAACATGCCTACTCATTCATAGGTATTCTAATATCTCATCTACAATCTGTTCTGCTATTTGTTTATCAGAACAGTTCATTAAATGCTAAATTCTGTTGAAAATTGTCATTTCTTTGTTTCTGCTGGCAGCATCTATTACTCATATTCTATTTTGAGCATGATTCCTTCAAATGCAACCTATGGAAAATAAAATTGTTGCTAAATATTTTGCGCATCTTTAGAAACAATTCTATAGCATTCATTTGCCATTAAGGAAATTCTCGAAAGTTGTTCTTCATATTTTCTTAGTAATAAATAATGCCTTTGAGGGAGTCATGGATACTGGAAATTTTGTAGGTGTCCAAAAGCAGAATAATAGGTTTTGTTTCTGTTGCCATTTTATTTATTTGTATTTTGTACTATTATTATTTATAGAAGCTGTAAATAGTTAAAAAAAACTTTAATTTCTCTGATTATAATTAGTAATAAATTTTTTTTAATAAGCTACAGCATATTGTAAATTTTAATATGACTTTTAAAGTACCAAAATAATGATATTAAAAATAATTTCTATATGTATTTAACCATGGTATCACTTGGCACACAATTGTACTATGCCTTAATAAATGACCATTTTAAACTGTGCATAATGTGGAATAACTTAAAAAAAAATATTATTTCACCCCCTCCTCCCAATAGGCAGTGACCATAGTGATGACAATTACCAGCATCAACTTCGCCTTCTCTATGGGTGATTGGGTTGGGAGGACCCCATCAGCTGTGCTATGGTTGTCCATACTACAGCTCACACAGGGCTGGGAGGCCATGCCCCTTCCCCAGAAGCCAAGTGTAACTCTGATTCCCCTTGTAGAGGGGAATTAAAGGGAAGAGCGCATCACTTAGGTGGAAGTGTTTCAAGGGGAAGGAGAGCTTCAGTTAACAAAACTCAATTCTTCTTATACACAAAAAATGAGTGTCAAATTGAATTCAGCTGTTGCAGCCACGTAATCACCTGAATAAAACACTCACTCACTGTATGACTGAAAATGTAAACCCCATACCTAATATTTTCGTCCAATATGAGCCCTCTAAACACTTGCTTGACAATGGCATTGAAGATCTCATTTAAGATGGCCTGGTTTGCTCCTGTGAAAGTCTCAGACACAGAGGAATGAACCTGGAGTCTGAGCGCATTCACTGCATTGTCTCTCGAGAGCTTATCGTGACTCAAGTCTAGCAAAATTTCCTTAATTTTAGTCTCGCTTAAAGACCTGCAAATCCAAACAGAGGTAAATATTAAGAGAGCTTATCAACATTTCAATTGCTACTTGTGTATTAAAAAAAGAAAGAAAGAAAATATTGCTAATAGTTATTATTCTAAACTGAAAATAAATTTTAAAAAATAAAAATAAAATACTACTACTAATTATTATTCCAAATTGTACAAAGGAAGACAAATATAATGGCGCATCAACAAACCTAGGAAAAATAATAATCATAGTCATCCACTGTAGTGGGTGTAAAACGATAGTAACAGAAAAGTGGGGGCACATTAGAGGGGGGGAGGGTGTAATTTTGGAAAAGCAATGACAGCATCATCTCCAACAGAAAATTATAAATAGCCAAGGATACTCTATAGGCATTAGGGGGAGGGGGCACTCAATCCCCAAGATGTCAGGGGCAGCATGCAGGCTCATGCTACACCTGAAAGCTCATTGCAGGGTATAAACTGGTGCCGGTAGGAAGGCAAAAGGTGCAAAGGGTGATATGTTAAAAACCATCATCTCTAACCCAAATCAAGAAGGGGTGAACTCTCCCCCTCCCCTTTCTGAGCCCTGACCATGGTTGAGGGAAAGGAACTGGGTCACCAACTTCCCTTGCAAAACCAACCGCCACTATGAAAAAATAGGTGAGAATTGGTTTGTACCAAAAAAGTTTAAAAAAAAAAAAAGGTAAAATTGTGGCCTAGAATGAATAAAGCTAAGGTACGAGGGGCGGTCAATAAGTTTTGCAATTCGGATATATGGAAACGAGATATGAGGAAAAGTGTTTTATTATTTTTCAATATAACTACCCTCGACTTCAATGCACTTGCACCACTTGTCCCTGAGGCTTCGAATTCCAGAAAACTAGAAATCTACTCCTGGACATCTTCAACGTCCCCAAACCGGCGTCCATGCAGTACAACCTTGAGCTGGCGGAATAAAAAGTGGTCGCTAGGGGCTAGATCTGGACTGTAGGAGGAATGGTTGAGCTCCTCGAATCAGCACTGGCGCAGGGCAGCTTGTGCAACTCTGGCCTCCGAACTTTGACGACGTTGAAGTCGATCATGGGGCGTGAGGTTTCTAGGGACCCAACGGGCAGAGACCTTGGTCATGGCCAAATTGTCGTGGATGATGTTGATAACACTTCCATGTGATATTCCAAGTTCTCGCTCACTTTCTTCGACCTTCACCCGTCGATTTTAGTGGATGATCCTCTCCACATGGGCCACATTGTCCTCGTTGGTCACGTCTGACGGGTGTCCTGGATGGGGGCCATATTCAAGGGACTCACGAACATGGCGGAACTCCGTATTCCAGCGAGCAATGGTTGCATAGGAAGGGGCGGTGTCGGTGTACACTCCAACCATGCGTTCATGGATCTCTTTTGCATTCTTGCCTTTCTTGGTCAAAAAATTGATCGCTGCACGGTGCTCAACCTTCTCCATTGTTGAAAAATTTGTGACGGACGATCTGCGATCAGCTACTGCTTCTTAAATAGACGAGACAGGAGCGTGCGGCTGCCGGTCCTGACTTGTCATAACTTGTCCTAACACCTCCACAAACAGCCATCCCCCTTCCTCTGTTTTGCCCTACCGATTCGCAAAACTTATTGACCGCCCCTCGTAGTTTCAATCTACTTTGAGACTAATGAGAGCACTGTGACAGGGAGGGCATGAAGAACCTCCAGGTTTCAGGTGTAATAGTCCACACAAGCCATGCAGTGTCACAGCTCTCAAGTATCATTGGAGAAGGTTCTCCTCTCCCCCTTCCACAAGAGTGGGGTTAGAGAGGGCTCCAGGTTTCAGGTGTAATAGTTCACACAAGCCATGCAGTGTCACAGCTCTCAAGTATCATTGGAGAAGGTTCTCCTCTCCCCCTTCCACAAGAGTGGGGTTAGAGAGGGAGAAGGACCTGTGGTGTTGAGAGACAGAACAAAGGCAATTTTAATTGGACGGTTGGAAGAGATAATAATAAACTATGTGTATGAATTTTAATGATAGTGAAAAAAATGGGGAGGGATTTTACCACTCCTAGCCCTCATTTAAGATGCCTTTTATTTCTCAGTGGGAACCTAGTGGCTAATGTGGAAACTGAACCATGGGATCTACAGCGTATGGCAGTCCCGAACAGTGGACCCAAATTGGTACACCATCCAGTGACTTACCACACCCAATGTGGCTAAAATTTGTTGTAGCCAAATGATGCAATAAATGAAGTAGGGAGCAATATAAGTGACACCCTCAAAACAAAAACTATGCATAAATACATACAACCAAAGATCTTCCTTTGAAGAGGTTAGTACAAAATTTACAAGACTCTCCCTCCCCCCCGTAATACCTGATGGTCGTCTCTATCTCCTCTGACGGGGGTGGAGGCGGCGTAAAGATCTTCTTCACCTTAGCTCCTTTGGCTGCAAGGAGTTGAATCGCTTCCACAATTTGCTGGCAACCCTGGGTCCCTATCTTGATGCCCCTCCTCAGGTCATTCACAGAGACGGGCATCCCGCTCCCTTCCACCATCACTTGAACAGAAAATGAAGCATGAATCAGACGATCCACATGCCAGGGAATCTCTCTTATTACAAGGTTAACCTCGAGGGTGAAACATCCTTGTGTATGAGCCTACTTCTTGTATGGTGCAACCAGAATTTTTTTATTTTTTTTTTTTGGGGGGGGGGGGGGGTAACTAATACTATGTTGACCCATCCATCTTTTGCTGGTGGACAAGATCCTCCCTCACTAAGAAACTAACATAAATAACAGTATCAAATTCTCTGGTGAGCACCTTGACACCAGGAGCTGTATAAAATTCCTGCAGCATGCAACAGCCTCCCCCTACATTAACCTAGACCCTCAGGACAGTCTGACAGAAGGCGCACTCCACTTATTTGCAGTAACGTTGAAGGAGGCCCATATCAGAGGCTGTAGGACCAAAGCTTTCTCCCAGGAGGTAGGGAGGAAGCAGAAGTCATCTGATCCTGGGAGGCTGATGGCAACAACATCCACTCACTTCCAAGCTATACTCTGTATGGGGGGACTAGCCGCTTGTTGTGAGGGGGGACTGGCCACTTGTCATGAGGGGGGCCTGGCCGCTTGTCATGAGGGGGGCCTGGCCACTTGTCGTGAGGGATGCCTGGTCGCTTGTCGTGAGGGGGGACTAAGGTTGGATGGGGTTCAGAGGTCTGGCAAGGCCACCTCCCTGACAAAGCATCAATCTATATTGGCATTGATCCATGCTAACCACAAGTTTATGTGGGGGCGAGGTGAGAATAATGAACATTCTTAATAAAATAAGAAATATCTAAGTATGCCAACATCCTTTTTATGTCTCATTCAGTAATGCTGGTAGTGGTAGTGATGCATACCAACCACACTTTGTGAGAAAGTAATTGATGTTGTTTTTTATTAATGAAATTTTTTTTCCCCAAGAGAGCATCATAGAAGGAGGAGGCAACATGCGGGGACCCATGCATGCAATGTGCAAAGATAAAATAATAAAGTTTTATACAGTGCCCTTCAAGACTTTCAAGCCTGCACATCCATCGACTAGGAAAAAGCCTGACAGAAGAGGTGGGTTTTCAGAGCCCACTTGAAAGTCCCATCCAAGGAAGAGAAGGAGCATATGCCAGCAGGCAGACGATTGTACAGTTTAGGGGCAACTACAGAGAAGGCACAATCACCCATGCAGCAGAGACAAGTGCGGGGAACTGAAAGTAGGAGGGCACCTCCCTAGCAAAGGGCTCTTTGTTGTCTAGACTCAGCCAGTGTGGAGGAAAGGTAGGAGGAGTTGCAGTGTTTAGAATATTAAATGTGAGGACTTTAAAAGTAATTAGAAATTTAATGGACAGCCAGTGAAGTTTGCAGAGCAGAGGTGTGGCATGAGAGAACCAGCCTCGACCTAGGAGAACTTGAGCCACAAAGTTCTGGAGAAGTTGAAGGAGATGAATTGTAGTGCTGTTGCCTCCAGTGAGAGGAAATTTACAGTAATCAAAGTGAGAGGTAACAAAGACTATCTCAAAACTGTTTGGGTCAAAGTGGGACTGGATATGACTGAGGTTATAGAGAAAACAGGGAGAAAGACTTGCTGATATTAGCAAGATGCATTTTGAAATTGAGTTAACTGTCAAAGGAAACACCCAGGTTTCTAACATTGTCAGAGAATGTGATCGGGGAGCCAGGTAGATTGAGATAGGAGGGAGGAAGGGGCTACATTTTTACAACGAGTGACATCTGCTGAGGCGACCATCAAAAGAGCCTGTTTTGTCATGGTTGAGTTTGAGGAAGTTATCTGAGAGTCATTAGTAATTGTTTCCTATGCGGATAAAAGATTAGTGAGGATCAAGATGAATGAATTTGGGGAGGAGGAGAGAAATAATTATGTGTTATCAGCATATAAATGGAAAGCTAGACTTAGGCAATGCATAAGAAGGCAAAGAGGAAGGAGGTAGATGCAACAGAGCAGAGGAGTGGGCCAAGGACAGAGCCCTGGGAAACACAGTAAGACACAGCGGCTGGCCGAGAGACCCCAACCCTGATGTAAACAGACTGAGTATGAGATGACAGATAAGAGAAAAACTAGTCAAGAGTAGTTCCAGAGACACCCGAGAAGTCATTCATGAAGGTGGTGGAGAAGAACGGAGTGACCAAGTGTGTCAATTTTTTTTTTAAGGGGCTATCTGGCGACTGCCTACTTAGGCATAAGTCACCGTAAACAAACAGCCTAGTTCTAGGCTACTTTAAAAAATTTGAACAGGAAACAACAATAAAAAGAAATAACAATAACATAACAATAACAAAAACAAAAACTAAACCTAGTTAAATGAGAGGGACAAGGCCGGCCTCCCCCAAATAGTCAACAAGTCCACCAGTCAATGTGCATACACTCGTCCCGAGTACAAAGGACAGGCGGTAGCGACCACGCCCATCCCGGTACCGGGAGAGGTATCGTGCGCGAAGATCACCCAGACTGGGACATTCAACAAGAATGTGCCGAACAGTCTGGGGGACGACGCAGTGGTCGCAATAGGGTGCAGGCGAGCGTCCATCAAATAGCGATACGTCACACGAGTGTGTCCGATTCGGAGACGACAGAAAGCGAACTGCAGCATTCGCGGCATTGGGGGATAGGTCCATGGGAACAGTTGCGGCGCAATAGCAGGCAACTTTAAGTTCCCTTCAACCGTCTCCCATCTTCTTTGCGAAGCAGTCCGAAGAGCTGCCTGTATTCCTGCCATGTAGTCGATGTGAGGAAGAGCGAAACGCTGGTCCGGTCGCAGAGTCCTCGCCGACTCTTTGGCGCGCTCATTCCCCGCAATTCCTACATGTCCAGGAACCAAGCAGAAGATAATCTCGACATCCAACCGGCTCGCCAAAACCGTGGCGTCACGGATATCGCGAACCAGGGGATGCGGAGATTCCAATGCCCCGAGAGCACTCAGGGCGCTTTGTGAGTCGCTATAGATCAAAATCCGGTCTCAGAACCGGGCACGTCGCGTAATCTCCCGTACCGAGTGGTGTATTGCCACCAGCTCGGCCGTGAAGACAGACGCAGCGCCTGGCAGAGCCCCGCTGATTTCAAACAGCGGCGAAACGGCGTGGAAGCCGACCCCCTCTTGGGACTTGGAGCCATCCGTATAAACTGGCACGGTTCCAGCGTGACACGAGGTGTGCTCCAAAAAGGTCGAACGCAATACTCCCAGCGCCGTACAAGCTTTGGGAGAAGAGGCGTGGCGACAAATAGCCAAATTTGGTACCCTCCAGGGTGGCGTCCTGGGCAGAACCAGGGGCGCCACCGGCCCGAGAACTATATCTAGCTCTCGAAGGAGTTTCCTGGCCCTAAACACAAAGGGCTTAGGGTATGACTGGCGTCTCTCGGCGGCATAGGAACCGTCGAGATCAGCTGCGGATGCAGTAAAAGCTGTTGGCGACTGAAGGAGGCGCCGTACTCGCGTGTACAGGCGAGTGATGCACTGCACGCGGCGCAGAGCGAGTGGCATCTCCCCAGCATCGACCAACAGGCTCTCAATGGGGGAAGTGCGGAAGGCACCGGTCGCAAGGCGGAGGCCAGTGTGGTGGATCGAATCCACCTTCCGCAATAAACGCTTGGCTGCGGATGCATAAAACTCGCATCCGTAGTCGAGCTTCGAACAAAAAAAGGATCGATAAAAAAGTAGGGCAGTAGCCCTATCAGGTGAGGCGTCGGTCGAATACAAGACCCAAGTAAACGGTGCAACTCAACCACATCCAGGCGCACCCCATTAAGAAACAAAGCTGGGTCGAGGTGGAGCCGTGGATGGCGGCAGAAATGCACCACGTTAGTCTTGGCCAAAGAAAACCGAAACCTGTGCGCTTTGGCATAGCGAGAGAGGTGGTTCAATGCCTGTTGCAGTCGACGCTCCAGAGTTGGCATCTGGGCCGCGCCAAAAGAGATCGAAAGGTCGTCCACGTAGAGCGTAGCGAGAACATCTTCCGATAGCACCGAGGTGATGCCGTTGATGCTCAGGGCAAAGAGTGTGACACTGAGGACACTTCCCTGCGGGACACCCTCTTCCTGCTCCTTTGGGCCAGAGAGCTCCCCCCACCCGAACGCGGAATCGACGATCTCGCAAAAATTCAGATATAAAGACTGGGAGGCGTCCCCTCGCCCCCATCGTGTGGAGAGTCTCAATGATAACGTATCGCCATGCGGTATAATAGCCCTTCTCCAGATCGAAAAACAACGTGGCGTAGTGCTGTCTACGAAGGAAAGCCTCGCAGACAGCATTTTGCAGTCGGAGCAGAGCATCCCGCGTGGAGTGGAACTTGCGGAAGCCGCACTGTGCAGAAGACAGATGGCCTCCGCTATCCAGAAAAAAGGCTAGTCTAAGATTTAGAGAGATTGGGCGAAAACCGGTCGGAGTAGAGTGATCTCTCCCTGGTTTGCGAAAGGCGAGCACAGTAGCGATTCACCAGGAATCTGGAAGAAGACCCTCTACCCAGATCCTGTTGAACAAATCTAAGAGAAAGGCCATGCCTCGCTCACCCAGGTGTCGAAGCATGGCGTACGGGACATCGTCCGGACCATGGGCGGTGTCCGCCGTGTGCAATTTTGGTCTTAGTCAGGGGCTCCGCAACCGGGGGGAGCAGAGGGGCCGGATGTGGCGATCTTGGCTTGGTCGCTTGCCAGAGTGGCAGCAGACCCATCCGTCCCCGCAGCCCCCACGGATGGAGAGGAGCCCCGAGTCTGCTTTGTCTTTTTGGTCTTAGTCTTTTACTTTTTTGGAGAGGAGGGCGGGGAATGAACCCGCTTCTCACCTCTGCTGGCAGAAGCCCCTAGGCCAGATGGACCAGCCTCAGCCAGGTCCTTCTCCGAAATGGTGAAGGTCCTGGTGGTTGCAGGGGCACCGGTCGGAGGAGATCCCTCCCCTCCTTGTACTGCCTAAGAAACCTTAACCGTTTGAGGAGGACCTTGCATAGGGGCGAATTTGGGTTCGGTGTTTGGCGCCGAGCCCGGATTCCCCCTCATGGAAGGCCCTACCGTCTGAGGCTGGGTTTCCTCAAGGACCATGTCAATCACAGGAGGGGCCTCCAGTTGGCCATCCCCTCCCAGGACATCGCAGGTCCCCTTGGCAGCGTCACCAGTCTTGCATGGGGAGGCACAGGCCTTGACCCCAGCAAGGTTTAATATTCTTGCCAGCAGGTTTTTTGAGGGAAGCGACCGAAGAGGCCTGGCTTCCCTCTCCCCCCTAAGGGGGTTTGCTCTACCAAGCCGCTTACACGAGGGGCGGTCGGCAATGGGCTGCCTGCTGGCTTTCTTGGCAGTCCCCTTACAAAGAAAAGGAGGGACTGCCGCTGGAAATAGGGAGGTGCCCGAAAGCACCTCCAGAGAAGGGGTTGAGGGGGAGTCCCCTATACCCATAGGCGTAGGAGAGGAGTAAGCCTCCTCTCCGGTTAAAGAAGTATGGAGGGTCCCCTGCGCAAGCACAAGGGGGGGGAAAACTCCATTTTTTCGGTGGAGCTGCCCGAGGGCGGCTCCGTTGTTGTTACAGGGGAAGTTGAGGGTTGTTTTTGTTTTTTTTTATATACATGGGCATGGTGACCCTCTATTTTATAAGAACATAGGAAAAGAAGGAGACTGCAAAAGACCATTCATGGCCTATATGGGACGCAATAGCTCACCACCTATCGCAGTTGCCCACACTGCAAGAGGTGCTTACAGGCTTGGCAGAGCCCTCCCGCCCTGGTGGCCTGGCAGTCCATCGGCATGGCGGCTCCACCTTAGACGCGGCGTAAAACTGAGTGTGAAGAAATGAAAAGGGATGTGAGGAAGGTATGGGTGGGGATTAAGCAGGTTGTTAAAAAAACACATTCTGAACCAGAGCTCAGGGGTTAGGGAACGTTGTCCCCTCCCCCCTCAGCCCCGATCCGGGACGGTTGGTTTGAGAAGAAGGTCAGCATCTACCCTGTAAAATTAGAGGCTGACCAGAGAAAGTTGTGGGAGAGGTTGTATGAAAAGCAAGGAAACAAGTGTTTTGAAGGAAGGAGAAGAGGCTAAGCTGGGGCCGGATGGGGCGCTGGATCCCATCAGCACGGCAGTCAGGATGGCAAATCGCCGCGCCCCTTACGGGGTCAAGTGTGTCAAATGCTGCTGAGAGATCGAGAAGCACCAGAATTGAAAGTCTCCCAGCATTGGCCTTGGCTGAGTCAGGCAGTCACACGATAGAGAGCTGATTCAGAGATGTGATAATGGAGGAAGGCATGTGTTCAGTGATGCTGGCAGCTACTACCCTCTCAAGAGCCTTGGATAGGAATAGAAGTTGAGAGATTGGACAATAATTTGAAGGATTATTAGGGTCAAGATTTTGTTTCTTTAAAATCAGATAGACAGTAGCATGTTAAAGTCAAAAGGCACCACACTTAGCAACATTTAGGCACTAAAGCTACACAGTATGTGTGATTTTGTTTTTAAGAACAAATCTGGCGAATGCCTACTTGGGCATTAGTCACCATATTCAACACTACCTAGTACTAGGCATCTTAAAAGTAAGATATAATGTGCCAAACAGTCGGGGGAAAAAAATGCAGTCTTCACAGAAGGGCGCTGGCGAGCGCTCCATCAAATGGCGGTGCAGCCAATTCGGAGACAGTAGAAAGCAACTTTTGCCTTCGCGGCATTGGGGGGTAGCCCAGAGAGCTGCCTGTATTCCAGCCATATATGCAGTGTGAGGAAGAGCCAAACGCGGAATCTTTGGCGCCCTCATTCCCTGTAATTCCTACATGTCCAGGAACCAAGCAGAAGATAATCTCAACATCTGCCCGGCTTGCCAAAACCGTGGCATCACAGATATAGCGAACCAGGGGATGTAGAGATTCCAATGCCCCGAGAGCACTCAGGGCACTTTATGAGTCGCTATAGATCACAATCCAGTATCCGAACCCGGACTTGGTGCCATCCGTATAAACTGGCACGGTTCCAGCGTGACACAAGGTGTGCTCCAAAAAGGTCAAGTGCAATACTCCCGGTGCTGTACAAGCTTTGGGAGCAGAGGCGTGGCGACAAATAGCCAAAGGTGGTACCCTCCAGGGTGGCGTCATGGGCAGAACCAGGGGCGCCACCGGCCAGAGAGCTATACCTAGGTCTCGAAAGAGTTTCCTAGCCTTTGAGCTTAGGGTATGCCTGGTATCTCTCGGCAGCATAGGCACCGTCGAAATCAGCTGCGGATGCAGTGAGAGCTGTTGGCGACTGAAGGAGGCGCCGGGCTCACGCGTACAGGCGAATAATGCAACGTGCACGGCGTTGATCGAGTGGCATCTCCCCAGCATCGACTAGTGGACTCTCAATGGAGGAAGGTGGATCGAATCCACCTTCCGTAATACACGCTCAGATGCGGGTGCATACAACTTGCATCCGTAGTCGAGCTTCGAACGAACAAAGGATCGATAAAAAAGTAAGGCAGTAGCCCTATCAGCGCCACAAGCGCTGAACGTCACGGAAAGGAGAATATCCATGGCGCGGGTACAAGAGGCCCTAAGACTGCGAATATGAGCCTTCCAGATGAGGCGTCGGTCAAATATAAGACCAAGGAAACGGTGCGATTCAACCACTTCCAGGCAGAGCCCATTAAGAAATAAGTCTGAATCAGGGTGGAGAAGTGGATGGCGGCAGAAGTGCACCACCTTAGTCTTGGCCAAGGAAAACCGAAACCTGTGACCTTCGGCATAGCGAGAGACGCGGTTCAATGCTTGTAGTCGACGCTCCAGAGTTAGCATCTGGGCCGCGCCAAAAGAGATCGAAAGGTCGTCCACGTAGAGCGTGGCGAGAACACCTTCCGGCAGCACCGAGGTGATGTCGTGGATGCTCAGGGCAAAGAGTGTGACACTGAGGAACGTCCGTGCGGGACACCCTCTTACTGCTCCATTGGGACGAGAGGGCTCCCCCCCGCCCGTACGTGGAATCGACGATCTCGCAAAAATTTAGATATAAACATTGGGAGGCATTCCTTCGCCTACATCGTGTGAGAGTCTCCATGATACCGTATCGTCATGCGGTATCATAGGCCTTCTCCAGATCAAGGAAGGCCTCGCAGACGGCATTTTCCTGTCGAAGCAGAGCATCCGACGTGGAATGGAACTTGCAGAAGACAGATGGCCTCCACTGTCCAGAAAAAAGGTTAATTTAACATTTACTAATTTCTCCATCAACTTTCAAGCGCAAGAGGTTAGAGAGATTGGGCGGAAACCGGCCGGAGTACAGTGATTTCTCCCCGGTTGGCGAAAGGCGAGCACAGTAGCGATTCGCCAGGAATCTGCGAGGATACTCTCTACCCAGATCCTGTTAAACAAATCTAACAGAAAGGTCATGCCTCCCTCACCCAAGTCTCGAAGCATGGAGTAGAGGACATCGTCTGGAGCATGGGGGGTGTCCACGCACGAAGAGTGGAACGCAACTCACTCTGAGTAAACCTGTCATTGAAGGGTTCCCCGCCTCTGGAAGTAAAGTCCAGTCGGCGGCATTCCGAGATATGACGACGTGCATTGAATGCTGGCGGAGCAGCATCCCGGCTAGAGAATGCGGAGAAAGTGGTCGCAAAGGATTCCGCCACGGACGCGGGGTCCGAAATTGCGGTCCCATTCTCCTGGAGAACGAGGGGGGGGGAGGTGTCTTGCGAAAACTTGCCCCGAATCCTTTGACTTGCGTCTACACCTCTGCTAGAGGGTTCTTCTCGTTAAGTGAAGACACGTGGGCTCGCCAAGAAGAGCGGCGGGCATACTTCGAAATATACCGGAACCTAGCCCTAAACCGACGAAATTCAAGGGCTTCTGCTTGAGAAGCGAAACGTCTAACACTCAGCTGACCACCACGGCAGTGGTCGGCGTGCAAAACGGCCAGACGTTCTAGGAATAGTAGTTAGGCCCGCGGCGATGAGGTTGCCGGAGAAGAACTCAACGGCCGCCTCTACCGACCTAAACTCCTCGACTGAGATAGAGAATTTACTCATTTCCTGAAATGCAGACAACTGCGCCTGCGCCAAGCACCACCGGGGTGGGCTCTCGGGTGCAGCGGCCCAGAAAATGATATTTGAATGGGAAATTGATCACTACCATGGAGGTCATCAACCACCCCCCACCCAAAATCAGGCTGTGCATCCGGAGAGCACAGAAATAGATCGGGGCATGACAATGAAGCGGTTCTCGGGCAGTGATGCGTAAACTCATCCACATTTAAGACCCCTATCTCCAGCTCGTCAATCAGGTTGGCAACGACTTGCCCCCTGGATTTAATTGAGTAGTTTCCATAGAGGGGTGTCTACCGTTTAGATCTCCGAGCAATAGAAAGGGCTTCGGGAACCGTGCCACAAGGCGGCGAAAGTCCCCCGAGTCGAATATACGCGGAAATAACAGTATACCTCCTTTCAAGGTGCAGCTGCACACCTACTGCCTGAAAGGAGTATCTAAAGCGAAGAAAAGAATGGAGACATCAACCCTTATACCTTGGAAGGGTGGGCAGGGGGCATGCGCCCAGCATGGTCTCCTGCAAAAAGATAGCTAAAGGGAAACAGGAGGAGATGAGCCTTTGCAGCTCCTCCCAGTTGGCCTGGAGTCTGGCAATTCCATTGAAGGAATATGCCCTCCAGCCTTGCTGGGAGGAGATACGGGGGCCCTCTTCGAAAAGAAGACCATCATGGGAATTGTCATATGCTTCCCGGAAGCAGAACTATGGGTGCTATCACCTTCGAGGGCTTATTGGCGGAGGTTGGGCTCACCATGCGAGTCTTTTCCTCCCTCCTCCTTGAAACCTTAGGCGGGCAGGGTGGCTTCAGAGGCAAGGGAGGGAGGAGCTTTCTTTTCAGGGTCCACCATCTCCGAGCCATCCAGCCCACTACTGGGCGTGGCCGAAGGAGCCGAAGCAACTTTGGATGCTGTCCTCCTTTCGGGAGGCAGCTTCAGGAACCCCGCACGATGGTCTAGCAACCAACTTCAGGGGTGTTGCCTCCTGTGAGTCTAACGATTTGGTGGAGGTGCATGGCCTTTCGCCTTAAGAGAAACGGTCAGGCTAGGGAAAGGAGGGAAAGCCCTGTTTTAGCCGGGGTTGGGTGTGGACCCTTTGTGCCGCCAACTTTACCAGTGGAGCGCCTGGGGTGGGTAGAACCTGCAGAAGAGTTCAGAATGGACGCAGAAATGACCATACTCGTAGGCCTGGAGGGGCCATGAGCAGAGGGCATCTTTTTCAACATTGAGTCATAGGACGTCCCGGGCAGCGCAGGGCACGCCAGGACCAAGTCCTTAGCCCTACGAAATAAGAGACGAGCCTGCGCCCGAATGGCCAGAGTTTCCTGCTCAAGAAGATACACACCACATTGCTTAGAAGCGGGGTGTGGCTCTCCATAATTGACACACTTGGGCACACACAAGTTGGACTTATCATGTGCAGCCTTGGAGCAACTTACAGAGGTTTCGGGTAACCCCGACTGTGCACATCGACAGGAGCGCTTAGTAAGGCCGAAGTGGTAGCAGTAATAGCACCTCCGCGGCAGTGGCACGAATGCCTTCACGCGGTAGCGATACCAACTGGCACACACTGACTCATGGAGCTTGTCACAGTCGAACGTGATGAAAAGTGTAGGGGTGGGTCTCAAGGTACCTCCCTGTTTTCTCATCACACATTCGACCTTGACTGTCCCATGGTCAGCCAGCTCTAAGGTGTGTCCTCTATAGAGTAGTCCACAAGTTCCCTTGCATAAACTACTCCTTTCATGAAGTTCATGGTAGAGTGCGGCATCAAACTCATGGGCGTGCCATCAAGTATCCGAAGAGCACTAATCATGGTTGCCTCAGAGGGATTTGACACATTCGCCAAAAGGCTCCCTCCCGTCCGAGAAACGGATCACTTTCGGCTCTCTACCAATCACACTAGCTAAAACTCTCCTCTGAAGGATCATGTTAGCCTTAGCCAACATGATGCCATCAGTGGAGCGAATAACCAGGAAGCGTTTGAAGCCAGCAGGCCCGAAAATGCCAGGTAATCTCTAAATGAGGGGGCCTGATGTAATCGTGGCTCCGCTGTGCGCACTAGCATGTTTGGTCTTATTCAGGGGCTCTGCACTCGGGGAGGCAGAGGGTTCAGATGTGCCGATCTTGGTTTGGTCGCTTACCAAAGTGGCAGCAGACCCATCCGTTCCTGCAGCCCCCGCAGATGGAGAGGAACCCCAAATCTTTTTAGTCTTTTTCTTTTTAGGAGAGGAGGGCGGGAAATGAACCCATTCTCCCCTAAACCATCACGAGCCCCCAGGCCAGATGTACCGGCCTCAGCAAGCTCCTTCTCCGAGATGGAGAAGGTCCTGGCGGTCGCAGAGGCACCAGCCGGAGGAGGACCTTGCATAGAGGCAGACTCGAGTTTGGTGCTTGGCGCCGAGCCTGGATTTCCCCCCATGGAAGGCCCTACTGTCTGAGGCTGGGTTGCCTCAAGGACCATGTCTATCTCAGGTGGGGTGGGGGGCCATCCCCCCCCCCCAGGACATCACCTGTCCCATTGGCAGCGGTTTCACTAGTTGAGTATGGGGAGGCACAGGCCTTGACCCCCACTAGGTTAATATTTGAGCCAGCAGGTCTTTTGAGGGAAGCGACCAATGGGGCCTGTCTTCCCTCTCCCCCCTAAGGGGGGTTTGTCTTACTGAGACGCTTCAATGCGGAGCCTCCTCTCCGGTTAAAGAGATTTGGAGGGTCCCCTGCGGGAGCACAGGGGGAGACCCCCATTTTTTCAGTGGAGCTGCCTGAAGGCAGCTACGTCGATCTTGAGGGGGAAAGGGAAAGAGGGTTTTTTCTTAAATTTTCATCATCATGCATGGGGACCCTATTCTTTCTGCGGGAAGCAAACGCTAATCACCCCTCACAGTAGCCTGCTCTACTAGGGGGGTGTATGGGGCTGGCAGAGCCAGGTGCTGTCATTTTAGGCCACCCCTCCCGCCTGGTGACCTGGCAGCCCTTCGGCATGGTGGCTCCACCTTGGGTACAGCGTAAAAATAAAAAATAGATAGAGAAGTAAGAAGAAAAGGGATGTGAGGAAGGTATGGGTGAGGATGAAGCAGGTTGTTAAAAACCCACCATCCCAAACCGGAGCTCAAGGAACATTGTCCCCTCCCCACTCAGCCCTGATCTGGGATAGTTGGCTGAGAAGAAGGTCAGCATTTACCCTATGTAAATAGAGGCTGACCATGAAAGTTGTTAGAGAGGTTGTAGGGAAAGTGAGGAAGTAGGGGAGAAACACATGCTGTCTGAAAGGAGAAGAGGCTAAGCTGGGGCCAGACAGGGTGCTGAGGCCCATCAGCACGATGGCCAGGAAGGCAAATCACCGCACCCCTTATGGGGGTATGTGTGATAGGAGGACAGGTAGGAACTGAATATAGATATGATGGGAAAGTTTCAAGGAGAGCAGCTGATTCTTCGATCGGGAGACCAGGGTGAGGGAGGTGAGATTGGGAGGTGATGTAATGGCGGAGGGACATGGTGTTAGGGGGGTCACAGTGTAAAGGGGGCAGGTGAAAACAGGATCACAGAGCGAATGTATATTATCTTTTCATAGAAAAAGGCAGATGTAGGGAAGAGTTTGGAGGAGATGGGGATAAGAGTTCAGGGTAGCCAGGATGAGTTTGAGAAGGTAACATTAACCCCTTCCCCACGATGGCATACATGCATATGCCATTGGATATCTCATTCCCAGCACTAATGATATATGTGTGTATGCCTTAAAATAAAGTCTTTATAATGCATATAAATTAATTTTTTTAGTTGTTTATGACATCTCATAGGATTTTTCGAAATGTTAGTTATCAGTCTGACATCATAAAATTTCAACCAATCATAAATGATGTGGGAGGAGCTAAATTAGATAGCAGAGGTGAGTCAGAACGTTTTTAGTTTTGTAAATCTTGGTTTGACAATTACTTCAAGTTGTGTTATTACGTTATTTCAGCTGGGTTTTTTCTTATACAAAATGTCTGACACTGAAAAGTGATATAAGTGATAATGAATATGAACCAATGGAGAGCAATTACATGAAGTTGGCTATATTTCTGATGAAGAAAATGAAGCCATGACTTGATCTTATCTAATGATGGAAACGTGTGTTTGACATCTTTAGAGATGCAAGGCCAAATCCTATTCCCAATTAGTTCAAAATTATAGTTTTTTTGGTTTATAGATTTATGGTAAACAAGAAAATGAGGATTCATATTTTTATAGAAAAACTAGTGGAAGAACTTTTGGATGCACATAATCCTGTTGGTAAAGCAGTTGTAGAAAAGTATGTGACTAATGACCCACATGCAGGAAATAAATGGAAGCTAGAAAAAATAGTACATGCATTAGTGCCAAATTCCTCAAACTCAAGGTAGCTTAGTAAAACACCCACAAAAGCATTGCCAAGTTTGTCATCCAACTCGGAAAATGACAAGAAGGCATTGTCAAGGGTGTTTAGATAAGCCTGGACTTTGCTCAATTGAGCACTTCACAACCTTTCATAATGATAATTAGGTAAGTTAAATATTTAATTAATAATTTTTTAGATAAGATTTTCTTTTTATCGTATCAAAATTTTAAAGTTTACTAAAAAAAAAATTGTATATTGCATTGCAATGTTGCAATCCAACATCGTGTGGAAGGGGTTAAGGAGATTACCGAGTTCAAAGAAGTGATCTGATGGGTGACCAGGTGGTTTGCAGATGTTTATGACTGAACAAGGGGTTTAGGGCAAGAGTAGCAAGATCTACTTCAAAAGTGTCATGGGAGGGGTTGATCAGTATGAGTGAGGGGCAGTTAGTCAGTAACAAAAAATACCTATCCCCACCACCTCTCCTGGTTCTTCTATGATGGTGTAGGAAAAGTGTAGCAGGTGGGTGTAGTGGCCATGAAAATAGAGTTTGTAGAAGGCCAATTTAGTACAATAATTTTATAAATACATTAAATGGCGATACATTGGGTGGGAAGACAGTATATGTTAAACTGAAAATCAGAGGGAAATCAGGGTGGTGATAACAATATGGGGTCTAGAGAGAGACTGCCCATTGAATGACATTAGTTCATGCAGAATAGAACAAGGAGAAAACAAAGGATGATATTCCTGAATTAAACCTAAAAACTCAATTTATTTGATCAATCAATAGAGGAGGGGACATCCTGAGAGTTTTGGGGGTACTAAGTTTTAATAAGATGGCTTACTATGCTAGGAGCAGAGAAACATTAACCCATCAAATCCCAGTGGTAACTGTAGATAACAGTCTTTTAAAGCTCAATTACTTTTGCTAAGAATTGATGATCATTTTATTATATCTATGAACATTTACAAATAAGTCTATCAAAAATTTCATGATTTCTTACCTTTTACTAAGAATTACATAGGTCTGGCCTAAATTAATGGGGGGTTTTAAATGTTTCACAAGTGTAGTTCTTTAATTTAATAAGCAGTAATATTTCTAAAATTAAATTGTTTACATAGGATAACCACTTAAGTGCCTGCCATCTTTACTTTTGCATTGTTGATCCTAACCACTCTTCCAATAATGAATGTAATTCATAGTAAAAGGTAAGAAATCCTGAAAGATTTTGATAGACTTATTTGTAAATGTTCATAGATATAATAAAATGATCATCAATTCTTAGCAAAAGCAATTTTATTTTGAATAAGAAATCATATCTTTCATGATGGTACCTCTAGGCAGGGATTCCCAACCGGGGGCCATGGCACATCTGAAGGGGGCCACAGGAAAATTTTAAGCTTTAGAGGGGCCACAGATCCATGAAGGGGGGGCTACAGGACTCAACCTATTGAAACCTGAATTATGGTTAGGGCAGTACCTAATTTTAATTTATGCAGTTGAATTACATTTTAAAAATATTAATACATATATTTTCCCTTTTTTTAAAATATTTTATTTGCATAATAGGATTTGCATTAATCTGTAAATAAATATTTTGCATCTTACAAGCTTATTCTGCGGCACACTCCATTGTGCGCTTGATAGTTATGCGCCTGGCACCGTTGTTGGCTTGATGAAAATACTTCAGGTGGAACTTTAAATCCTTACAATCTGTTTATCAAGTGGTTCAGCGTTATAGTCTGTAGGTAGCTTTTATTTGTTTACCCTAATACTGCAAAGTTGTAGTAATTTTACTAGTTTTTAAAATTATAATAGATTGCCACAAGCACAATAATATAAGACTTTTATAAGTAAATAACTGAACATTTTTGTTTGTAAGTAAAGTGTGCCATTGCTAGGCCTACATAAAATCTTTTTTTTTTTCACTTCGGTTTCACTTAGGGCTTATTTACGAGATTAGCATTTAATCTTAGATTCTGATGATTGTAATTATTGTTTTGTATCTGCATTAATTTGAGTAATATATATGTATATATAATATATTACTAAAATTAATGCAGATCTAGCCCCCTGAGGAAGTACATTTCTGCTGTTTTGCATTTAGGTACAGGTACAGAGTACCAGGATGTACAATCAACAACAAAAATTTTGGATTGGCCAATTAATAGAAACGCTCATAAAATAGTTGCATTGTTTTGCGGTTCTTTTTTTTGGTGTCAAATATTTACCATCAAGGGCAAGTATTTAGCACAAAAAAGGAAAACAAAATTTTCAATGCAGCTATTTTTATGAGCGTTTCTATTTATTGGACATGTCTGAAACTTTCGTGGCCAGCTGTAATAGGAGTTGGTGTTGGGCACAGACTCGGTGCTGTGCAGAGGGAATGGAGGTTGTTTCTGGGTCTTTTCTCAGAAAAACTCTTCCTTTTTTGCAGCTGAGATAAGCGCCTTTCATTCTGTTGCAGTGAGCTTCGGCTCTAAAATGTAATATATATATCATTAATATATTAAATTTCTTCTGCACAGATTACCCATGGCTACGGCGACAAAGAAAAAATGTTGACAATACTCCAGTGAGTATTTAGCTTATGGTTTTATACATTCACCAGACAATATATATGGCTACACTTTCTAATGATAGTATGCGACCAAGTAAGGTTAAAATATATTTGGAGAATAAACACAAGGACAGAAAAGACAAAACATTAGATTATTTTAAAAAGCTACGGGATGATTTCCAAGCAAGGAGCACTATTAAAGATATATTTAGCAAAACAGCGGCAAAACTATACAAAGGTTTAATTGCATCTTATGAGATTTCCAAGCTAATAGCGAAATAGGAAAAACCTCATACTATTGGCGAAGAATTGATTTTGCCTTCAGTATCTGTGGTTATTTCAACTCATGCAACAAAATCCCCCCAAAATCACTGAAGTCATTTCACTGAGCAACAAGACATATTGATGAAATGGCAAAGGATTTAGAGAAAAAACTTGTTAAACATTTACAAGTAAAGACCTTTGCATTACAAATTGATGAAACGTTATTACGTTATGAGTAATGTGTTGGTAAGTCTGTCTAGTGTGAAAGTGCTGTCTGGTAGGAAGTATGAGTGTGAGTGTGAAGGTGGAATTGAATGGAATTGAGTACTTGGCTTTAATAGATTCTGGATGCAAGGCGAGCTTGGTGTATAAAGATGTGTATGACAAGGTTAGCGAGAAAGCCCCCGTCTGTGTGCAAGGGTAGTTTGGTAGGTCTTGGTAATAGGAGAGTGCCTGTGATTGGAATGATAAGGTAAGCTGTTCGAATGCATGGTATGTTGATGAATGAATGTGAATTCTTGGTGATTGATAAGGTGAGTAGTGAGTATGGTGTGATTTTGGGCTATGATTTTATGAAAATGAATCGTATGGTTGTGCATCCTGCAAGTGATCAGATTGAGAGAAAGATTGGTAAAAATGGGGTGTATAAGTTATATGTAGGGAAAGATGGTAGTGTTTTGAGGGGTGTGTTTACTGGTATTGAGGTGACTGCTATGGAGAATGTAAGGCTTGTGAAGGGTGAAAGGGTGTCTGTTAGAGTGAGTTGGAGTAAGGATGTTAGTTTGAAAGTGGGTGAGAACACTGTGATATTGGATGGAAAGGATGCATATTATAAGGTAAGGCGTGTTGCTTGTGTGTTTGATGAGAATGAATGATCCTTTTGTATGTGTGCAGGCGGACCCCAGGGTGAAAGGACAGGTGAGGGGTATCCAAGTCGGAGATGTACTAGGACACCTCTCCACTGTCACTGAGGTAGGTATGGATGATAGCACGGATATCAGGGTGAATGTTGCGAATGAAAAGACATGTGAATGGATGTATAATGAAGTGAAGGACATGGTGAAATTGGATGGATGTTTGACTGAGTATGAAAGGTGGGATGTGTATCGAATGATATTTGAACGAAAGGGAGCCCTCAGTAAGGGTGATCTGGATTTCGGGGTTGCAAAGCTCCCGGAATTCAAGATTGTCCTGAAGGAGGACTCCCCAATCTATCAGCAGCCGAGGCATTTCCCATGTCCGGTTGCTGATGAGATTGAGGAGCAGTGTGTAGAATTAGTGTAGGAAGCGGGTTGGATCGATTGGGGGTTAGTCTAGATTTGGGGCCCGCTACAACATGATAACGAAGCCCTTCTCATGGTGTATGTTAGGTTTTTGGATAGAGATCAACTAAGAGAAGAAATGCTTTTTTCCCGCTACCTTGTGACAGATATTAAAGGTTAAACAATTTTCAAAGAAGTAGTGACCTATTTCAAAGAAAATGATATTCCACTTGGGAATATTATGGCTTGTGCAACTGATGGCGCCGCTGCTATGGTAGGTAGATATAAGGGATTTATTGCACATTTAAAAGAGGCTGTATCTAAAGTTTTTTGCATACACTGTGTTGTCCACCATCAACATCTGATTGCAAAAAAATAGGAAGACGACTGAAAGATTCACTTGATAGTGTAATCAAGACACTCAACCTTATCAAGTCAAATCCACTTCGAGAGCGTCTCTTCCGACAACTCTGTGCTATCAATGAAGAAGGGTTTGAGTGCCTACTTTTGAATACAGAGGTGCGATGGCTTTCTAAGGGCAATTGTCTGAATCGCTTCATTGCACTTTGGGATAGTGATGTGTTATTTCTGGATGGTAAGCAGCTCGGAGTAAGAATCATTGCTGCCAAATGTGACATATTCTACCTTACAGATATATTTGAAAAGATAAATATCTTGAACAAACAGCTACAAGGTAAAAATGCAAATATTTTAACTTGCAAAGAGTCTGTGCATTTATGGGGAAAATTAAGCTGTTCAAGATAAATATGGGGTGAAAAGAGTTGATACAGTTTCCAACCCTCCGCACTATTGAGAGTGAGCTGAAAGAAGATGATATTTTAGTATACATTGATCATTTGGAGAAATTGCATAGTGATATAGAAGCTAGGTTCAGAGATCTTCTACAACTGGACATTATAGGTTGGGTGGTAGACCCATTTGGAATTAATGCAGCTGATGTTGATATGAGATTACAAGAAAGTCTCATTGAGTTACAGAGTGATCAAACTTCTCTGGCTAGATTTAAGCATGGTGTCAGGAACTTATGGATAAGTCATGGAATTGCTATGAAATACCCTTTGCTTTGGGACAAAGTAAAATTATATTTTATTGCTTTTCCTACTTCTTATCTGGTTGAGTCGGGTTTTAGTAAAGTGTCACATCTCCTATCAAAAGCTCGCAGCCGCTTAGAAATAGTAAGAAGAGGTGATCTTCGTCTGTCTCTAACAACTATAGCCCCTGATATTGAAAAACTTGTGAAATTGCATGAGCACAAGAATCGCATTGAATGAATAAAGAGTTGATGATATATTTATTTCATTTTGCTAAAGGATTTTATTTTTTTGTAAGACTAATTATTTATTTTAAAAGAGTATTAGATTTTTTTAACTACTGTTTAATTTTTGCTATGTTTATAGTCCTATATATGTGACAAATATAATTGTACCTGAATACAAATAGCTGTTTTAATATCTTTTATCCTTTAAAGTAGAGTTAAACTGCATATTACTCTACTAAAAATAATGATTATGGGCCACAGGAAAAAATAAGGTTCCTAAGGAGGGCCATAAGCCAAAACCGGTTGGGAACCATTGCCTCTAGGTACCACTAGTTAGTTAATAAAGAAATTGTCAATGCAACCGTGGGAGATATTTCTGTACTTTTTTTCATATGTAAATATGAATAAAGTACACAATGTTAGTTATATTTATGTATATAAATTCTAATAATATAAAGGACACTGCTAAACTTATATTATAAGTAATAATATATGCATAAATATAAATTATATATATATTTATTTTTTCAGTCATCCTAAGGAAAGAATATGTTGTTATGCTTCCTCCTAATGATGGGGAGGAAACAGATGAGGAGTCAGATGATGAAAATGATAGAAACTTAAATCATCTAATGCCATTTCAACTAAAAGCAGAAGCGGAAATTGTCAACAGAGTAACCAAAACAAAAGTTAGCAGGCCTTCCCGCTCAAAGAAAAGGAAGGTAAGACAGTGAACCTCAAATGTGAAATTTTCAGGTCATTACTAGTGACTGTGAAGAAAAGGAACACCAGTTTCCAAGCCTTTCACTAGTAGATATATGGTAATCCATCTTTAGCAATAATATCTCTATTAGTGGAAATTTCCAATAAATATGCATGTCAATGTAACCATACTCTCAATGTTACATGAGAAGAAATGAGAGTATACATTGCATTTCTTCTTTTGACTGGATATCTTACTCCAAAGAATATTAGAATGTTTTGGGAGATAAAGCAGGATGTATACAATAAACATGTAACCTAGGCTATGAAAAGAAACAGATTTTTAAAAATTTACTAGTATCTCTATGCTTGTGATAATTTTCACTTTCAGCTAATGATAAATATGCTAACCTTAGTCCTTATTTTAGTTTACTGAACCAATCTTTTCTTTATAATTTCAAAAAGGGTTTCATCAAATATCAATTGATGAAACAATGGTGCCATATTATGGCAGGCAAGGGTGTAAACAGCATATTCATGGCCAACCCACTGCCTGATCAGCAGACATATGATCTTGGTGCTTCTGCTGTTTTACAACTCCTATTGAACTTGCCAAGTTGTGCATGCTTAAGTTGTATTTTGATCATTTCTTTACAAGTTTGCCTCTTTTAGATAAACTCAAGTGAAATGGGACATTTTGGTACAGGAACTATAACAGAAAAGAGAATATAAAATTGTCCATTGGAGTCATCAAAACAAATGATGACTCCAAGAGAAACCATGCAACCAAAGAAGTAAGAAAAGCAAAGTACCAGTATGAGAAAAAGGTAGCTGCAGACTCCTTCGAAAACCGAAACACTTTTGGGCCTACACGAGGGCTAGAACTAAAGTAAAGGCGAGTATAACCAGGATACAAACACCCAATGGAAAGATAACCCAGGATGACAGGGAGACTATACAAGTCATGAACCAGGCCTTCAACAGTGTATATGTAGACGAGGATACGTCTCTACTGATACCTAGCCCAATAATATCCCAGGCATTGGGCAAATCTCAATGACAAGATTCAACGAGAGTCATGTCCATAAGCAGCTCCTACAGTTAGACGAGAGCAAAGCCCAAGGACCAGATGGCATCTCACCATTTGTCCTCAAAACCTGTGGAAACCATCTGTACAAACCCTGACACGCATCCTTCAGTCATCAATGGACAGTGGAGTCATCCTCAGTGACTGGAAGAAAGCGAATATAACTCCAATCCACAAGAAAGGTAGCAAAACACAGCCACTAAACTACCGTTCAGTTTCACTGACAAGTGTAGTCTCAAAGATAATGGAGAGTCTGGTCAGGCGAGATATGGTCAGCCATCTTGCCCACAATAACATACTTAGCGATGCCCAATACGGCTTCAGAGCCAAAAGAAGCTGCCTGACCAATCTGCTAACTTACCTGGACAACATTATCAGTGCAACAGACACAGGAGAGTGCGTTGATGTGAACTACTTAGATTGCGAGAAGGTGTTTGACAGGGTCCCACATGCAAGATTGATGAAGAAAGTGGATGCTGTCAGGATAAGGGAAAATATGAATAGGTGGCTGAGAAATTTTTTGAAAGACAGGAAGCACAGAGTAGCGGTCAGGGGCATGCACTCCAGATGGTTACCAGTGAGAAGCGGGGTATCCCAGGGCTCTGTGGTAGGTCCCATCCTCTTCAACGACTTGGTGGATGGCTTAGAATTGAAGGTTAGTCTGTTTGCAGATGATGCAAGGATATACCGCACCATCAGGACTCAAGAGGAAGCAGAGGCCTACAGAGGGATATGGACTGGCTGGAGCATTGGAGCAGGGGTTTGCTCTCAACATTCAATGTAGAAAAGTGCAAAACAATGCACTTTGGGTGGCAAAACCAATGCACAAACTACTTACTGAATGATTCCATCCTAGCCAAGACCACAACAGAGAAAGACCTAGGGATACATGTGTCAGCAGATCTGAAGACGAATGCCCACAAAGCAAAGGTGGCAGCCAAGGCTAACAGCAGGCTGGGGAAAATAAAGAGGAGCTTCAGATACATTAATGAGGTCAGGCCAATTCTCAATTACGGAGCACAGAGCTGGTCACCGCACCTGGTCAGTGACATCAAGCTCCTCGAGCAGGTGCAGCGAAGGGCTACTAGAATGGTGCCTGTGTTAAGAGACCTCCCATACGAAGAGCAATTTAAAGCATAAAACCTCACAACATTGGAGGACCGGAGGCAGAGGGGGGACATGATCCAGGTCTACAAGCCACTACATAGTCATGAGGATGTCTCTTACACAAGGTTCTTCAGCCTCAGCAACAACCTGAGAGGACACAGCCTCAAGATAGCTAGGCCGCCACACTAGAGGACAATAACAATGGGGAACTGGTTCGCAATCAGAGCCAGTGACCCCTGGAATGCTCTACAAGAGTAGTAACAGCACCATCAATTGCTACATTCAAGGTCAAGTATGACAAACTTATGGGTTAAAAATGTAATGTGGCAGTCGACCAACCAGAAGTGGGGGATACCAGAGGTGCAATGTCAATGAAGATATTATCTGAACTTGCAGTTGTTAGGTAGCATGATAATAATATTGTTACTTTGGCATCAAATTCGTATGATATACACCCAATTTCTTCTGTAAATAGAGTTGCTTGGGTTAATAAAAAGAGAGGTTGTATCAATGTACAACAAATTTATGGGGGGGGGGGCTGATAGATTTGATCAAAATGTAGCCAGTCAGAGAATTTCTTTCAGGGAAAAAAAGTGGTGGTTTCCTTTGTAGCTTGTCAATGCTTGAAAAATTTACCAAACAAAAACAGAGGAAAAAACTACATATTGTGAGTTCCACCATAATTTAGTTCGTGTATCTAGGGAAATACAGAAGTATCCCCACAAAATAACACAATGTGGTTCTCATCAGTTCAGTCAAGGGTTCATACTTCTGTTCAATGAAACAATAGTTTGGACAAGCACATACAAGAAAGTTGCAATAGCACTCATTGTGCACATTGTCACAAGAGAGCAAAAATATGATGCAAGAAATGTAAAGTCCCACTCCACATTCATTGTTGATATGTGTTTCATAATAAGTAGGTAATAAAACAGCCACTGTTCCCAGTGGTACCTCTAGGTACTACCCATTTAACTTTGAAAATATTATATATATAAAATTTTCTTCTAAATAAAATATATTTGAAATCCTATTTTATTTGATACCCCAAATTTCACCTCAATATTTACAAAAATAAAAGTTTGGGCTTTGATAGATTAAATTAAAGAGAAAACTACAAAATATTCAGACTTCTTCAAATGCAGCATCCGATTCACACTAACCCCCTGGAATAAGTATAAACATACAGGAATATAAACTACAAGACTAACTCTTCAAGGACACATTTACCCACCCATAAATGAAATTAGAATTAAGTATATCTTACCTATATGTTTCTTGTTTATAGCAGTGATGATCAAATTTAAACTACTGTCTGCCAGCTCCTTTCTAGTAGGAAATATAACAACTTCATCATTGATGATTCCTACTCTCACAGCGCCAACTGGGCCATTCCAAGGTATGTTGGAAAGAGCTAACGATGCAGATGCTGGAGTGACAAAACTGGTAGTCATAACATTAAGTGGTTAAAATTCGAAAATTATGCTCATATTAGTATAACATAAATAAGTAGCCTTTGCTTTAATTATGCATATACTAAATCTGAGGTAATTTTTTTTCTATTGTATGGTTACATTAAAATAAATCAGGCAAATATGAGTGCATCATGATCACAACTTTCACAAATAATGTTGGATTCATATCCATGAATGACACAAGAAGTGCCCTCTAAATCCTAACCCTTTATGCTCTAATAAAACAGAACTAGGCAACCATTTTTCCATGACAATAGGCCACTAACTAGCCTATCAAAGCGATGGGATACTATGCTCAGTAGCATTTCGTCCAGTCAGGGTTCAACCAAGGACAGATTGAGTGCTATGTCCTGTAGCATCTCATCCCTGAATAGACCCCACCACGCCCCCTAACCAATACCCCCCACATGCAAACCAATCACCTGGCAAAGGGGTACCCAATGTTGACTGTTACACCTGCTATCTGTAGAAATAGCATGCACTCCTGGACCTAGTCCCCCAGCAATCCAAACTAGATTGAAGCTACCTGCATTATATTCCTTATAGACTTTTCTATTTAACTATCTTTTCACCACTTCTTTACTAGCACCTATATTCTTGACAAGAGGCTGATTATGATCCAAACACTACCATCCACTCATTCCTGGTTGAGGACAGTAGGGAGAGGCCAACCCTTCCTCTTGGCTCTAGTTGGGATGTTTTGTAACATACCTCCATTCTTCCCACCCTTTTCTTTTTGTCCTGCGCCTTCTTCCTTTCCCTTATTTATCCTTTTACACACCCGCAAAATTATCTCAGGAGTAGCATGGGCAATCTTGCTGAGGGTTGACATCTTGAAGATTATGTGCCCTCCTGGCCCAAATGGCTGCAGGAGGATCTGTGGCTATATATATATTCAGCACATTTTCACTTCCTCTAGCTTCACCACTTTCTTTGCAGATCTTTCATGCAGAAAGTTTATAAGTGGAGATCAGTAAAGAAAGTGGAGAGGAAGTGAAAATGTGAAGATATATAGCTAGAGATCCTCTGGGAGAAGGCATTGGGGCTGGGAAGGCATACAATCCTCCAGATGTAAGCTGCAGTAATGTCAATGCTACTATATATAGCATACCCTTGCAGGCGCATATAAGGATGATGAAAAGATGGGGTCCAGTAAAAAGGGGTGAAGAATGGAAGCATGTTAAAAAAAACACCTCAAACAGACCAGGAGGATGAACATCTCCCACCTACTGTCCCAAAAGAGATGAATAGACAAGCAATTCGGGAACTAGCCCACCAAATTAGCCCCTCTGAAGTAGACCAACTAGTCTCTGAACTCAACCACACTATTTTATTGTATGTGTGTGTGTGTGTGTGTATGTGTGTGACAAGGTGCCACAACTGCACCTTGTCACTTAGAATGTTTCTCCTTGAATTTCAAGTGAAATACCAACAAGGGTAGAGGAGGGTTTAAGGGATGTATCAAGGAGAATGTTTGTAAGCAGATCTGTAAGTAAAGTGAAAATGTATGGAAGATATAGAGCTGTAAATGCTCCTGCAAACATTGGGGCTGGGAGGGGAAACTGTGGGTGTTGTGGATAGGCAAGTAAAAAAAACTCCAGATATCAGCTGCAGCAAGATTGCCCATCCTATAGCTCACACCCCCCTTGCAGGTGTGTGTACATTAGGGTGGAGCAAAATAAAAATTTTCAAAAATTTATTTTCCCACCACAATTTTTTTATGGGGCTATCAGTCAAATTAAACCTTCTAAAAGGATTTTTTGCTAAAATAATTTTAAAGGTTTTTCAGCGCCATTGAAAATTAAAAATAATGCAAATTTTCAAATAAATTTTGACTTTCATGGATTATATCTGAAAATTAAATTCAAATTTTGAATTCATACCTGCAAACAAATAATTATTGTATTTTAAAGAACAAGTAAACAAAATTTGAAATTAATCAATTGATATTTAGAGGTTCCTCAATGACATAATATAGCGGTGTACGTGACAATTATGTTTCAGTAGCGTGGAAGATCTTGTTGAGAGTTGATGTGTGTGTGTATGGCTCTGTCTAGTATCTATTGTTTTGATCACATTGTTCTATTTGTATTTAAGAACAGTTATTTATAGTGTACAATAAATATTTATATACATTTTATTATATTTCAGAGCTAAATAATATGCAAGAAAAAATTAAAACAATATTTAATTATGGCATTTAAACCTAGAATGCATCATGAAATTGAAAGCTCTTTGTTTGGTGCACCCTGCGCCATTAGTGAACAAGTGTTGCCAAATTATAAAGATGTTAAAAAAATATTTTTGTTTGAGTGAGAAAAGGAAAAGAAACGCAATAGAAAAGACCCACCAATTAAACAAATTATCACATTAGTAGCGGAGAAGTTAATTTCTATTTGAAAAATTGCATCAATCCCTTGTGTGTCAATAGAGGCAGTTAGAAAAAGAATTTTAAATTATTATTCAAAATATCAGGCTTTAATGAGAAATATTAGTAGGAAAAATGTGACATCATTCAAAGAGAAATGTGACAAATTTACAAAGAATGCAGAACAATTGTTTGAAATATTGTGTTGTAAATGCGATAGCTTTGAAAACTGTTCTTGTAGCAAGGAAAAGGTGCCACCATTGGAGCAAACGTTTTTGGAAGACCAACGAACAACTAGGAAAATGGCAATGGGTAATATCGATCAAATTTAATCAAAGAAGAGTGCAGTTAGGAAGAATCGTGAGTATTGTCTCTTAAATCAACCATATACTTCGACAGATAATATTGAAGTGGTTCTTCCTTCATCCAGCAGAATCTGCTGACAAAGGTAGCAACTATGAGCTTCCTTCATCCATGAAACGCGAAGAAGTAAACAAAAAATTGCATCCAAGATTGCATCTAAACGAATAAAATTGTCGGAATTTGGGTGGGCATGTGATCACACTGGTGTGTCTGATCGAGCTGCAGCTTTAATAACAAGTTCAATTCTTAAGGACTTATCATCAATTGAAGGCAAAGAAACTTCTGCAGTAGTTGACAGGTCAAAATTTAGTAGAGAGCGTGTAAAAGAACATACTACATTACAGCAAGAAATTAGATTCGATAAGCCATTATATTCTATTTATTTTGATGGTAGAAAAGATAGCACATTTGTTGTTGAGACGATGGAGGGAACTCATCACAAGAAGATAATGGAAGAGCACATCTCTATGATAGAAGAACCTGGTTTAGAATACCTTGGACACCCAACAATGAAGACAGGTTCTGTAAAAGTTATACGCAATGCAATATTCTCATATCTAGAAGCAAATAACATCGCAACTTATGAACTCGTTGCTGTGGGATGCAATGGAATGGCAGTGAATACAGGAACAAAAGGAGGTCTGGTCAGAATGTTAGAAGAAAAGCTTACTAGAACACTGCATTTGTTTATTTGCCAGCTCCATGCAAATGAGCTCCCATTGCACCATCTCATCAATAATTTGGAAAAATGGGGCCTTGTGAATTTGTTGGACCTATAGGGAAACAACTGGATAAATGTAAGGGTCTAAGTGTTGTTGAATTTGAGCCAATTCCGATTGACTTGCTGTCTGCTGAAAGAGGAAATCTGAGCACCGATTAAAAGTATCTGTTTGATATCCTTCTATCTATCTCACAAGGTGAATGTTCTGCTGAAATGGCTTGTAAGAGTCCTGGAAATATGTTGCATGCACGATGGCAAATCAGATACTTCGATTATATGTTTCGACTTCTGACCCTTCTGACATGCTGAAATCCATTGTCTTGTTCATCATGAAGGTGTATGCATCATGCTGGTTTGAAATAAAAGCTAACTCTTCTCTGAAAGATGGAGCACTCAACCTCTTCAAGACAGTTCCATCGCTGCAAGGGATGAACAAACAGATAAAAGATATAGTTGTCCCAGTGATTTAAAGAAATGCTTATTTTGCACATGCGGAAAACATTCTTCTCTGTATAGTGCAAGATGAAAGAAATCATATCCGGGAACTCGCACCGAGAAGAATTATGAAAGCACGAAAAGATTATAAAGGGAAATCAATATGCACTTTCAAGATCCCAGATATAAACTTTGAAGCTGACAACTACATCAGCCTAATTTATTGGCAGCAGACTGTTGTGACCGAACCTCCGCTGATGAGGACACTCTTTGATGATCAACTTGAAGAATTTATCCATCAACAACCTAAATTAGATATTCTGAAATTTCTTTGTCACACACAAGCGGTTGAGAGATACATCAAACTGGTCACAGAAGCGTCACTAGCAGTTTGTAGAGAAGACAAACAGGGCAGATATATAAGGAGTAGAATTGAGTCCAGGAGAAAAATACTGTCATTTAATACCACGAAGGACTTCATAATGAAAGGTAATATCACTACAAAAATCTAACTGCATTGAATAAATGGATATTGAATATTAGTGAAAATTTAAATATTCAACTGTTAATTGTTCAATTTCTTCTATTTCAAAGTGATAATGATAAAAATCTACAGATTACATTGAAACAAATGGAAGAAAAGGAAGGAAAACTTATTGAGTACTTAATAGATTATTTTTATTCAATGAAATGGAAGTAGAAGTATTGATTTATAAAGTTTTATGGAAATAATATACCCTGTATAGGTAATAAATGTTGATGTAACAACTTGAAATTTGAAAACAAATAGATAGAATTTTCCTCCCTGACATTTTTTTGTTTTAAATTTCAATTGTGCTGAGGAACCTGAAAATATTAATTTAGAAGTCTGAAATTTCAACACAATAGTTTATGATATTGGGTCCATCAAAAAATCAGGGTGGGAAAATAAATTTCAAAAACTTTTGCAAAATTCCCCTTTTTCGATACACCCTAGTGTCCATGTTCCACATGTCTATTATGGGATCTATGACCTAGCTGTGTGGAAACACCACTTCCAATTAGAGCATAGTTAAGCCACACTGGGTCTGGTAAGTGACTTGTTGTAGTCCCATTCTAGATTGACTTCACATCGGTAGATACTTGTGGTTCGGATCTCACTTAAATAAAATGCTTAAAAAAAAGAGTAGAGATCAACAAAAGCCTTAACAAATTATTTACATGATTCAAGTTAAGATTAATAATCAGCCAAATGATTGACTATTGGGGTCCCTCTGATCTATACCATTCAAAATAAAGTTAAATTGATTTGTTTAGCATGAAGTAAGGTGTCTACTAACCATCCAGTGCAATCAGATTTAACTTTTACAACAATGTTACTCACCTGCATTAATACTAATTACATCAGGTTCTTGCAATCCATCAACAGCAAGTAATTGGCATGTAATTTGTGTATCATGGAAAAAGTTGGATGGAAATAAAGGACGTAGTGAACGATCTGAAAATATAATTTTGATGTATAAAAACAAATTTGATACTTGATGAAATTTTACATGCAACATATAATAGGCAAAGTTGAACCATCACATTTTCAATTGCTGAAATAGGCAATTGTAATGAAATATACAGTCACCACAACGGAAGTCTAGACCTTTGGTCATATTATATGCATTGATATAGATCCAATAATCGTTACGGGAAAAATGCTATAATTGATTAATGTTTTGTTGCAGTTTCTGGCAATGTTTGTTGGGTATATATGCACATTGTGTCAGTACGAGATCAGACTTGGTCGTGAGAGGACGCTGATTTTTTGCGCTTTGACTTTCATTTTGGTGGTTTCTTGAAGATATTTTTTAACCAGCACTCCAACCATGGGTCCAAAGCCTCTCACAAATGAGGAAAAGGTCCGTATTCACTTTGAGGGAAGAAAATGTTAAGATAAGTGAAATATGCATGCGAACAGGGCGAACAAAATCTACCGTAATGTCGCTCCTCTCTGCTGCCCATGAGCTTCCCCCAAACACCATACCCCAACATAAAAAGTGCCAGGGACCAGAGGGAAAGACTACACTGAGAACAGATCGCTTGCTAAAGAAGGCTGTTATGAAGAACCTTAGGATAACAGCCAGACAACTCAAGGAAATGTACCCTAACCTCCTCCAAAATGTCTCAGAATGGACCGTATAGCATCGTCTTCTGAAAGATTTGAAACTACCCAGCCGTACTGCCGCGCTCAAACCACTGTTAAATGACCGCATGAAGAAGAAGAGGCTTCATTTTGCAAAGCAGCACAAGGGTTGGATAGTGGAATAGTGGTCATGTGGTCAGATGAAAGCACATTTCAGGTCATAAGGTCACACAGAGTAAAAGTGAGGAGGCCATTTGGGTCAAACAGGTACAGCCCCCAGTACACAGTCAAGACTGTAAAACACAGTCCCTCAGTTATGGTTTGGGGTTGTTTCAGTGCCAAGTTAGGGAGGTGTTTATATTTCCTGCCCAAGAATGTGACCATGAATGCTCAGCGCTACAAGGAAGTTTTGGAAGGTCATCTATTTATTCATATGGAACTTCATGGAACATCCATCTGTATGCATGATTCAGCTCCTTGTCACAAGGCTAATTTGATCAAGCAATTGCCACATAGAAATCGCATCAATGTGTTGGACTGGCCTGGGAACAGTCCTGATCCCAACCCGATTGAAAACGCATGGAAAGTCATCAAAGACAAGGTTAATGGGGCCAATGTGTCATCAGTGCAGGACCTTCAGGATGTCATCAAGAAAGTGTGGTGCACCAACATGGACTTGAATTACTTCAAAAATCTTGTTGCAAGTATGCTCAAAAGGGTGCAGGATGTCACCAAGGCCAGGGGAGAGATCATAAAATATTAAAAGTATCAGCCTAAGTGTTTTTAATTATATTAACCTAACCTAATGGAGGTAAATAATATAAAAATAACATAAAATAGCGAGGGTTCAGACTTCGGTTGCGGCGATGGTACCATTAAGAATAAAAGAAGGGGAGGTTAAGTAATCCAGGGAGCAAATAAATAATTGAATTCATTGAGCAGATATAAGAATGCAAGAGAGGATAAAGGAAATAAATATAGAAATATTAAGAGAAGCATCTTACTTAGTTTGTTGCCCAACAGCAAAAATTGATTGGATGGTGCATAGCAAACAGTATCACTGAAAAAAGTTGGGGAAGGCAGTTCTCAAACTTTGAAAAAGCACATTCAATGAACACTAAATCAAACGTAACAATTTGAATCTCTATGATGGAACAAAAAGGGTTAGTGTCACAGTAAAGGGCATTTTTATTCGGCAAGACTTAGGGATGATTGGATAAGATGATTGTAAAGAGACTTTTTAATTAAAACCTGAAAAGGATGGGAAAAATTCACAAGTTCCAGGTTTGGCTATCTTTATGTGACTGGGAATAGCCACTAAGCAACATTTTAATGTTATAAGATAGGGGGGAGGTGAAAGAGAAACAGAATGAAGTGCATATCATATGGTATGTCAAAGCCAGTGAGATCTCTGACCCATGAGCAATTTCCCTTCTACAATGAGCAGCTGAAGCCACAGAGGTAGTGGTAATATTTGTATTGCCACCGCAGGGAAGATGGGAAGAAGCATTTCTACTGGATGTACTATGTTAAAATAATTATCAAGGTTGAGTTATGGACACTATACTTAGGATATTGTAAGACAAAATTGTCTGGAGGAGAGAAAGGAACAGAAAGTCACTCAGAAAATCTGCCAATGCAGTGAGACAACTGCACAGGGCTCTGACTTACAAAACAATGTGTGTTTGTCAGTTGAGTTCAAAGTTTTGAAAGTGTTTGATTAGGTGCTTAGTTTTTTATTATTTTAAAAAAAAAAATTTATAGAGCCCATCTGGCAACTGCCCACTTGGGCATAAGTCGCCAGAAACACAACAGCCTAGTACTAGGCTACTTAAAATAAAAATATGAAAACATAACAATGATAATAATGTGAAAACTTAACAATTAGGAAGGAATCTCCGGCAGCGGGGGGAGGTCCCCCTCACCCCGGTGCAGGAGCGTGCAACCTACAAAAGAAAACAATAATACAAAAGAATAGAATCTTCTTAAATAAAGGGGAGAAGCCCGGCCTTCCCCCAAAAGTCAACAAGTCCACGAGTCAATGTGCCCGAACTAGTCTCGAGTACAAGGGACAGGCGGTAGCGACCCCGCTCATCCCGGTACCGGGACCGGTATCGTGCGCGAAGATCACCCAGACTGGGACATTCGACAAGAATGTGGCGAACAGTCTAAGGGACGACGCAGTGGTCGCAATAGGGCGCTGGCGAGCGCTCCATCAAATAGCGATGCGTCACACGAGCGTGCCCGATTCGGAGACGACAGAAAGCGACCTGAAGCCGTCGCGGCATTGGGGGATAGGTCCATGGGAACAGTTGCGGCGCAATGGCACGCAACTTTAAGTTCCCTTCGACCATCTCCCATCTTCTTTGCCAAGCAGTCCGAAGAGCTGCCCGTATTCCTGCCATGTAGTCGGTGTGAGGAAGAGCGAAACGCTGGTCCGGTCGCAGAGTCCTCGCGGTCTCTTTAGCGCCCTCATCGGCGCGCTCATTCCCCGCAATTCCTACATGTCCAGGAACCCAGAAGAAGATAATCTCGACATCCACCCGGTTCGCCAAAACCGTGACGTCACGGATATCGCGAACGTGGGGATGCGGAGATTCCAATGCCCCGAGAGCACTCAGGGCGCTTTGTGAGTCGCTATAGATCACAATCTGGTTCCGATCCGGGCACGTCGAGTAATCTCCCGTACCGAGTGGCGTCGAAGTCAGCTGATGGTGGAATGTACGCAGAAATGATAGTATACCTCCTATCTAGGTGCAGCTGCACAGCCAATGCCTGAAAGGAGGTATCTAAAGAGAAAAGAAGAACAGAAACATCATGCCGGGTGTAAACCGCGCATCCCCCAGCCATGCCATCTCGTGGTGGTGGGGTCGCAAGACCCTTATACCCCGGGAAGGCGGGCAGGGAGCACGCGCCTAGCATCGTCTCCTGCAAAAAGATAGCTAACGGGGAACGGGACGAGACGAGCATCCGCAGCTCCTCCCAGTTAGCCCAGAGTACACGGCAATTCCATTGAAGGAATATGCCCTCCAGGCCTAGCTCGGAGACGCGGGGGCCCTCCTCGAACAGAAGACCTTCACGGGAATGGCCGTACGCTTCCCGGAGGCAGAACCCCGGGCGCTGAAGGAGCTGTCGCAATCGAGCACTTATTGGGGGAGGTTGGGGTCGCCATGCGAGTCTTTTCCTGCCCCCGCCTCGAAACCTTAGGCGGGTGTTGCGGCTTTGGAGGCGGGGGGCCCTCTTTTCGAGGAACCACCGTCTCCGAGCCACTCGCTCCACCTCGGGGCGTGGGTGAACGAGACGAAGCTCCTTTGTTGCTGTCCTCCTTTCGGGGGACAGCTTTAGGAACCCCGGAAGATGGCCTAGCGACCAACTTCAGGGGTGTTGCCTCCTGTGAGTCTAACGACTCGGTGGAGGCCCGTGGCCGTTTCGCCTTCCTGGAAACAGTCACGTGGGGGAAGAGGGGGGAAGCCCTGGTTTTAGCCGGGGCTGGGTGTGAACCCTTTTTGCTGCCAGCTTTACCAGGGGAGGGCCCGGGTTGAGTAAGGCCGGCAGAAGGGCTCCGAATGGGCGCGGAAACAACCGTGCTCGTTGGCCTGGATGGGCCACGAGCAGAGGGTGCCTTTCTAACTATTGGGGCATATGATGTCCCAGGCAGAGCCGGGCGCGCCAGGACCAAGTCCTTAGCCTCGCGGAATGAGAGTCAATCCTGGGCCTGAATGGCCAGGATTTCTTTCTCAATGAGATAAGTACCACATTGCTTCGAAGAAGCAGGGTGCAGCTCTCCGCAATTGACACACTTGGCCACACATAATTTAGACTTATCGTGTGCGGCCTTGGAGCAATTTACACAAACTTCAGGTGACCCCGACTTTGCACGTCTACAAGAACGATTCGTATGGCCGAAGCGGTGACAGTAATAGCACCGCCGCGGCAGTGGCTGAATGCCTTCACGCGGTAGCGGTACCAACCGGCACGCACCGACTCAGGGAGCTTGTCACAGTCGAACGTGACGAAGAGTGTAGGGGTGGGTCTCGAGGCCCCTCCCTGTTTTCTCATCACATGTTCGACCTTGACCGCCCCATGGTCGGCCAGCTCTAAGGTGATGTCCTCTATGGAGTAGTCAACGAGTTCCCTCGCATAAACTACTCCTTTCACAAAGTTCATGGTAGAGTGCGGCGCCACACTCACCGGGTTGCCATGAAGTGTCCGAAGAGCACTTATCTTGGCCGCCTCAGCGGGATTCGCCTCATTTGCCAGAAGGCTCCCATCCGAGAAACGGGTCACCTTCGGCTCTCTACCAATTACACTAGCTAATCCTCTCCTCTGATGGATCATGTTGCCCTTGGCCAACATGGTGCCATCAGTAGAGCGAATGACGATGAAGCATTTGAAGCCAGCGGGCTCAAAAACGCCAGGTAACCTCTGAATCAAGGGCCCCGATGTCATCGAGGCTCCACCCTGCGCACTTTTGGTCTTTGTCATATTCGGGGGCTGCGCACCCGGGAGCTGGATGTGCAGATCTGGGCTTGGTCATTTGCCAAAGTGGCAGCAGACCCATCCATCCCCGCAGCCCCCACGGATGGAGAGGAGCCCCGAGTCTTCTTTGTCTTTTTCGTTTTCTTTTTTGGAGAGGAGGGCAGGGAACGAACCCGCTTCTCACCTCCGCCGCCGGCAGAAGCCCCCTGGCCAGATGGACCGGCCTCAGCCAGGTCCTTCTCCAAAATGGAGAAGGTCCTGGTAGTCGTAGGGGCACCTGTCGGAGGAGATCCCTCCCCTTCTTGTACTGCCTCAGAAACCTTAGCCGGTTGAGGAGGTCCTTGCATTGGGGCGGATTCGGGTTCAGTGTTTGGCACCGAACCAGGATTCCCCCCCCCCCCATGGAAGGCCCTACCATCTGAGGCTGGGTTTCCTCAAGGACCATGTCTATCACAGGAGGGGCCTCCAGTTGGCCATCCCCTCCCAAGACATCGCAGGTCCCCTTGGCAGCGTCACCAGTCTTGTGTGGGGAGGCACAGGCCTTGACCCCGGCAAGGTTTAATATTCTTGCCAGCAGGTCTTTTGAGGGAAGCGCCTGAAGGGGCCTGGCTTCCCTCTTCCCCTAAGGGGGTTTGCCCTACCAAGACGCTTTAATGGGGAGCGGCTGGCTATGGGCTGCCTCCTGGCTTTCTGGGCAGTCCCCTTGGAAAGAAAAGAGGGGACTGCCGCTGGAAAAAGGGAGGTGCCTGAAAGCACCTCCAGAGAAGGGGGTGAGGGGGAGTCCCCTGCACCCGTAGGCGAAGGAGAGGAGTAAGCCTCCTCTCCGGTTAGAGAAATATGGAGGGTCCCCTGCAAGCACAGGGGGGGGGGGGAGCCTCCATTTTTTCACTGAAGCTGCCCGAGGGCAGCTGCATCGTTTGTTCAGGGGGAATTAAAGGGGGGGGGGGTTAGACTCATCATTGGGCACGGTGACCCTCGTTTTATTAGGGGTTTGAAACCACTCATCACCTCTCGCAGTTGCCCGCACTGCAAGAGGTGCTTACAGGCCTGGCAGAGCCAGGCGCCGTCATTTGGGACCACCCTCTCCCACCTGGTGGCCCATTGGCATGGCAGCTCCACCTTGAACACGGCGTAAAAGGATAGATTGTGAAGAGGAGAGGAAAAGGGATGTGAGGAAGGTATGGGTGGGGATGAAGCAGGTTGTTAAAAAAAACCCATCCCAAACCAGAGCTCAGGGGTTAGGGAATGTTGTCCCCTCCCGGGATGGTTAGCTTGAGAAGAAGGTCAGCATCTACCCTGTGAAATTAGAGGCTGACCAGAGAAAGTTGTGGGAGAGGTTGTATGAAAAGCGAGGAAACAAGTGTTTTGAAGGAAGGAGAAGAGGCTAAGCTGGGTTCGGATGGGGTGCTGAGTCCCGTCAGCACGGTGGCCAGGATGGCAAATCGCCGCGCCACTTACGGGGAGGCATAAAACAAAAGATTCCTGTCTGACAAAGGGTTAAAAACTTTTTAACCAAGCTCAAGCATCTTTACCTCAGCTCTCATATGTTTTCAATAACCTACAAATAGTTTAGCTAAAAAAAAAAGCCTCTCATTTTGATTTAGAGATAAGGTCAAGTCCTGGGCTTCATTGCTATTGCTGCTACCCAGTGTTAATAAAAATAGAATAAACTGCACACAAAGGTATTGAAGTTATTGGAAGAAATTATGTTTGGACTACCATTGCCATAACATAATAAAAAAGGTTCTTAATATGGTAAAATTTAATGAGACTAAGTTGTATTGGTTCATAGTGAACTTTTCTCCTTACCTACTACTCTACTTGTAAGAATTTCTTTATCAGTTGGTGCTAATTCTCTTCTCAAGTAGTTTGATGGTATTCTCCCAGCAGCAGCATATTTTTGTCTGTAATCTACAGTCAAGGGCATAAAACCGGGAGGCAGTCCTGGTTTTGATTTACTTACTGAGGTAACCAAAACTGAAGTCTGACCAACAGTTGCCACAGCTGAGCCATCAGCAAGCTTTGCATAACTACCAGTTTCAAATGTCAAGTTTCGCCTGTTAAAATAAAAAGTATACTAGTGTAAATATAATATCGGACATTTCATCAGTTGTAATTTATATAAGCCATTTAATTTTAGCTTGATTGTCAGGAATGGTGAAAATTATTCCTTTATTCATCAAAAATGAGTTTCAGAGTTTCACTGGTAGGTAGGGCTGCATTTTTTACTAAGAGAAGTCAATGAAATTGGTTTGAAATGGTGTAATTTGTATATACCGGTAATACGGCTTGAATTTGAGTGTCTTTCTTGGGGACATTGGGTTTCCTATTTATGCTCTATATTGGTTAAAAACTGACATTTTATTTCTAATAGTTTCATTTGCAAATGTATACAACTTCTGCAGTAAGAAATGCAACAGATTGTAGTTATGGGTAAAACATGAGAAGGTACAGTTCCAAAGTTTTGATATGTGTGAAAAGAAGCAGGCATCAAAGCAGCCCACCCTTGAGTTTGGTTGCCACACAATAAGCATACAGGCTGCTAGTTCACAGGAACAATGACCAAAGTAATACCTGTAGAAGAGGGACAGTGAACTGAAATCACAGAGAAAGGCATTTTTTTTTTTTTTTATAGAGCCCATCTGGCAACTGCCCACTTGGGCATAAGTCGCCGAAAAACACGACAACCTAGAACTAGGTTACTTTACAAAAAATATGAAAACATAACGATATAAATTGGAAAACTTAACAATCAGGAAGCAATCTCCGGCAGTGGGGGGAGGTCCCCCTCACCCGGGTGCAGGAGAGTGCAACCTACAAAACAACAATAACAAACGAAAAACAAAAAGAACCTTAAATAAAGGGGAGAAGCCCGGCCTCCCCCCAAAAGTCAACAAGTCAATGTGCACGAACTCGTCCCGAGCACAAGGGACAGGCGGTAGCGACCCCACCCATCCCGGTACCGGGACTGGTATCGTGCGCGAAGATCACCCAGACTGGGACATTCGACAAGAATGTGCTGAACAGTCTAAGGGACGACGCAGTGGTCGCAATAGGGCGCTGGCGAGCGCTCCATCAAATAGCGATGCGTCACACGAGTGTGCCCGATTCGGAGACGACAGAAAGCGACCTGAAGCCGTCGCGGCATTGGGGGATAGGTCCATGGGAATAGTTGCGGCGCAATGGCACGCAACTTTAAGTTCCCTTCGACTGTCTCCCATCTTCTTTGCTAAGCACTCCGAAGAGCTGCCCGTATTCCTGCCATGTAGTCGGTGTGAGGAAGAGCGAAACGCTGGTCCAGTCGCAGAGTCCTCGCGGACTCTTTGGCGCCCTCATCGGCGCGCTCATTCCCCGCAATTCCTACATGTCCAGGAACCCAGCAAAAGATAATCTCGACATCTGCCTGGCTCGCCAAAACCGTGGCGTCACGGATATCGGGAACCAGGGGATGCGGAGATTCCACTGCCCCGAAAGCACCCAGGGCGCTTTGTGAGTCGCTATAGATCACAATCCGGTCTCCGAACCGGGCACGTCGCGTAATCTCCCGTACCGAGTGGTGTATTGCCACCAGCTCGGGCGTGAAGACAGACGCAGCGCCTGGTGGAGCCCCGCTGACTTCAAACAGAGGGAAAACGGCGTGGAAGCCAACCTCCTCTTGGGACTTGGAGCCATCCGTATACACTGGCACGGTTCCAGCGTGACACGATGTGTGCTCCAGAAAGGTCGAACGCAATACTCCCAGCGCCATACAAGCTTTGGGAGCAGAGGCGTGGCGACAAATAGCCAAATGTGGTACCCTCCAGGGTGGCGTCCTGGGCAGAACCAGGGGTGCACGGGCCCGAGAGCTATATCTAGCTCTCGAAGGAGTTTCCTGGCCCTAAACCCAAAGGGCTTAGGGTATGACTGGCGTCTCTCGGCGGCATAGGCACCATCGAGATCAGCTGCGGATGCAGTGAGAGACAGAGAAAGGCAAGGAAATCAATTTTGAGGTTAGTCTTGGACAATTTATAAGATGGATAGCTTTGGAATTAACTTAACTTTATCAAGTATAGAGCTAGAACTACTCCAAATGTCAGAACAGTACTCCAGAGAGGAATGCAATACTCCTTTGTATAATCAAAGCAACAGTTCAAGAGAAAACAATTTTCAAAATCTGCCCAGGACCCAGTTTCTTAGAGCCATACTTAGCTATCCCTGAGATGTGAGGTTTCCAAGGAAGGTTGGTTGTTATAGTAACACCCAGTAACTACATTAAGCCAACAAGTATAATTACCAAACTATCAAATGAAGCATGAGGGTTATTAGGGGTATTTGATAGTGAGATGGATAAAAATTGGGTCTTGGTGGTATTAAAATTAACAAGATTTTCTCTGCCCCACTGAGGCAGATCCATCAACAATAATCAAGATAGAGTGGTAAAAAAGCTAGAAATCTAGGAGCATAGTGAAGGAAGGAAACAAAAAGGGGAGAGTTGAGTTAAAACAACCATACTACACCCTGTCAAAAGCCTTGGAAATGTCTAGGCTAACTATATATGACTCCCCCCAAATTTTCAAGAATGTTGACCAGAGTGTAGCAAGATAGTAAAGTATATCGCCAGTTGATCCAGCTTTATGAGAGTCATACTCATGATCAAAAAGGAGATTGGTTTTAAAGGATTTAAGTATATACGAAGGGCAGTCAATAAGTTTTGGAATTCGGATATAAGGAAACAAGATATGAGGAAAAGTGTTTTATTATTTTTCAATATAACTATCCTGGACTTCAATGCACTTACGACACTTGTCCCTGAGGCTTCAAATTCCCGACTGCTGTTTAATCCACTCCTGAACAGCGAGCTGAACATCTTCATTGTCCCTGAACCGGCGTCCATGCAGTGCAGCCTTGAGCTGGTGGAATAAAGTAGTCGCTAGGGCATAGATCTGGACTGTAGGGGGGATGGTTAAGCTCCTGAAATCCGCACTCACGCAGGGCAGCTTGTGTAACTCTGGCCTTGTGGACTTTGATGACGTTGAAGTCGATCATGGGGCGTGAGATTTCTAGGGACCCAACGAGCAGAGACCTTGGTCATGGCCAAATTGTCATGGATGATGTTCATAACACTTCCACGTGATATTCCAAGTTCTCGCTCGCTTTCTTCAACCTTCACCCGTTGATTTTCGAGGAATCATCCTCTCCACACGGGCCACATTGTCCTCGTTGGTCACGTCTGACGGGCGTCATCTTCGAGGGACTCACGACCATGACGGAACTCCCTATTCCAGCGAGCAATGGTTGCATAGGAAGGGGTGGTGTCGGTGTACACTGCAACCATGCGTTCATGAATCTCTTTTGCATTCTTGCCTTTCTTGGTCAAAAATTTGATCACTGCGTGGTGCTCAACCTTCTCCCTTGTTGAAAAATTTGTGACTTACAATCTGCGATTAGCTACTGTTTCTTAAATAGATGAGGCAGGAGCGTGCAGCTGCAGGTCCTGACTTGCCATAACTTGTCCTAACACCCCCACAAACAGCCATCCCCCTTCCTCTGTTTTGCCCTACCGATTCGCAAAACTTATTGACTGCCCCTTGTAAGAGTTGAGGAGGAATTAAAAGAATGGAAATAGAGAATGTCAGAGCAACAGGAGAATAGTTAGAAGGGTCAAACCAGTCATCGTTTTTGAGATTGGAAACGAAAAGTTTTGTTTTTTAAACAAAAGTGGAATAGACAACCAAAACAGGTGCAAGTTCAGAGGCACACTCTTTCACTAATCGAGGATGAATGCCATATGGACCATGAGCCTTGCCTGTGAAGAGAGAAAAGGGCTTTTTTAACAGTCTGTAAAGAGATTACAGGAAGTAATAAGAAGAGACTTGGGGGAGCAGGATTGTTAGGCATCAAGGGTAGAGTTAGGTGAAAAATGGGAGAAAAAGAGTTGTCAACATGGGAAATACCGATAGTGCCGTCAGAAGGAAAGAGTGAGGGAGAGGTAGAGCAACAGAAGTTATTAGTGATACTCTTAGCTAGAGAACAGAAAGACCTATCAGTGGGTGAAAAGATTAGCTCATTACATTTTCTTTGAATTAAAGAATGCTTTGCCTTGTGAATAATGAGCTTAGAGCGATTACAGGCACTGACAAAAGCCAAGTGAGAGTAAAATGAAGGAGAGGTCTTCCAAGCTGTATATGCCTGATCCCCTGCTTGCTACACATTTCTTTCAGCCCAGAAACCTACCCCCCTCGCCTCTCCATTTTGATTTGATGCCCTTTGGATGTACCATCATCTAAGGATGACTCCAACAAGGAAGGAGGTGAGAGAAGAGCCACCTTGACCATAGGGCACCTCTTCAGAGGTGGATCTTCCAGAGGGCAGCTATAAAAATGGCAAAGAGGAAGCCCCTTTGTGGCAAGTAGATGGTAGGAGGGAAGGCCCTCTACCGGTCAGTGGTGCTGTCAAATTCCTCTCATACCCAAATAAAAGGGTTGGGTGAGGTTTCACGGATAGGGTCTAGTCTTAATTTTTTTTTTTTTTAAATCAAAGAACAAAACAAAACTTGTGAAATTTGTGACCAATAAAAGTGAGGGTGGTGGAGTATATCCCACATCCAACCAATCCCATCTCAGGTTTTCAGACTTTTTAAGATTTCACCCTGGGTGCATTAATGAAGTGAGTTCACACCTGTGCAGCAACGCACACTAACCAGAAGCTGCCAAGTAGACCGGTCTATCGCCAAAGGCCGCACCTCCCAAATGAGCAGCTAGGGCAACAGGCTAGATTTCCTTACTAGATCATACTATTCATCAACAGTATGGCCAAGATCAGAAAATCTGTTGTGGCAGACCTGGAGATGAGACTTTTAGTTTGCCTGGCAGCCAACAAGGCAGAAAAGCCCACCAGCAAAAAATAAGCAGTAACCTTATATACCAGAGAATGGTAGCAGGGAGGTTGTCAGTACATTACACACAAGGAGGGGTTGTTGGGTTCTTGCAACCTGTAGGCATTAAAGTGCATGAGTTATAGAAGTTCCAAAGCCTCTCTTATGACACAGCATCAGGTAGCTGGTCAGGTCCTTAAGCTGGTCAGGAAGCGCAACAGCTTCCCACATCCCCATCAGGGATTTCAAATGAAGCAGGTAACACAAGTTACCCACCTGATAAAATCTGGAAGTATTGCAAATATGTGTTAAAATGTGTGTGGCGTCAGATGGCAGTGGGTATTAGTCAAACCAATGCAGTGTTTATTCCTGAATGGTATCATTCACTTTCATTGTGACAAAAAACTTTTAATAATTTTGGATATTATTCTACTTGTTTATTATTATTCTATTAATTAGTAAAATGAGTTTGTAGAGGTAAAAAAAAAAATCAGAGCAAAATTCAATGAATAATGAGGGCAAGATTATTAGATCAAGAGTTGTCATTTCAAAGGAGCTAAAATAAAGTAGCATAACCAACAGGGGTGAAGAGTAGATATAAAATACACAAAGAGCAAAAATACTGAAATGGGGCTAGGAAACAACAAAGACTGCAATACCAAACCTGATCACCCTTGAATTCTGTGATTGGCAAGCCAGAAATAGTAAAAAGTTCACAAATGCAAAAGTTAAACTGCCAGAAATCTAAGCATATTTCACTTAATTTTAATCTAGAAATCTTCAACTATTTTCCTCTAAAGTGAGGTCAATATGCATCAATGCCACTAAACCTACCTGCCTCTCCCAACCCAAATGTTCTATGAAGTGTAAGGCCACCATATAGATTATAAATATTTCAAATAGTTTTTCTATATAAAAATCCTTTCTTCCCAAATTTGGGCATTTTCTAACAATAATAAAAAGAAAACTATAACATGATCTTTTTACATGGACTTTGCTAAGAAAATTAGTCATAAACTTACCCATCAGAAAATTCTATGACTTCTTGATATTTGGAATGGTTTCTTAAAGTTGTAAAATAATTTCTTACTTGAGAATAGGAACTAACCATTTTCATCAACCTCATTAATTTATGGTCCAATCGAGAAATTAATATCTTAGTCATGATCGGAGGATATACAGATTACTTAATTTAAATATAGCTGTGCAGATATTGAGAAGACATTCAAAAACTGAAAAAAGTATGTTTTATTAAATAGATTTTATTTTGAAAATTAATGGCATTTAAATATATATATATTTTTTTTAGAGAGACCATGTAGCGACTGCCTGCTTAGGCATAAGTCGCTGTACATGACACAGCTTATTACTAGACTATATTAAGAAACAAGTAACAATATGTAAATAACAATATATAAATAAAAAATAACACTAAAAAGGCCAAGGGCTATAAAAATAACAACAACCAGAAAACAAAGCAAGTAGGAGGCGCATCCAGAGCCAGGGGTAGGCCCGCCTCCCCTCAGGCACAGAAACATGCAACCTACAAAAAAACAACAGCCAAATAAAGGGGAGGAGGCCAGACCCTCCAAAAAAAAGTCGTAAAGTCCACAAGTAAGTATGCACAAATCCATCCCGGGTACAAGGGACAAGCTGTAGCGACCCACTCGTCTTAGTAATGTGCGCAAGGATCGCCCAGACTGGGACATTCAACAAGAATGTGCCGAACAGTCCAGGGGACAACTCAGTCTTCGCAATGAGGCGCAGGCGAGCGCTCTATCAAATGGCGGTGCATCCCGCGGGTGTGTCCAATTCAGAGACGACAGAAAGCAACCTGAAGCCGTGGCAGCATTTTTTATTTATTTTTGTTTGAGGGAGCCCATCTGGCGACTGCCTGCTTGGGCATAAGTCGCCGTACATGACACAGCCTACTACTAGGCTATATTAAGAAACAAATCGGCTGTGGATGCATAAAACTCGCATCCGTAGTCGAGCTTCGAACGAACAAAGGATCGATAAAAAAGTAAGGCAGTAGCCCTATCAGCGCCAAGCGCTGAACGTCATGGAAAAAGAATATCCATGGCACAGGTAGAAGAGACCCTAAGGCTGCGAATATGAGCCTCCCTGGCGAGGCATCGGTCAAATACAAGACCAAGGAAACGGTGCCAGTCCAGCAGATCCAGGCGCACCCAATTGAGAAATAAGTCTCGCTCAGGATGGAGCCGTGGATGGTGACAGAAGTGCATCACCTTAAGTCTGAGCCAAAGAAAACCCAAGCCTGTGCGGTTCGGCATACCGAGAGACGCGGTTCAATGCCTGTTGGAGTTGACGCCCGAGTTGGAATCTGGGCCGCGCCAAAAGAGATCGAAAAGTCATCCACATAGAAAGTAGCGAGAACATCTTCCGGCAGCACCGAGGTGATACCGTTGATACTCAGGGCAAAGGGTGTGACACTGATGAAACTTCACTGTATGGCACCCTCTTCCTGCTCCATTGGGTGGAGGGGGCTCCCCCCACCAGTACGCAGAATCGATGATCTCGCAAAAATTCAGATATAAACATTGGGAGGCGTCCACTAGCCCCCATCGTGTGGAGAGAGTTCATGATACCGTATCGCCATGCGGTATCATAGACCTTCTCCAGATCGAAAAACACCGTGGCGTAGTGCTGTCTACGAAGGAAGGCGTCATAGACGGCATTTTCCAGTCGGAGCAGAACATCCGACATGGAGTGAAACTTGCAGAAGACACATAACCTCCACTGTCCAGAAAAAAAAAGAAGCTAATCTAACATTTACCAATTTCTCCATCAATTTATACACGGGAGGTTAGAGAGATTGGGAGGAAACCGGCCAGGGTAGAGTGACCTCTCCCCGGTTTGCGAAAAACGAGCACAGTAGCAATTCGCCAGGAATCCCAGGAATCTGGGAGGATACCCTCTACACAGATCTTTTTGAACAAATCTAACAGAAAGGTCATCACTCGCTCACCCAGGTGTCGAAGCATGGCGTAAGGGACATAGTCAGGATGAGGGGCGGTGTCCGCACACGAAGCGAGAGCGGAACGCAGCTCACTCAGAGTAAACCTGTCGTTGAAGGGTTATCCGCCTCTGAAGGTAAAGTACAGTCGGCAGCCTTCTGCGACATCACGACGCGCATTGAATGTTGGCGGGGCAGCATTTCAGGTAGAGATATTTATTTATTTATTTTATTGTTTAAAGGGGCTATCTGGCTACTGCCCAATTGGGCATAAGTCACCGCAAACAAACAGCCTAGTTTTAGACTACTTTAAAATAAATATTTGAACAGAAACAACAAAAAAAAGAGAGAACAATCAGGAAGCACGCTCCGGCGTGGAGGGGAGGTTCCCCTCCACCCGGCGTAGCAGCGTGTGACCTAGAAAGAAAAAATAACAATAACAAAAACAACAACAAAACCTAGTTAAATAAAAGGGAGAAGGCCGGCCTAGCCCAAAAGTCAACAAGTCCACCATTTAATGTGCACGCACTGACCCGATAACAAGGAACAGGCGGTAGCGACCCTGCCCATCACGGTACTGGGACAGGTAACGTGCGCCAAGATCACCCAGACTGGGACATTCGACAAGAATGTGCCGAACAGTCTGGGGGACGACGCAGTCGTTGCAATAGGGCGCAGGCGAGCGCTCCATCAAATAGCGATGCGTCACACGAGTGTGCCCGATTCGGAGACGACAGAAAGCGACCTAAAGCCGTCGCGGCATTGGGGGATAGGTCCATGGGAACAGTTGCGGCGCAATAGCACGCATTTTAAGTTCCCTTCGACCGTCTCCCATCTTCTTTGCCAAGCACTCCGAAGAGCTGCCCGTATTCCTGCCATGTAGTCGGTGTGAGGAAGAGCGAAACGCTGGTCCAATCGCAGAGTCCTCGTGGACTCTTTGGCGCCCTCATTCCCTACATGTCCAGGAACCCAGCAGAAGATAATCTCGACATCCGCCCGGCTCGCCAAAGCCGTGGTGTCAAGGATATCGCGAACCAGGGGATGCTGGAGATTCCAATGCCCCGAGAGCACTAAGGGGGCTTTGTGAGTCGCTATAGATCACAATCCGATCCCCGAACCGGGCACGTCGCGTAATCTCCCGCACCGAGTGGTGTATTTCCACCAGTTAGGCCGTGAAGACAGACGCAGCGCCTGGCAGAGCCCCGCTGACTTCAAACAGAGGGGATACGGCGTGGAAGCCGACCCCCTCTTCGGACTTGGAGCCATCCGTATGCACTGGCACGGTTCCAGCGTGAGACGAGGTGTGCTCCAAAAAGGTAGAACGCAATACTCCCGGCGCCGTACAAGCTTTGGGAGAAGAGGCGTGGCGACAAATAGCCAAATGTGGTACCCTCCAGGGTGGCATCCTGGGCAGAACCATGGGCGCCACAGGCCAGAGAGCTATACCTAGTTCTCAAAGGAGTTTCCTGGCCCTAAACCCAAAGGGCTTAGGGTATGACTGGCGTTGTATTGGGGTAAATTATATATTGTAATATTAATTTGTGTATAATTATATTATTGATGTGTGTTAAATTGTGGGGGAGCGGTGTGTGTGTGTCTGTCATCCAATTTTTTTTTTTATTATGAATAATAATTAAAAAATCGGATGGCAAATTATACCCACACACTCACAAAGAGGTAGGTAAAGATATATGTAAAGGGGGATAGGAGAATGGCCTCACACACACACACACACTGCTCCCCCACACCCCTCCTTCCTTAAGCCATTTGACCACAGTCACTCACAATACACTCTCAATCCTTACTCACGGCACCACTTGTGCTCAATCGCACCCTTCTGCACCCATTCAAACTCTTCTACTAGTCCATAGCTACGCGTAGCAATAAGTCGGGGTTGTTCGTCAGTCATCCTGTCAGTCTCATCGTCACTATTGATCATTTCATCAACCATACTCTTAGCCCTCATTACCAGTTCTCCCATCTCACGACAGAATTCTTTCATACTCTTCCGTTCAGAACCTTCACTCTTCATACCCCCATTCACCAGCTCCTCACTCACATCTCTCATCCAACTCAAGGTAAATTCTTGCGAAATAGACAGGTCACTTACATTCCCTGTATTCTCAACAGGCATACCAGAAACCTGCAAAATCAGCCACCTCATCATTCACTACATTCATAAAACCTGAAAAATCAGCCACACTATCATTCATATTGTTCCCAAAACCAGAAAAATCAGGCACAGGCAGCTCAATCACTCGTCTACTTATACCAGCCAAATCACTCACCTGTTTACGCAAAAACTCAATCTCCCTTTCAAGATCCCCCATACCAGAAACACTCTGCTCAGACTTACTTTCATTCATACTTGTATTTTTCCTTTCACTCTTCTTTGTACGCTTTTTACTCCTCGAGACCAAGACAAGCTCTTTCCCAGACAGATCCATACTATCACACGCCTTCTCATCATCAGGCACCCTATCTCTCTCTTTGCACAATTCATACACCGGATGGCTCACCAGGTAGTCAGGAGGTTCTCTCGATCTCCTTAACTGACTGATGAGCCCGTACTCTCTCAGTCATACCGTCATTCAAACTCTCCAAAACATACGTCACCCCATTTTCCCAACCTTTCACAACTCTATAAGGTCCATCAAACTTCTCACTCATCTTTGACACATTCAACCTACCCTTCACTTCTTTCACCTTGAATACTTTCGCACCTAATTCAAATGAACGGAACCTTTGATGTGCCGCACGCCATACACTCTGCTCACTTTCACTCAAACGAAACCTATCTTTCACTCGCCTTTCAAAATTCATCAAAAACTGACATGGGGACATTCCAGTTGCACTATGCACAGTTGAATTATACGCTCACAACACTCTCCCCAGACATACATCCCAGTCATTCACTGTCGTACTGATCATTCTCAACATCTCACACAAGGTTCTTATAATACGTTCAGCCAATCAATTTGAAGACGGTACATATGGAGTTGTTCTCACATGCTCCACACCATTCTCTCTCAACATTTGATCAAACACTTGTCCTATAAATTCAGGTCCATTATCACTCAGACATCTTCTAGGCTTCCATACACACATAGGAAAAAACAACTGCTCAACCACACGCGCAACAGTCACACTCCTTTTATCTCTCACAGGCGCTGCATACACAAACTTACTTTTATGATCAACCATAACAACTATACCAACATTGCCAGCACTCGTACGCAGCAAAGACACACAATCAATCACTACCAATTCAAACAGTTCTTTCGCATCAACTTTCAACATCGGTGGTTTCACTTGCACACCTTGCACCTTTCGCTTCTGACACATTACACACGTAGTTGCAACATCATTCACAACAGTTCTCAGAAACGGATGGAACACACGCTCCTTCATACATTCCCACACCTTAAACTTACCCATATGCCCATAATTATCATGCACAACCTTCACCAGACCAATCATGCCAACTAAGGACATCACAGGTACATACATATCATCCTCACCCTTCACATGCCTCACAAAATATACAACTTTCATACAAACAACAAAATCCTTAGCATACCTTTTAAAATCACTTAAACACTCTGGCCATTCATTCAAATCAACACGCATCATTACACACCTCTTCAGCTCACTAACAAAAGGACACATCTCTTGCATCTCTAGAATATCATCATTACTTAAAATCTCATTCTCATCATCCATGACCAACTCAATCATGCCACTAAATTTGACAACATTATTCGCACACTCATTCAACTTCATCACCTCACATTCACCTTTCATAAGACAATCCTTATCAGCATCCAAAGACAAATCATTCAATCTTATAAAGTCTACACCAAGCAAGAAACAACACAGCATTTGCTCATCTTTCAGAATCACAAAGTCATGCTTCACATTCACGATGTGGTGGAGCGAATGTGAGTGTGTATGAAGGGCCATTCTCCCACCCCCTTTTCCCAATACCCTCTCCCTCCTTCTGTAAGAATGTGTCTGTGTGAATAACTGGAATTTAAATTTTGTTTGGTTTATAATTTTATTGATGTTTGTATTCTCTTTTCAGAGATTATATTTTGAAACAGAATAGTTTTAAAAATAAATATTTAAAGAATTATTAATTATTATTGTTTGGATATACATTTAGAGAGAGTGGAAGCTTGGACGGAGTGCGAGAGGGGTTCTCTAGATGAGTGCTCCGCCCAGCCCTGAGACAGAGGGCTTTCATACCTCGCTAGACACCTGAACTGCCCACCCGCATTGGCTGATGAGCCTGCCTCCTTTTGTATTAGCCTAATACCACCCACCTCCAGCACACAAGTGATAGCGTGTGCCCCTTTTCGTTCGGTTGTTGTTTTTCATTTTGTTGTGTAGATATATTTAAGTAAATTTGTTCTATTCGCCCGTTATAAAATTCTTTTGGTATCTTGTTTGGATTGGGGAATTTGGCCTCATTTTGAAGTGTACACACTTCCCTTGTAAATATAAATTATAATTATATTATTGTAATTATCATTGTAAATTTTTTTTTGTGAGTAAAGGGACTGTATATACAATCCATTTCATTCTACTTCGATTTCTCACGTCCGGATTAGTGTAGGAAGCGGGTTGGATCGATTGGCGGTTAGTCTAGATTTTCGGCCCGCTACATTTGGCGCCCGAATAGGAACGTGAGACTTCAAAACCGGGAGCAGGACGGGATTGGATTGCAGTCCATACCCAATTAGCGTGACAAGTAGTTTGATTGATTTTTCCCTCCTCCTATCTTTTTACTAACTTGGGAACAATGGCTGTGGCAGAAACTTTGATTTTTTTTTTTTTTTCAAGGGGCTATCTGGCGACTGCAACTTGGGCATGAGTGGCCGGAAACAAACAGCCCAGTTCTAAGCTACTTTAAAACAAAAAAATTAACAGAAACAACAATAAAAAGGGGATAACAATTAGGAAGCAAGCTTCTGCATCGGGAAAAGGGCCCCCGGCGCAGGAGCCTGCAACCTACAAAAAAAACAAACAAACAACAATAACAAAAAATAGGTTAAATACAAGGGAGAAGGCCGGCCTCCCACCAAAAGTCAACAAGTCCACGAGTCATGATGCACGCACTCGTCCCGAGTACAAGGGTCAGGCGGTAGCGACCCCGCCCATCCCAGTACCGGGACAGGTATCGTGCGCGAAGATCACCCAGACTGGGACATTCAACAAGAATGTGCCGAACAGTCTGGGATACGACGCAGTCGTTGCAATAGGGCGCAGGCGAGCGCTCCACCAAATAGTGATGCGTCACACGAGTGAGTCAGATTCAGAGACGACAGAAAGCAACCTGAAGCCGCAGCGGCATTGGGGGATAGGTCCATGGGAACAGTCACGGCTAAATGGCACGCAACTTTGAGTTTCCTTCGACTGTCTCCCATCTTCTTTGCCAAGCAGTTCGAAGAGCTGCCCATATTCCTGCCATGTGGTCAGTGTGAGGAAGAGCGAAACGCTGGTCCGGTCGCAGAGTCGTCGCAGACTCTTTGGCGCCCTCATTCCCCGAAATTCCTACATGTCGAGATTTTTTTTTAATTAAGGGGCTATCTGGCGACTGCCGACTTAGGCATTAGTCGCCGTAAACAAACAGCCTAGTTCTAGGCTACTTTAAAAATTAAACAGGAAACAATAAAAAGAAATAACAATAACAATAAAGAAGCAATAACAAAAACAATAACAACAACAACAACAAACCGGGTTAAATGAAAGGGAGAAGGCCAGCCTCCCCCCAAAAGTCGATAAGTCCACTAGTCATGGTGCACGCACTCGTCCCGAGTACAAGGGACAGGCGGTAGCGACCCCGCCCATCCCGGTACCGGGACAGGTATCGTGCGCGAAGATCACCCAGACTGGGACATTCGACAAGAATGTGCCGAACAGTCTGGGGGACGACGCAGTCGTTTCAATAGGGCGCAGGCGAGCGCTCCATCAAGTAGCGATGCGTCACACGAGTGTGTCCGATTCGAAGACGACAGAAAGCAACCTGAAGCCGCCGCAGCATTGGGGGATAGGTCCATGGGAACAGTCGCGGCGCAATGGCACGCAACTTTAAGTTCCCCTCGACCGTCTCCCATCTTCTTTTCCAAGCAGTCCGAAGAGCTGCCCGTATTCCTGCCATGTAGTCAGTGTGAGGAAGAGCGAAACGCTGGTCCGGTCGCAGAGTCCTCGCAGACTCTTTGGCGCCCTCATCGGCACGCTCATTCCCCGCAATTCCTACATGTCCAGGAACCCAGCAGAAGAAAATCTCGACATCTGCCCAGCTCGCCAAAACCGTGGCGTCACAGATATCACGAACCAGGGGATGCGGAGATTCCAATGCCCCGAGAGCACTCAGGGCGCTTTGTGAGTCGCTATAGATCACAATCCAGTCCCCGAACCGGGCACATCGCGTAATCTCCCGTACCGAGTGGTGTATTGCCACCAGCTCGGCCGTGAAGACAGACGCAGCCCCTGGTAGAGCCCCGCTGATTTTAAACAGAGGGGATGCGTGGTGGAAGCCGACCCCCTCTTGGGACTTGGAGTCATCCGTATACACTGGCACGGTTCGAGTGTGAGACGAGGTGTGCTCCAAAAAGGTCGAACGCAATACTCCCGGCGCAGTACAAGCTTTGGGAGCAGAGGCGTGGCAACAAATAGCCAAATGTGGTACCCTCCAGGGTGGCGTCCTTGGCAGAACCATGGGCGCCACCGGCCCGAGAGCTATATCTACCTCTCGAAGGAGTTTCCTGGCCCTAAACCCAAAGGGCTTAGGGTATGACTGGCGTCTCTCGGCGGCATAGGCACCATCGAGATCAGCTGCGGATGTAGTGAGAGCTGTTGGCGACTGAGGGAGACGCCGGGCTCACGCATACAGGCGAGTGATGCACTGCACGCGGCTCAGAGCGAGTGTCATCTCCCCAGCATCGACCAACAGGCTCTCAATAGGGAAAGTGCGGAAGGCACCGGTCGCAAGGCGAAGGCCGGTGAGGTGGATCGAATCCACCTTCCGCAATAAACGCTCGGCTGCGGCTGCATAAAACTTGCATCCGTAGTCGAGCTTCGAACGAACAAAGGATCGATAAAAAAGTAGGGCAGTAGCGCTATCAGCGCCCCAAGCGCTGAACATCACGGAAAGCAGAATGTCCATGGCGCGGGTACAATAGACCCTAAGGCTGCGAATATGAGCCTCCCAGGTGAGGCGTCGGTCGAATACAAGACTAAGGAAACGGTGCGACTCAACCACATCCAGGCGCACCCCATTAAGAAACAAATCTGGGTCAGGGTAAAGCGTGGATGGCAGGAGATGTGCACCACCTTAGTCTTGGCCAAAGAAAACCGAAACCTGTGCGCTTCGGCATAGCGAGAGACGCGGTTCAATGCCTGTTGGAGTCGACGCTCCAGAGTTGACATCTGGGCCATGCCATAAGAGACCGAAAGGTCGTCCACGTAGAGTGTAGTGAGAACATCTTCCGGCATCACCGAGGTGATGCAGTTGATGCTCAAGGCAAAGAGTGTGACACTGAGGACACTTCCCTGCGGGACACCCTCTTCCTGCTCCTTTGGGCCGGAGAGGGCTCCACCCACCTGTACGCGGAATCGACGATCTCGCAAAAATTCAGAAATAAACATTGGGAGGCGTCCCCTCGCCCCCATCGTGTGGAGAGTCTCCATGATACCGTATCGGCATGCGGTATCATAGGCCTTCTCCAGATCGAAAAAGACCGTGGCGTAGTGCTGTCTACGAAGGAAAACCTTGCAGACGGCATTTTCCAGTCGGAGCAGAGCATCCGACATGGAGTGGAACTTGCAGAAGCTGCACTGTGTGGAAGACAGATGGCCTCCGCTGTCCAGGAAAAAGGCTAATCTAACATTTACCAATTTCTCCATCAACTTGCACACACAAGAGGTTAGAGAGATTGGGCGGAAACCGGTCGGAGTAGAGTGATCTCTCCCCGGTTTGCGAAAGGCGAGCACAGTAGCGATTCGCCAGGAGTCTGGGAGAAGACCCTCCACCCTCAGTTCCTGTTGAACAAATCTAACAGAAAGACATGCCTCGCTCACCCAGGTGTCGAAGCATGGCGTACGGACCATGGGCGGTGTCCGCGCACGAAGCGAGAGCGGAACGCAACTCACTCACAGTAAAGTTGTCGTTGAAGGGTTCTCCGCCTCTGGAGGTAAAGTCCAGCCGGCGGCCTTCAGCGACATCACGACATGCATTGAATGCTGGCGGAGCAGCATCACGGCTAGAGAATGCAGAAAAAGCAGTCGCTAAGGATTCCGCCACGGACGCGGGGTCCGAGATTGCGGTCCCATTCTCCTGGAGAACGGGAAGGAGGGTCCTGCGAGAACTTGCCCCGAATCCTTTTGACTCGCTTCCACACCTCAGCTAAAGGGGTCTTCCCGTTAAGTGAAGACACATATGCCCGCCAAGAGGGCGTGCGTGCTTTGAAATATACCGAAATAGTAGGAATAGTCGTCAGGGCAGGTGTAGGAAATGGAAGGGATGCAGAGATAGAGGAATAGCTAGGGGGGAGGGCATACTGATGCATTATAGGGAAAATAATGCACAAGTGAATGAGCAGATAACTAGGAATTTAAAAGCATGATGCAATGAAGATGGGAATAATAAAAAAACCTTAAAAATATACTACACAAATGGTCGGAGTATAAGGAATAAGATAGATCTCTTAAGAGCATTAGCGAGTGAAGAGAATTTTGATATAATTGCGATAACAGAGTCATGGCTTGATTTGGCAGGTAATCAATTTAAACCTGAGGTTGAGATTGAGGGCTTTAACATGTTCCATACGGATAGGAATAGGAAGAGAGGAGGAGGGGTTATTATTTATATTAAAGATAATCTCCAGTGTTGTGTAAACAGTACAATTAAATTAGATGATAACACAGTCATTATGGCTAAATGTAAAGGAAGGTAAAAACAAGCTTGTCATAGGATTATTATACAGACCACCAAATCTTAGTAAGGAAGCTTCAAATCTTCTGTGGCAGGAGATAGAACGGGCATGTAGAAGTAAGCATGTGTGTATAATGGGCGATTTTAATTACAGAAATATAGACTGGGAAGCTCTTGTGGGTGATCAGGAGGCTGAGGAATTTTTTAATGTTGTCCAAGATAATTTTCTGAGGCAGATTATTAACGAACCCACTAGAGGTAATAATATACAGGATTTAGTTCTGACAAATAGGGAAGAAGTTATTAAGGATACTGAGATTGGAGGAAATTTGGGTAATAGTGACCATTGTGAAATCAGATTCAAGATGAAATGGAATGGTATTGATAGTAGCATGAACAATGTTAAAATTCCTGACTTTAGAAGAGCAAATTATAATGGGCTAAGGACTTACCTGGAGGCAGTTGTACAGAAACCAGGCAATGAAATCAATTCAGGAATAGATTCAATGATATCAGTTAGTGGAGACAATAATCACCAGGAGGAAGAGATTACAATTGAAGAGGAGTATGAAACAATAATAAGAACATAAGAACATAAGAAAAGAAGGAGACTGCAAAAGACCATTCATGGCCTACACTTGGCAGCTCCTGTTCCAGTCAACACACAAAAGATTTCTTACCAGAGAAAAGTCATCAACATTGTCACCCTTTACAGGAGTTCGTCAGATCTAATCTACAATATACATAAAATGCATCCAGAGGATTATGTCCATTCATGCAACCGCAAAATATAATCTCCCCACTCCTTAGAAAAATATATACATATGTACATAAAAAAAAAAAGTCAGTCCCATCTAGCAGCTTCATCCATATATTTATCTAATCTATTCTTAAAACTACCCAGAGAGGAGGCTTCTATCACATGTCTAGTGAGCCTATTCCATTCATCTACCACACGATTTGTAAACCAATTCCTCCCAATCTCCTTCCTAAACCTATACTTATCAAGCTTAAACCCATTGCTACGTGTCCTGTCATGTTCACTAAGTATAAGAACCTTACCCAGATCCCCTTTATTATATCCTTTAACCCATTTGAAGACTTCAATCAATTGCCCTCTGACTCTTCTCCTTTCCAATGTATGTAGATTTAGTTTTCTGAGCCTTTCACCATAAGGTAAGTTCCTTAGCCCACCAATCATCTTTGTCATCCTTCTCTGCACAGACTCAAGCAAATCAATATCCTTCCTATAATATGGTGACCAAAATTGTACTGCATAGTCTAGATGAGGCCTAACTAGCGCCAGATACAGTTTTAGAATGACTTCAGCACTCTTATTGCTTACACTCCTCCTAATGAATCCCAATATCCTATTAGCTTTATTCTTAGCATTTAGGCATTGCTTTCTAGGACGAAGGTCTGAACTTACCAAAATACCCAAGTCCCTCTCACAATCAGTCCTCCCTAAAATTCTCCCATTTAACATAACATAACATAACATAATTTAACGGATGACAAAAGCCTATCAAAGGTCATCCGTATCCATCAAATCCCACCCATATAATGCATCCATAGGATTTTGTCAGATCATGCAGCTACAATATACAATTTAACAATCCATAGGAATGTCCAACCATGCATCTACAATATATAATTTAAAGCCTCCATAGGAGTCTGTCAAAAACAAAAACAAAATCCCCCAAAATATACAATAAAAAGAAACTGCATCCACAGGAATGAGTCAAGAAACATATCCACATACCAAAAAGTAACTATTAATTACAGGTCAGATGATTAACATTCCATATAAGGAGATTAGGACTAAAAATAATGACCCAAAATGGATGACAGATAAAATTAAGCATTATATTGGCATTAAAAAGGGCATTTATAGGAAAATAAAAAATGGAGACGATCACTTAAGGCAGAGATATAATGAACTAGCAAGAGATGTTAAAAAGTTAGTTAGAGTAGCAAGGAGAAATTATGAAATTAAAGTGGCAAATAGGGCAAAGGAAGATCCTAAAAGTTTTTTATCAATTATACAAAACTAAGGTTAGAGATAAAATAGGCCCACTTATAGATTCCAATGGAGAATTAGTGAGTGATAGGGACTCAATGGCTGGAATGCTAAATGACTTTTTTCTCTCAGTATTTACCCAGGAAGATACTCTAAATATACCTGAGGCGTCAATGATCTTTCAGGGTAATGATGAAGAGAAATTAAAGGATATCTTGATCACAAAGGAGATAGTGACAAAGGAAATTGATAAAATCAAAAGTAGTAAAGCACCCGGTCCTGATGAGATCTTTCCTAGAATTTTGAAAGAATGTAAGGATGTGTTAAGTGAGCCCCTAGCATGCATCTTTAGAAAATCATTGGAGAGTGGCATTGTGCCAGTGGCATGGAAGAAAGCTAATGTGATACCTATATTTAAGAAAGGGGGTAAAACAAATATGTCTAATTACAGACCAGTAAGTTTGACATCAGTGGTAGGGAAAATGATGGAATCTATTATAGCAAGGAATATTAGAGATCACTTGGATAAGCAAAGTTGATAAAAGAATCACAGCATGGCTTTGGTAAGGGTAAATCCTGTCCGACTAATTTGCTGTCTTTTTATAGTAAGGTGTATGAAGCAGCAGATAATGATGAAAACTAAGATATTTTATACTTGGACTTTAGTAAGGCTTTTGATCGAGTGCCACACTTACGGCTTCTGAGCAAAGTTAAAGCACACAGGATTGATGGCAGTATATTTAGGTGGATTCAGTCATGGCTTGGTGACAGACAGCAAAGAGTTAGTATAGATGGAGTTAAATCTGCGTGGGGGTGTGTTAGCAGTGGAGTTCCACAAGGATCTGTTTTGGGTCCCTTGCTATTCTTAATTTATATTAATGATCTTGACATAGGTATAAGTAGTGACCTGATTAAATTTGCTGATGATACTAAGCTAGGTAGGGCCATTAGGGCTGATTCTGATGCTGTTGTAATGCAGGAGTAATTGACCATTCTGTCCAATTGGGCCGAGAAATGGCAAATGAAGTTTAACATAGACAAATGTAGTATACTTAGTATAGGTAGAAATAATCCATTGAATAGTTATAAATTAAATGGAAGAATTTTAGGGAGGACCGATTGTGAGAGGGACTTGGGTATTTTGGTAAGTTCAGACCTTCGTCCTAGAAAGCAATGCCTAAATGCTAAAAATAAAGCTAATAGGATATTGGGATTCATTAGGGATTCATTAGTTAGGCCTCATCTAGACTATGCAGTACAATTTTGGTCACCATATTATAGGAAGGATATTGATTTGCTTGAGTCTGTGCAGAGAAGGCTGACAAAGATGATTGGTGGACTAAGGAACTTACCTTATGGTGAAAGGCTCAGAAAACTAAATCTACATACATTGGAAAGGAGAAGAGTTAGAGGGGAATTGATTAAGTTTTCAAATGGGTAAAAGGATATAATAAAGGGGATCTGGGTAAGGTTCTTATACTTAGTGAACATGACAGGACACGTAGCAATGGGTTTAAGCTTGATAAGTATAGGTTTAGGAAGGAGATTGGGAGGAATTGGTTTACAAATCGTGTGGTAGATGAATGGAATAGGCTCACTAGACATGTGATAGAAGCCTCCTCTCTGGGTAGTTTTAATAATAGATTAGATAAATATATGGATGAAGCTGCTAGATGGGACTGACTTTTTTTATGTACATATGTATATATTTTTCTAAGGAGTGGGGAGATTATATTTTGTGGTTGCATGAATGGACATAATCCTCTGGATGCATTTTATGTATATTGTAGATTAGATCTGACGAACTCCTTAAGGGTGACAATGTTGACGACTTTTCTCTGGTTTAGAAATCTTTTGTGTGTTGACTGGAACAGGAGCTGCCAAGTGTAGGCCATGAATGGTCTTTTGAACTAGTCTCCTGTGTGGTATTTTATCAAATGCTTTTACTAAAATCTAAGTAAATTATATCTACATTCTCTCCCTTATCTACTTGATCTGTTACAAACTCCAGAAAGTCTAGTAAGTTAGTCAAACATGATCTACCTGATCTAAACCCATGCTGAGCATCGCTGATTAACCCCTCCCTCTCTAGATGTTGGCAAATCCCTTTTTTAACTATTTTCTCAAGAATTTTACAGACTACAGGAGTTAGGCTAACCGGTCTAAAGTTATTTGGATCCTCTTTACTACCCTTCTTGAAAATGGGGACTACATTCGCTCTCTTCCAATCATCGGGTATTTCTCCATATTCCAATGACCTAGTATATAACTTGTCCAGAGCTATTGAGATACTTTCTACCCCTTCTTTAAGTATCCTAGAATAAATATTATCAGGGCCGGAGGCCTTGGTAGTATCTAAATCACCTATTAGTCCTTTTATCATCCTCCGATCCACACAAATGTTAGTAAACACCTCTTTTCCTGACCTATGAGTACTATACATAGGACTATTTAGTTTCTCTTTTGTAAATACTGATGCAAAATGACCATTTAGTACCTCAACTATTTCCTCATCAGTTTCTCTCACAAGCCCTTCATATTTGATAGGTCCTATTTTAACTCTGCCAGACTTGTTATTAGTTTTATAGTAACTAAAGAACTTTCGGTAATTGTGAAGACTATGGGCAGATGCGACTCTAGTTTATTTTTTGGGCTACTTTTGATTGTTTTTCTGCTATCGCACTGGCCAATCACAGATCTGGATTCAGTTTCATAAATGACCAATCAGAAAGCTGTATTTGTTTCAAGGCTTTTTGTGCTTTTTATATTTATCAAAACTTGGTTTTTCTTATATTTTAGATGTTTTTTCCCCTTATTTCTTTTCTATATATCCTACCTACCCTATGCCTGACATTATTTAGTCTTTTTATTTACTTGTTACTTAATTTCCCATTGTTTAATGCTCGATTAAACCATATTTCAGTGTTGTTAAGGAAGTCTTACGTCTTAATTCTGACAAAAACAGTACTTTTTCATTTTTTCTGTTCCGTATTTATTTCTCTTCTTTGATTTTTTTAACAGGTTTTTTACGACCTTCATTTTTATTATTGTTCCAAATGGATGCGTTCAGTATTAGTGTTTTTATTACTATATATGTGTAGTTCAAGAAACACAAATGGTCAATTTCAGTAAAAAAAAAGTCACGAAATTTCCGGGAACAATGCTCTACTTTTCCGTCCGCATCTCTCATATTTAAACGACCACCCACGCCGTTTCCCGCTTATTTGTCAAAATTTCATTTTCGTGTTAAGTTTGTTTGTTACCTATTCAACGTTTCGGTGCTATTTTAACCGACAACGAGAAATATGTTGCGTTTCTCGAAGCCCATGGGCCGTGTAGTGGAAGGGCAGTGGGCTTTGGGAGGGTTCGAATGTGGAACAAAGAGAATTTTCATTGTTTCGGTGGCAAATCGAAATCGAGAAACCCTCCTCGCAGCGATAAAAAAGTGGATTTTGCCGGGCACGACAGTCGTATCTGACGGATGGGCAGCCTATTCAAATTTGTCATCTGAAGGATACGAACATCTTACCGAATTCTGGCTTGCTGCCGGTAAACTCTACCCACCCGTCTGGCGTAAGTATTAACGATTATTTTGAGCGTCGGCTCGTTGTTGGGTACGGCTCGACGTGGGGATAACACTGCGATGACCCTGAGTTTCAATCCTTTGGGGGGGGTCTGGGGGGCACAGCCCCCCAGTATAAAAATGAAAATAGTCATAAAATTCTTCGATTTCATCTCTAAAAAAGTAACACCGGAAAGTAGCCCAAAATAGCCAAAAAAAACTAGGCCTACGATCTGCCCATAGTCTTCACAATTACCGAACTTTCTAGGATCTTTGTTGCTATCCTGAGCTAATTTAATTTCTGACACCCTTTTGTTCTTCTTTATAATCTTATTTAACTCATTCCTAGCCATTCTATAATCACTTAAATTTTGAATATTATTTTGTACCTGTAATTTTTTGTATGTCCTTTTCTTCTCTGAAATTTTTCTAGCTATCTCCTGATTCCACCATAATGGTTTCCTACTTTTGTTCCTAATGGCCTTCATTGGGATACATTGTTCTTGGACTACATTTATTATATGCTTGAAAGTATCCCACATCCCATAAGCATTTTTACCTCTGAATTCTATATCCCAGTCTACCAAGTTTTACATAATCTCCCTTATGAAAATTTGGAACTTTTTCAGCATTCTCAGTTATTTTACCCTTCTCAATTCCCAAGTTAAAATGAACTATCTGATGGTCACTATTTCCCAATGCTTCCCCAACAGTCAATTCTTGAACTAAATGATCACTGTTAGAAAGTACTAAATCTAATATATTGTCCCCCCTCGTTGGCTCATTAACAAATTGATTCAAAAAATTATCCTCAAAGCATTCTATGAACCTGCCACTTGTTCTATCCCTACCTATCATATTTTCCCAGTCCACAGAGTTTAAGTTGAAGTCCCCAATAATAACTGCATCTGTTTCGCATCCCTTACTTATTTCCCTTATCATTAGTTCATCCATATCATCAGTCTGCCCAGGTGGCCTGTAAAAAGCTCCCAAATGCACCATTCTATTTTTACTGAACCTAATATCTATCCAAAGTGACTCAACTCCATCCTGCTTTATTGAAGTATTTAAACTTGAAACAATGTTGTTTTTTATATAGATAATTATTCCTCCACCAATCCTACCTGTCCTTTGACTAATGTACATATTATAGCCCTGAAAATCAAATTCACTTATAGTGTCACTAAGGACTTAGGAGTGGTAGTAGATAGGTCACTGAAATTTTCAAAGCAGTGTATTGAGGCAAAAAATAGAGCAAATAGGGTGCTAGGTTACATTAAAAGAAATGTTAGCTACAAGTGTAAGGAGGTCATCCTTAAACTATACAACTCTTATTTCAGGCCACATTTAGAGTACTGTATACAGGCATGGTCACCACATTTTAGACATGATATAAACTTATTAGAGTCAGTACAAAGGAGGGCAACAAAAATAATACCATCCCTGAAGCACCTTGAATATGAAGATAGACTGAGGGTATTAAATATATTTTCATTTGAAAGAAGGTGTGTGAGGGGAGATATGATTGAGCTTTTTAAAATCTTTTCTGGGATAGATAAATTGGATTTCAGCAATTTATTTGAGTTAGAAGGTAGTAAAAGAACTAGAGGCCACCACTTAAAGATTAAAAAACAGAGGTGCAGACTGGATGTTAGAAAATATTTTGGTAAACATGTAGACGAGCGCCCCAGCCAGAAAAAATTATTTTTTATTTTGTGTAAATATTATCGTTCCCCCGTGTCATTTCTGGTAAATATGTAGATTATCGGCGCAAACAATAGGGCGTACTATTTCATCCGTGTTCCAAAATGTTTCGCGTTTTTGGAGTACATTTAAGTTGATGGCTCGTGTGGGGGTAAACACAATGGGGAGACTACACTACGATGATCCTGATTTTCATTAAATTGGAGGGGTCTGGGGGGCACAGCCCCCCAGTATATAATCCTAATTGTTTATAGAATAATAATTTGAAAAGGACTCAAACGCGCATGAATATTCCGACACGAGTGAACGATAATATTTACACACAATTTTTTTTCCGGCCGGGCCGCTAATCTACATATTTACCTCATTTCTGACGTCATACCCCCCCACCCCTATTAGAAATTCGCAAAACGATTAAAGGCACTGACATGATGTAGTTTAAGCATTGACCTCTGTAAACGTCAGAACATTAGAAAAATTAGGATTATATACTGGGGGGTTGTGCCCCCCAGACCCCCCCAAAAATTTAAGGAAATTCAGGATCATCGTAGTGCGGTCCACGCATCGTGTTTAACTCCCCACGAGCCGTCCCCTATAAAGGTACTCCAAAAACGTGAAACATTTTGGAACACGGACGAAATAGTACATCTTATTGTAAGTCCTACCAGGACAGAGGGCACTTTAATAGCCATTCTCATCTCTCAATTTTTTTATTTTTCTTGTTGTTTTCCCCTTATTTGAGGGGGTTTCTCTTTTCTTTTCCCGCTGTTTCTCAATAGCAGCATTGGGTTTTTGTTAGTTTGGGGGATTATTATTCTTTGGGGGTAAAATTATATTTTACAGTTACGGGTAGGAGGCGAGTTGGGGATTTTTTTGTGTGCATATTTTTATGTTTATTGTTTTTTGTCGGTGTGTATCTATTTAGCGGTCGCGGTTAGGTTAGAAGCTTGCTACTTTCGTAACCGTTTTCGTTTGACGACCACATGGGTCGGGGTCCGGTCTTCCAGTGATGAACTGAGTTCCTTTCGATTACCGGTACCCAATTTTGTGTAATTTTGTCAGTTGGTGTGTTAGTTTTACCTGTAAAGTTTGAAGCCAGGTCTTACTGGCTGTTTTGTTCGTCATGCGCCTTTAGATGGGACATGTGTTTCTCTATCTTCGCCACAACTTATAAATTAAGAAAAAATATTGCAGTAACGCAATTAATTATGCGGTTAAAATGTTATTTTTGGCAAACGCAGTCTTCATCAAAGCCTTCGGAAAGAGGTCTTTTCACATATACGAGAAGGCAACACTTAAAATAAGCGTTCTCTCAGATAGCCAAAAAACTATCTTCCAATTGGTTTTTTCAAGTGTCACCCTTGCTTTCCACAGAGATTGGAAAATTTGGTTCTTCTACATTTTCGCCATACCTTATAAATTAAGAAAAAATATTGCAGTAACGCAATTAATTTTGCGGTTAAAAGGCTATTTTGGGCAAACATAGTCTTCTTATAAGAACTATTCGGTGTTTACTTCGTTGTTCACCACTTCAGTACATTCCGCAATTTCTTTTCAGCAATTGGATTTCATTCTGCAATTCATAACTGGCATTCTCTATGTTCCTGGTTCTTGAAACGTTGTGCCGGACGCGCTTTCATGCATATCCTCAATTTCGGGTACGTACGAGTATCTCTCTCGCTCCTCACCTATTGACTTTACTACACTAGTGCTAGTTCAAGCTTAGGATATACAGCCTCATTCCTTATGTGAATCTCCTCAACTTGTCGCTCGACAAATCGAACCCCTAAGCAGTCCGTCCAATCACATCCTGGTCGATTTTTCCTTACCTGACAGTCATCGCTCTATCTCTCTTATTTCTTACCATCGGCATGTTTTCGACCAAATTCACGGTGTTTCTCATCCCGGTGCTCGAGATACTCTAAAGGGCATTGTATATCGCTCTGCGTGGCCAGGCGTGAACGTCGACCTTACCAAATGGACCGGCTCGTGCTTGTCTTACAAACGTTCTAAGATTAACGCCATACAAAAACAGCTTTGTTCCCATTTGCTCTTTCATAATCCCGTTTATTGCGGGGGGGAGGGGGATTTCGCGTTTTAGCGTTCCTTCAATAAGCATAACAGATCGCGGAAGCCAATTCGAATTGCATCAGTGGCAAGTGTTTATGTCAGTTATTGTCTCATTTCGCTTACGTACCACAAGCTACCATACTCAGAGTAATGAAGCCCTTCAACACGTCTATAGGCTAGTCAAGAATAGCCTTCACTCCACGGATCGTGGTATCAAGTGGGTGGGCAAGCTGTATCTGATCCTACTGGGGATTCGTTCATCCCTAAATAAAGACTTGTCTTGCTCTGCTGCTGAATTAGTTAGATTATAGATCTTCGTCTTCACGCTCAATTATTTTCTTTTTCTGACCGAAATCAACCTATTCTATAGCTCTTGCTTCCAACGTCCACAATTTAGTAAGGATGATGGCTGAAGTCCGCTCAACCGTCCCTAGAGTGCCAGCGAAATCGAGGTGATCTTGTGCCAAAGAAATTGACAATCTGTTTTCAAGTTTTTTGGTCATTGTGACTCAGCACGCTCATCGTTATAGCTGATATATGACAGATCATTCCTCGTCATTTTAAGAAGGCCAACATACATTGTCCTTCAGCGTGACATCAAGCATGATACCCTTTCCCTGGACCGCTTGAAACCTGAGTTTATTGACGCTGTTCACCCAGAACAACCCTCGTTATGACATGAAAATGAGGGGCCTAATATATTCAAGAAACTTTCGGTGAGGAGAAGGTCGAAAAGCTCAGATTGAGCACCTTTTGCCGTGATAAGGTCCTTCAAATGGTTTTAAAAGCTAGTGGGCCACTTATCTCCCATCTCCTGAGTATTAAGGAGCTCATTTAAGTCTTCAACCTGTAACTTCCCAAATTCTTTTCGGAAGGCCTCCCTCAATTCGTTATATACTCCCACTTTTTCCCCATTAATTAAAATATCTCTAAACTTAATGAAGATACTTATGGGACTTTTGGAATTATGCTAGCAATCTTCTCTTCTTCTGTTATGGCTTGAGGGCGGAGAACCAAGTCACAAAGAAACAGGTAGTGAGAGAAATGGATGGGGGATTTTAACTATGTAAATCTTGCTATGCTTCGGTTGAAGATTGCATTGTTAAAGACGTTTGGTCATTCACCGATGTTTTATCCGATGATTAGTTTACCATTGAGATCCTTTTTGGATTTATGTGACGTTTGTTAATGAGAATTATCGTATTTGTTAGAATGGATGAATTTTAGATTGATGTGTTAAAGAATGATAGTAAATATAGGTGTGCGTGTGTGTTTGTTTGTCTGTGTGAGCAAATTTGTCACGTGACAGAAACGTGAAAAAAAAATGAAAAAACCTTTATTATAAAGATGAAATTATTCACTCGCTATATTTAGGGGATATTATTGAATTTAAATTAATGAGAATTGTAGCAATTGGTAGAAGGATGTTATCGAGAAAACGAGATTCAAAAGTGAAACGCATGAATGAATGAAAATGGGTCTTCGAAAGAAGGGAAAACGTGGATGGCCGGGAGGAGTTTTGAAAATTATTATTTAAACTTGAATTTATATTTATTGATTAAGGGGAGATTATTTAAATTTTGGGCACCATTTTTATGTGTGCTGGATATTATATTGTTGACCTGGATAGCATATAAATACAATATCCGGTACACATAAATTAGATTGATAGAAATAAAGGTTTAATTTTTAGATTCGGTCTACGTGACGGAATGTGGTCAACACGAGGGGTTTGTATACAAGAGGTATGAAAATATATTATATTAAGGAATTAACAATGAAAACAAAGAATTGATTGAATATAAATTGATGCACATTAGTATACAACGAGTTATTGTTTAATGGATATGTAAAATGATTAGAAATGAAATTCCCAAGATAATAATTGGTAATCGAATTAATAGTAACAGAAAATTAAATAGATGTTAGTAGGATATTAAATGTTAATTGTATATTTTAACATTTTTCAGATGTTAAATATTAGCAGGATAACAATGGTAATAAGTGAATTGGGTCTGTAATAATTAAAATATATATGAGTACAGTACTCACACGTTTGAGATGAAATTGTTAACCTAAATTGTGGAACATTTTGAACAAACCTTGTGAGTCGGAAGACGAAAGCACAATGAGGAAGAGTAAGGATGCGGTTCTAGGAGAATCTTTTCACATATATATATATATATATATATATATATATATATATATATATATATATATATATATATATATATATATATAACATAACAATTGTTAAATCCAATGACAGATTCCAAATATTTAAATAAAGCCAATGTGGAGGAGCGTAGTATTTATTATCTCGAGACCAGTTTCAGCATGAAGTTTGTCATGCCAGCCTAAGTCGAACACTAAGAATACAAGCAGTCACACCAAGCGTACAATATATATATATATATATATATATATATATATATATATATATATATATATATATATATATATATATATATATATATATATATATATATGGTGAGCGGAGAGATAGGATCCGTTCGAGTTCCCGTAAAAGAAACAATGAGGGAACCTCAGCATAACTGGTGAGATGCAACGGTTTCACAATCTTCTTCCGTCTATTCTCATCATAATCTTTCACAAAAAAAAAGGTATCTGCTGGTACTATCAAAGGTATGGTAACAACGCTGTACACAGACTTGTAACCACCATTATGTTTTTTACCATACTGCACCTCAGTGGCGGCTAGTAGCTAAAATTAGTGGATCAGAATTTTTTAGCATTGTTTTAATATTGTGCAAAAAGAAATAAACATATAAAAAGGAAATTTATAGATAAACTTAATAAAATCTTAAACAGAACAAAATCAAACATTTTTACTTGCTGATAGCCTAAATTGTTACAGTTCAAGCTTAATCCTTTCATTTAGAAACGAAATCCATTCTTCTTGTTTTATTTTGCGCGAGAAGAAAAAATATTTTCTCCTTGATCTATGGATGACTACTAAGGAATTTTTTCTCTATTGAAAGCACTGCAATTGCATTTAATCTTTCAGAATTCATTGTGCTCCTTAGAAAAGTTTTTATTCTTTTTAGTATTGAAAAGCCGCGTTCTGCCTCTGATGTAGTAATGGGAATTATCAAGAGTATTTTTATCAGTTTCGTAATTTCACTAAAACATCATCTTGATTATTTTCCAAGATAAATTTCAGTAGCTCAATTAATTATTTAATAAAAGAACCGAAAGAAAGTATGAATTAAATTCTACACTTCATCACATTCAAGAGTATAAACACGTTTTTTAGCACAATGCGCGGAGAGTAAAAAAAGAAACAGTACCTTTCACCAGCACACCAGGGTCGGCACTGCGTGAGTCACATGTGACATTTCTCCCTCTCCCTAGCGTGCAGCTTCCTATTTCGGACATGTGAGCATGCGCACAACAGCCAAACACCGCGTCGCTGGAACTGTGAAGTGCATAGTTCTATACAAGGATTTTTATATTTTTTTCATAAACTAGGGGATGGCTACTGGCATTAAGCTTAAATATTATATAATGTACAACTATAAAGAAAGAATTTATTTGAAAAATGACTCATTATATTGAATATTATCTATAATATCGAATTGAAATAGGTGGGGGGGGGGCTGCAGTTCCGCAGTGCCTATACACGAGCCGCCACTAAGTGCGCCTAGTAGTCTCCTAAAACATAATGTAATTTTCATCCAATTAACTCAATGGTGCTGGTACCACACAAATATGGCGCACAAGCAGTAAAATGCTTACAGCCGTGCACATATTTACCGGTACCACCTCTTTCACCAAATCTCAACCCTCCACTCCCCGCACATTACTCATCTCAACCAAACTCTTCAATCTTTTAAACTTCAATTTCAACCTCAAATTCTCCTTTAAACTAGAAAGGCATGGAATAAAAGGGTCTACATCTCCTACCTTCACATCACTTGCTCATGTAGGTTCTCCCTTTCTTATTTTTGAACCACTTTCTGGTTTCTTATTTCGGGTGAACACTGGTGCAGAATGCAATGTTATACCAATTTCTAAGGACGACAAAGATTGTGCTTCCTCAGATTTAGTTCTGAAGGCAGCTAATTCGACCAATATTAGGATATATGAAAGGCATAACCTTCAAGTCCCAGTCAGTCTTCGTAGATTTTTTCAATGTACCTTCGTCATGGCCTATGTAGACTGTCCAACATCGGGCCTTGATTTTCTTTTGGCTCAGGATCTTTTGGTCAATTCTCGTCACCGCAAGCTTGTCAATCGCAAAACTTTACTCACTGTTTCAATTTCATTTCATACTCACCTTCACAGAGTTCCTTCCTTCTAAGCGTCTCCCATCCACCGAGCCCCCATTCCAGCCCCTTCTGCAGGACATTTCCGACCTTACCCTTCAACCTTCGAAGGGTGGGCAAATCAAACATAATGTGCTGCATCGGATCAAGACGACAGGGAGACCTGTATTCTCCCAACCTCGTCGTCTAGCTCCAGATAGACTTTCTGAAATGCATGCTGAATTCCAATTCATGATGAATGCTGGCATTTGTAGGCCTTCCTCTTCATCTTGGTCCTCCCCACTCCATATCGTTCCCAAATCCACGCCGAGAAAATTTAGAGCAGTTGGGGATTACAGAGCCTTAAACGCGATAACAACCCTGGACCATTATTCACTGCCGTACATAGCCGATTTTACTTCATCTCTTTCCGGCTATACAATCTTTTCTCGCTTCGATGTAGTTCGTGCTTTCAACCAGATCCCTATTCACCCAGACGAAATTTCAAAGACTAGCAGCACCACCCTGTTTTCTTCCTTTGAAAAGGTTAGAATGCCTTATGGTTTGCAAAATTCTGGCCAGACCTTCCGGCGTTTAATGGTCCAAGTTCTGAGAGGTCTTCCCTTTGTCTTTTGCTACATTGATGGCCTGCTAATAGCAGCTTCCTCGCTCGAGGAACACCTTTATCACCTTCGTCGAGTCTTTTCTCGCGTTCAAGAGTACGGTATCGTACTCAAAACTTATAAGTGTCTTTTTGGTGTCTCGCAACTCTCCTTCTTGGGATACCTCGTTTCGAGTGTCGGGATTAGCCCACTCGAAGATAGAGTTACCGTGATGCGCAACTTTGCCCAACCCACATCACGCAAACAACACAGATGTTTCTGTGGCATGGTCACTTTTTACCACAGATTTATTCCACATTGTGCCCAGGTCATGCAACCTCTCAACTCCATGCTATATAAGACCAAAAGGAACTCTCCTCTCGAGTGGTCTACTGAGGCGTTCGATTTGTTTTCTCTCACCAAAGAGGATATTGCCTGCGCTGTGGAATTGGCTCATCTTTCTCCAGGAGCTTCCATCAGCGTCGCTTTAGACGCTTCCTCAACTCACGTAGGTGCCATCTTGCAGCAGAAAATATATATTTAAAGTAATAGAAAACATATATAGAGCAGCAAAACTGAAAAACGCATACATAGTGAAATATGAAAATAGCTAGACATATCAAATGTTAATATTTATTGATAATTTTAGTTAGTGTGGGAACTGCACTGTTCTTGTAGCGCTCTATGCAGGTTCTGATTGGGACCAGTTTATTGTAGACACAAAGGGCAAGGCGGGGGCGAGGAGCGTCAGGGGGAAATATGTCGTAATGACGAAGGTTGTTCAGCAGTTTATAGCCAAACTATTCTAGACTGGTGGAGTAATGAGCTGCTAGAGGAATGGGTTGTAGGAAAGAGGTGGTTGTGTCATGATGGCTCGTGTAATTGGCACCCAGAATGATCTTCATGACGCGTTTCTGTACCTTCTCTAGACGGCCAAGCTGGGTAGCAGTGAGGCAGGGGGGCTAGGCAGGTGACGCATACATTAATTTGGGGAGAATAAAAATTTTAAAAATGTTTGTAAGTTCCAGTGCAGGGAAGCCAAGGGACTTCAATCTACTAAACATGTGCAGACTATACAAGGCAGAGTTAACAATGTTGCCGATGTACGGGTCACAGCTGACCCTGTCGTCAATAGTAACGCCAAACAGCTTGGTGGAACTGGGATGGGAGTAGTGGAAACGTCGAATTGCATAACGACTGACTTATAGCGGGTGAAAGTGACGCGGTAAGAGGTTGTCCATTATAGAAGGGCGTTGAGTGAGGGTGGAAAGCGAATGTAATCCGGGAGACTGTTGTCGACGGACGCAGCGATGGTGGAATCATCAACATATATCCAACGGTGTTCGGTGTCAAGGAGAGCGTCGTTTAAGAGGATATGGAAGCAAAGGGGGCTCATATTTGTGCATTGGGGCACACCGCATGTGAGGGAGGCCAGGTTGGAGACCACACCCTGTACACAACAGTCTGGAGACGCCCTAAGGACAGTATGAACCATTTTTTTTCTTGTAACTCTGAGCAATGTAATAATTGTAGTCACAACTTAGCGATATTTCATGTATTTCCTTGGGGACGGGGGAGGGGGGGGGGGAGGTTGTACAAGCCCTCTCTGTCTTCTGAGCGCAGTTGTATCCATGTAAATATAAGTGATGTTAATTTCATTGCCATGCGCGTATCTTAGAAATGTACCTGTTTGTGTAGTTAGGATGTGCAATTCTCTTTGTAACTCCGTTACTAGGAGGGGAGTTTTATGAAAGCATGGCCCTGGCACTAAAATTGCACCAGCTAAGTGCCTCGCTGAATTGGAAGTGCAACAAAGTTTCATCGCGGATATATATATATATATATATATATATATATATATATATATATATATATATATATATATATATATATATATATATATATATATATATTAAATTGGTTAGGAATTAAACGGAAAGCCGTGGATTCAGATATCAATAAAATCTGGCGACAATATTATAAAAACGAACATTTCTCGTCTGGAAAGGGGATTAAGTCGAAACAGCTATCGAGGCGTCAGGTATTATAAAAATTATATCGAGAAAGCGTGAAAAGGGTAGGTGCCATGAACCAAGGACCGTCGGGACAATGATATTAGCGAAGTCCCGCCCAATGGGCGGAACTAAAGGCATTATATGCCCAGAGGCTAAAAGGATCCACGCCTCTTATACTATTTATTGAAGGAAAATGGAGATTTCGACAGAGGCAGAAAGAGGAGATTCATTCACACTTAGAACTAATTACGGTTCGTTTGGCGTAGCAAAGCCCCCGTTGTAATCTGCCTAAGTTTTGTTCTGTTAACACTCGATTTCTTGAGACGAGTAGTGGAATTTTTCCAGACTGTAAACGCGAGCCTCACTTTTGTCTCTCTTGTTTTTGTTCGTTGGAATTAAACAATTATTTTTTTTACGTGATTCCTCTCAGTCCTTTCTCGATCACAGGCCTTCTATAAGCTCAGTCAAGCTGGTATATTATTTGAGTATCTTTTGGAGTCAGATACGAGATTAACGCCACCCTTTACCTCACTCGTGGGACTTGAGGAACCTCTCCAAAATATCCGCGTCATTTTTAGCCTTTCAAACTGGTGACGTCCTTCCACTCCTGGGGTTCCTCACCTATAAAGCGGAGCACATATAAAGTGGACCGCCATACACTCATGTCAGTGATTGGCTCCTTTTGCCTACGTACCACCGCGTACCATCCCCAGAGCAACGCCGCGGTTGAACGTCTGCACATGACCCTCGAAGCAAGCTTACCCTCCACAGATTCCGACATCAGTTGGGTGGACAAGATACCTTTGATTCTCCTGGTTATTCTCTCGGCCTTGAAAGATAATTTGGCCTGTTCTGCCGCTGAATAGTGTATGGTACTCAACTTCGTCTCCCTGGTCAATTCTTTTCTTTTTTTGACCGATCTCTACCTTCTCACCTCGATCATGTTTCTTATATACACGATTTTGTATGGGTAATGGCTGAGGTAAAGCCTGCAGACCCTATAGTGCCTACCAATCACAAAACCTTCGTGCCGAAAGAGATGACAAAATGTTCACATGTTTTTCTACGTCGCGATTCAACTCGCTCTTCTTTGCAACCTGTCTATGATGGACCCTTCTTCGTAATCTCTAGGAAGCTGAAATTTTTCGTCCTTCAGCTTGGCACCAAGCAAGATACTGTTCCCAGAGACCGCCTGAAATTCGCGTTTATTGAAAATGTTCACCTTGAGCATCCTATTCCCACTTTTCCCACTATAACCCTTTATGGTCCGGAACGTAGCCAAAGTAACCTCGAAACCACTCTTACAAACATCTCTGCTACAAAAGTTTCACATTCCGTTTTGCTGCCCCCGACTTTTGAGTTCCAGGAGCCCTCATCGGCAGCGGTGGTCAGTGAGGAACAAATCTCTCCACTACTGGTCATCCCGTCAGCGGAAAACCGGAATCAAGATTCCCACGTTCGGATTGACGCCACTCGTGCCGGTACCGGTGCCTCGCTCAACGCAACTAGTACTACCACAGCGAATATGTGTCCCCGTGCTCGTAGCCAAACCACTGGAACTGCGACACGCTCCGGTCACGTTAAAACTATACCTCGGCGTTATCAGAACTAGCAAGACCATATTAAAAGGAAGGTTTTAACTTTCTTTGCTAGGGAGTATTTGTAGCACTGCCAGATTCTCATTACTTCCCAAATATTTAGAATCAATTTGTTATCCTTCCTTTAAAGTAACTTGTATCTGCATTGTAATATATATATATATATATATATATATATATATATATATATATATATATATATATATATATATATATATATATATATATATATATATATATATATATCGGGTGTCCCAGAAAAAAGTTAACCGTAATTTGAATTAGTATAACTCAAAAAATATTGGAGATTTCTGGGTCCTGCCAAAAGTGTTTTATTTAACAATTATTTACCTGTCGATTCTGGAAATTTCACTAAATTCCCTTTTATGATTTTGATACACTAATGGGTTTAGTGATGGCTATCAAAAATATGTTTGCGCAAGGAAGTAAAATAATGAAACGAAGCCTAGGAAGGCAAGGCCACCGTGCACTTTCAAGAGAAGGATAGGGAGCCTAGGTAGCCTAGGTCACTGTGCAATTATTCAACCAAAGCCTAGGCCATTTTACAGTGGTTTTCAGCCACGCTGTGGTATGGTCTCATCATTATTGCTTACTGAGCAAATAAAAGCGTTTCTGCGTAAAAGTTTACTTCCATAGAACCTTTTTAATCATGCAGTTAACAAAAGATTAACGCGTATTTGTAGTCAAACTTTATTAAGACTGGTAGTATTAAACAAGTACAAGATTCATTTGAAAAACGTTTTCCAGGTAGACACCCACTAAGCAAGCCCACAATTTGGAAAAATGTTCGCAAATACCAACATGAAAGAACATGCTTAAATCTAAATAAAGGTCGTTTGGGTCGTATGAGAACCATAAGAACAACAGAAAATATCGAAAATGTTCAGATGACACTTCTTCAAAATCTACATGTATCAGTCAGAAAGAATGGGTTACAATTATCAAAGTCATTTAACCGCATTATTAAACATGACCTAAAATGGCATCCCTATAAAATGCATGAAAGACACCAGCTTCTTGAAACTGATTTTCTTTGTTGTAGATAATTTATCGAATGGCTTTTCCATAAATCTGCTTGTTGCTTTGAAAACATTGTGATTGGTGACGAGGCAGCTATGGCTATCTTGTCGGCCCATTGTTTTACGAGAATAACTTGAATGGTGCTGCCTACCTGAGCATGATCAACGAAAGGATCTTCCTGGAACTCTGCCAGATTTACGACAATCAATTCAATAGACTTTGGTGGATTCAAGACGGCACACCAGCTCATAGACTGCTTGCTGTAAGAACAAGCCAAACTAAGAAAAATGTTTGACAACTGCATTGTTGCGCTAAATCATGCAATTGAATGACCCCCAAGATCCCCTGACTTAACACCGTGCAATTATTTCTTATGGGGATATCTAAAGAATAAAGTGTATTCTACTCCACCACAAAGCATCAACCAATTAAGAGATAGTATCACACGTGAAGTCAATAGACTTAAGGAAAATCACAATTTAATCAAAAAAGTTGTTCAATCAATGCGATCAAAGGCGCAACTGTGATTGGAAAGAAATGGAGGACATGTGCAAGGAAACGATACTTATAAAATTAAAAAAATAATTTGTCTTACCCATATGAAGAGGTGTTTTTGTTAAAAATGGATTTAAATATATTTGTTGATTTTAAACTTCGAAGTTTCATTATTTTACTTCCTTGCGCAAACATAATTTTGATAGCCTCCACTAAACCCCTTAGTGTATCAATATCATAAAGGGAATTTATGAAATTTCCAGAATCGACAGATAAATAGTTGTTAAATTTGTTTTGTTTTACAGGACTCAAAAATCTCCAATAGGTTTTGAGTTATACTAATTCAAATTACGGTTAACTTTTTTCTAGACACCTTGTATATATATATATATATATATATATATATATATATATATATATATATATATATATATATATATATATATATATATATATATATATATTCGTATAAATGGATGCAAATTTTGTTAAAGGCCATGGTATATTTCACCTTGATTAATTTCCTTTGGCAACTTTCTATTTTCCTACTGTCTTATTTAGTACATCATGTAGATGGTAGATAACTTGTCCTATCCTCATCTTTTTTTTTAAATAAACAAAGCTTAAATTGCTAAGCTTTCGATCTATTTGATAATCTTCGGAGCGTCTTTTAGGTATTCTTTCCTCCTTTACCGATGAGGTATGGTGGAGTCTGAGTCAGGTTGAATGAAAAGGAAACGGTTTTTACGGGATATTTATTCCTCCTCGAGTGAACATAATGTCAAGGGAAACAGGCCAATCCTGCTAGTGGAATTTTAAATACAACTTTAATGTTAAATTCCAGCTCGTAACCTGGATGTTGAAGGCCGGCTTTTCTTCGTTTATTAAGATGGCTTCTAAGATGTTCAGCCTAGCTTTATTTCCCTCTTTTCTTTTAATTGTTGTGTTTTAAACCAAAATATCTCTAGTTAGGCTGATGTTGTATGCGCCCCCCATATGATTTTGGGGGGCCTCCGTTTTGCAGGTGGATTGTTAAACGCCTCAAAAGGGCGGTGGTTTTCATGCCAACATATTTTGAGTTGATTATGGGGCAGTTAAACTCATAAACTATGTTGATAGACTTCAGGTTCGAGGAGTTTTGGCAGCTATTATTTTTCATAATGAGATTGTTAACTTTTGTCGTTTTGTAGTATATAATAAGCTGAATTTTGTCAATTTGATTCTTAACAATCCCTTTCATGTTTTTTTCGTCTATTCTATAGTCCGAAGACATCTGATTTCTGTAATACAGTTTGATATTATTATGGTATGCCTATTCTGACGTTATATGCCCCTTTTATTTAAAGTGCGAAAAGGAGAGCTCTTCTCGTGTAGCAGGCTGGGTTAAGTGATCAAACGAGCTTCCTTAGGATAAAGAAAAATATTTAGCTGGATTCTTTATTCGGTCGTAAATTGCGGAAACAGGTCTTGAAAAAGGCGAACGGTAAAAATAACTTCTTGCTTCTTGAATAATGACTGCTAATACTCTCTATATTTTTTAACAAAATGCTGCTCTATATATAGTTATTATACGTAAAATAAGCTATACAAAATTTTGCCAATCAGAATTAAAAAACAGATTTTTAATCAACGATGAACGACGATCTAAGAGAGGAAATTGTGTATGAAGTAAAAGTAAAGAGAGGAAAATGTGTTTTTAAAGTGACAGGGTTTGTACCCGGTTGTCAGGTAACCTGTCTTTTTTACTTCTCAAAAAAAAGAGTCAAGCTTTCAAACCTTTTTATTCTTATTCGATGAAAATTATCTTTGGTGAATTCAACGAGCTTGTCTCTGCATAATTTTTATTTTTATTTTTTTTCCACTACGGATATTTTATTTTTCATCTTTTGTCCACTTCGGATCTTTTTAATATAATTAGTTTTAACTTCATACTTATTAATTAATTGTCCACTACGGATCTTTTTTATGATTGTTTTTTATGTATTATTTTCTTTATTTTTCGATATTAGCATCATTGTTATCTATAAATCCGGTAAATTGTCTTCCGCGTCTGAAGCTAGCTACTTTTAAAGGTTTGTTTGAACGTAGATTCGGTAATTCTTCATCTTCGAGTTACATTTGTTGGGTCACTTCTTCTGGTAGGTATTGGTTAATCTTTTGCCAAATATCTTTTGCGCGTCTGTGCAGAGTCATATTTATTGGTTCGATGTCTACAATTTCGTGAAGTATAGGCGATGGGATCCCGTTTTGAACTGTAACGTTAGTCATAAATGTTGTGGTCTTATTTTGTACCGCTTGAGTTTTCCTCATCATTGTCTCGCTAGAGACATGAAGGAGAATAGCAGGATACAGCAGTAATGGTCTCACTAGTAACATATATAGTTTGCTTTTGTTTCTCGGTGATAGCAATCGTAAACGAAACAGTGATTCTAGCATCTTCTTGGCCGCATTAATATTTTTTTTAAAGTGCGCAACATACCCTGATCTTAATTTGAGGCCAAGTACTCTGCCATTTCTGGAGTATGGGTAGAGTTCACCTTGTATTTGAACATCTGCAGTTTTACGTCGCCCCATCGGGATCATTCTAAACTTGTTGATGTTTGTTTTTATTTTGTTCTCTCTCTCGTATCTATTGATTTTCTCAACTTCTCTCTTGTCCTATTTGCTATATATCTGGGGTTGGGATAGTTGTTGGTGCTGACCTGTGTTATGTCGTCTGCCAGTTGTATATATTGTGCTGATTCTTGATTAGGGTAGGGCAGGTTGACCGTGTAAATTGCATACAGGGTAGGACTGAGGCATCCTCCTTGTGGCACCCCTGTTTCCGTTCGAATGGCTCTCCTCCATTATCATTGATTTTTAAGATTGCCTGGTGGCCATCCAGGTAGTCGCAAAGTATGCGTGCTATATATTATTCCATTCCGAGATGTTTTATTTTTAATTTAAGTGCCGGAAGCCATACCTTGCCAAACGCTGATGACACGTCGCCAAGCACCAGGTCTACGTTGTGGTCTTTGGCCTTGGAGATAGTATGGTATTGGTTATTAGTGGGATTGATTTTAGTTAATAAATCAGCCTAGATAGCTATTTGAAAACGATTACCATTAATTTGTTGAATTGGATGGAATAGTCGTCTGCTAATATTTAGGCCTAACGACTGACGTAAACTGAATTTGGAGAAACTTCGAAGCTGGGTTATAACAAAACGGACAATAACAAAATATATATTTATAAAATCAACGAATGCACAATGAGAGAATTGAGTAGGGAATTAACAAGTGAGCGATAATTACACCTATACGAATGAAAGAGATTATTAAATTGAGAATTGTTAAGGAATACAACATAAATATAATTGAAATATGGATTACAGGATGAGATTATAGGATAGTATGGTTGATTTGTGGGGAAGGCAGTGAAATATAACGTAATGTAATGAAGTGTATGGAGTGAAATGTAAGGTCAAGTAAGGTAAGGTAACTATGATAGACTGTGAATTGGAATTTTGATTCGAAGTAAAGTAGAGCACAAATGGATGGGTGACTGTTCAAAGTGGGCAGTTAGAGGCGTGTGTTCGTTTGTGTGTGTTGGTATAAGGACAAATCTTTTACTAAAGGGATTTTGGGGGAATGCATTTTGAAAGTAAAATTGGTTTCCCGTTTATGTTGAGATGGATTACAATTTGAATATATATATACATTGATTAAATCATCCTTATTATTTGATTGGAGAACATTTTAATATAATAAAATTCCCTGGGAGTCTTGCCATTATAGGAATGCCCTAGAGGGCATTGCTATAACACTCCCCCCTAAGAAGGTTACCCCCCTTTCCAAAGGAGTACTACCAGCCCTAGTAACACTAAGGTCTTCTTACGACTCGACCGGATCGTGTGACAATGCCATTGGCTAGGCTACGGGTGCACACATTCGCTGTGACAGTGCCAGTAGTGTTAGATGAGGCACCGACACGTGTGTAGGTTGATGGGGCGAAGGTGATCCGCTTGTTGGTTCTTTCCGAGATGCGGTCAAGCGGAACGTGAGAGTCTTGAGTCCTGTTATTCGCTGACGCGGTGACCACTGGTGGAGAGATTTGCTTCTGACTGACGCCCGCTGCTGATGAGGGTTCATGCAACACCAGAGGAGGCGGCAGCAAAACGGAGGGTGGTGTTTGAGTAGAAGGGGTGATGATAGGATGGGTTGAAGATTGTTTTGGGGTATTACTGTCCCATAGAGGGGTATAGTGGAAGAAGAAGCAGAAGGTAAAGGTGTAAATTTTGCATATAGGCGGTTTGATGGCGTGTTGTCATAACACTATGCGAGTGCTGAATGGATTGATGGCGTGTTGCCACACCACTGTATGAGTGCTGCATAGAATGATGGTGTATTGGCATACCACTATATGAGTGCTGAATGAAATGATGGCGTGTTGCCATAGCACTGTATGAGTTACGAATGAATTGATGGATGGCATGTTGCCATAGCACTGTATGAGTGCTGAATGAAATAATGGTGTGTTGCCATAGCACTGAATGACTGCCGAATGAATTGATTCGATGGGTGACTGCTTCAAAGCGGGAAGCTAAAGGCGTGTGTTCGTTTGTGTGTGTTGGTATAAAGGAAAATCTTTTACTAAAGGGATTTCGGGGGAATGCATTTTGAAAGTAAAATTGGTTTCCCGTTTATGTTGAGATGGATTACAATTTGAATATATATATATATATATATATATATATATATATATATATATATATATATATATATATATATATATATATATATATATACATTGATTAAATCATCCTTATTATTTGATTGGAGAACATTTTAATATAATAAAATTCCCTGGGAGTCTTGCCATTATAGGAATGCCCTAGAGGGCATTGCTATAATAGCAATTCGTTCAGTAATCTATGCGAGAGCTGTTTCGATGCAAAGTTTTCTTCTGAACCCATGTTGTTGATTATTATATAGCTCTGTGGCATCCAGGTAGTTTCTCAATTGTTATTTAGGAGTTTTTCCAGGAGTTTTCCCAAGAACTCCAAGAGCGAAATAGGCGTATAGCTGCCTATATCCTTTTTAGGGTTTCCTGGTTTAAACAAGAATATTATTTTGGCCTATTTGAATTGGGTTGGGAAATAACCGACATTAAGGCAGACATTAATGTTTCTTTGTGATGCTGGTTATTCCTGGAGCTTTTTGTTTAAAGCCCTCCTATTCCTAATTGGTAAAGGGCCTCTCCTACTCCTAAGCGAGACGACTAACATCAACGCTATAGTGCGGGATGAGCTCCTCACCTAGTTCCCTAATCCTTCGGAGAACGGTTCCCTCGTGTCTTTCATCGAAGTTCCTGTTTTCTTCCTCATTTATTCTAAAACGGTTTCTCCAATACTCTCTGAAGTAGCGTTCAATTTTTCCATCCTCTAAGATTTCATTACCGTTAAATTTGATTATTATTCTATTTTTAGGGGGGTGGGGGCTTTCAGTCTTTTGAATTGGCTCCAAAATTTCTTGGGGTCCCTTTCTGCATCAACTTTAGCTATGATGTTATTTCACTCTTCTCCCAATTTCTTCCTGATGAGTTGCTTGATTTCAATTCTTGTATCACTTAGCTCTCTGTAGTGATGTGCAGTGTTACGATAAGTATTTATCTGGTTGATGAGGGCTTCCATTTGGTGCATTTTCTTTAATATATTTGTATAGCAATGACCTATGTGCATTCCTAAATAAAATTCTCCTGGGAAACAGAAATATATATATTATGTATAAAATTCAAATCATTCATGTATTTTACTTTTGTCAATTAAATCATTCATGCAATTTATGTACAACTTAATAATTCATTCATTTATTTTACTTAACATTTGTCAATTCAATTATTCAATTATTTTGTGCATAACATTTTGCAATTCATTTATTTTATGTAACTTTTAATAATTCAAATGTCCCGTGACGAGAAACTGATTTCATTTAACGCACTGGTTCAAACAACATATCTTAGAATTTCACGCACATACGAACACACGCATTTCACCACTTGAGAAATAACGCAAAGTGAGTCTCATTTGTGTTCGGCTCTTCGTGCTCGACTCTACTTCCAATCAAGGTCAGTTATAAATCCTCTCACACCTATTCTCTGCAAACTGCCATACGAGAGTAAGTCCTAATTCTCGTTACTTCTCTCATTGCAGATCCCAATTCCCATACCATCATAGTCACTTTTACTTCACTTCACATCATACTTTACAACATATTCATTTCATATATTAGTTACTTAACATCTTGTTACTTTAAATCCCATTAATAACCAAATACCATAAAGTGGTGCCCAGAATTGACTAATCTCCCGTCAATCAATAAATGAATTTAAACGAGAAAATAATTTCTCGAACTTCACGCATCATTTCTCTGAAATCCTCGCTAGAACAGCATTTTTGATTCACGTGTTCATTTTTAATATCGCGTGTTATCTTTAGCATGCTTCTTTCAATTGTCATAATTCATGTCATTTTAATTTAATACTATCCCCTATATTCAACGAGTGGACAATTTCCCTTATTTTTCATAATTATTTTTCATTTATTCACATTTCTGTGCTCGTAAATAATTTCCATACACACTCGTGCACACAGCCACAGCTACTTCACTCATATCAACACATTCCTTCAACCAGTACAAGTACACATAAAGCATAGTGACTATGATGGATCAAACACAACAAATAAGGACATCTGTTAGCGGCCAACCCGATCATCATAACCATCCGTCTGTCTCGAACCCCCAGTCCACGCACAGGCAGCCACACGTGTACCTCTCGGTTCCGGTATATGATCCTGCAAACCCAATAGCATGGTTGAAAGTCTCTTCCCTCCTCTTTAAACCTCAGAACATCACCGAAGAAGAGGAAATTGCAGCAATAATTCAACGTTTGTCCATAAGTATCCTTATACAATTTAGGGAATTTCTAATTAACGGGCAACAGACTGGCGTTCTAGACTGCCAGAAGGAGGTTTTACTCGACAAATACGGTAGGTCCCAAATAGACGACCTGAGGGAGCTCCTGAACACTCAGGAAATGGGAGAAAAGAGTCCTACTCCTTTATTAATGCATCTGGAGGACCTTATCAGGCTAAAAGGTACTCAAATCGAATTTTTTAGCCCTCTCCTCACTGAGATTTTCATGAGAGAAGTTCCAGAGGGATTCAGGCCACTGATCCTAAGCTCGAGCCCCAAGAGCATTGACGAGACTGCTGCAGCCTCAGACAAATTATACAGGAGTCCTTATGTGAATTGGGGCAACGGTCAAACTCACGGCCCATTTAAGAATCTTTCAATTTCTCAGGTTCGAGGAACGTCAAGCTCCTTGAGGGACCTTGCAGCTTCAATACGGAGGATGGAAGCCGTCATCCAGCGGCTAAAGCTGCCTCGGGAATCACAGAGCAAGCACGGATATGGGTTTGGCGATCGAAGGCGCAGGTCTTGCTCTGGTTCACGAAAGAGAAACCAACGAGGAAATTCCGATGCAAGAAGTAAGAGACAGTAAAATTTTTAACATCATTCTTCCAACTATTTTCACCCTTTTCCACACCATCAGGGTCTATGATGGCATCATCAATGGTACGGGCACAACGCTGTACATAGCCTTCTAGCCACCGTTATGCTTCTTCACACACTGCGCCAAGTAGTTTCCCGAAGCATAACGTTTCCTTTTCCTCTCATTCAACTCAACGGTGCTGGCACCACAACAAATATGGTGCACAATCGAAAATGCTTGCAACCGTGCACATATTTGTAACCTGTACCTTCTTCTAACCTCAACCCTCCCGTTTTCTCACTTCACCCAACTCAACCACATTCTTCAAATCCTAAATTTAAAATTCCCAACCTTCAAATTCTTGCATTCTTCTCACTCCAGCCACTCAATCACATCCTTTACACTAACATCTCAAGAGATTAACAAACGACAAACACCTCACATCTTTTAAACTAACATCTCAAGAGATTAACAATAAACGATAAACAATAATCGGTTCAACTTCTACCACCTGCACCTCACTTCACTTATTCAGGTAGTTCCTCACTTGCACTGATCTACACTCAATCCTCTCTTCATATCGTACCAATTCATTCAGCACTCACACATAGTGCTCTGGCAACACGCCATCAATTAATTCAGCACTCATATAGTGCTCTGCAAACACGCCATCAATTCACTTGCACTCACATACTGCTCTGGTAACACGCCATCAATTCTCTTGCATTCACATAGTGCTCTAGTAACAATACATCAATTCTCTCGCACTCACATAGTGCTCTAGCAACACATCACTAGTTCTCGCACTCACCTAGTGCACTAGCAACACGCTATCAATTCTCTCGCACTTACCGTGGTCTGGCAACACGCCATCAGACCGCTTGCAACATGCCATTACGTCACTCACACACAGTTATGACAACACGTCATCAGTTCTCGCACTCACATAGTGTTCTGGCAATACGACATCGATTCGCTCGCACTCACATACTGCTCTGGCAACACGCCATCCAAACATTTATACCGAAGATGTTCATCTAGAACTACTATCACCTCATTCTCCTCCTACTATACCCCTTTATGGTACAATAATCCCCCCCAAACAACCTCAACCCCACCCTTTTAACCGCCCATGCTACTCCAACTCCACCTTCCGTTTTGCTGCCTCCTCCTCCTTTGTTGCAGGAAACCTCGTCGGCAGAAGTGGTCAGTCAGGGGTGAATCTCTCCCCCACTGGTCACTCCGTAAGCGGACAACGGGACTCAAGACTCCCACATCCCGCTTGACGCCATCTCGGAAGGAATCAACAAGCGGATCACCTTCGCTCCATCAACCTTCTATCGTGCCAGTGCCTCGTCCAACGCTACTGGCACTGCCACAGCAAATATGTGTCTTCGTACCCGCACCTAAACCAATGGTACTGTCATCACACGTTCCGGCCGCGTCGTCGGGAGGCCTCGTCGGTACTCGGACTTGTAATCTCAAAATAGAAAAAGGGGGGGTAACCTTCTTAGGAGGGAGTGTTATAAAAAATGCCCTCTGGGCATTCCTATGATAAAATCCTCCTGGGAAACTTAAATATGTATATTATCATTTATTATGTGTAAAATTCGAATTTTACTTAATTTTTTTACTTAACTTTTGTAAATTAAATCATTTATGGAAATCATGTGCAACATAATAATTAATTAATTCATTTATTTATTTTAATTAACTTTTTGTCAATGCCATCATTCAATTAATTTATCCATAACTTTTTGAAATTCAATTATATTATCTAACGTTTAATAATTCAAATATCCTGTGACAAAATACTGATTTCATTTAATGTACTACTGGTTCAAACAACATCTCTTAGAATTTCACGCACAAACCAACACATGCATTTCACCACTTTTGAAATAACACGAATTCTCTCTCTCAATTGTGTTTGTGTTACCATGCATTCCGATTCAACTTTACTTTCTATCAAGGTCAGTTATAAATCCTCTCACACTTATTCTCTACAAACTGCAATTCGAGAGTAGATCCTAATTATGGTTACTTCTCGCATTGCAGACCCCAATTAAGTCCATCATAGTCTCCTTCGTTTTCACTTTCACTCCACATAGTACTTTACAACATATTCATTTCATATATTAGTTACTTTACGTCTTGTTACTTTAAATTAGTTAGTTATTATATTTACTTTACTGCATCTTACATTGTATTCCTAATTCAATTCTCCTTTTGCATTGGTTAATTCTGTGAATATATTTATATTTGTTTAATTGTTTTTCTTACAAACCTAGTTCAGAAGTTTAAAATTTATTTCACTTTAGTCGTAGGCCTAAACATTAGCAGACGACGATTCCATCTAAACTGAAAATTTATGGTGATGGTTTTTCGAAACGCTATTTAGGCTGATTTATTAACCAAAAATAAATCCCATTAATAACCAAGTACCATACAGCACCACATTATTTACTGCTTCCTGATTACTTTTCGTTTTATCCATGTCTTTGAATTCCATACAAAAAATGATTGAAGTTGTTTTTCAATCATGCTGTTTGCGAAACCGTTGTTCACGAGTTTGTTTTACGCGGGAGATCTCTTGATGGCGCAGCATTTGTATGCTCGGCGGATGTATGAGCTGATTACGCTTTTTTGTTTTTTTCCCCTTAAGATATTTACCATCCTCGTTAAGGCACCTTTCCATGTCCGTACATGTTCTATATGTTTTGTGATGTAGTTTCCACCATTGATGTTATTTATCTCAACGTCCAGAAAAAGGAGTTTATTACCCGTGTTCAATTCATAAGTGAATTTTAACACAGAGTTCTCCTCAAAGTGCTGTTTGATGTTATACTGTATGGTTATCAATGTAATTTATCTTCGGTTAATAAATCAGCCCAGATAGCGTTTCGAAAACCATAACCATAAATTTTGTTTGATCGAAGATGTTTGCCGTTAGCTTTAGGCCTAATGCGACAGCGAAATAAATTTTGGAATAATGACTTGGGCTTTAAGAAAGACAATTACACTAATATAAATATATTCATAAAATCAACGAATGTACAATGAGATAAGTAGGTTAGGTAAATAGGGTGAATAATATGGTGAAACAATAAGGTGAATAATATATAATATCGTGTAGTAATGTAGTGAATAATATAGAATATATTTGAGTAAATAATATTGAGTATCTATGTTAATATAGTAAATAATTAGAGCATCTTTGATGTAGAGTATCTATATAGTAATTTAGAGTATCTATAATGGACTGAATTGGGGCTGCAATGAGAAGTAAATATAATTAGGACTTACTCTCGTATGGTCGTTTGCAAAGAATGTGAGAGTGGAATTAACTCGGTATGATTTGTTTGGGGGTAAATGAATAATTGTAGAAGGAATGGTTACCGACCTTTATACGAAGAAAGCAGTGAGTGGAGTGGGCAGGATAGCGTGCTCTTTTGATGGAGCTGGGAACGTGTGTTTGTTTGTTGTGTGTGAAATTTAAGAGATATTGTTTGGAACAGTATACGTTAATTGAATTGACAAGAAAGTAAAGGAATTAATTAATTATTAAGTTTAACATAAGTGATTTAATTTACAAAAGTTGAAGTAAATTAATTGAAAGATTAAATTGACAAAGTTAGAGTAAAATAAATGAATGATTAAATTAAAAAAGTTAAAGGATTGCATGAATTATTTAAATGACAAAAGAATTGAATTTTATACATAATAAATGATATATATATATATATATATATATATATATATATATATATATATATATATATATATATATATATATATATATATATATAAGTTTCCCTGGAGGTTTTTATTATAGGAATGCGCAGAGGGATTGCTATAACGTTCTTCAGATGTTCTTCACTTCCGACGTTGATGTAGATGTCGTCTACGTATCGGCAATATGCCTGTGGCCTATTTTCACTGTTGTCAAATATATAAGCTTCCATCAAGTTAGCCTGTATAGTAGCTAGCGAAGGTGTGCCCCAGAGGTGATCCCATATCTACTCCATCCGCTTGCGTGTATTCATTACCGTCCAGTGGCCTAAACCGAGCCTCTTATGTGCATGATCGTAGCATATTCCTTAAGATGTTTGGGTCAAAATTTGAAGGAAACAATGTAGGATGGTGGTACACATTTTGTATAATGATATCGATGGTCTGAGCGATAGGCACATTCGTAAACATTATTTCTACTTTTTATTCTCATTCCTTACTTCCAATTATAACAAAACCAACAAGAATAACCCCAAACTCAGCAACACTAATTGACAATATTTTCAGAGTTCACCCTGAAAATTACTCTTCCGGTATTCTCCTTTGTGACATATCGGACCATCTTCCTATATTCATGATCCAAAAGTCTTTTTTCAACTCGAACAATATTCATCAAAACCGTACAATAACCTACCGCATAATTAACGAAAATACCTTATCAAACTTCTATAACTATGTTCTAAATCAGAATCTATATGAAATTTCCTATATAAATGACATCGATTCTGCTACCGAAGAGTTCATTTCAAGGCTAGACGATGCTTTTAAACTTAATTGTCCTATAAAATCTAAAACCATATCATATAAACACAAAACAAAACCTTGGATAACAAACGCAATTATAAATAACATCAAAAAACGTCAAAAATACTTTTCTCTTTATAAGCTTAGTCAAATTCCAGAACATACATATAAAAATTTTCTGAATCAAGTTACTAACCAAATTAAAATAGCCAAGAAAAATTATTACCATGAACGATTTAATCAAACGAAAAACAATATAAAACAAACTTGGAAATTAATCAATTCTGTGATAAAACCTGAAATTACTAAAGGAACAAACCAAATTAAACAAATTATCATTGACGGTAAACCAGTTGATGACAATAAGGAAAAAGCGAATGAATTTAATAAATTTTTTAGCAACGTAGGTAAAAAAATCTCAGACTCCTGCAAAATAGTCGATAAATCTTTTCTTTCGTATTTTAATGAGATTAATGTACCAAATTCCTTGTTCTTTTCTCCTGTAAGCGTAGCCGATATAAAAAAAATCATTATTTCACTAAAAAATAAAAAATCGGGTATTAATTCAATCTCCACTAAAATTTTGAAATACATCTCCGATATAGTTGCTCCAATTTTAGCATCAATAATCAATAAATCATTTACGCAGGGTATCTTCCCAAGTGTATTAAAAGTTGCTCGAGTAACACCGTTACCAAAGGCCGGAGACCTCACAAACGTCAGCAATTACCGCCCTATTTCATGTCTTACAATGTTCAGTAAAATATTTGAAAAAATAGCATTCAATAAACTTTATAAATTTCTGGAATCTAATTCACTGTTGTATAAACACCAATATGGCTTTAGACGTCAGAAATCAACGATTCACGCGATAATTAACCACCTTCAATATTTATATGATAACATTGAAAAGAGCCATATTGTATTCTCAATTTTTCTCGATTTTAAAAAAGCTTTCGATTGTGTCAACCATAATATTCTACTGTCAAAATTAGCTATGTAAGGAATTAGAGGCAACGGTCAAAATTGGTTCAAATCATATTTAACTGAAAGAAAGCAATTTGTCTCCGTCAATGGTCATGACTCATCCCACCTTAATATTACAACTGGGGTCCCACAAGGCTCCGTGCTAGGGCCACTGTTATTTTTAATCTATATTAATGATAGTTAAATCATCTTCTCTGTTTAAATTGATATTATTCGCGGATGATAGTGCCTTATCAACTCCCTTGCCATATGACAAACCGAGCAACATTGCATCTACAATAAATAAAGAACTCGAAAATGTCTTCAGGTGGCTAAATGTTAATAAACTATCAATAAATGTAGATAAAACCAAATATATTCTTTTCTCTTACAAAAAATCTATTGAATTGCCCAATATTAAAATGGGCGACGGAATAATTTATGAAACTACTCATATCAAATTCCTAGGCATCTTTATTGACAAAAATCTGAGTTTTAAGCAACATATTACGCATATCTCAACAAAACTATCAAAATCGATTGGAATATTATATAAATTAAATAAGTTTCTTCCTAAATCTATTCTCCACTCTTTATATATGACAATGGTGCAACCTTACTTGACATATGGCATAGAGAGTTGGTATGGAAAATATCAAAATTATCTCAATAAGTTAGTCATATTACAGAAAAAAGCAATTCGAGCCATCCATCAACTTGACTACAATAAGCACACTAATCGTTATTTTAAGGAATCCAGAATTCTAAAATTAAATGATCTCTTTGTTTTTCAAACATCCTTATTCCTTTACAAAACAATAAAGTGTTCCTATAATAGCTATATATTTAATATGTTACAAACAGCTGATAATACCCATAATCACCAAACCCGCAATAGAACAAAATTTATTTCACCCTTGTATTCAAAATCAAAATCTCAATGTAGCTTTCTGTACAAATCTATCAAAATATGGAATGGCATGGACGAAAATATCAAATCCCAAACCAATTTAGCTCAATTCAAAAAAGCTCTTAAAAACAATATAATTTCGGCTTACTAAATTTCTATTCAGCTTTTGTTATTGTGTATTTATTTGTTACCGTACACTGTTATACTGTGTACTACTACTTTGATTTATACATTATAAATATGTTATTATTTATATAAGACTGTTGACTATGTTAACTACATACCTCTTGAAAGAATCGCTGGAAATAAAATAGTTTTTTAATTTATCTCTAAATTTAAATTATATAATTATTCATTATTTGCAATCATTACAATGGTTAGGTTCTCAAATGAATATTAAGTTGTTTATATTTGTATAAACATGAAGGGATTTCTAGTCTTGATAATTTTATGCTTAGTCTTAAGTTTCTGCCCTAAAAGTCACTGACTTATTTTGGGCCCATAAATAATCCTGTATGTATAAGTACTTATAGTAACTTGGCATTAAGATTCAAAATGTAATATGTTTTTACTGTACATTGGATTAATATGGAATAAATAAATAAATAAAATAAATAAATAAATGGGGTGTACGGTTTTATTTCATTTAGGGTTTTAGCTAAACGATACGTTTGTGTCGTGACTTAAGAAATGATGGGCCTCAATAGGTTGTTTAGCTTATGTATTTTTACGTTTCCATACAGATATCCTGGTGTATAATCGCCGACAATCTTTTGGAATTGAAACTCTCCAATGAGTGCATTAGCTTTAGCTGTTTGCTTATTTATTTATTTTTTTGTCTTCTGTTGGATCTTTTTTCATACGTTTAAATTTAGTGGTGTCACTTAGGATGGTATTCAATTTGCTGTTCTATTGTTCTTTGTTTAGAATGACTTATATGTTAGATTTGTCAGCTTTTCTTATGACCATTTCTTTGTTGTTATTTTAGAGAAGTTGTAGCGTGCGAGAAGTTCAGGCGAGCGGCTTAGATGACTCTTTTGGGGGACTTAAGATGGTTGAGTGGTTTAAGGCTCTCTTTAACGGCTGTCCCGAAACTCGTTTCGTTAAGCTTCTTTCCTTATTTTTCCTTGCCCCCTTTTCCTACACAAAGCTATCCACAAGCTGATGACCTTAGGGGTCTCTGGTGTCATGGGTAACATGTGCGTTAGGAAATAAAGAAAAACGAATTTGATCTTTTTCTTTTTTTATTCTTCACAAACAATATTCTCATTCTATGGACAAAACTTGAATCTTGTTCAGCAATGATACATAACTTCTTGGTACACAATATTCTTAGTTTTTTCTTGTGGAGCATATACAAACAGATTACTTTTGCTTTCAACTTTAGAGCAATCAAGATAGAGTTGACCATAAGAAAAACAGGGTCCCTCTAATTGCAACTATGCCACTAATAGAATCTCAACTTACGATTTTTTAATTAACATTGCAAAACTTAAACGGATTGGGAAATGTAGTCTCCTGAATGCAAATGGTAATTCTGACCCTGATGGATTTAGGGATATTCTGAGAATTTAAATATACTCTTCTTTTTCCACTTCCAGTAAGAATGGTTGCCTCTATGACATGCGGCATAACATAACATAATATCACGGATGACAAAAGCCACAAGGGCAGTTTACGCTCACGCATGACTGAACAACGTTGTGCCCACAGAAACAGATCGAACGTCTTATATTCTATAACTATATTTTAAGGACGGGATTAAAAAAAAAAAATCTCTTGCTTTGGGTAGAGAGGGGGAGATGGGGAAAAAGACCGTGTGTGTGTGTGGGGGGGGGGGTAGAACGGGATTTTTTGATACCTATAAAAGGACACACACACTTACTGAATTTTTAATATATATTCTCATAAGGCCGAACCGATAGGGATTTCTTTGTTTATGCTAAAGGTAAACCATATCACTGACAAGTGGTGAGAGTTTTGTTATTTAGCTAGTCGGGACTATTAGTCGTGGCTACAGAAATCAGCAACATGCATCTTGAGCGCGCACCAAACCTATACAGATGCATTGGCAAATTGATACCCAAATTTAAGGAAAACGAATCCTTAGCTGACAAGCATCGCAGCGGACCGTCAATGACTGTTACGGACGACGACACCAGAACAAATGTGTTGGAAAGTTCGTCGTCATTCCTAAGAAGGCACTTAGACGCATGTCCAGTGAAACTGTGATGTTCAAAAGTAGCATCCACTGCATATTGACCCTTCATCCCTGGCATCCATACAAACTGCACCTCCAGCAGCTTTTACTTGAAGATGATCATAATAGGCAAGTTCAATTTTTCGAAAGTGCAGCAAAATGAATGAGTCAATCGTCACAATACTCGATACTGGTCACCAATCAATCCTCCATGGATCGATTCTTTCAAGTAACAAGGTGTGCAACGCCTCATGGTTTGATGTGGGATATGGAAAGACAGAATCGTTGGTCCACGAGAAGGTAACCGGTGGCTCGTATATCAAGGTGCTGCGCAAGGAAGCATTTCCAAGCCTATTAAACCCAGCAGGTGCCGATCAGTAGGACAGCACCCCTCCACATTACGCCACAATGGTTAGAAATTACCCAGATTAATGCACAGTTTCCAGAACCCTAGAGTGGACGACGAGGAAAAGTTGTTTTTCCACCAAGGAACCCTGATCTTATTGGTGGCAGACTGAGATAGAAATTTATGGTTAAAATTCAGAGCATTTAACCCCTTAAAGATCGCATTTCGGAGATGCGTCAAGAACTTTGTCGACTGTGATTCAGAAAGTGCTGTCGCAATGTAGATTGCATTCACTTGTGTGTGCGTCATAACGGCACACATTACAATTCTTGCAACAATCTTGTAAACTTTAAATTTCGTTTCACTTTAACAGTCATTCTGCTTTAGCTTTATATAAATTGTTTCTTGATCATCAATCCTTTCTTACCTTTAAACCAATATTTATAGGGGACGTTTGGAAGTTATCTGCTGCGTTCTCTATACTAATGGTATATAAAAATGGTATAATTTAGGCAAATTTTCTTCAAAATTAAATGCGTCAGCGTCGCCAAAATATTCCCAGAAAATAATAGTCGAAACTTATTTTACAGGAACCCCTACACAACTGGTTGGGGGATGAAAATAGGAAGGGACTTGTAAGCTGAGTTTGAAAGTATTTTTTTTTTCTCTTGATTTCTCACATCTTTCTAAACTAATTTCTTGCTCCCATCCATCTTCTGTTCAAATGCTACATTCTTACTCTGGTCAATCATACTTTTCTTTTCGCTTCTTTGTATACATTTACAGCATCTTCCTGCACTATTAAGTATTCACGTCTCATTTTTGCTCTCCATCTTCTCTTTGCAGTGTAAAGGCACCCCAAAAGAGCCTTTGCATTCTCACTTCCTTATGTTCCAAATATTCTCATTCCCAATGTTCATATGACTTCCAGTCTCCAACTCTCAGTAACCCTTCTTCTTCTCTGATTCAACAATCTTTCATTAATGGTTTTCCAAGAGGAAGGGATCCCTCAGGTGTGTGTGCGTCACTCGCTTTGAAATTCTATAGTTTAGTTTCCTCGCTCCTTCAGCCGCCGATTGACTCATTGAACACACTTCGGTGTGAATGCTACACTAACACGAATCCCAGAAGCGGGATTGGGCTATATTTTTGCTTATTCGTCCTTTTTAACTTGATAAATGCTCGTTGCCTCTTAGGCTATTTTTTTTCTACTGCTGCATTAAATTTCCAGCCTCCCGATTTAGAGTTTGGCTAATAAAGGCCATTGCGGCGGTTATGTCTTACTGATACTCGAAATATTAAAGGGACCAAGGAAGGTGCTAAGTCCTACTAAAGGGGAGGAAAGACGTTTTATTAACATGGGAGAGAGGGAGCTCAAATGAGTTGCTCTCGAAGCGTGTCAGGAAATTCAGTAGGGACTTTACCACCGAGACTTGTAGCTGTTTTACCATATATATATATATATATCCCATGGGGGTTTTACCACGCATATTTACTCTTGATAGGAGTTTCTCCACCGCTTCTGCACTCACTTGATACCCATTACTTCCCAGTGGAGACTTAATTTAACGTGGGGTCCGTACCGCGAGTATCTACAGCATATGGGAGCCGCTGAAGGGGTGGCACAAAACGAGACTCCATCCGTAGACTAAGCACAACCGATGTCACTTAACTTCGAAATCATTGTTTCTACTCAGATAGGCCAAAACATGTTTGGGGTTTTAATCGGAAACCTTTTCTCAAACTCGGTATCCCGACATAAGTAGGGGGAGGGTAAACGAACACAGAATCGAACTTGGGACCTTGAGGCCAGAAACCCAGTCTTATCCACTCGGCTATGAGAACAACATTCCCAAGCACCCGAAGACCTCTTCCAACAAGGCCAAAGTTGGCGATGGCAGAAAATAAATGCCATGATAATAAAACAGACATCTTTATTGAGAAAATAACTCCATTGTAGCATTCACACAAAAATAGCTAATAGCAAACTCATTTTGAAAATTGACAAAAATAGTTAGTTATCAAATGGCCAACTCAATTGTAAAATTCACAGTTAAGTCTAGTAAATAGCTAAGAGCCAAATATATTTCAGAATTAAAAAAAACCCCCCAAAAACAGGCTACTAACTAGCTAATAGCAAACTCAAATGTAAAATCCACAAAAATAGGCGCCTAGTCTGTGTAGGAAGATTAATGTTGTACTTAAAAAATCACAGGACAAAACCATCACAGGGTGAATTGAGCCCAGCATGGATCAAATTAACTATTATTTTGTCTTCACTACAATCCACTCAACATAGTAGTAATAATATTGATGCGCACCAACCACACATAAATAGAATGTGGTCGGTGTCTTTATTACCCCAAGGACGAACTTGATTTTTTTTTAGTATGATGACTTACCAAGGGGACACAAGTATAACGTTTCCTTAGCAAAATAATCAATCTAAGTGATACGTGGCAGTGATGTGCGCCGATCCTTTGAGGGAAAGCGGTTAAAGTTGAGTAAAATAATTTTAGGAGTGGCAGTAATGTGCGCCGATCCTACATCGTGGGGAAGAGGTTTAGAGTTAAATTAAATAATCCTATGAGTGGCAGTGATGTGCGCCGAATCTACTTCGTGGAGTGTTTCAGTTGAATGAAAAGTCAGTAATAACGGCTGCGGTGTCAGCTGTTCGTCACGGAAGGCAAATGTGCATGCCCATAAAATGGGTGTCGACGGCTATACAATTATTCTACACCCGTTTCGATTTATCATCCAAAATCCAGTGCGATCGGTGCACATCAACGCCACTATAAACTACCCACCCTTGAATGCCCTATTAAAAACAAGCCCATCCCTCATTTAAATTACCATACCAAATTGGCCATTCATGGCGACGATGTACCAGGTGCTGTAGCATCTCTCGCGGTTTCAAAAAAGAAAGTTCTTTGAGGATTATGAAAAATGGCTCTTTTCAAGTGGTTGCATAACATCAAACGCTATGCTTCACGATCGATTTAATGCACAATTTTTCTAAGGGTAAAAATATATTACTCCCTATTTTATTTGGCACAGTTTAGAGATGACTGAAAGACAGAGGTAATTCCTCTCCTGACTAAAAGTGCGAAAGGTAACTTAAAAGTAAACAAAAGTTCATATCATAATCAACAATGACTCGTCTTTTTCTTCCACACATGATGAAGCGTATCTCCTCACCCAACAGGCTCAACCATTCTCCCCACAGTTAAGAGACGAGACTAGATACAAAAACAATGAGAAAATTTGCCCTTAAAGCGAATCACTGATGAGTATGAATCATTGAACTCTATTCTGAAAAGGAATAAAAGATCGACTTCTTTTTCTCACACGTCTAATATACTTTTTTTTTCACTTCCTAAATCGAGTCGCTCCTTCTAGGTCCTCTTCATCATCAGTAAGCATCACGTCCAAAGAATAAGTTGGGTTATGATTGTAGATGGCGCTCTCATAGTTCAATATTTCATCATCGGTTATATGACAACTTCCTTCAACAAATTCGGCGAATCTGAAAGGCACATGAACTGGGTATTATCACAGTAAAAACTATTAATCAATATCGAAGGGTTGTTAGGATACCAAAGAGCATAACAGTATGACTCGGTAATATCAGGAGACAAAGTACCATCGAGAACAATGCACTACCTTTGCAAACATTTTTAGAGACTACATTGTTAGTCTCGCACTTCCAAAGTTAGTTTCCTAACCGGGATGTGGCATGATGCAATGGTTGGGTATGAATTTGAGAGTTATATGGATGAAGCTGTAGTGTCTAGACCCTGTAATGATAGAAATTAAGCTGAAAAAGAGGTTATGGAAGGACTTAAGGACGAGTGGGGGATGTAATTGGGAATGAGTATGGGTTGAAGGTTGTAGGGAGAATTCAATGGATGAATGGGCGACAGTGATAGGTTAAGTGGAGCTTTTGGTACACCTACGAATCAGGGGTGCAGAGAATTCAAAGCATCGAGGGCGCTTTGGGAGTGCCTATAAATCACAATTCGGTCTCCAAACCAGTCAAGGAGCGTAATCTCCCATAACGGGCGGTGTATTGCAACCATCTCGGCCGTGAGGGCAAAAACAATGCTTCTGGGAGCCCCGCCGGCTTCAAACAACGGGGATAAGGCGTGGAACACGACTCTCCAGCGTGACACGATGTGTGCTGCAAGAAATGAGAACGCAGTACTCCCGGTGCTGTAGAAACTTTGCGAGCAAGGCATGGCTACCAGCATTCAAAGGCGGTACACTCTAATGTGGCGTCCTGAGCAGAACCAGAGGCACCCTCGGCCGGAAACTACATCCAGCTCTCGAATGAGGTACCTTTCCCTAAACCTAAAATGCTTAGGGTATGGCCAGAAGTGAAAGAGGCACAGCTGAGAGCAAATGGGATGTGTATTTGCAAATGCTTAATAGTGCAATGAAAATATCAGAGATGCAGATGAAAGCGTACGAAAAGGCGAACGATTTAGTTAAAGTAAAAAAAGCAGCAAATGAAAGATTTGGACAAGCTGAAAGATGATTCAGATGGGAACAGGAAGCTATTCTGGAATCAAGCGAGAAAGCAAAAGAATAGCTGTATGAACATGAAGAATAAGAATGTCATGATACGAAGAGCGGTCAATAAGTTTTTCAATTCGGATATAAGGAAAAGTGTTTTATTATTTTTAAATATAACTACCCTCGAATTCAATGCACTTGCGCCACTTGTCCCTGAGGCTTCAAATTCCCGACAACCAGAAATCTCCCGACTGCTGTTCAATCCACTCCGGGACGGCGAGCTGGACATCTTCATCGTCCCCAAACCAGCGTCCAAGCAGTGCAGTCTTGAGCTAGCGGAATAAAAAGTAGTCGCTAGGGGGCAGATCTGAACTGTAAGGGGGATGGTTGAGCTCCTCGAATCCACACTCGCACAGGGCAGCTTGTGCAACTCTGGCCTTGTGGACAGGAGCTTTGTCGTGGAGGAGCAGGACACCGCGTGTCAATTTGCCGCGCCGCTTCTGACGGATGCACTTCTTCAACCCAGCCAGTTCATCGGCGTAATATTGGCCTGTGATGGTCCTTTCACGAGGCGTATAGTCAACCATCAACACTACCTCATAATCTCAGAAGATGGTGGTCATGATCTTCCCGGCTGAGGGTTGGGGTGGGAGAGACCCTGTGCTTTCAGGCCATGCTTTCGAGCTTGGTCTTGGGATCCCAGTGATGGACCCACGTTTCATCACCTGTCACTATGCGTGACTCGAAGCCTACCGGGTCTTGGTTGTACAGGAGCAGCAGCTCCTCCGAACTTTGACGACGTTGAAGTCGATCATGGGGCGTGAGGTTTCATGAGGTTTCTAGGGACCCAACGGGCAGACCTTGGTCATGGCCAAATTGTCGTGGATGATGTTCATAACACTTCCATGTGATATTCCAAGTTCTCACTCGATTTCTTCGACCTTACACCCATCGATTTTCGAGGATGATCCTCTCCACATTGTCCTCGTTGGTCACGTCTGACGGGCGGTCATCTTCAAGGGACTCACGACCATGACGGAACTCCCTATTCCAGCGAGCAATGGTTGCATAGGAAGGGGCGGTGTCGGTGTACACTGCAACCATGCGTTCATGGATCTCTTTTGCATTCTTGCCTTCCTTGGTTAAAAATTTGATAACAGCGCGGTGCTCAACATTCTCCATTGGTGAAAAATTTGTGACTTACGATCTGCCATCAGCTACTGCTTCTTAAATAGACGAGGCAGGAACGTGCGGCTGCAGGTCCTGACTTGTCATAACACCTCCACAAACAGCCATCCCCCTTCCCCTGTTTTGCCCTACCGATTCGCAAAACTTATTGACCGCCCCTCGTACATGTGAGCATTAAGCTAGTCAAAAGTAGATGGGGAGCGTACTTTGACAAGTTGTATAATGTGGGTATGGAATAAGACGAGAATGTGACTATTATTGGCTTCGTGGGTGTAAAAATGTGATGTATTGAGGTATGTAGAAAATGGGGTTGGAAGATGGAGTAGATGATATAATCGCTGAACTTCAAAAATGCTGATTATATTATGTAAGGGGTCTGGAAGCTGTATTGTAAGGCATTTACAAGTGAAAGAGTTCCTGGGACTGGAGTAATGCTGTAATAGTACCGTTATAGGGGTGACGCAAGAAAAAGTATTTCGTCATCGCTGTCACTATTTTACGCCGGGTGTATCTCTACATGATTCGATGTGCACAGCTGTAGACGAAAGCTGCAGAACACATTCAACAGCTTATGTAATGGTGAGACATTTCCAGTACTTGTATATATTCCCGTAATAATGCATGCTACGTAACTCGGGGTACTTTTTGTGTGTCACCCCAAGAAGGAGGGGGAGGGTAATGCAAGAACTACAGTTATGTAGGTAAGAGGCATGAGAACAAAATTCTGATTGTGGGTATGATGTTGATTGTTTTAAATTGAAGGAGTCCCTCTTGCCTTAAAGTCGACGCAATCAATTTAGTTTATATTAAAGGGGAACTCTCTAGCAAAACAGAGGTCTTGCTTGGGCGTCGGAGGGAGGCCCACCCCGCCCCAGCGCAGGAACAAACGACCTACAAAAAAAAACAAATAAAGTGGAGGAGGCCAGCCTCCTCCAAAAAGTCTATAGTCCACGAACCCGTCCCGAGTACAAGGGACAAGCTGGAGCGATCCTGCTCGTCCCGCTACCGAGACAGGTAATGTGCATGAAGATCGCCCAGGCTAAGAGCTCATGCTAGCCAAGTGGATACGGCGTTGGTCTTCCATAGTCGCGGTACCGATTGGTGGACGCGCTGTGGGTAAATCTTATACATCTCATCACACACATAGTCAATTACAAGACTGCTTTCTTTCCTTTCCCCTTTTCGCAGCACAACACACACACACTGTTCCAATGAATCCGGCCGATGGGTATCTATACCCACATACCTCTGACACGGAACAGGCCCCTCTGTCCCAGGGCGACGAAGGTTCCACCTGAACGCTGTTTGGTGCCAAAACATAATACTTCCTGGTAGCTCTCCCCAAAAGAGGACCGGCTCCTGGTGCCCGTCCTCGGCCCGACCAGCGATTATCAGCCGGTCGGGGATCCTCCTCCTTGGATCATGGAAGAATTGGCGCCGACTACTACATAACCCAGACTGGAACATTCAACAAGAATGTGCCCAACAGTCTAGGGGACAACGCAGTCATCACAATAAGGCGCAGGCGAGCCATCCATCAAGTGGCGGTGTGTCCAATTCGGAGACGACAGAAAGCAACCTGAAGCCGTCGTGGCATTGGGGCGTAGGTCCATGGGAACAGTCGCGGCGCAATGGCACGTAACTTTAAGTTCTCCTCGACCGTCTCCCATATTCTTTGACAAGCCACCCGGGTGGCAGCCCGTATTCCTCCCATGGAATCAGTGTGAGGAAGAAAGAAACGCTGGTCTGGTCGCACAGTACTCGTGGACTCTTTAACACCCTCCGCCGTGCTCTAAAAGGGCCGAACTCCATACTCCCGGCGCTGTGGAAGCTTTGGGAGCAGATGTCAAATAGTCAAAGGTGGTACTCTCCAGGGTGGCGTCATTGGCAGAACCAGAGGCGCTACCGCCACGAAAGCTATACCTAGCTCTCGAGGGTTTCCTAACCCCTAAACCCAAAGGGCATAGGTACAGTCGATATCAATTGCAGGTGCAGTGAGAGCTGTTGGCGACTGAGGGAGGCGCAGGGTAATTAATGATGCACTATGCACGGCGCAGAGC